>OY992881.1:49275500-49923000 GCA_963921405.1 Cepaea hortensis
TGCCCTTTATCCTTATGTGTTAGAAGCTGTCGGCTTCATGCATTGTAGGTACACTTCTACCTCTGATAACTTCAGGGTGATTATTACTATTTGATGTGTAATACTTCCGTGACAAGAACATAAGCGCTCGCTTGCTCCTCGCTCAAGTTGAAGGATATGGATTCTCAGAGTCCTTCATATGTACGCAATTTTTTTTTTACTTTCTCTTTGCTTTAGCTTACTTTGAACTAAATCGTAGTCCATACTCGTGTTACTACTTCTAGTGCACTGGACTGATTTTTGCGTGTAGATTAGCTTTCTCTATTACCAGTGTCCCTCGTCATCAGGTGAACCCTCTCCGACTTCAGATATACTTGTAATTTACGTCCCAAAGTCAACACTTAAATTCAAATAATGCTGTAGGGGTTGAACCCGCTACCTTGGCCATCAGCACGTTGAATTTTTTAAGAACGAGCGCTCTTATCCATTCGATGACAATGTTGTGGCGGTGTTTGAAGGCCTAAACAAATGACATCTCTTCCAGACATTCGAATGAATATATCATGGCAGGGGAAAGCAAGCGCCATCGATATAGGAAACTAGATGACAATGAAACTGTGGATTTGAACTTAGAAGTAGAGAGTCGCGACGCTCCATCCTTAGAAAGCACGTTGTCATTATGCTGTGATGCCAGCGACAAGTCGGAAGACAAGTGACTGACTGTGGTAGAAGAGATCAACACACAAGTTCAGGAGAATGAAAAGAACCCAATGGCTTCTACAAAGACAGCAAACAGTTGAAGTGACGATCTGTGAAGACCCGGGTCCCGACCCAGCAGCGACATTTCTCTAAGACATTCCAAAGTTGACTGCCACGTGAAAATCTTGATCTGGATGGAGAGAATAAAAGATCAGAAGATACCTTTGGTATGGCTACCATAGCTTCGTCCCTCAGTCGTGAATTTACTGTTATCTACAAGGTCGGCACTGTGGCGAGGGGGGTCACGAGCGCAATTCGCCATCCTGCGTTCGAAACCTAGCTGCGTGTGACTTTGAAGCAGATCGCCTTGCGTTGGTTTCCATACAATGGTATGAGTATCCGTCATTCGGAAAGCAATGACAAACTACTGAATGTAAACTTGCCAAGAAATCACAAAAATCCAAAAAATGCTAAAGTTGACTGCGACGTCCTGTAAATGATATGCAGCTAACTTTTAACTAAAAGTCTGGCTTGAAGGACATGCAGCCAGAAGGAAGATCAATAGGGGGAAAACGTATCGCATATTCTGGTAATTTTGTGGAGAGAAGAATTTTATTTTAAAATGCCTACAAAATACAGAAACAAATGATAAACAACATGAGCTTATCAACAACTATTATCAACGACATATGCTTCAGCAGCCATCAATCCAATGACGGGCAAATGACCCGACCTTCCAGGTGTTGCACTGCGATGAGGATTTTGGTTGAGCCTCGCGCTTCAACGGTTGTGGGTTTCTTTTTCGGACTATGTCATTCAGTTCACGAGCGCAGTTGGTGTCCACCGGGGTGTGGTCGCTGAAGCTACGGAGTTCGTGCTATGTGTGACACTTTTGGCAGGCCGTTCTGAGGAAATAAATGAAGCCATACTGTATAAAAACAGGTGCAATGAAGTTGATTCTCTCGCACTAAACCCATTTTAAACTGTGTCGAGAATGGTGGCCGCCTTGTGAGTCGGCGCCTGACAGGCAGAAGACCCCAGTGGTGACTTTATTACATCTTATCAAATTGACTTCACCAGATAATTATTTAATCCCCATAATGTATTCTCCATCATAAATCAAAGCCATAATATATAATCATATAATTAACCTACACAACTATACTAATGTTTAAGCAAATATTAATGTTTTGCAGCTTATGCAGGCCGGTAACATCTCACGTCAACCATGTCTACAGATACCCGAATATAAACGTGTCACCTTCTAGACTCCTTCAATAGAATGAGGCAGTACGGTGGCAAATCCCCATCCCCCACTTGTTTCCCTCAGCTTAATCCGCCAACATTCAGTTCTAGCTAGCCTGATGCTTTTTTTTTTTTTTTTGGGGGGGGGGGGGGGGAGACAGCTTTTAGGGCATCCGCCAGATGCAGTAGGGCATCCGCCAGATGCAGCAGAGTGTATTTTTTCCACGCACAAGCGCCTGCCCAATGAAGCGAGGTTTCTCTATAGCATAAGTATACAAAACCGGTAAGTAACTTTGGGCCCGCGCAAAAGGGCACCAGGTTCGCAGTCTGCTGCTATTCACTACCAATCCCAGTTTTGAAAACCTCAGAACCACGCGCTCAAATTATTTAAAGCCATGTCTGCTTATGCCGCAAATGTTATTCTCCATCTATTTATTTTTTATTTCATGTTATGAACAGCCATGGCCGCCAAGCTCGAGTTATAATTTGTTGTTGTCTGTCCCTCATAAATATTTTATGGTAAGCTCGCGAGGGAACAACGACAGTGTATTTGGTTGCCTCAATATAAAATTCAATATCTCAGTAACGGGCTGAGATAAAATGATGAGATTTAGTATATAACGTTATCATTATGTCCACCCAACAAAACAATTTTTGTTCTGGAGATTTTACAGCAGATTTTAAAGTTAGCTTATATACGGTATATTAATTATGACTTAAAGATTACGACCATGATTTTAACAGTTTTACAGCTTCCCCAAGATTCGACCCAAATTATTCAAAATTTTCACGTGACTTTCGTTTTCAAACAAACAGCGCGAAGATTCAGAGGCGTCTCCAAATGTGGGTTCTTTCATGAAACGTGGTGATTATATAAATAAACTAGCTGACAAGGCCCGGTTTCTGGTGGAAATCAATCAATCAATCAATCTATCAATCTATCAATCAATCTATCAATCAATCTATCAATCAATCTATCAATCAGTCTATCAATCAGTCTATCAATCAGTCTATCAATCAGTCTATCAATCAGTCTATCAATCAGTCTATCAATCAGTCTATCAGTCTATCAGTCTATCTGTCTGTCTGTCTGTCTGTCTGGTCTGGTCTGGTCTGGTCTGGTCTGGTCTGTCTGTCTGTCTGTCTGTCTGAATGTCTGTCTGAATGTCTGTCTGTCTGAATGTCTGCCGGTCGGCTGACCCATCCACCTACCCACCGACCTACCGATATCTATCTATCTATCTATCTATCTATCTATCTATCTATCTATCTATCTATCTATCTATCATTCTATCTATCTATCTATCTATCTATCTATCTGCCTGCCTGCCAGCCCGACCACCCACCCACCGACAGACCGACCGACCTACCGATCGATATCTATCTATCTATCTATCTATCTATCTATCTATCTATCTATCTATCTATCTATCTATCTATCTATCTATCTGTCTGTCTGTCTGTCTGTCTGTCTGTCTGTCTGTCTGCCTGCCGGCCCACCCACCCACCCACCGACCGATCGACCGACATCTATCTATCTATCTATCTATCTATCTATCTATCTATCTATCTATCTATCTATCTATCTATCTATCTATCTATCTATCTATCTATCTAATCTATCTAATCTATATGTCTGTCTGTCTGCCTGCCTGCCGGCGCACCCACCCACATACCGACCGACCGACCGACCGACAGATATCTATCTATCTATCTATCTATCTATCTATCTATCTATCTATCTATCTATCTATCTAATATATCTATCTATCTATCTGTCTGTCTGCCTGTCTGCCTGCCTGCCTGCCGGCCCACCCACCCACCGACCAACCGACCGACGTACCGATATATATCTATCTATCTATCTATCTATCTATCTATCTATCTATCTATCTATCTATCTAATCTAATCTAATCTATCTGTCTGTCCTATCTATCTAATCTATCTGTCTGTCCTATCTATCTAATCTATCTGTCTGTCTGTCTGCCTGCCGGCCCACCCACCCATTAACCGACCGACCTACCGATATCTATCTATCTATCTATCTATCTATCTATCTATCTATCTATCTATCTATCTATTTATCTATCTATCTGCCTGCCTGCCGGCCCGACCACCCACCCACCGACAGACCGACCGACCTACCGATATCAATCTATCTAATCTATCTGTCCTATCTATCTAATCTATCTGTCTGTCTGTCTGCCTGCCTGCCCACCCACCCACTAACCGACCGACCTACCGATATCTATCTATCTATCTATCTATCTATCTATCTATCTATCTATCTATCTATCTATCTATCTATCTATCTATCTATCTATCTATCTATCTATCTATCTATCTATCTATCTATCTATCTATCTATCTATCTATCTATCTATCTATCTATCTATCTATCTATCATCTATCTATCTATCTATCTATCTATCCATCCATCTATCTATCTATCTATCTAATCTATCTGTCTGTCTGCCTGCCTGCCTGCCTGCCGACCCACCCACCCACCCACCGACCGACCGACCCACCGACCGACCGATCCACCCACTCAGCCAGCCAGCCAGCCAGCCATCCATCCACCCACCTATCTTTCTGCCTACCTACCTACCTTTCTGTCTGTCTGTCCGGGCCGCATCATTCATTTTATTCGGAGACTGCCGAGGGTCGTCGCTGGAGCTACGGAGTTCGTGCTTTGTGCGACGCTTTCCGCGCTGCGGAAAGAAACTGAGCCATATGGGATAAAAACCCTGTGCAATGCAGCCGATTCTGTCGACTGTAAGCTACTTCTTTGATTGCACCCACTCCCATACGAATCCAGATACGCCTTTGTTTGTCATCTGAATTTGCAGGTCCTCATTACCGTAAACATAACATTTTTAACAAGAAATCACTAGTTGTTAAGCAAAACATCAAAGGAATGATGCCGCTTTTAATGATTTAAGTTGTTTTGGGACCTATCAAAGACATATTCCTTGGGTGGGGGTAAATATAAGACGGCTGGAAAAATTTCATAACGATGCAACAGATAGTTTTCAAAATAATTGATCTTGAATGACGGCATAAATTTCCGGACAGACTATAGTAGTTAGACCAGTGTTTCCCAACGTGGGGCCCACGCCCCACAGGGGGGCAATTTGACTGTTGTGGGGGGCAATTCGAAAATGGAAGACATCGGCTGAATATAACAAAACGGGGAGACTTGAGACTGAAGTTAACTAAATTGGAACCTGACATAAGATCTCTTTGCAGCAAGCATCAAGCGCAAGGATCTCACTAAATTTGAATAATAAATAATTACTAATAATTAAAATAATATAGAAAAATCTTTCATTAAAATTATTTTGTACTTGAATTTCAGTTCTCCATTATATGTTTTGAAAATTTACTTACTGTGTTTGCTCAATAATTACCTAGTGATTTCTTCCTAAAACCTATCATTCAAGTTTCTTTAGTGAACATTTCAATTTTTGAATATTAAAAATAATGTATTTGTTGAGGGGGGGGGGGGCATGGGGCGGGGGAGGGGGGCAATATGAATTTTAGAAAAGCTTAAGTGGGGCATGGTACAAAAAATGTTGGGAAACACTGAGTTAGATGCTTGCTTGCAGGTGTGGTGGTAATTGGTTCGAATCCTCATCGAGGAGATTTTTAAAATTTACTCGGGCTCCCAGGTTGGCTGCAGTCTAAAATGGACACCAGGATATGTTTTGGGAAGTAAAGGCGGTCGATGTGATACTGTCACATTATCTATCGATTCCGACTGGTCTATAAAAGTATGGATCTAGCATTATATACCTAAAGCGCATTAAAGCGTGTAAGAGTCGATGGCTATATATATATATATTTTATTTTTTTTAAACACGTTTAAATCGTCGTACCGTTGAAGCCAAAACGTACATTGGTTAGACTCCACCGTTCCGTTTAACACACACAACTGTTGGATTAAACGAAATACATTCTTTTGAAGAGGAGAAAAAAATAACTGTTATTATAAATTAAGTGAAAAGGAACCCGTCGATGTTTAGTAAGTACGTGTGTTACTGAGTCCTATTCTGTAATGTAAATAAATTAAACGTCATGAGAGTTTGGAGAGAACAATAATGGATGGGTATATTATGTCTGGGTAGAGAGGAAGATGAAGGCCAAAGAGAAGACGGGTGCAGGATGTGGCGGATGATCTCCAGATGGGTGTATCGGACGCGGGACATTTTGCTTGTGATCGAGAAGTTTTCCAGAAGGTTGTTATGGGAGATAGGTTCTGCAAAGGATTTGCTACTGAATGAATGAATGAATGAATGAATGAATGAATGAATGAATGAATGAATGAATGAATGAATGAATGAATGAATGAATGAAATGTAAGCTGACACTGATAACAAGAAACAACTAGTCTTCTGGAACTACTCTGAGAAAACCAGCTAGAAGACATATTATGAAAGTATACACGATAACGATCTAACGGAGTAACTAACAACGATTGCCTAGAAGAGGCTAATAAAACTAAAATATAATATACAACTATGAGAAAGATAAAAACGGCATTTGTTGGTGGTGTGATGAAACGAGAGACTTTGGAGAATATCATGACAACGGGGAAAATTAGTGGGAAAATAGTCAGAGGTAGACCGAGAGAAATTATTCTGGCTGAGGCGGTGGCATGGAAGAATATCATCAGCAGAGTTGACCCAGAACACCAAAAAACTGATATCTGTGGACAACCATGAACGCCTATGCAAACTGGCAGGACACACAATGATAATGATTATGAAAGATGTGTTAATAGTCTGCAGTCAATGCCTATCGTTCTGCATTACAAGCATGGGACACTAAGTACAACAAACAAGGAAATCAGCGGTGACAACAGTGTAGACTGCTGGCGTAAGAGGCACATAACCAAAACCCTTTTAATCAGACACGTGTCACTTCTAACAGGACAAGCGTCACTTTTGAGAGGACACGTGTAATATCTTAACAGGACAAGCGTCACTTTTAACAGAGCGAGTGACATTTCCTACATTACGCTCTGGTGTGATGTTGAGGCTACATACAACGTATGATTATGTCAAAAAATGTGCAACAAACATATGACAAACTGAACCGATAAGGTGGCCCACATCAAGCACTAGTGTGGTCGTATGTGCATGCATGCGCCCGTGGGTTATCGGAATATCTAATGGGAAGTAACACTGTAGACCCTCCTGGGCATGTCGTAAGAAGAGACAGAAGAGGATTAGTCTGGGAGTTGCTAGCTCACAACGTAGAATCAAATTAGCCAACCATTCATGACTGGCCCAAAAATGGTCTGGCACACGTGGCTGTGAGCCTATACTCCAAAAAAAGTCTCAAGGGCTGAATAAGAGGTTTTGCTCCTGCCACAAAAGCGACATTCAAGGATAGGGTTGATAGATATGTGGGCACCAAAAGGAGGACATATTGAATGTTCCATTTGAATCGTTCCAGATTAAACCCACAATCAGTAAAATTTTATTACAATAGTTGCCAATAAGCGTATCTTACTCTTAGTGAAGCAACCAAGAAACAATCATGTTTAAAAAATAATAAATTCAATGAAGGCCTTTTTCAAACTGCTAAAAAACATTATTTAAACAGCCGATTATACAATTATTACCTTATAATCTTTATTAATTATACAACATATTTCTCGGAGGATCCAACTTTTCGTAGAAGATCCTCGACTATTTTGCAGCAATGCATAGACTTTGTACATTTTAACAATGTAAACATACGGTAGAGTGTAGATGCATTGTAAGTTGTAACAACAATACGTAAAAAATTATAACATAAAATATAAGGTTTTAGCTTTGCTTGCCGGACGGAGAATGTTGGGCTAAAAAGGAGGACATGTCCTCTTTTTGCCGGACGTCTAGCAACCCTACCTAAGGGTAACTTATGTCCAAAAGTTCTGGGTTTCTGCTTTGTAGTGCAATGGCAAGAAAGACCACTAAATGTAAGAATGTTAAAGAACGCGGAAACCGAAATGAGGCTATGAAAAATGCGGACAACCGAAATGAGAATAACTTATAAGGTATGACCAAAGAGTAAATATCAATGCTTCCACCCGCCAAAGAAAAGGCGTAATGGGGAAGGCTCGGTAACACATTCCCCCAAGTCGTAGATACTGAGCTCAAACACACGCCGCTGAAAAGAAATGATTGAGGTTCGGAGAGACTGTGTACTTCCACTCTCCTTGGAAGTTAGATTAACTGATTAGCTGGCCCTGGATTAGCCTCAAGCCCAGGAAGCCAAGAAGCTTGTTGGTCGTGACAACGCAAGGCAGTGGCCACCGCAACGTGGCTATCCCCGTGGTTATGGAGGAACCTGTTATAAGCCTCGGCCGAGTGTACGACACCTCGATGGCGGAGATGGATGTCGTATAGCAGACACGAGAGACAGAGGTGACCCGTTTACAAAGGCTTTAAAGGCGAGATGATCTGCTTCATTGCACCGGATTTCATCCCATATGGCAGGGCGGCATGTCCAGAGCGTCACACAAAGCATGAACTCGGCAGCTCCAGCAAACACCCTCAAGAATCTGAGAAAACTGTTCTTGTGAATCGGATGACGGTCTGGAATCGAACACACAACCTTCGGAGCGCGAGGCAGTCAGCTTAACCACTTCGCCACTTAGACCCGTACAACTGAGCGAAAGAAAAATGTATAGAATTTTTCACAACAGAGTTAACATTAAAAAAGTTTGTGACCGCTGGGTTCTAGTCCTGCTCAATCGCGTAGAGATGCAAACTTCGGAAAATTGCTGTCAGGAGTCGATCAAATATTGCTAGTCAAAATATATTTTAGCGACCATGGTGACAATAGATGATACGGGTTAATTAATACGATGCCAAATACCACATTTAGAGCATGCACCGATAACCCCCGGGCTCCACAACGCATAACATGCCGAGAGCATATTGATCTGCAGGAAGAGTAATGCTGATTGTTTCGGACGCCAGAGATGTCCCACTGAACGATTACCTACCACGCGGCAACATGGTTAACGGACAGTACATTGCAGATCTCCATATCACAATCAGACAAGAGTGATCAGAAAACGAGGGATAGCAAGCAGTCAAAATCTTCACTGGCTTCAAGATACGTCCTGTTACAAACAGGACTTGGGCGATAAGCTGCCAAGGGTTTTAATATTAAGAATCTTCTACACCCACCATACTCTCTCGATTTGGCTCCATCGGTTTTCTGGTCCAAATTGTGAACACTAATACAGCTTAAAGGGAATAACGTTGACAGTGAAGGTTAGCATGGCTGAATGAATAAGAACGAGTGTTCTTAAACATCCGGTGTGCTGATGATGAGGTATGGGGTTCAACTCCTACACGGATCAGTTGGACTAAAATATTGACCTCTCGTCCTTGACTTGGAGACGTAAATTACAAGTAGCTCTGAAGTCTAAATCGGTTCGCCTAGTGGCGAGGGACACTGGTAATAGGGAAAGCTAATCCACATGCAAAATTCAGTCCAGCGCCACTAGGATTAGCTCGTATACACTACGCTTGAGTTCAAAGCGAGGGAGCGCCAACGACAAAATTTGACAGTGATGAAAAAGCCGTACTGGCATGAAGTAGCGGATCCAATTAGAAAAATATGGTTCCCAAGTCTTTACAAGGTCAGACAGAGACGGCATAAGTGTATCAGTTCTGGTGATGACTATACTGACAAGGAATAAGCATCAACGATTTTTTATTTCCCTATGACCTCCTTTATTGGCGAGACTTAAAACGTGTGCACTGTCCAGCGCGCGCGCGCGCGAGTGTCTGTGTCTGTGTGTGTGTGTGTGTGTGTGATCAAGTGTCTTGTCGAGTGACTGGCTTGGGTGACCATGCTTCACATTTTGCGGTATCCAACAGCACGATCAATTCATGAGCTGACACCTTTCCGTGCCATGACACAAGGCTGTCATTGATCGCCTCTCACTGTCTTCCCTATATCTCTTTTTTCCACACGTCTTTCCAGTTGTCATATTTTTCCGTTTTATTTCTTCTTCTTCACATGGTGTGGACAAAAATGCCGATGTTCCTGATGGTAAGTTGTCGATGTTCCTGATGGTAAGTTGTCTTTGTGTCTTGCACCTTTCAAAACATTTACATGATTCAATTTGACTGTCTATGGAATTTTCAGCATCCTCCAAAACCAAATCTCTGGGTCTCGAGAGAAGTGTGTGTGTGAGTGAGTGAGTGAGTGAGTGAGAGAGAGAGAGAGAGAGAGAGAGAGAGAGAGAGAGAGAGAGAGAGAGAGAGAGAGAGAGAGAGAGAGAGAGAGAGAGAGAGAGAGTATGTGTGTGCTGTGTAAAAAAATTTAAAAAGCTGTTCTATTTTTTCGCCCGGAGAAGGATTTTTTTTTTTTTAATGATTGCAGACGCGGTACACCATTTGCCCATTGACAGCACCCCTGTTTCCTTCAAAACGAAATTTAACGCAAACGTGCGATGTAAATAGACACGCTGCTGACGCCAATCCATTTAAACAAGATTTCAACGAAGTTTATATCTTAAAGTTTAGATGTAGTTTAGTATAAATCCCCCAACCAGCCCACAAACCTGTGAGGTTTTTTTTTTTTAAGCAAACCACTGTGATCTTGTAACATCAACGGGGTACATCTTTGCATACTGATAATGTAATATGTTTGTTTGCCACTGTAAACATATATGCATCTTAATATTTAGATTATACTACTCTGGTAACTGCAACCCATTGAGGATTTTCTCCATGCATCTAATATGTCACATCTTTCTGTCTCTCTTAGTTCTCACATTTTTCAGACCCTTTCTTACCACATAGCAAAAAACTGACGATAGTCTTGCAGGTAAATATATGTCAGTGAATTTATCTGTTGCAATAATTCACAATTCTTAGGCATTGCTTCTGGAGGTAAAAAGAATCCAGTTGATTTGTTATGCCAGCCCTGGTTTGAGCCAAAGCTCCGTTGACCCCCAGCTTTTCAGAGTGACCCGAGATGTACCAGCTTCACAAGAATATTACAACCGACATGAGGGAAGAGCAAGATGAAGACCGAGATAAAGATGGACTGGCGGCGTTAGGAAAACCATTCATAAGCATGGAACCAACAACATGTTCTATTAGGTTGTTTCGGGATTTGAGGTTTAAAAATTGAGCACAACCCATTACTGGCAAAGCTGATCGTATTCCGGTACGAACATAAAGCCTTGTCTACGTCAGATTCTTCTTCTTCTTCGTTCATCCGGAGTTTTTTTTTTCGGACGTGATTGCGTTGTGCCTGTTTACAGCAGAGCTGCGTTCTTGCGCCGTTAGGCCGACACATCCGACTTCTGCGGGCATTTGTTGACGGGGCTAACCTTCCCGGTACGTCAGATTCGAAACACTAGACCTAGTTCTCCCACTAGATCAAGAGCCGCCATTTACAAAGAAGTTTGGTTTAGTTTAGTTTAGTCGACGGATCAACATCACGGCACACGAGTGTAACCCATAAGTGCTCCGTTTTACCCCTAACTCAAACCTGAGTTAGGAGAATCGCAGCTCAGTGCACGAACTCCGTAGCACCGGCGAGGATCCTGAAATACTTTGGGTAGATTTTTAACTCGAAATTTTGCCCGGGCAGCGCCGTTAGGCTGCCCTTTTTCGATTTACAACGGCCAAGGGATTTTTTACGTGTGCAACAATACACACGGGGACCGATCTCATTACCCAGAGACCAGGGGTAATTTTGTTACTAGAAGTCCACGTCAAAAAATCCCGGCCCTCACCGGGGCTTGAACCCGGGACCTCCAGCATTCGAGGCGGACACCGTACATCGAGACCATTCAGCCCCCCTATTTACACAGAAATAAGGATAAAACGGGTCTTGCACTGGCCATTATAATATGAATATAATACCACATATTGGATTTGTATTAAACAAGTCTTTGAACGCATTGATGGGAAATCTATTTGAAAACGATCGATGCAACATAGGATCTAACAACAGATCATTAACCTAATAAAACTTGTCGTATCTCCTTTGCAGAACGTTGCGATCAACCCCAACACTGTGTTAATTTCTAGGCAGTGTGAAGTTAAGAAAGTTGCCATTGCTTTCTGAACGAAAGTCAACGTTGAAGTGCAGCTGACAGGTGTAGGAATTGATCCCGCATCGCCACTGTAAGTTTAGGAGCTAGAACGCTCTTATCCTTTCGACCATGTCGTCTGGTAACCTAATACAGACAATATAAAAGACCTGTAATGAAGGGTTCCCCATGAGGGTAAACTAACAGATACGCTTAGAATAAGAACAGGAGCACGATATGTCACGTTTTTTCTTCTAACTAACTACAGACCTGGACAATAAAAAACCAGCCGTAATGAAATCCAGACTCTGATAGAGCAGCTTGATGATCTGACTTTGCTGATGGCATTGTCCTTCTGCCCACGCACAAAGTTATATACAGTATAAATTAAACATGCTTGATTTAATTGGGGAAGAGTGGAGACGGACGAGAGAGAGAGGGAGAGAGAAAGAGAGAGATAGAGATAGAGAGAGAGAGAGAAAGAGAGAGATAGAGATAGAGAGAGAGAGAGAGAGAGAGAGAGAGAGAGAGAGAGAGAGAGAGAGAGAGAGAGAGAGAGAGAGCTGAAATTAGGTCTAAAAATAGAGAAAAGACACATAATAAGTCAAAACAATGTATTCCCGTAGTGAATTTGAATAACGAAGACACAAACAATAGATTGTGCGACTTCTTGCCTGGCATATTTCGCTGCATCTCGTCAGGTACATACTGCAGTATTCACACAACACAAAGTAAAATAACTAGATAAATCCTTCAAGCTGAAATATACACATGTTTGCACAGTAATGTCAATTGTCTGCCACGGTAATTTTTTACGGTAACATATAATAAGAATTAATTAAGAAACTGAAACCGCACTTCAAGAGACATCACAGGCTTATTTAGGTAGCAATGTACACAAAGATGGGGGAAACATATAAACATATTAAATTACGAATAATCAAAATACGAGCATTATGAAATTTATTGGAGTTAAAAGAAAACAAATCTCGTACCCAATATTTAACTCTAAAGTTAAATCGGTATTGATGTGTTGATCAGAAACTTTGAGTACGACAAAATAAATAAGCACTTATAAACTACAAACATTGATTACCTGGTACCTTCGCAGAATAGGACGGCTAAAATTACATAACAGAATCATAAATGCGGAAAGAGAAAGAACTAAGCAAACTCGATCGAAATAAGGTCAGGAAAAGACTTTGGCGCTGGATAGTACATTATTAGTTAGTCGGGGTTCCAACATCACGGCACAGGGTCGCCCCATTATGCCCCGTTCCTGTACAAGTGAATATCACACAAAATGCTCCCCACTGCCCCATGTGAAAAGTGGAACAGACAGGAATTTCGACAAGCCAACAACCCCCACAGTATACTACGCATAATGCTGCTGCCAGAATGCCAACACGAAAAAGTCCGCCCCGAAAAATACAGTACATCGTCGACGGAAACGGCAGTCATTAGAAAACCAGCAGCCACACATTACTGCATAACTGCATACGGCAACCCAGTTAGTTCAGCGAGCAGCCGACTACAATTTTTCTGAACATGCAGTTCATGCTACAAACAATCGCGGACAGATGTAAAAGCACCCTACACGAAATTCACAGCTCACGTGATGGTACATATATACTGTGAACACACACATTCATTTCTCTTGGAACCACAGGACAACAAAAATAGAGGAATACCTAAAACACAAACTGAGAAATAAATTAAAGACAGTAATGGTTAGTAGCCGGTCTCCCTGGTCTAAGTGTTAGACGACTTTCTCCGTAATCCCGTATACTCTCGTCGTAAGTAACGTGACGTGCGCGAGAATCGGTAGCGGTTCTCTCCACGTTGGTAACTTACGGGGTTTGTGAGCCGGTCGCTCAGAAAGCAATGGCAAACTTCTTAGCGTAATTTTGCCTAGAAATCAACAATCCGCTGAAAGATGCTGATGTTGACAGCGATGTCCTGTAAAGGATGTGTGAACATAAAGAAATAGTTAGTATGAGGACGCCATGGAAGTAGCTGCAGGAGATGGGAAAGAGTAGGAGGGTTTGCAGTAAGCTGGTTGAAGACATATGCTCCAGCTCGCGACAATAGAAGACGGGTAATATAACGGGTAATATTGTTTTTTTTTCGCATATCCTTTACAGGACATTGCGGTCAACACCAGCATTTTTCAGCTGCTGTTGATGCCTTGGCAAGTTTTACGTTCAGTAGTTTGCCATTGCTTTCTGAATGACCGGCTCACATACCTCCGTAAGTAACTAACGCGACACGATCCGCTGCCGAATCTCGTGCAGCTGTGTTTCGTACGAGAATATATGGGATTAGGAACAACGTCCTTAGCGCCTTCGCCAGGGAGACCGGCAACGGGTAATATAGACGGGCATATTTACTGGTGTATCCGTGCATAATTGTTGAATATATTGATTAAAGTTCACGGACTCGATAATAATAACCTGAGCGTGTGCACGGTGATATTTCTAATTAGCAATCGGCGCAAAGATGGCGCAAGGCTTAGGTGCACGTTAGTCACGTCAAAGTCCCTTGACTATTGGAAATCGCAACAATAAATAGGTCTCTTTCCGGCTAGATTTACAGTGTACGCTTGTTCCCTTTCAGTTGAATGGTATTTTCTCTGTTCACATGGTGGTTCTGACAACTGATGGCGCGTGTAAGCAAACAGCATGCCGTTGTAATTAAATTGTGTTCTCATATCTCAATTGTGGTGCAACACATCATGTTACTTTACTTTATTAAGAAATTGTTTGATCTCTCGTATTAATCACGCTGAACCAAATTCGGGTTATTAAAATAAAAGTATCAATTGAAACATACAAACTGTATACATATTGCAGCATACAAATTCGCGTCGCCATTAATATAAGCGTTGAAAAAAGGAAGTGTCGCTTTTGGAAGAGGACAACAATGTTCACAATATCATGTGAGCGAGTGAATGTTAGTTAGAAGAGATTGGACGAGACACTCAGAGAGCGAGAGAGAGAGAGAGAGAGAGAGAGAGAGAGAGAGAGAGAGAGAGAGAGAGAGAGAGAGAGAGAGAGACAGAGACAGAGAGAAAGAGAGAGAGAGAGAGAGAGAGAGAGAGAGAGAGAGAGAGAGAGAGAGAGAGAGAGAGAGAGCTGAGAGAGAGAGAGAGAGCTAACACAGTGAATATTTCGTTTATTCAGAGACCCACACACAAATCCGCATAAAAACACGCTGCGGGCGCAGAAATAAACTGCAAGGGTCAAACAGCAAAAACAAAACAGCAGAGACGACGTAAAACACCTAAAAAAATGGTTTCGTGTGTTTGCACAAATGACTCGTACCAAGGCTACAAGAAGCTGAAAGTCAGCAACACTCTAAGCCAGTCTTGACTCTGGCCCCCTCCCAGGCACGTCTCTGCAATCACTCGTCCTCACCTCTAGTCGAAGGTGAACAGAGTGAATATAATACCCGTGAGACGAGTTAAGCTCACATCAGCAGGGGGGCACTTTTGCTTTACAAATACAGCTTCTTTTTGTAAACCCAGAAAAACAGCCCTAAAACTGGAAAGTACACCTAAAAAACGGCGACAGTAAACGCGTCTAAGTCGAAACACCTCTCTCCTCTTCCCAATAAAACAGCTCTAGATGTAATCTTTCGTACACTAACTACAACACCAGGCATTTCTGTCTTAATTGCCTTTCTGAATTCCTTCTCCCGCCATGAGTTGTCTTCGCCATCATCTCCAGATGTTACGCTAGGTTTTTTTTTTTTTTTAAACTACCACAGGTATTCTCCACACACACAATTTGCTCTGGGGGTGAAGTCAGGTGAGCCAAGGTGAGCTGTGCACTCGCTCTTGACAGACAGATCAAATGTTCCTAACAATGCAGGTGATAACTCTGGTAACGAAACGTATCCTTTCCAATTTCTCCGGTTCCGTTTCTGTGACAAACTAATAGATTCGAAAGGCAAACCCACAACATGGGATCATCTCTCTCTCTCTCTCTCTCTCTCTCTCTCTCTCTCTCTCTCTCTCTCTCTCTCTTAATCTCTCTCTCTCTCAGTGGCTCCAAACATGTGCTTACAAATCAGTGGTTCCTCTCCCTCCCTATACACCACTCGTTCACCTACCCTTACTCTCGTCCACATAACTATTCACTGATCTACCCATGTGTTCACCCCACCTACCTATGTTGCTATCTTTTACCTGTTAGTATATCCTATGTGTATGACAATTAATGCTTCCACCCCTCTGCCAGTCTGTCTGTACGTCCTTCCGACCACTCTCCCTCCCTCTGTCTGTCTCTCTGTCTTTTTCTTTCTTTGGTATATACTACTTATTTACCCAGACCCACTCTATCCGTTAACCTATCTGTATATTCACCCCCACCTAACTATGTTGCTATGTCTATAAGTCAATATGTCCTATTTGTGAGTCAATTATTGCATCCAACCCCGCCCGCCCATCCATTTACCTCCTTCATACACAATGTTACCTCTAAACAAACAACAAGCACCGCATGACGACCCCGGTATGAGAACGCATCTAGCCACGAAGACCTTGGTAGAGATACCACAGATTACTGGTAAAGGTGAAGAAAGATGCGCGTACTGACAACTCAACACAAAGGTTACATCTGCCATTACTGCACACGTAGCGCCATCTGTTGTGTATCACGGCCTCGCAAGCTTCGGTTTTGCTTTCTCAGGCATCATTTTTCAATCAGTATTAACCACTCAAAATACGGGTCTAAAACCAGGTGTTGGGACAGTACATAGCAGATATACACATCGCATCTGATGGGAGATGCCTTGGGGAGATTAGAACAAGAATCCCTCGGGAAGGTTAACCCGGTCAACAAATGCCCGCAGAAGTCGGATGTGTCGGCCTAACGGAGCAAGAACGCAGCTCTGCTGTAAACAGGCACAATGCAATCACGTCCGGAAAAAAAAACAAAAAAACACCGAATGAACGCAGAAGAAGAAGAAGAAGAAGAAGAAGAAGAAGAAGAAGAAGAAGAAGAAGAAGAAGAAGAAGAAGAAGAAGAAGAAGAAGAAGAAGAAGAAGATCGAAACCATACACTGATTAGAGAAATTAGACAAGTCAACAATTTTGGGCACGTTATAAGGAGAAGTAAATTAGAAAACTTGGTGACAACTGGCAAGATTGAAGGAAAAAGAACAAGGGGAAAGCAGAGAAGTAAATATTTGGATGGCTTCGTCGACATGGTTATGTCGCCCTAGTGCTGAGTCTACAACTAGTTAGAAATGTTGAAGCATTTTATATATACTAGGTTACAAATTTTATAGTCAGGTTATAAGAATAGCTTGGATACAGTAAAGAACAAATACATCCATGCGACAATCTCTGAATATTGAAGAAGGTTGGCTACTGAATACGATAAAACAAGAGAAAACTGAAATATTTTGGTCACTTGAAACGTCATGAAAGTTTTCAGAGAACAAGCATGGAGGGGTGTGTGCCTGGGAAGAGAGGAAGAGGAAGGCCAAAGAGAAGATGGGTGCAGGATGTGGCAGATGATCTCCAGATGGGTGTATCGGACGAGGGATATCTTGCTTATGACCGAGTTTTCGGGAAGGTTGTTATGGGAGCGAGGTTCTGCAAGTGACATGCTACTGAATGAATGAATGAGGCTACAAATTTGTATTCCCATTCTCGTTGCCTTTTTATTCACAAATTTAAAAAAAAAAAAAAAAATTAACAAGTAAATAAATTTTTACGACTAGGTACATGTAGATGTAGGATTTTTTGGTAAAATATCCAGGCTTCCAGATCGACACAGCCTTAAATGTGTACCAAGAGATCTTGGAAGAAAAGGTTGACCATATCACCTATCGAGTTCCGATTAAAAGAAAAAATATGGTGCAAACGCCAGCCATAGGCACAATGCGCCATATGACGTGAAAAGAGTCCCTTAACTTTTTACTTTAACCATATACCCAATGTACCTCAAGGCATGTATGTACAAAGATATACACCCAATGTACCTGAAGGCATGTATGTACAAAGATATACCCAATGTACCTGAAGGCATGTATGTACAAAGGTCTTTTACTTTACATCTCGATGTTATCACACAGCAAGTACTGCTGTATGAGTGTGGAGCATTAGGCCTTGCATAATATATGCAACGTCACGATGAGGCGAGAGTCTCGGTTCCCATTTTACCCTCTCCTTGATTCCAGTCTCCCCGATTCCCATTTTACAGTTTCCCCGATTCCCATTTTCGCCGTCTTTTCTCTCCTTTCCCCATCCCTCCCAATCTCCTTGAACTACTGAAAATACCCGGTACCAAATGTGCTGGTGCTGTTCCAACCCCAGAGCCGAAGGGCTGTTCTATCTAACCCTACAGTCGAACTGATGGGGAAACAATCTCGCCACGCCATATATAATACCCGGAGGTAACATTCTCCCACCAAAGAAAGCAGATGCAGAGAACTGCCTATGAACTTTCCTACAACATTCCCGCGGAGGTTCAAAAAGAAGTTCTCCAGTTGAGATTCCATGTTCACACTTGCCAGGTGAACTTCTCAAGGGCTCTTTTTGCTTACGTCGTTCTAGCACTCCCTCCTCTCCTCCCCTCTTCCCATTTCTTAATGAACAACAAAGGGGACACACTTTCAGCTTGCTCAAATACCAGACGATGCCTGTGGAGATTCTCTACATAATAACGGAATTAACGCAAAGGAAAGAGGAAGGCAAGGCGTGAAGAGAAGAAAAAAAAACTGAAATTAAAGAATAAAGGTACACACTAAAAACCAGTAGAAAGCAGAAGGGAAATATATACTACAGAAAGAAAACAACGAGACAATCAAAGACGAACAAGAGAAAGAAAGAAAGAAATAACAGACAGAAACATGAAGGAAAGTACAGAAACAGTTAGGTAAGGGAGATTAATGGCCATTTACGGAAAGAAAGAAAGAAAGAAAGAAAGAAAGAAAGAAAGAAAGAAAGAAAGAAAGAAAGAAAGAAAGAAAGAAAGAAAGAAAGAAAGAAAGAAAGAAAGAAAGGTTCTCCAACTGCCTCACGATAACAAGAACCAGATGCACGAGCACACCAGACGAGTACATTTGCCAGCGTGGGATCCTGTTAACTACAACGTGCAACAGCAATTGTTGCCCTCACATTACCGCACTGACACAGGTAAGACTGGCTGTGGATAGACTCGGAAAACATTCACTATCACAGACCTCCGCTGCTTCCCGGCGTAAATGTTGATGAGCCAACAGGCAACTAGGTACACTAGCAAATGCAAATAACGGCAAAGGTACAAATAGTCGGTCTGGACGGGGTGAAATCGCCAAGGACCATGCCTAAACAGGTAAGTTAAGCAAACAGACAAATCTACTCGCTGAGGGATGCAAATTTAAAAAAAAAATAAGAATCAAACAGAAACTAAAGGAACGCAGATAGATGGACGCCGTAGAAGTGGCGATCATAACCGTACCCATGGTATTTCAGCACATGCGAGTCAAGTTCATATCATGGAAACAGATGAGTAACTGTCATATACATATATTTTCATGTACAGTTATTCATGTACTTGTATAGATGTGTATTTGTCGTTTGCATGCTGACGAATGCTTTGGCTGCAACGTCCATTTTGTTACGTGGGATCGTGTTATAGTGGAGCTTATCGATTCTACTTTTCGTTTTTTGATGATTCATTAATGGCGATGGAGTGAGATTGTGTGGTCAACGAAGAAATGTTAAATGTCACAAACTTTGAATATTCTGACTCTGTAACCAACACACGGCGAATATAGCTTTTGCCTTGGTAACATTGCTTTTAAAAAACCTGCCCACGACAGAGTTCGTTACCTTGGATAGAATCTGCGTGGAGGAACTAAACTGAGTTAATCTACCCTGAGGAAATAAATCGAACAGAATCTGCCTAAAATAAGCAAACTGGATTAAATCTGCATAAAAGAATTAAACTGGGTGAAACATTCCTGGAATACCGAAATTGAACACGTTGAATTCTTGAGTAAGAGAGGTGTATAATTAGTTGAAAAACGCACTTCTAAGAAAAAACAACAAGAAACACGATTACGATTAAGTAGTATGTATGTTTATGTGTCTACGCATTCACTTAACTACGCCTCTCCACAGATGTGAACTTCCAGGCTTGCACACACCGCCGGCGTCTGAGCGTAGTGATGGTACTTTGACACAGAATGGAGAGGAAAGTCCCTACACCAACCTCACTCCCATAGATGCAAGCCCATCTCAGGGCTTAGATCACCTCAGCAACAATGCATCGGACTTTTACAAAACGCAGCCTTCCAGTTGATTCATAATCAATCAATCAACCATTCACTTAATTTCTTAAGCACCCGCCCTCCTACAAAGCATCCCCACCCCTTGGTTATAATTAGTAAAGCGCTTGCATTAAACCAGTCCTGATTAACATTAAGTCCATATACGAAAATATTCATTTATGAAAAGAGGTGAAAGATAAGGAGGGCAGATGCTATATGAATCACCACTATCATATTTTCAACAACGGTTCAGTGTTTCGCTCTGTTAGATGTTTGAATGTTCAACCAATTTAAAAGTCAAAGAATCATTAAGGATTCTTTGTTGGAGTCTTAGACTGAATCAATGTTAAGCGCATAAATCCCCAGCTTAAAGACGAGGATATTAAGTTGATCCCTGACTAATTTGCTCCTTTATTGTGGCCTACATCTCATCTTAAAACTTGCTTTTGTGGAGTATTTTGCTTATGTGGATTATTTCCAATCTAACCAGGCAGGCGCTCCAGTTAATAAGAAGTGCCTTTAATATGCTGCAACAAAAGTACTCACAGCTAATAAACCAACCAACGTAACCAACGAACAATGAAAATCGCTGTACAGTCCCGTGTGCATTTATCCTCAATATGAGGTGTCTAAGATGCGCAGGTGGCAGTGAATCTTGGTGTGAATGACCACATTAAGAAGTGTTTGGGGGTAACGGTGATTTCGGTGACGAACATCACAGTAACTTACAACTACTTTCTGGAAAACGCTAACGACAGTAAAACATGATTTACAACTATAAGACAAAGTGAAAAAAAAAAATGGTTTGTTGGTCGTGTCATGCGAAGAAAAGCGCTGGAAAATATCGTGACTACCTGGAAAGAGGCAGAGACTGACGAGTGAGATGATGCTGGATGGCCTAAGACGGTGGCACGAAGGAATAACATCAACAGAATTGATCCAGAACACTAAGGACCAAGATCTTCTGGGATGCATGAAAGCCTGCGCCATTTGGCGGGCAAAATATTATTTATAACTAGAATAAATAGACAATATCATGAGCAGAGAAGCGCTGGGAAATATCGTGGTATCTAGAAAGAGGCAGGCGCTGAGGAGAGAGGGAGATGAAGCTGGGTGGGCTAAAACGGTGGCATGAAGGAATAGCATCAATAGAACTGATTCAGAGCACTAAGGACCACGATCGGATTTGTTGGGGGAGGAGAGAGAGAGAGAGAGAGAGAGAGAGAGAGAGAGAGAGAGAGAGAGAGAGAGAGAGAGAGAGAGAGAGAGAGAGAGAGAGAGAGAGAGAGGGGGAGAAGGGAGAGAAAAATTACAGGAAGGCCTACGCCGTTTGGCAGGGCACATGATGATGCATACGTTGACTAACTAACAATTTTTTTCTGTTGGCATATCCTTTACAGGACATCGCTGTCAACATCAGCATCTTTCAGCTGATTGCTGATTTCTTGGCAAAATTAAGCTCAGTAGTTTGACATTGCTTTCTGAGCGGCCGGCTCAATACCCCATAAGTCACCAACGCGGCGAGAACCGCTACCGATTCTTGCGCAAGTTCCGTTCCTCAAGTGGATATACAGGATTATGGGGAAAGTAACTTACAATTAATGATAATGAAGTGGGACAATATCAACCTATTAAGAGAGGTGTTAGGCAGGGATGTGTAATGTCTCCAGATCTTTTTTCCCTATACAGTGAAAATATTTTCAGAAATGTAGAAGATATAAATGGAATCAGCATTGGAGGCAGAAACATCAATAACATTAGATATGCAGATGATACAGTATTGATTGCAGACAATGAGCAGGATCTGCAACAATTAGTAGACGCGGTTGTTGTACACAGTGAGCAGCTGGGGTTGGAATTAAATTGTAAGAAGACACAGGTTATGGTCGTCACTAGGAAGAACGAAGTACCACAATGTAATATACAAGTGCATGGGAATATTCTTCAACAAGTGAATCGATACAATTATCTCGGAAGTTATAACAGTGGTTCTCAACCTTTTTTGGCCCGTGACCCCCTTCACCATATTTTCAGAACGCCATTCCCCCCACCTTCCTATCAAAAATTTGGCCCGTGCCCCCCCCCAACCATATTTTCAGAACGTCACCCCCCCCCTTCATATTTCCTACCTAAAAATCCCCCACCCCTACACAGTATACGTAAAAATAGAAGGTACATTTAATAGCATATACTAAAACGAGTCTAGACATCCACATAAAACGTGATTTGTGGGTCTACTTACTTTACAAAATGAATTTTAAAAGGGTGAGACGTACATAACTGTAAAGTATGAAGGGAAAAACAATATCAAGTAATCGGTTCTTGTATTAACGCGATCTTGAAATGGTCTTCATTCCCCCCGTGGAAACCCTAAAATTCCCCCCCCCCCCCCCGGTTGAGAACCACTGAGTTATAACATCTGATGGGAGATGCCTTGAAGAGATTAGAACAAGAATCGTCATGGCGAAAGTAGCCTTTCCAAGATGAAAACCTTATTCTGACCAATAAAAAGATGTCAATTGAAACGAGAAAAAGGGTGTTGAGGGAGCAGTGTTTCCCAACCTTTTTTGTACCATGCCCCACTTAAGCCTTTCTAAAATTCATATTGCCCCCCTCCCCCGCCCCACCCCCTCAATATATACATTATTTTTAATATTCAAAAATTTAAATGTTCACTAAAGAAACTTGAATGATAGGTTTTAGGAAGAAATCACTAGGTAATTATTGAGCAAACACAGTAAGTAAATTTTTTAAACATATAATGGAGAACTGAAATTCAAGTACAAAATAATTTTAATGAAAGATTTTTCTATATTATTTTAATTATTAGTAATTATTTATTATTTAAATTTAGTGAGATCCTTGAGCTTGATGCTTGCTGCAAAGAGATCTTATGTCAGGTTCCAATTTAGTTACCTTCAGTCTAAAGTCTCCCCGTTTTGTTATATTCAGCCGATTTATTCCATTTTCGAATTGCCCCCCCCCCCCTTAACAGTCGAATTGCCCCCCTGTGGGGCGTGGGCCCCACGTTGGGAAACACTGACATAGAGCCTGCTCTTTTGTATGGATGTGAAACTTGGACAATGTGCAGTCAAGCTGAAAAACATTTGATGGCTACAGAAATGTGGTTTCTGAGGAAAATGCAAAAAGTACCATGGACAGATAGAAAAACCAATGACCAAGTACTACAGGAGACAAATGAAAATCGTAGACTGATTAGTGTCAGAGTCTTGCTTAGAGCAAGATAAGTAGCTCGTTTTCTGGCAAGTGTGAAGCAATATCAAACTATCAAATCACACGAAGTGAATATCCGAAAGTATTATTCACAAGCTTTATTTACGCGCTGCATTTATTATCGCACAAACCTCGCACAATAACAATCCATAGCAATCATTACGGCATGAACAATATCACTACAATACATAATAATACATGCAAGCAATAAACATCTCACTTACAAGTCACACTATTCAAGCGTTCGAACCAGTCTCCCACTGTCGTACAGGCTAGCTCTCAATGCAGATTCAAACACCACTCGCAGATCCATGCGACCTGTCCATTCAAACACCTAAACCCGTCTGCCAGATTTGGCGTTCTACACGCCAGTCGGCGCTCACGTCAGCTGGTGTGACCCCTGCCAGGTTCACGGGGTGTACTGCTGACCAGCGGTCGTTTAAGCGTCGCTCAATTGCTGTGCTTGGCTGCTTATACGGGCGTCGTCGAAGACGCCGCATTCCCTCTGCAGTGTTTAACATCACTCAGGGTTGCGTGTTGTTATGTTGTCTGGCGTTGGTACAGACAACGCGTCGCAACCTCGGATGTGAGACCTTGACAATTAGAGAAATTAGACGAAGACAGTCAAAATTTTTTGGACATGTTATGAGAAGAAATGGATTGGAGAACTTATTGACAACTGGCAAGATCGAGGGGAACAGACCAAGAGGAAGACCGAGAGGAAAATACCTGGATGGCTTGGCCACGTGGCATGGACGAGACAGGAACACTGAGCTGATCCACGACTCTGGTGATCGAGTGAAATGGCGAGTCATGACCGCCCACGCTTTCCGGCATGGCACATGATTGATGGAACTTACAACTACCCTACTTTAAAATGTAGCCAGGTCTATATATTCAATAGGCAAAACGTTGTGTGTGACGTCATCAATGTGTCGAACGAGAACTGACTTCACTTGTATGGCTGGTGTAATGACAAACACGTGGGCGAGTGTACTTGCTGGTATTGACACGTGACTCTGGTGGGCGGATTCTAATAACATCATATATAGTGTCGCAGTACTATGAAACAGTATTATACGCACTGTCGGTTTCATATCATAAATGCTTGTGTTCGTTGGCTTGAGCTCCAACACGAAGTCCTGTATGTCGGATGAAGGCATCCTGTTGTCCAACATCAGTGTGATGTCATACAGGATCTGAGGTTTGCGTGAGTATCTGTTGTCCCATGTCTGGCTTACTGGTGTGCAGACTGGTGGTTCCTCGCCGCACAGGCAGACACTCTCCGACTTCGAAGGAATCGGCGATCCTACTGACTTTAGCCAGGACCCCGAAGGGACCTGTTGCCCAGGACGCTCGACGAGGATGCGTCAATAGGTCTTGTCCAGTATATAACCCGGCACTGGTGCCTTGGAAACACCTCTGCGTCCCAGTAGTAGTAGTAACAGCAGTAACGGTAGTAGTAGTAGTAGTAGTAGTAGTAGTAGTAGTAGTAGTAGTAGTAGTAGTAGCAGTAGTAGTAGTAGTAGTAGTAGTAGTAGTAGTAGTAGTAGTAGTAGTAGTAGTAGTAGTAGTAGTAGTAGTAGTAGTAGTAGTAGTAGTAGTAAAAGTAAACTAACAGACCCTTGTCCACACCTTGACTATATGATTCTAGACCTGATAAATATGTAGATCAATCGGCACTCGATGGGTGATGTGCCCAATAGCACATTGACACTGGCTGAATTTACTTCCCAGTTCATTTTCTGGTGTTCATTTTAAGGCTGGGTGGGCCTGAGATTCCAGGGCAATAAAAATAAGACCCAGCCTTGATGGGAGATTTAATACATGACAACCGGGCTGGCAGAGACACATGGTAGCCACCCTACCACAATTGCTAGAGTCAGTACGCGTTTTTTTTTTTTTTTTTGCGAAATCTAAGGGAAACATTCTTTGAAGAGTTCACACGTTACGTACCTGTTAATTCATGTGGACATAATACCATTTTATTCTTTGCAAGGGAAATAACTCACCCAGCTTTATCTAATAAAGCAATTAGATGTAATATTTATTAAATGTCTAAGATAAATAAGCTAATCCTTCAAAATTAACAAAACAGTTTGCCAATCTAAGGTTAGATTGATGAGTGAATTACATAAAAGTGTATAAATTCTATTTTCTACCAAAGATATATACAATGTTTCAACACTGCAAGCTACTTGCACAATTTTCACACACACCCCAACTGACACCCAAATATTGTCACTCTGGTTTCTCTTCACAACGTATAAATCCTTCGCCTTTACTGCTGTTTTTTTTTTTTTTTAAATTTTTTTTTTTTTAATTTTAGGGTTTGGCGGTCATCCCAGACTAGCTGGTTCCCCGCCTCCCCTGTTTTTGGCGTGGACCCTTAGTCCCACTGTGAGCTATTGCCCACAGTGGTCCACCGGGCCCACATTTAAAGTGATGCTAATGTGAGGGTTTTTTATTTTTTTTTGATCACCCGGCCCCCGACCAGGCCAGGCGCACTACTGCGGGGGATGCAGCAAATGCGCCTGATCTTAGCCAAGGGACCGAGATTGATCATCCCGGCCTCCGACCAGACCAAGGGCACTACTGGAGGCCAGCAAATACACTTGATCTTAGCCAAAAGGCCGAGAAGCTATTAAAAAAAAAAAAAAAAAATTACTGCTGTTTTACTGCTGTTGATGAAGGCATTGGTGGAATGAAACAAATTGGTGAGGAGATGGCAAGGGAAACAAAAATGTAAAGATTGTAAAAAAGTTTGTGCAAATACTGATGCTTGTTTTACTTTTTACAAAAAGTAAAAAAAAAAAAAAAAAAAAGAGGAAGGGAAAAAATGAATGAACCCTTACAAATATGACCAAAAAATAAGCAAGGAGAAAAAGAAAACCAACTCCTTTTACTTCTACTATTATTGAACATTGCATGCATATGTATAAAAAAAAAAAAAAAACAACAACAATAAGCAAGGAGAAAAAAGATAACAACTCCTTTTTACACCTACTATATTATTTAACAGTGCAGGATGCAATTGTTATTGTATGTCCACTACGGCAGAAAAAGACAGTGGACAGAGAGAAGAAATTCCTCAAACAACAAAGACATAGGAGAAGAGGAAGGAAGACTTTCCCCTTCCCCTTCAAAACCATACAAGAAAGCTGCTACAAAACAAAATGAAAACAGCGACAATGAAGGACCACTTTTTATAAACACTGATGAAGACACCGACGAAGACCACGAGGAGAACGAAGACCACAAACATATTATCACAACCGAAGACACGACGCACATTTGAATTACCACAGAAAAGATAAAGGTAATCACTTAAATTAACCACCATGCTGTTTAAATTTAATTTTAAAAATGGCAGACAACTTATGTTTAATTAGTTTGAATATCCGTGGTATGAAGATGAAATTACAACATATAGTCACACTCATACACAACCACAAACCCGATTTTATTTTACTACAAGAAACAAACATTAAAACAGACTTTCAAGCAGCAGAACTTGTAACACGTTTAGGATTAAGAAATTCGTGTTTCAGTTTGGCCAAACATAACGTAGGGTCAGGGACAGCCATTCTCCAAATTTCCGACACGTGGACTATTTTTTAGAACACACACAGACCCACATGGTAGAATTTCCACAGTTCAAGTTAAAAACGACACGCACTCATTTGTCATAGTCAACATACACGCACCACCTAACTACAATTATCAACCTCTATTTTATGAACATTTAGACGACTTACTAACACAGACATACAGGGGACAAAATATTGTCCTTGCCGGTGATTACAATTGTGTTCTTGAAGATTTAGACTTGGCGGGTGGGGAGGTGAGAACACAGCTGAGGAGAGCCGGCAGGGATAGCTTACATCAACTTGACACACTACGAAATATCATCGATACACACAACCTCACAGACGCATTCAGACATACACACCCCGACAGTAGAGAAACGACATACACAGACAAAACACACAACAGATCATCTAGATTGGACCGGATTTATACGCCCGCAACACATCACATCATACAAACCAAACACCTACGGGAAACTTTAGATTACACAGACCACAAAGCAATACTAGTACACATCAGCACAAACACGCAGCCAAACAAAAGGTCACCTCACTGGAAGTACAATAATTCACTATTGGAACACTCAGAATATGTAAAATATATGACACAGCTCATACACACGTACACAGACAATATACCGACTGAGAACATCACACAATACTGGGACTTATTGAAAAACACCATACGAAGCAGAACACAACATCTAGCAACCATGATCCACAAAGACAGACTAAGACAGGAGCGCATCATACAGACAGCCATACGACTAACAAAACAAACAGACAGAGATGCACATCACTTACACACATTAGAAGCACAACTAGAAGAACACCAACAACACAGATATCTGGGTGCTCTTCTCAGAACAAAACTCAACACAATTACACAAGAGTCAGCTACGAGGCAATATTTAGCAATAGAACAGAACGTACAATGTAACAGACAAATAAGCAAAATATCAGACATGCAAGGAAACATGCAGACAGAAACACCACACATAGAGACTGCTTTCCAACAACACTACACACAACTATTTACAGCAGAGACAGTCGACACACAGATACAAGACAACTTCTTACAGTACACAAAGAAATTATCTGACACAGACAAAGACACACTGGACACAGAACTGACACTGACAGACATAACACAAGCACTAAGCACACTAAACAAAGACAAAACTCCAGGACCAGACGGTTTGACAGTAGAATTCTACCAACACTTCTTTCCTATTCTAGGCAATCTTCTCCTCAAAGTCTATCAGGAAGCCTTTGACAAAAAAAATCTTCCGGACAGCTGCAACATGTCTTACATTACACTCATATGCAAGGATAAAACTGACAAAACACAACTGAAGAACTACAGACCAATTTCCTTACTCAACACAGACTACAAGATACTCGCCAAATCACTCACCAACAAACTTAAACCTTTCATGCCAACACTAATACACCCAGACCAACAGTTCAGTGTCAAAGACAGAAATATACACAACCACACACACCTCATTAGAGACATTATCAACTACACACATGGAAAAGACTGTCCATCCTCCATCTTATCCTTGGATCAAGAGAAGGCCTTCGACAGAATTTCCCACACTTACCTGCATAGGACACTAGAACACTGTAACATAGGAGAGTACTACAGACAGTGGATACAGATCTTGTACAAAAATCCTGAGAGCAGAGTGTTGGTGAACCATTCACTGACAGCTAGCTTCAGGCTCACGAGATCTGTAAGACAGGGATGTCCCTTATCACCACTCCTGTATGTGCTCACCCTAGAACCTTTATTAGAGAAGATAAGGCAAGACACTAGTATTAAAGGAACCTTCCTGCATGGGATAGGAGAGCAGAAGCTCATCG
Organism: Cepaea hortensis; assembly: GCA_963921405.1. Taxonomy (NCBI): domain Eukaryota; kingdom Metazoa; phylum Mollusca; class Gastropoda; order Stylommatophora; family Helicidae; genus Cepaea; species Cepaea hortensis. The sequence goes on from OY992881.1 coordinate 49,304,443, forward strand.
CCTATGCAGATGACACTGCCTTTTTTCCCACCAGCAACACATCAATAAGGAATATACTCCACACCTTTACCCATTTTGGAAAAGGCAGTGGAGCCAAATTAATGTACAGAAATCACAGATAATGGGCCTGGGAAAGTGGAAACAAAAGGCTGATTTCCCTCCAGATCTGAAACACATAGACACCATGAAGCTGTATGGGATCACATTTCTATGTGATCCCACAGAAACACACAGACAGACATGGCACGCACTGACCGAACAGATCACAGACATGTTACACAGGTATAGGTACAAGACATCCACAATATTTGGTAGAAGCACAATAGTCAACACATACATATTACCCAAAATAATATATTTAGCGACAGTACTGGACCCTCCTAAACAGACCGTCACAAACATAAACAAACAAATCAGACGCTTCATCTTCACCAACACAATACACAGCATTCAACACAAAACTCTCATACAAGACAGGAAACAAGGCGGGATTGCACTACAGGACATCCAGACAAAAATACTGTCACTTAGAATCAGTCACATAGGTAAAATCATCAGACACCCAGAACAGAACAGACTAGCACTATACTACATAGGCCACAACATCAAACATCTCACACCTCTTAACAATGCAACTGCACACTACCAGGGAAGACTGCCAACATTCTATCAGACATGCATACAGGCAATAAAAGGACATGAACAGTTAATACAACAAACAACACACACAATATGCAAACATTTAGTTAGAGAACAAGCACCATCACTAAGACTTAGGATTAAAAGAGGACACAAATACTTCATGACTGACTTCACATGCACCTTTTCAAACCTACACAACAAACACATAACACCAAAAGCTAGGGAGATCACATATAGACTGTTATACAGTATGACCCCCACAACACAGGTAGAAGCATACATATCCAAACAATGTCAATTATGTAGAAACAACACACAAGAGACAGAGGAACACATTTATTATACATGTCCAACAATTACTGCCACACGCGCAACACTCAAACACCTCATACAAACACACACAGACAAACAAACCGACATATATAAAGCAATTTTTCTCAATACTATACCACAGACAGCTAAGGACATACATACAAAACTACTTGTAGCACTTTCTTACTACAGACAACTTATATGGACCTGCAGAAATTTTGCCGGATACAAACACCACACATATAACACACATTTAATTTCCTTTATGTACACACACAAGATATCACAACTATTTCCAGAGTAAATCATATGTACTCTTCCTTATTTTATTACAAATTTAGTATACATGAGGGCGAGAAAGAAAGTAGAAACTGTGAGTGAATGGTGAGTGAATGATTAAAAAAGATTACATATGGTCAAAAGACCAATGGAAAATTCCTTATGTAAAGAATAGTGGAAGTATAAATGCTTGTTTTATTTGCTTCAAAATGATGGTTTCAACCCTTATAGATAAGGGGAAAAGAAAATCAACTCCTCCCATTCCAAATTACTATTTATGGAATGTTTTGCTTTAAATGCACTTTTTGTGCTATACCACCACCACTACTAAGATTATCACTTTAGTAAATAAAATCACATATCTGTTATACTATTTATTATTATTATTATTATTATTATTATTACTATTATTATTAATATATGTTTGTTGTTATTTATTATTTTTATTATTATGGAAATGTCTACTATTATTATTATCATTATTATTATTACTATCATTACCTTACCCTTATTATCTTTAGTATCATTAATTTGAAAAGTATTAAGGATATCATCATTATTAATTTACAACTTCATCTCCCATGTTCCCCCCCCCCCCCCCCACCTTTGCTTAAGGTTTGTTGCTTTTGCTACTACCCCCACTATTTTGTTTCAAACATTTGTCCAGCCTGTACCATCATAAAGAGTGGTCATGTCCTTTCCTCTCTTTGTCACCCCCTTTGAATCATGTGAGTGAGTGTTGAATGAATGAATACAAAATCACAAATGGTTACCAAACCAATGATACTTCTTCTTCTTCTTCTTTCGTTCGCTTGAAATATGTCTATATCTGCAATGTCGTCTCTTGCATGAATTGAACTGTTTTTTTCAGTTCACACAGTGGTCCATAGAGTTTATCTTCCACTGTCGTCTCTCTAGGCCAGAAGGTTTGCCTAGATATGTTATATTTTGGGCAGTCTTGGAGTATGTGCTCTGCTGTCTGCGACGCCAATCCACATGTACACATGGCTGTTTCACCAATCTTGAATTTTGTATACATGTGGTTGCGTAATCTATTGTGTCCTGTTCTGAGGCGCAGAATAATGACTTGTTCTGGTCTGTCCATAATGTGGTAGTCATCTTGAGCAGGTTTTGGTGGCTTTCTGACTGATTTGATCATTCTTTTCTTTTGGTGGTATGTAACGGGCACATCAGGCTGTTCCTCTTTGGCTCCTTCCTTAGCCAATTGATCAGCTCTGTCGTTTCCGGGTACTCCACAGTGGGATGGTATCCACTGTATGGTGACTTTATGCTGACTGCTAAGTTCAGAAAGTAGTGTCCTTAGTACTGGCAATTTCCCAGAGAGGAGCGCCTCGAGTACTGATTTTGCATCTGTTAGTAGCACCACAGGTTGAGTACCATTGCTGTTATTTAGTAATTTCTCTGTTGCTATCTTGATTGCCTCAATTTCGGCATCATAGTTATGGCAGTACTTTCCTGTCGGTACTCTGGCTGTGTCCCTAGTATTATTTGGGTATTCTATGTACACTCCCGCTCCTCCATTTCGAACAGCATTTTGTGCTGACCCATCTGTGTAGACTCGGATCCAGAGGTCCTGTGGGTATTCTTCATCAAGGAAGCTGAGAGTGGCTGTTCTGCGCTGCACACTGTTCTGTTCTTCCTTGTCAAATATTCCTCTCACTTTTGTCTGGATTTGTAACGATAGTCTATGCTCATCTTTCCATGGAGTTCGCTCTGGAATAGTTGTTAGGGGGATACCAACTGTGGGCAGATCAGTGGTTTCTCTGCAGAGTCGTTTGGCCTGGTGGATAAAACTACTTCTTTTCAACCGCCCCATAGCTAGGTTTTCAAATCTGTTCTTCATAGGGTGGCCTGGCAAGCTGAGGAACTTTTCTGCTTGTATTAGCGTTTTCGTATCTCTGCGCTCACTCAGTGCCTGTGTCCTCCCCATCTTCTCCATTTCCACTATAGGGGTTGATCTCATCCCTCCTGTGGTGACTCTAAGTGCTTGATTTTGCACCTTGTCCAGCTCTTGTAGTGTGGTATTTGATGCTGAACACCACGCAGTTGACCCATATTCCAGGTGTGGTCGTATGCTCTGTTGGTAAACTTTGCTAAGTATTTTCGTACTGGCTCCCCATGTGGTTCCACTTAGCTTTCTCAGGATGGCTATTTTCCTTCTGGCTTTTGCTACTGCTTTGTTGATGTGCTTTCTCCATGTCAGCTTGCCATCAAATGTTACTCCAAGGTATGTTGGTTCTTTATCTTCTCTTAGGGGTGTTCCATTTATCTGGATGATCCCTGCCTTTTGTTTTGGAGAGAGGGTAAATAGGGTTGTGCTGCACTTGTCAGTGTTTATGCTGACACACCATCTATTTGCCCATGCAGCAAATGTATCTACAGCTCTTTGTAGCAATCTGGTGGCCACTGATGCATATTCATTTGTGCTCCATAGAACCAGGTCATCGGCGTACATTGCCGCTTTAATTCCATGCGGTAGGTGAGCAACAAGATCATTGATGAAGATTAGAAAAAGTGTGGGGGACAAGACTCCGCCCTGGGGGACACCGTGACGCAGTAGTACTTTCTTGCTCTTGAGTCCGTCTATCTGTACTCGGGCTCTTCTGTTGTGCAAGTATGCTTTCACCCATTTGTACATTATTCCATTGACTTTGCAGTTTCTCAGTTTCTTCATCAGACCTTCTTTCCAGACTTTGTCAAAGGCTTTCTTCAGATCTATCCATGCCGCAAGCACCAGCTTCTTCTCTTGGAATGCATCCTCAATTTCTTGAGAGAGGTAGGTTGTCTGATCTTCCGTAGAGTAGCACTGCCTAAAGCCAGCCTGCTGTGGCACAAGGATGTTTTTACTTTCAATGTACCACTGCAGTCTGTGATTGATGATGCGCTCCAGTGTTTTGCAGAGACAGCTGGTGAGGCTAATTGGTCTGTAGCTAAAGGCAATGGAACCATCTTTCCCTGATTTTAGGAGGGGTATCATGATTGCTTCTCTCCAGGCTTGTGGAACACTGCCTAAGGTCCAGCTGTTATTGAAGATCTGCAACAGCTTTGTTTTGGCCTCTGTTCCTAGGTTCCTGATCATTTCATTGGAGATACCATCAGCTCCTGGTGACTTTCTCATTTTCAGTTTTGATATGGCTAGCTCCAGTTCGCTGATTGTGATGGGTGCCTCCAGAACCTCATGTACTATTTCCTTCTGTCCTGTATGTTGTCGTTTCTCTCGAATCTCTTGTTGTTTCTCTGGACTAATTTTGATATTGCTATCTTGTGCGAACGAGTCCGCAAAATGGTCAGCTGCTTGCTTTCTTCTTAAGATTTTTCCATCTTTATGTAGTGCAATTTTTGAGTTTCTCCCTGTGCCCTCGTCATTAAGCTGTTTTATTAGCTTCCACAATTTCCTTGTGTCTCTTTCAAAGTTCAGAGACTCTGTTTTCTCCTGCCAGCTTTTCCGTCTAGCCTGCAGCTTGGCCCTTTGAAATTTGGCTTTTGCATGCTGGAATTTATTGTGGTGCTCTTGGCTGGGTGTGGCCTCTGCTTGCTTTCTACACACTTCAACATCATTATGCAACTGTTCCAGTTCACTACTCCAGTAGGGTTTATATTGTTTACGGGCTCCTCTTGGTACTGTTTCTCGCGCTGCCTGTAGTATGCATTTCCCAAACTCTTCAACTGCTTTATTTATGTCTTTCTCAGTGTTCAGGTTTCTAACCAGTATGCTGGTGCGATGCTTGTACATTGCCCAGTCTGCTTTCTTGTAGTTCCACCTCGAGAGGGTGCTGCTTTCACTTACAAGCTCATTTTCTACGGTTAGAAAGACTGGCCGATGGTCACTGCCACCAAGTTGTTTCCCAACAGTTCGTGTAATGTTCCACTCCAGGTCTGGTGAATGAAAAGCCAGGTCAGGTGTAGTTGTAGAGTGCCATGATCTCGAGTAGAAAGTATGTGGGTCGGACGGCTTGTTAATCAACATGAATCTATTCTCATCCTGCCAGTCTTCCAGTCTCTCTCCTCTCTGGTCCATGTGATCATAGCCCCAGCTCTGCGAGTGGCTGTTGAAATCGCCACACACAATCATTTTTTCTTTTAGTGGTAGAGTGTCCAGTGCCTGTGGGCGGTCACTTGGACAGTAGTAATTGATCAGATGTAGATCTGTATTACCTGTCTTAAGTTTAAGTGTCTGATACTCAGCCCCTTCCATGTAGACTTTGATTTGGGAAGCCATGATGTTATTTCTTACAAGGGTCAGTATCCCACCTTTTCGCCTGTTCTTTCTGTCAGATCGGTAACACTGGTAGCCTCTGATTTTGAAGGCTATATTTTCATTGAGGTGAGTTTCTTGCAAGCAACATATGCTTACTTTTTCTTGGTCCAAGATTTTTCTAATTCTATTTTTTTGTTGCTGACTCCCTCCGCATTCCAGTGCATTATTTTAAGTCTTCGTTTAGTATGGCCAGTCGTCCTATTCTCATGTCCCCTGGCTCCACAGGACATCTGAGAAGGACCTCCAGTAGTTGGGGTTGGACCCTTTCGAGACATAGGGCCCGGCACTGCACCTGCCTGGGGGTCCAAAGCAGGGCGAGCACCATAACGATTAGCAGTAGTCGACATATTCCATTTTGCGTGATTGCGTGGCATCCTGATTTCTGTGGTGCGCCTCTTGGCTGGTTGCCTCCGTCTTCAGCACCTTTCTTTGCTAGAGCAGACTGTGGTCTCACTCGAGTGTAGATGTGTACGCGCGCACACACCTGTCTGCGCATGCATGTACGTGCATACACATCTAGAGCATACTGGTTATTTTCCGGCGCCAGAGACTCGCCGTCGCCCCTTCTCCTGTTAGTTTAAACAGGTCCGCCACGTGAAGGCCAGGAGTTGGACTTTTGCTGCATAGGTTATGTATTCACGAGCCATTGAGGTATTTGAGCAATGTTGGGCGCTCACCCCAACACCGCGCCTCGGCTACATACAGCAACATTTGGAACCCACCAATGATACTGTAAACACTTGTGTTAATACAATGCTTGGTTAAATTTTTATTAAAAAACAAAAGAAAGAGAAAACAAAGAGGAAAATATGAATGAACCCCTACATTTAGGGGGGAAAAAAACAAGGAGGAAAATATAACCCACTCCTTTACTCCAAGTATTACTAAAAACTGCAGTTTGCAGGTGTATGTACCTGCTAGGCTATGTTAACACCATTCCAAAGAAAATCATCCTAGCAAATGGAATCACATATTGTAAAATGTTATCATTTTCATAACTATTAGTACCCTTGCTGTTTTTTATAATTGCTGTTATTACCCTCAGTATGCCTCTTCTTGTCATTATTATTATTGTCATCATTAGTAATAAACAAAAACCCCTTTCCCATGTGCCCCCCTCCCCTTGCTCATGGTTTGTGTTTGCCTTTGCTGATACCCACACCGTTTTGATTCAAAAATTATCCTGCCTTTACCATCATTGCCCAGATAGGGGTGATGAAGGCATTGGTGGAATGAAACAAATTGGTGAGGAGATGGCAAGGGAAACAAAAATGTAAAGATTGTAAAAAAGTTTGTGCTAATACTGATGCTTGTTTTACTTTTTACAAAAAGTAAAAAAAAAAAAAAAAAAAAAAAAAAAAAACAAGAGGAAAGGAAAAAAATGAATGAACCCTTACAAATAAGACCAAAAAAATAAGCAAGGAGAAAAAGAAAACCAACTCCTTTTACTTCTACTATTATTGAACATTGCATGTTGCAATTTATATGTACCTACTATGCTATGCTAACACCATTCCTAGGAAAATCATTCTAGCAAATGGAAACACAGTTTTGGAAAGTGGGATCATCATCATAACTATTATCATCATTGCTGTTACTATCAGTACTGTTATCACCCTTAGTAGGTAAATGTTAGTCATCATTATTATTGATGTATTTGGTTTTAGTTGCATTATTATTATAGTAACCTTTATTAATATATAACCTCATCTCCCATGTGACTCCCCCCCCCCCTTCCCTCACTCATGGTTTTGTTTGTTGCCTTTGCTGACACCCTCACCCTTTGGTTCCAAAAATTATCCTGCCTTTACCATCATTACCCATTAGTGTGGTGGGTCAAATGGGTGAGAGTGGGACTATCACTATTTTCATTGCGTATTTATCATTGCATTTATTAGCAGTGCTGTTATCACCCTTAGTAGTTTTATTCTTTGTCATTATTATTGTAGATGCATTTCATGTAAACACCATTCCTAAGATAATCATTTTAGCAAATGGAATCACATGTTTAACTATTATTATCATTGCTGTTTATTATCATTGCTGTTACTGTTATCACCCTTAGCAGTTTTATTCTTTGTCATTATTATTATAGATGTATTTCATGTAAAGACCATTCCTAAGATAATAATTTTAGCAAATGGAATCACAGGTTTAACTATTATTATCATCACTGTTTATTATCATCGCTGTTTATTATCATTGCTGTTTAACAATAACAGTGTTATTGTTATCACCCTTAGCATTTTTAATTATTCTTTGTCATTATTAATATTATTATTTATGTATTTGGTTGTTATTTGCATTATTATCATTGTAATCATTATAAATATATATGGCTTTGTAAACCCGTAAACTGTACATCCCCCTTTCCCACCTTTTTGATACTGGGATTGTTGTTTTCTGCTGCCGCCCTCACCGGTTGTTTGTAAACAGTTTTGCACTGCCATATTTCATCATCACTGAGGGGTGGTGATGGCATTTGGTAGGAGTTTTGGAGCTGACAGGAGAGCGAGGCGGCAGGGGAAATAACAACGGCGCACTACCATCACGCGTTTTGTTTTGAAATATTTCCTTACAACAATGTCAATGAAGAAATGTTCAAATGTATAAAATGTTGGAAATTTTGCGCATATGTCACCTACACGTTCACATGCAACGCTCTGTAAAAACACAAACAATACAATTCGCTTTGATTTTAACACTCAATAAAAGTTTTAAAAAAAAAAAAAAAAAAATTACTGCTATGTTTGAGAACTAGTTCAAGATGGCGGTGTAAACTTGTGCTTTGATTCGGACAAGTGATTATGTGTTCATGTTGCTGTTTTCATGTAGTATTATTATCATGTAATATTATTCGAGTGACATTTTTCATGTACTAAAATAGTGAATTGACTTTCCTTGTGTGTCTTTTCATTGGATCATCGAGTGAATTTATTGCGATAGCAGAAAGTTTTTGAAATTCAAAATGGACTCTACACAGGTGAGTCGTGTTATCGATGAAAGACTATTCAGTCAAGTATCCGCGTGGGACGCAGAGGTGTTTCCAAGGCACCAGGGCCGGGTTATATACTGGCCAAGACCTATTGACGCGTCCTCGTCGAGCGTCCTGGGCAACAGGTCCCTTCGGGGTCCTGGCTAAAGACAGTAGGATCGCCGATTCCTCCGAAGTCAGAGAGTGTCTGCCTGTACGGCGAGGAACCACCAGTCTGCACACCAATAAGCCAGACATAGGACAACGGATACTCACGCAAAACTCAGGTCCTGTATGACATCACACTGATGTTGGACAACAGGATGCCTTCATCCGACATACAGGACTTCGCGTTGGAGCTCAAGCCAACGAACACAAGCAAGCAAGCAAGTATCCGCGTCTAACACCGGTACTAACCAAGTTTCTGAGGTAAGCGTCGGCCTAGACTCCTTTGAGGAAGATGCCATGCACCTACCCAAAACGCTGGTTGTCTCGTTGAGAGGACCAGGAGCGGCCAGATCATCCGCCGAAATGGTGGGAAGTGCATTGGTCGGTCCCGGAGGTGTACCGATAAACGAACTCTGTGAGCTATATAGGTATGAAAACCCAACAAAATGGTTCTTTGCTGTTGTATCAGAGACACTTTACGAGCATCTCCATGGGAAAACCATAACTTTAAAAACCCCAGAAATGACAATAGAAATACAACAGGCAGAGAAAAAGAACAAGAGATTAACCTTACACTGGATTTTAGCAACAATGAAAGAAGAAGGTGTGAAGACAATAGTGAAAGAAATAACAGGCGACCCTGAGCCCGTGGTTTTCAGAATTAAAAACTCAGTAAAGAAATGGGGAGCCTTTGTACATCCTAAAGAAGAGCAAACCATACCCCACTATGTCGATATAACAGCAAAAGGAGGGCAGAAAATTCGGAATCATAGAATCCTGGTGACCATGCCAGGGCGGAGGACAGTCTGCCTGACATGCGGACAAGATTCACATTGGTCTAATAAATGTCCAACTAAGTCAACAAAGCCAACACCAACCATAAACAACCTGGTTGAGTTTCCAGCTCTGCCGGAACTGTTAAAAAGACAACCCACCCAGCCTTCCCCATCCACCCAGGCAAAATCGAAACAAATTATGTCCCTAAACCCAGGCCCACCAATGACCTCGACCAAGGAAAAAAGACCAAAAGGAGGAGGAGAAGTCCTCTATAAACGACAAAGAAACAGATACGACAGAGGTTTTCAAGGAAGTCACACATAACAAGCCTCTGCCAGAACTGTTAAAAAGACAATCCACCCAACATGTCCCACCAACCCAGGCAAAATTGAAACAAGCTACGACCCTAAACCCAGACCCACCAACAACCTCGACCAAGGAGAAAGACCAAAAGGAGGAGGAGGATTGATCCTCTACAAACGACACAGAAGCAGATACGACAGAGGGTTTCAAGGAAGTCACACATAACAAGCGCAATAGAAGACGGAAAAACACAGAAAACAGTGATTGTGAGGAAGAGTCTCCCATAGCGACACCAAAGAAAGTAAACAAACAAGACATCCCCACAGAAAAAACAAAAGGACAAAAGCAGACCACAAAGGAAGACGACAACATATCTTTACAAAAATTATTTATCACCACCGACACAGACAATGAAGAGAATCCGGAAACAACAAAAACACAATAAACAGCTACATACAACCAATGTTTTTAAAGGAAAATTATCTTATTATTAATGTCAATTTATACTCAACATTATTTCTTATTTGATAATAAGATGAGTGACGATATCAAAATAATATGTTTAAATATAGCAGGTATACGTACAAAACAACAACACATTTGCACACTTATACACAAATACAAACCAGATTTCATCCTACTACAAGAGACAAATATACATTCAGATACACATGGCGCACAAATTACAACACAATTAGGACTGAGACATGCATTTTTCAGTTTGGCGGTCCACAACACAGGGTCTGGGACAGCCATACTACAAACATCAGATAGGTGGAACATACTCAAAACAAATCGGGATAGCCAGGGTAGAATCAACATAATACAAATAAGTAACAATTCAAACACATATACCATTGTCAACATTCATGCACCACCAAGTTATAACTACCAACCACAATTCTATGAAGAACTTGATACACTACTCACACATACATACAGAGGACAGAACATAATACTCTGTGGAGATTTCAACTGTGTATTACAGGCACTGGATATAGTAGGCGGAGAAATGAAGACACAGGTAAGGAGAATGAACGGAGAAGGCACAACCCAGTTAGAGACATTGCAAAACATTTTAGACACACACACCTTAATAGACACATTCAGACACAAACATCCAAATAAGCGAGAAATAACACACACAGATAAAATACACCACACAGGAAGAAGATTAGATAGGATATATATACCCGCAACACACCACATAATAAACACTCAGCACCTACAAGAGACATTACAGTACACAGACCATAAAGCCATATTAGCACACATCAGTTCAAGCAACATAAACACACAAACATTTAAATGTTCACCACATTGGAAATTTAACAACACACTTCTTAAGAATGAAAAATACGTAAAATACATGACAACTTTTACACATATACACCGACCACATACCGACTGATAACATCAGACAATACTGGGACTTATTAAAAAATACAATACGAAGCAGAACACAGCAACTAGCATCCATCATACACAAAGACAGATTAAGAAATGGAACAACTTATACAAACAGCCATACAGCTGACAAAACAGACAGACAGCAATGCACCACACTTACACACACTGGAGGAACAGCTAGATCAGCACGAACAACACAGATATCTAGGTTCTCTCCTGAGAACAAAGCTCAACACAATCATACAAGAGACCCCCAGTAAACAATACATGGCAATTGAACAAAATATACAGCGTGGCAGACAAATAGACAAAATAGTAGACATGCAAGGCAATATGCAAACAGAACCAGCACAAATATCAGAAGCATTCAATCAATACTACACTCAACTGTTTACAGCAGAGACAATAGACACACAGACACAAGACAATTTTCTACAATATAGTAAAAAGCTGTCAGATGAAGACAGAGACAGACTAGACACAGAACTAACACTGGCTGACATAACGAATGCACTCAGCAAAATGAACAAGGACAAGACACCAGGGCCGGACGGTTTAACGATAGAATTCTACCAACACTTCTTGCCTATCTTAGGTGGTCTTCTTCTTAAAGTCTATCAAGACGCCTTTGATAAACAACAACTACCAGATAGCTGCAACATGTCTTACATCGCACTCATACCCAAAAACAATACAGACAAAACACAGATGAAAAATTATAGACCAATATCACTTCTGAACACAGACTATAAAATACTTACCAAGGCACTGACCCAGAAACTTAGACCCTACATGCCAAAGCTCATACACCCTGACCAACAATGCGGAGTACCACATAGGAACATACACCAACACACACATTTCATTAGAGACATCATCACATACACACAGGAGAAAGACTGTCAAGCCTCCCTTTTGTCCTTAGACCAGGAGAAGGCCTTTGACAGAATCTCCCTCTCTTATCTACACAAGACATTAACAGAATACAACTTAGGAATATACTTTAGGAGGTGGATAGAGATCCTGTACCGGAATCCTGAGAGTAAGGTGTTGGTTAACCACACACTCACTGCAGGGTTCCGGCTGACAAGATCGGTGAGACAAGGATGTCCTCTGTCGCCACTCCTATATGTACTGGTTTTAGAACCACTACTAGAAGCAATCAGACAAGACACCAACATCACAGGCATATTCATACCAGGCGGAGGAGAACGGAAGTTGCTTGCATATGCAGATGACACCGTTTTCTTCCCTGCCAACAACACATCCATCACAAAGATACTCCATACATTTACACAATTTGGTAAAGGGAGTGGGGCAAAATTAAACATAAACAAATCACACATAATGGGTCTTGGAAAATGGAGGAATAAAGCTGATTTTCCTCCAGACCTAACAGCCACAGACAATATTAAGATATATGGCATCACATTTCACAGCAACTCCAGACAGATACACGCACAAACATGGCAAAACCTCACACAAAAAATCATAGACATGCTACACAGATACAAGTACAAGACATCTACAATTTTCGGCAGGAGCATCATTGTCAACACTTTCATTATTCCCAAAATTATATATTTAGTTACAGTACTAGACCCTCCAAGACAGACAATCACAGACATCAACAAGCAAATCAGACGTTTCATCTTTGGCAACACAATTTACTGCATACAGCATAAGACACTCATACAGGACAAGAAACAAGGAGGAATAGCACTGCAAGACATATACACAAAGATTCAAGCGCTGAGAATCCAACATATAGGACACATTCTTAGTCACCCAGAACAACACCCACTAGCACTCTACTATATAGAAATGAGACTGCAACACCTTAGGAGAATACATCTTAATATACCACACTACTTTGGAACACTACCAGCATTCTATAAGACATGTATACAAGCACTCCGAGGGAGTGAGCACTTACTACACCAGACAACACGCCAAATCTACAAATACCTGGTTAAACAACAAGCACCCCCACTACAAGTTAGAATTAAAAGAGGGAAAAAATACTACATACAAGACTATACATGTACATTTACTAATCTCCACAACCCAAACATAACTCCCAAGGCGAGGGAAATTACACATCGTTTGATCTTTAACATGACACCTACTACCGAAAAACAAGCACACAGGTCAAAACGAATATCACCATGTCAACTCTGTAGACAAAACATACAAGAAACAGAAAACCACATTTTTTTTTACATGCCCAACAGTACAGACTGCACTAGACACTTTAAGACAACTAATTGAGATATTCACCAAAAAGAAGACAGATATGTACAAGGCAATATTTTTAAACACAATACCCAAAACCACAGAAAATAATCACATAAGATTGTTGACTGCACTAGCAGAGTACAGGTATGTGGTATGGACCTGTAGAAATGCAGCAACATATAGGTTCAGAACATACAACACACATATAATACAGCACATGGTACAAAACAAAATCACACAAATATTCAAAACCACTTAGACAAAAGGGAATATACATGTTTCAAACTTGTCTGTGGGATTTGGATAAGGTATACAAACATAGAGATACATCTAAATATGTATTAGTTTGTGCATGCATAGATATGTCTGTACATATACGTATAAGTAGGTATGCACGTGTGTGTGCGCGTGCGTGTGTGTGTGAGTGAAAATATACACATAAATGTGTATGTATAATTGGTATGTATATATCTCTGTCGGTAGTGTCTGTTTTGATGTATGTTTGACCCCTAGTCAGGCGTGGATAAACGTACAGTTTTCATAAATGCGTGACGAAAAAAAAATTTGAATTTAATGGCGGATAGCGACAGGGATGGCAGCGTCAACTTTTACTTTGATTCAGACAAGTGATTGTGTGTTCATGCAGTATTATTATCATGTAATATTATTTGAAAGGAAAAAAAAAGTTAGAAGTTTATTTCTGTATCATCATCAATCCCAAAGAAATCAGGAACCTTGGAATGTGATCAACATAGAACAATTAGTATAATGAGTCACATCACAAAGATTTTGCTAAGAATTATCATGCAAAGAATGAGGAAGAAGATACAACCTGAAATAGGGGAAGAACAATGCGGGTTTGTAGAAGGAAAGGGTACAGTAAATGCTGTGTATATGCTGCGAACAGTTATTGAACGTGCTATAGAAGTAAACAAGGATATACATCTTTGCTTTATTGACTATACAAAGGCTTTTGATAGCGTTAGACATGTCAGCATGGTGGATATGCTTGCAGATCTACAAATTGATGGGAAAGACGTTAGACTTATAAAACACATATATTGGAAACAACAAGCTGCAATAAGGATTGATAATGAAGTGGGACAGTATCAGCCAATTAAGAGAGGTGTTAGGCAGGGATGTGTGATGTCTCCAGATCTTTTTTCCCTGTACAGTGAAAATATTTTCAGAAATGTAGAGGATATAAATGGAATCAGCATTGGAGGACGAAACATCAATAACATTAGATATGCAGATGATACAGTATTAATTGCAGACAATGAGCAGGACCTGCAACAATTAGTAGATGCGGTTGTTGTACACAGTGAGCAACTGGGGTTAGAATTAAATTGTAAAAAGACTCAGGTTATGGTCGTCAGTAGGAAGGAAGAAGTGCCATAATGTAATGTACAAGTAAATGGAAATATTCTTCAACAAGTGAATCGGTACAATTATCTTGGAACAGTTATAACATCTGATGGGAGATGCCTTGAAGAGATTAGAACAAGAATCGCCATGGCGAAAGTAGCCTTTAGCAAGATGAAAAACATTCTGACCAATAAGAAGATGTCAATTTAAACAAGAAAAAGAGTGTTGAGGGGATACATAGAGCCTGTTCTTTTGTATGGATGTGAAACTTGGACAATGAGCAGTCAAGCTGAAAAGCATCTGATGGCTTCAGAAATGTGGTTTCTGAGGAAAATGCAAAGAATACCATGGACAGACAGAAAAACCAATGACCAAGTACTACAGGAGACAAATGAACATCGTAAACTGATTAGAGAAATTAGACGTAGAGTCAAAATTTTTTGGACATGTTATGAGAAGAAATGGATTGGAGAACTTAGTGACAACTGGCAAGATCGAGGGGAACAGACCAAGAGGAAGACCGAGAGGAAAATACCTGGATGGCTTGGCCACATGGCATGGACGAGACAGGAACACTGAGCTGATCCACGACACTGGTGATCGAGTGAAATGGCGAGTCATGACCGCCCACGCTTTCCGGCATGGCACATGATTGATTGATTGATTGATCATCATCATCATCGTCATCATCATCATCAAGTAATGTGTAGGCAATTGCACATGCCATAAATGTAATATTATCGCATATGTGTATATTAATGCATTTGTTGTATTCGGAATTTTAAAGGAAAACATGAATTTAAAAAAAAATGTTTTACAGGCCAAATAATCTGACAATTATTATTATTATTACTTATTATTATTAATACGTTTATTACTACTGCTACCATTATTATTAATTTTCCCATTATTATATTTGAATGTGCAACATGAAATATATTGTGGATGTGTGTCTGTGTCGTTGGCAGTAACATATGTATGCGTCTGGGTGTGGATGCAGGTGTGTGTGTGTGGTGCATGTATTTGCACGCGCATGTGTATGAGTGTGTGTGTGTGTGCGCGCGCGCGTGTAGCAGCCTTTAAACCAAGGCGATATCTCAAGTATTAAAATGATGTTATATGGTATGTATATTTTTGAAAAGGGAAAAATATGCACCACCATGTATAAACAAATTAAATAAGCCCTTTAGGTACCCTAAGCTAAAGTGTCTTGTAGTGGTCAGATTTTAAAGTCCTTCCAATTGTATCTGAAACCCAGTCACTATCACAGCTTTGAACCGATTACCTCCCTGGGGACAGGCCATGGACTCTAATTGCTAGTTATACATCCCTGATTCTTGTCCCCCAAACAAAAAGGGTCATGGACATTTACAGGACACTAGAGCGTCATCCTGTAATTTGACATCAGGCCAACAACATCAACAATGTGAACCTTCACTTCGGTAGCTAAGTGACCCAGAAATTACAAAGAAGCCACATTTTAATGGGAATGATAATTTAAAGTTTATTGCCCAAGCTCACAGCATTCAATGTACTGCTGTCTCCAGAAAGCATGAGATAGATCAAGATAAAATGTGAGAGAGAGAGAGAGAGAGAGAGAGAGAGAGAGAGAGAGAGAGAGAGAGAGAGAGAGAGAGAGAGAGAGAGAGAGAGAGAGAGATGGACAGGTGTTACATGCATTCTGCTTGTGTAAGTGGAAGTGAATCATATGCAAGGCATGTGTGTTTACATGCACTATGCCATAAATGTCATATTATAACTGTATATATGTATGTATTTGCTTTGTTCACACATGTGACACCTAACACTAACAAACGGCAACGCTCTGTAATATACACAAACAAAAGAAACACACATTACACCTTGTAAATATACATTGCTTTGTATGAAATAAACTTTCCAAAAAAAAAAAAAAAATACTGCTATGTTTGGTGATGGCGGTGACATTGACGGGCGGGCTAGTCAACTGGAGTCTATTACAGACTCAAGGTCTTTCTAAAGCTTGCTCACAAATTCACAAAATCCGTACTCAGTGTTGTCCACTGTTCTTCAGAGCCACTCAACAGTTATGGGCAGAACCAACGAAGAAGAAGAAACGAGTGGATCCGCAGATGACAGCAGCTAGACAAGCTAAAAGGCTGAAACAGATTGAGAAAGAGATTAAAAAACTGTCCAGAGTTGGGCGAATTCTGAAGCCTGTCGAGGAGATAGAAATTACTTTGAGAAAGCTGACATTAGCAAAAGAGAGGAAGAGAACGAACCCCGACACTTGAAGAGGCAGACAGTCGAGCCCTGCTATTCAAAGAATGGGGTCGGAATAGAACCAGGCTGTGGAAGCAGGAGTATCGCATTTATGAGAGGGTACTTGCTGCCCAGGAGGAGGCCCTGCAGGAGTTGAGGGCGAGTCTGAAGACCTTTACTATGGTATATTGACTATGGGTTGGTTCCTGTGGAATTTCAAGGCCCGAAGCTGACTCCACCAATCAAAGATTACCAGCGTTTAGATGGGGAGTATGTGGACAGATCTAGAAAATATTAAACATTTGACAAAACCTGAAGAAAAAAAAAAATTACTGCTATGTTTATATTGCTTTGAAATAAAGTTAACGCACAATGTTTTCACCCCCCCCAAAAAAATAATACTGCTTTTGTTTAGTGTTAGAGATGCAGCTGATGGCCGGAATAAAACCATCAAAGACAACTTTACGAGGGAAGAAATGTCTAGCCTGCAGAAGCAGATTGACTATTCAGATAAATACACGGATGATGAATATGAATACAGACACGACATGCTTCCTAAAGAGATTGCTAAACTTGTTCCCAAGACCCATTTAATGTCCGAGACAGAATGGCCAAGCATCGGTGTCCTGCAAAGTCAAGGATGGATACATTATATGAGGCATGGCCCAGAGCCACATGTGCTGCTGTTCAAAAGGAAGCTGACAGGAAATTAAAGCACATCTTTACAGACTTATTTTTTTATCTCCTCCACTGGTCACTGCTGTGGGGTTTGTTTGTTTTTTTTGCATCACATGGATACCTCACTATTTCTTTTGTATATAATTTATTTTTTGTTTTGTTTTTTGGTTTCAGTTAAATGTCACAATTTATTAATAAATTGTATACTAACATTTAAATGAAAAACCATATGGAATTAATGTTTATGCAATGCAGAAAATTCACATGTTTTATATTAAAAGCCTTGTAAAAAAAAAAAAAAATACTGCTTTGTTTAGGCATGCTAGTGTTGCCACTGACATTAGGCAGTGTATTGGCGTACCTGCAACTCGGGAAAAGACACCATCCCTCCTATGGGTCAACACCACGTGTAGATTTGGAGTAAAGATTTTCTCTTTCGCGGATTATTTAAACATATCAGTGATATTAATTTTGTGGAAGTGAATTCGATAGTTTTTCACCACGTGTAGATCTGGATTAAAATCTCCTCTGTCACGGATTATTCAAACATATCAGTTATTTCAATTGTGTGGAAGTGTTTTCGATTGTTTTCACCACGTGTAAATCTGTATTAAATATTTCCTCTGTCATGCATTATATAAGATGGAAAACCGAATTGTAAAACGTGTCAAAGTCAACACGAGTGAAGGTTTCAAGGGAGGAGCGTTCCACCAAGCAAACACACTTGTGTTTTCTATATCAGGACCTCATGTATTCCGGTTCAACTACTCGCTGATGGCGAGCGTCTTGAGGGGGCCTTGCGGGATCGATAGAGAAGGGATAAAATCCATCTACCTCATGTATTCCGGTTCAACTACTCGCTAATGGCGAGCGTCTTGAGGGGACCTTGCGGGATCGGTAGGGAAGAGATAAAATCCATCTACCATTTTGAGGACCCTAAAAGATGGTACGCTACGCTGACACCGGAAGGAAAATGACGTAGGGTGTTCACTCCGTTTTAAATCACTCGGCAATCCCACTTGTAACAGCTAATGGAGGTGAAGTAGGAGCTTCGCAGACAAAAGGTGTTTATACTTTACCGACCGCAGACATATAAAAGACAAGGGTGAACACGGCATTGACTGCTGTTCGGGTGTGAACTGCTACTTGTGTCACGTGTGCTAACTTTTTAACGACCGGAGTTAGTATGGGGAATGGTTTCTATGCGTTCGGGACGGGTTGCGCGAACATATCAAACCCATGGTTGAAGTGTGTGAAGAGATAACCATCAGTATTGAAATAGAGATATCAAGAAAAACGATTTAAGAAATGCTGAGAGAGAGAGAGAGAGAGAGAGAGACAGAGAGAGAGAGAGAGAGAGAGAGAGAGAGAGAGAGAGAGAGAGAGAGAGAGAGAGAGTAATGATATAGAGTTGTCAATAAAAACGATTTAAGAAATGCTGAGAGAGAGAGAGAGACCATACATCCATATAAAGAGAAGTGATACAGTGATCATCTTAAGAATGAGAATCGCCATTGCGACTCCAACAACATAACAAATGGGAAATTAGGCAAACTAGTTGGTGCGGTGTGTCTGCGGCGAGGATAAACAGTGGAACACGGACTTTAGAACTGTCTGCAGCTTGAGAGGTGCAGGGCGACCAACCCCAAAGAGGGAAAAGCTGTGGTATTAGGCAAAAACTAACACTGGTTGTGTCGACTGTGTAATAGAGACAGTCGTGGCTATTTAAGGGTCAGCGACAACGACCACAAATGAGAGGAAGGGGGAAGGGGGAAGAGCGGAAAAGAAGAAGAGGTACTGGTTTATCTTGTCTATCGTGTCCTCTAATCTCTACTTATTTCTTCAAATGCTGTGAGCGCCAAACGATACATGTAAATTCGTGTATATTTATCCAGGTTGGAAAACCTAGCGGGGTGTTCAAGGCCAGTACTGGAACTTCACATCTGCGGAGGCACGGCGATGCGTGGAACGGTAGCTAGAGATCCAGTCTGTGGATAAACTGCTCTATAGAACAAAGGTCACCCGTGTGGAAAGCAAAGAATAGTAACACTTCACCCTATCAAGTATGTCGTAAGAGGCGATTAATAAGGGTCGTGCTTGGGACAGGCATCACGTAGACAAACTCAACCACAAAATCCAACAAACCATAAACAAGTCACATATAATAAAAGTGCTCCAAGATCGTAACCAAAATGAGAACCGGTACTGGTGTTGCAATCTTAACAGCTCGATGGCAAAAGTAAGTAAAGGACGCCATGAGGAGTTTTGGATATGCGGTACTAGTCCATATTTGTATAGACCAAACGGCACTAGACTGCTGATGTATACTCTCGTCGGTAACGTGATGACGGTGAGAATCAGCAGTGGTTCGAATAGCATCGGTAACTTACAGGGTATGTGAGCCGGCCGCTCAGAAAGCAATGGCAAACTACTGAGCGTAATCTTGCCAAGAAATCAACATACAGCTGAAAGATGCTGGTGTTGACAGCGATGTCCTGTAAAGGATATGCAAAAAATCTTAGGTTGGGTCTATCTGGGAGCTGGTCAATTTTTAAAATACCTGCATGGGTTTCAAACACATGACCAACTGGCCAGCAGAACAGCGTGCTAGCCACTGCGCTACCTCGACTCCAACAGCCCAAATAGGATAGGAATATAAGCTAGCAATATCGATTCAATGGGTTAACGTAACAACTGCTCTGACAGAAAGAAATAACGAATGTATATCAGGTTTGCAGTAACCAATAAATAAATAGATGGTCTGTTGCTTCGTACATATAAGTTACCCACGGAAAAGCATAGCAGAAAAATAAAACTTCCCCTCCACACAGACCAGAAGAACACCCCCCCCCCCCCCCAATAAAAAAGAAGGAAAAAAAAACACACACACAATTTGTCTGTCAATAAATTTTTTTGTTACCTGGTTCCGTGTTAGGTATCAGTATCAACGCACGGCTGCCGACCTCTTGTTTCTCGCCAAGTTTCATCATTTCACCAGATACCGTTTCATACCACAGACAGAAACTGGGTACACTGACTTGCTAGAAGTGCTATGTTAATTATCGTGAGAAACTTTTCACATCGTGAACTCGTCAGCGCGCATGCGTGCGCGCGGCACGTATGACACGAATGTAATTATCCTGCTGTTTGCATTTCTTACTCTTAAAAACAACGTGGCATGCATCTTCCCCAAAGACAAATGAGTCTTGCTGTGGTGCTTTCTCAGGTTTAATAAGACCGCTATTTTAAGCCTTTCTACAAACAGCTGACATCTATGGCAATGGGGAAAATGACGTTCGGGGAGATTGCGCTGTTGGGTAACGACATTCGTGTGCCGGTATTTTCGTTCCTTGGTCCATATGTTCCCTTCACCTGGATTATTCGGCAGGAACGATATAATCTCTCTCTCTCTCTCTCTCTCTCTCTCTCTCTCTCTCTCTCTCTCTCTCTCTCTCTCTCTCTCTCTCTCTCTCTCTCTCCACATACATAAACGAGTACGAATGCTTGCACACACGCACACAAACCTCCATCTGCCCACAATGTCTCTCTCCTCGGCTACAATACTGTACACAAATGTGTGTAACTGCTGAACGTCTTTTGTTCACTCCAGTCATTACATTAACCTATTTTATCCTGACACTGGCCTATTTGGAAGCCGCGGTGGCGCAGCCTCTGATAATGTGCTCAATTCCCCATCGAGACAGATCTTTTTTTTTTTAAATTGACTTGGGCTTTCAGGTGAACTAAGCCTAAAATGGGTACCACGAAATGGCATTGGAAATAAATTAGACCGCGTGGTACCGACCATATCACCCACCGAGAGACAAATGGTCTATAAAATTATGGGGCCGGCACCATGTACCCAATAACCTCAAAGTGTGTGAAAAAGGTGCTTTACTGGTCACTGACTGTCCTATGCATGACTATAGCTCATTCTACTACAGAAAAGTGGCATTTAGTCCACTATATTCCTGTTCCAGATAGACATATTGCCGGCGCTGTGAACGCGTTTTACGATTCCCGTCGTGCCGAATCAAGAGTTCGAAATCTGCTGTGGGCGATTTCGAAAGTATGAGGCGCCGCTCGTATAGAAATCAATTTAAAACTACTGAACGAATATATTGCCTACTAAATAAAAACTACATTTTTTTTTTAACGGCTAAAATATGCTGCAGTTGACTGCAACGTCCTTTAAAGGACATGCAACTAACTCTCATAGAACAGAAGTAATTTTGTTTAATGCAATTATGAAATTTTTGGTATGACCATGGCAACGATTGACAGGTTCTGCTCAAAAATGAGCTCATATGCTAACCTCTGCCCAGCGTCACCCTTACCGGAAAAAACTGAGCTAGGCGTGCCCTACATACGCTTGAACACCTAACTCTAATGTAGATTTCTCCATCTTCGTTTGATCATTGTCTCTGATGATTAAGCGTCCTAATGGACCATCATGTACAACGTAAGAATCACAATGGATCACATCACAGCCTCCCGAGTCCAAGCCCGACCTCACCTACAGGCGGTGGACCCTGTCTCCCCAGTAATCCAGCGGAAGGTTGAGTTCCAATCCTTAGTGAGAGGCTGAATTGAACAGCGGAAGGGATTCGGGCGCAATGTTTTTCTCCCCTCAGATGGAACAGTTGATGAGCCGAATCTCACATTTATGAGAAGCTGAAATCGCTGAAACTTGGCCAGAAACACACAGTATAGTAGCCCTCAACACGCACTTGCATCAGTGCCATGCCGGCAAGCGTGGGTAATCATGGTCCCCATATAACACCAGTCCCGGCTCAGGTCTGTATTTTTGTTCCTATTATACCATTTGCCCAAACTATTCAGGTGTTTAACATATTATATTTGCTCTTCCTCTAGATCTTTTCCTATCAAGCAGCACAAAGCGGAGGGTAAATACCAAATCCCACCTAACTGTTCATTGTCTGTGCAGGAGAACATTTAATCAGATAGCGATGGGAACGATTAGTAGTATGACTCTTCGCTGGCTGTTGAACGAGGGGACTGAGCACGTATGGGAATGTCCTGGGTGCAGTGATGTCGGTTCTTGACTCAACTCAACTGTCTGTGCAGTAAAATACCAGATTCACGTACATGGAGAACATGCCAAAAATTACTGTTTCTGCAGTGTCTGCAGTTCTTCTGTAATTTTTAGTAGACTGCACTTTTGGCTGAGCTCCAAAACCAAAATTAAAAAACGATATAAACATCTGCAAATAATTTAACTGGATTCTTAAAACAACGTTAAATCACTGCAGATCAGATAATCTATTGTTGCTTTAGTAAAAACAAACACAAGATTTAACCGTCAAGAACATAAGCTGTAATTTCTCAAAGTCAACATTTTAAACCACAATATTTTGTTTCAACGTAAACTCTGTTGTTATTTGCAATCCGCAGCGCAATTCACCGTCTGGCATCTCCCTAAGTTGGTTAGTTAATTGCATATCCTTTACAGGACATCAGTCAACCCCAGCATTTTTTGGCTGTTTGTAATTTCTTGGAAAGTTTACGTTCAGTAGTTTGCCATTGCTTTCTGAATGACCGACACTCATACCATTTTATAAAAATCAAAGCAAGGCAATCTGCTGCCAGATTGCCAACAGCTGTGTTTCAACTTCAGTATGCACGATTATGAAGTGCGCCCATAACCCCTTCACCACAGAGCCAGCCCTAAGTTGGTAGTCACCAGAAATATTATCAGGGTAGTCCCAGCAGGGATCCTTGACTTCTGTCTGACAAATTAAGAGTGTACATGTGTGTGCTCATGTATACTAACTGCACAAGACTGCTTATTTTCTCCTTATGCCAATGTATTGTTAGAGAATGAGCAACTCACCCGAGTGAGCAAATATAGGTTAGGGGAACAAACATCCACTGGATAAATGGACAAGTGTGCACCTGAGCACAGCAGGGCACTGCACCCACCTGTTCTAACAGCCAAAGATTGTGTTCAAATACTAAGGTTACAAAACAACCATATGAAGGTGGGAGGTAAAAGGAAACACTTCATGAGCTTCCTAAAAATAAGTTAATGAGCAGGTCGCACATTTGAAATGGAGCAGTGACATATTCAAAAACATATAACCAGTCTCAGGACTGAATGTCCTGACAAGATATCCCAAGGTAGAAAAGCAGTAATAGAGAAAGAAAAGTAAATGTACTAAATATTTTGCTGAGCTCATTAAAACTCTGAACGCTATAGAATAAAGTAAAATATGATTTGCATATCTACATATCTGAAATAGTAAACATGTGGTCTTGTTTAATTGAGCCTAGACAAGTGGACACTCATGGAGCGGAGACAATCATAAATGTATACTGCGTACTATCATCCTTCTATAACGGCCTATCTTTATTAAGTCAAATATTAATAATTTTGTTTCTGTTTTGATTATGCATGGCATAAATTCTTTGGCTATTTTATGCACACTTGGCCCAATCAAAGTAAATCAAACAGATGTGAGATCTATTACTGACTTTCAAGTTCGAGGTCCTTAATGTATGGCATTTGGAAATTAGCAGTTATGCATTAACTTTATTAATATTTTAGGGATGGTATACATCTAACATACTTGTAGTTCATACAGGTTTTATGTTGAGCAGGAATGGAGCAATTATTTGGTGACCCACTGCTCAGGCTGGGAAGATGAAACCACACAACTTCCACTACTGTACCTGTAGTTACGTAGAATTTAATGTTATATTATATATCTATTGCTTTGGAACTTTTGTTTTTCCTTTCGGAGAAGACATGAAATCCAAGGCAGCCTTATTGTCTGGGTTTTATCCCATTTGGCCCAGTCTTTCTCCTTAAAATTGCAAGCCACTTGTTGAGCACATTGCACACAGCACGAATTCTGTAGCTCCAGCGATGACTCCCAGGGGTCTCCAGTAAAGTTTCACTCATCGTCTGAATGACAGTCCAAATATGAACCCATGACCTTAGGTGCTAGGGCAACGTCTTGGCCACTCAGCCACAGAACCTTCCCAAGCAGAACTTCACCTACAGTTAAAGCAACCTCAATAACTGAGAAGGAGCAGTGGTCATAAGAAGTTGAAACAAATATTGTTTTATTCACCATGATCATGTGTCATGCCAGGCACTCATGTTCCCTATGTCTTCTGTGCCATTCTGCCACCCCATCAAACATGTTTTCTTTCTGTCAACCTCTGCCTCTAACACCTCTGATTTACCCAGTTGCCACAACTGTTTCATTTCATACAGCAATCAAACATAACAACCGTCTTGTCATCATACATCATCTTATAATAATTATCATCAAGTGCCCTGCCAGCTGGCATAGGCATTCATGGCTCTCCACAGATCTCGTTCTTTGGTGTTCTGGTTAAACTCTGCTGATGATATTCTTCCATGCCATCGTCTCAATCCATCCAGCATCATTTCTCTTGGTCGGTCTCTGCCTCTCTTCCCCTGTATCTTTCCAGTTGTCACGATGTTCTCCAATGCCCCTCTTCTCACCACATGACCACAGAAAGCTGTTTGTCACTTGCTTATTGTTGTATATAATGTTCTAGTTTTATTAGCCTGTTTCAAGCAATCGTTGTTAGTTACTCTGGCAGTCCAAGGAATTCGCAACATTCGTCTCAGGAACCACATCTCTGTTGCTTCTAATTTCTTTTTAATTTGTTTATTTACATTTCAAATGCATCATCAGCCTCTATGAATTTTCTTCTTGCAGTACCTGGATATCAATGTTCTTGGTTGCCCATGGAATTCTTAGTCTCTTTCCCTGGGGGATCTCCATGGCAAAGTAGTTCAGCTGCCTGTCTCACGCTCTGAAAATCATGGGTTCATTTCCAGACTCCATCATTTGGTTCTACATTTAATTTTCTCAAAGACTCCTGGGGGTCATTGCTGGAAGTATGGAGTCAGTGCTCCGTCAAGGCTTTTGCCAGATTGGCTCTGTGGAAGGAGGCTGAGCCATGTGGGATACAACCTGGCGCAATTAAGTTGATCTTCTGCCTTACGCCTCATCCCTTTATGTTTAATCTTCTATGGAGGCAAACAGAATGTGATAGGAAACATTTATGAAACAAAAGAGGAAGGATGTATACTAAAAACTGATTTAAAAGAATTATCAGAAACAAGAAAGCAAAATAAAATTATAATGGCAAATGAAAAAGTAGCTGACAGAAATTACCACAGTAAATATTTCATGATACCATTCAAGAAGACTTACCCAGCTGGATATGCAATTGTCCCAAAGTTGGAGTCACAAGATATCCCAGCATTAGACGATACTGTAACTCCAAGTACTCGCTGGAGTTGCACCTAGGAATAGAACACAACAAACTATAATGACATGGATGAAAATTAGCAAAAACTGACTTCTTGTGATTTGTGGTGCCATGTGCTAAGAAAATGCTTAACTAAGTTGATAAATGTAAATACTTAGGGGCAATTATAACATCAGATGGAAGATGCACGATAAAGATTAAGAGCATAATAGCTGCATTCCAGAAAATTAAAAGTATCTTATGTAATAAGTCACTATCACTGAATGTAAAAAAAAAAAAAAAGTGCTGAAATGTAATATAGAATCTGTTTTGCTGGATGGCAGTGAATCAAGGAATATGAATGAACAAATTAGGAAAAGCCTGGAAGCAATGGAAATATGGTTCATGAGATGAATGTTGATAATACCTTGGACATCCAGAGTAACTAACAATGATTGCCTGGAAGAGGCTAATGAAACTAGAATATTATAACAGAAAGAGACAAACAGCATTCTTTTGTAATGTGATGAGAACAGAGACATTGGAGAAGATAGTGGCAATTGAAAAGTTAGTAGGGGGCAGAGGCAGATCTAGAGAAATGATGCTGGATGGACTGAGACAGTGGCATGAAGGAATACCATCAGCTGAGTTGATCCAGAAAACTAAGGACCGATATCTGTGAAAAGACAATAACACCCACGCCAGCTAGCAAGGGATGATGATGTGTCAAGCTGGACATTCATGCTGGCAATCAATTCCCTTCTTAACCACCTACTTCAAAGATCTTGGTAAGTTTAATTACTGATCTTAATTGTCACTCTGCCAATCTTTCCGGCAACTTTCCCCACTATTACTCTTTTTCTCCAACACCCTCAATCTTTTCAACTGCTATAGTGATCTCCAATTCTTTTTTTTTTTTTTGCTCTCATAAATGTGACCACTTGCAGAGAACTTGAGCATATCTGACAACACAAGCAACTAAAGAACAGCACATATTCACATATCTGACAACACAAGCAATTAAAGAACAGCACATATTCACATATCTGACAACACAAGCAACTAAATAACAGCACATATTCACATATCTGACAACACAAGCAACTAAAGAACAGCACATATTCACATATCTGACAACACAGGCAACTAAAGAACAGCACATATTCACATATCTGACAACACAGGCAACTAAAGAGCAGCACATATTCACATATCTGACAACACAAGCAACTAAAGAGCAGCACATATTCACATATCTGACAACACAAGCAACTAAAGAGCAGCACATATTTACTCTTTACGATAATTCAAAAACACTGTAACAGCAAAGGGTCACAACTATCTGTAAAAGATATGCAGCTTCTGATCTGGAATCATCTTCAATATAATGATAATAAAGAAACTACTGATTTTAAGAATAAGTTTCTCCTCAATGTATAACATTAGTTCTCTCAGAGATACGTTAGAATCAGTGGCTACTGAAGAAATTGTTATCAGCAAAGAGACAGAGAAAGCACTAATGAAGTGGGAAACAGTGAATTCAAGAATAATAACATTTAGAAATATAAAACCAAACAAAAAAGTAATCATAATTGTGATTTAGTGTTATGCACCAACAAATGACCAGGATGAATCAGTTAAAAAAACATTTGACATGAAAATCCCAAGTACTATAAGTAATCCCAACAAAAATGTCAACATTAAAATTATTATAAGTTACCTGAATGTCAAGATAGGATTCCATAACATAGTTTATGAAGAGACCATAAGGAAACTCGGATTCGGGGTATTGAACAAAGATAAAGAATTACTCTCCAATGTTTGTAGAGTGAATCAATATATCACAAAAAGAGGTGTTTTTTCACATTAAAGTACACATAAATCAAAGTGGGTACCACCGAACCACAATGCACAAAATCAAATAGACCATATCTAAATTAACACGAAATTTAGGTAATCTCGACATGACACACATTTTTAGTGGTGCAGATATAGATTCAGAAGACTAAGTACCAATAAGAAAAATTAAGTTGACACGCAAGAGTTAAATAACATCTTATAAACATGGCAATCAATATAGGGTGTATTTTTGATGACTGTAGGGTTTTTGAAAATATTGCTGTTCCAAGTTCTGTATTTACCTTTTATGTTGCATGAACTCCACAGAAGGTAAATACAAAACTTGGAACGGCAATATTTTCAAAAACCCCAGTAATTAAAAATACTCCCTATACAATGTAGAACATCAACAATCAAGAAACTAGGGTCACAGTTAATGGTCAGTCTCTAATAAGTACCGGAAGTGTGTCTGGAAGTGGACACACTTCCTACCATAACAGAAGTTAAGTGTGCTATAAATGAACTTGCATCTGGCAAAGCTCCAGGTAAGGATGGGATTCCAATAGAGGTAAACAGGAGTGGGCAAGAAACACTCACTCTACAGATCCATCAGCTAATAGAGCTATGCTGGCGAGAAGGACAAATCCCACAGGATATCAAAGATTCAAGCATCATAATGCTGTACAAGAACAAGGGCAATCAAAGCGACTGTAACAACTATAGGGGTATTTCACTTCTGTGTACTATTGGGAAAGTATTTGCCAGAATTGTTCTGCGCAGACTTAAAGTCCTAGGAGATCAAGTCTACCCCGAATCACAGTGCGGCTTCCGACAGAACCGGTCTACCATTGATATCTTCTTCTTCTTCGTTCATCCGGAGTTTTTTTTTCCGGATGTGATTGCGTTGTGCCTGTTTACAGCAGAGCTGCGTTCTTGCGCCGTTAGGCCGACACATCCGACTTCTGTGGGCATTTGTTGACCGGGTTAACCTTCCCGGGGTACCATTGATATGATATTCTCATTGAGACAAATGCAAGAAAAATGCCGGGAACAAAATCAACCACTGTTTATTGCCTTCATCGACCTCACACAGGCATTTTATTTGGTCAGTCATGAGGGTCTGTTCAAGGCACTAAAGAAGATTGGCTGCCCACCAACTCTTCTGTCCATTGTGGAATCGTTCCACACAGGCATGAAGGGTATAATCAAGTTTGATGGTGCAACTTCAGAAGAGTTTGAAATTAAGAGTGGAGTTCAATGAACATGTTAGCAAAAACAGTCTGGGAGAACAGGAAGCTTACTACCAAAACAAAAGTCCTCTCTACCAAACCTGTGTCCTTAGTACTCTTCTTTATGGCAATGAAACCTGGTCAACTTACTCACACCAAAAGAAACATTTAAACAGATTTCATATGCGGTGTCTGCGAAGAATACTTGGTATTAAGTGGCAAGACAAAATCACAAATACTGAAGTATTGGAAAGATCAGGTTGTATGACGGTGTGTTCCATGCTCAGTCTTCGTAGACTTAGATGGGTAGGACACGTTAGGAGGATGGATGATGGTAGAATACCAAAGGATATCTTTTTTGAATTACAGATGGGTAGGAGATCTCAGGGTCGGCCTCTACTACGATACAAAGATGTGTGTAAGCGGGACATGATTGATGCAGGCATTGATAATGCACATTGAGAGCAAGTCGCCGCTGAACGTGTTGCATGCAGGGCAACTATCAGAAATGGAATAAAGACAAAGGAGAAAATTATTGCACATAAAGCACACACAGAGCGTGAGAGACGTAGGATGGTGCATGATGGTGGAAATGACCATGTTTTCACATGCATCAACTGTGGACAATCATTTACAGCACAAATTGGCCTTATCAGCCACACTTGCCACCGCCATGGGTTGTAGTTATTAAGCCTGTTTGAAGCACAATGCACCAAACTATCGGCTGTCAAGACGGAAAGGTGCCAATGTAAATAAGTACCAGGTACTGCAACAGTGAGTAGACTAGATGAGTACAGAAGACACTGGCAGCAGGTTAAAAGCATTTAGAACACATCATGAATAAAAGTCCTCGGAAAAAGCAAACGAAAATATAAAGCATGGATAATGCCCAAAACCGTTAAAACATTGAAGAAATAAATATATTAAAAGCAGATCAAAACAACAGCTAAACCAGAGCTAATAAAATCAGGTTCCATGAAAAATAGACAGAAACTAATAAAAAAAATAGTTAAGTGGATAAAAGACAAAATTGAGATTGCCTAGCAGGAGAGGCAGGAGTAGCAGCAGTGAAAGGAAACCTCAAGGATCTTTACATCACTACAAGGAAATTAGCAGAAAAATAACCATATGGACTGATTATAAACAGTAATGGGAAAGTTCTCATCAACATTAAAGATCAATTGCACAGATTGGCTGAATACTTTGTGGAACTTCTGAATAGACCAACTCAAAAATATTCAAATTCTTATGCCATTGACAAATAAAAAAGGAATTAACAGACTGGCTTCTGACCAAACAGATCCTGCACTGACCAGATAGCCATTACACATAATAGAGTCTAGCACTGAAATGAAATTACCACTCTATATTGGAATTTTGAAGTATGAAATTATCTTTGACAGCACTGATAGGGCATAAATTTGAAAATTGATGAGGCACTAAGGGATCCCATATATCATTAACTTGATAATGGCAAAGTTCTTCATGAAGGTAAAATAACCAGTTTGAAACAAGAACAGGAGTGCAACAAGGATACCGTTATATTTATTGACTAGACTGGAGTATGCCGGTCTCCCTGGTCTAGAAGTTACATGACTTTCTCCGTAATTCTGTACACTCTCATGAATAACGTGACGTGTGCGAAAATCAGTAGCAGTTCTCTCCAAGTCGGTAACTTATGGGGTATGTGAGCCGGTCGCTCAGAAAGCAATGGCAAACTATTGAGCGCCAAGAAATCAACAATCAGCTGAAAGATGCTGATGTTGACAGCGATGTCCTGTAAAGGATATGTGAACAACAAAATAAGAAAAAAAGACTGGAGTATGAAGACAACAATAACTACCTCCAGAAATGAAATGCGATGGACTCAGCACAGTAGCTAATGATCTGGACTTCACAGACAACATTACCCTCCTAACCCCTACACATAAAATCTGATGCAAGATAGATTAAATACACTTGATGGGAGGTCACAACAATTAGGTCTAAAAATGCACAGGGGAAAGACAAAAATAATGAGAATAAATCAAGCAAACCTGATCTCCATTGGTGAAAACCTCACTTCAAGAGGTTAAATCATAACCTATTTAGGTAGCAATGTAGGCAAAGTTGGGGCAACAGATAGAGATATTAAAATAAACATACAAAAGGACTAGGACAATTGTGGAAGTGAACAGAAATGTAATTAAACCTTGTAGTAGAATATTTAACTCCAATGTTAAATCAGTACTGCGGTATGGATGAGACACACAGAGAATGACTAAAACAATTACTAATAAACTACACGCATTCATTATCTGGTGCACGTGCAGATGGACTAAAATCAAAAAATGGTTTGACAGAATCATTATTGCAGAGCTTAAGAGAACTAAGAAAATTCCAATGAATCAAATGAATCAAGAGGTGATGGAAAGATGGTGATGCATCAGAGACACATGAGTGAGAAAATCTGTTCTTAGTATAGCTAAAAAGTCTGTAACCCATAGAGTAATGGAAATAGAGGGAAACCTAAAGGTGTGTGTACAAGAGAATTAGAAATTGACATATAAATAATAAAAGGACATGAAGGGGGCTGGAAGAGATGCCAATAAGTTAGGAGGCGTTGGTGTC
The DNA here is from genome assembly GCA_963921405.1 of Cepaea hortensis. Classification (NCBI taxonomy): domain Eukaryota; kingdom Metazoa; phylum Mollusca; class Gastropoda; order Stylommatophora; family Helicidae; genus Cepaea; species Cepaea hortensis. Next base: position 49,336,046 of record OY992881.1, read on the forward strand.
AACTGGTTGAGACCTTACAGCTACACTCCACTTGGGGGAGGGGGTACAGATAGAAGAACAACACAGTAGAGTAGGTGTCAGCAACAGCACATCGTATCTGACTAGATTAGGTGATTTGATACAAGAAACCACAACTGATAATGGGTCATACCCTGGATGTATGAAGATAATCATTAGGAGGTAAACTTAAAGATTAAAGTAAGAAGTTAAGTAAGTAACTACTGATTTTTTCTGAAAGTTTGTTGCCAAAAAGTAGTGCTTAGCTAACAAAACATATTGATATTCAACATGAAAATGTAAAAATAAAAATGGCATGTTTTTTGTAAGTTATGAGTAATAATAAGTGTTAATAACACCATAGTATATTAAATAATATTAATTTGACACCTGTTTGACGTTTATGTCATGTTATTTGATGATTATTTAATGAGTTGATCAACAACAACAACAACAAACAACAACAACAACAACAAAACAGTGAAAGAAAGGGCATTATTAAAACAGTACAAGTAAATAAATAAAAAAATGCATTATCTTTAATAAAATTTTAATTTTAAGTTATATATGGGAAGAGTTGGACGATTTGATTACGATAACGTAATTATTCATTAGTTTAGTACAGTAGAGTCAGTATCATCAGTATCATCAGTTATTCAGTAGTAAGTAAATTGAGTTATTTAACTATATTATTATTAATATTATTTATTATTTTCTCAATTAATAGTTATTAATACTTTACAGTAACTAAACTAAAATTTACTATTAAGCATTTATTAGTCCTTAATTTAGTAACTACTAACTCCGCTATATTTGCTATTTACTAGTTCTATGCTTTAGATTAGAATTAGAGTGTTCCCTGACTAATGATTGGTGATACAACTGACTCACCTCACAGTTAAATACAAAACCATGACACAACCAACTGACGTGACGTGATGATGTGAGAGAGAGTGACAAAATTTACCGATTGACCTAAAAACTAAAAAGACTATAAGATAAATAAACTTACCCGTTGGTTTACGGGTAGAGTCTTATTCTTCCTCTTTACTGATGGTGAACGAAGAATTTTGCGCAGCGGTCGTGATTTATCCATGGTTTAGAACTGTACCCTTAGCAGCTGCTATCCCATTTTGCTACTGAAGTTGAACTTTCTCCACGCTAACACTATCTTCGGGAGCTTTGAAATTTCCCTTCGTCCCAGGCGCATTTCCCAAACGCCCCATGTAAACCTCGCGTTCATTGGCTAAAACTGTTCTATATTTAAAATGTGGATTCTCCTGCTGCTAGGAAAGGCTAAATATCGGAATAAATAAAACAAAATTTTGTTAACGTGAAGTTATATAACTAATGGATTGTTGGGGTGTGCGAGGGGGGGGGGGGGGTGTAGCACCTGCATGAGGATACAGGTCTTGTATCACACCACACACAAAGATAAAGGGATAAAAGGATATATTTAATTATATGTTTTTCTTTGCGGTAATCACAAATATTATAACTGTAGTGGTATTTATACCCATATTAATAATAATATCCTGTCGTATAAATCGAGGTATATAGTATATTGTTTTGTTTTTTTTTTTTAAGATAATGGATATTTATTTTGTTCTAGCTTACACTTTGGTGTTTCAGATTGCATAGATTATGTAATCACGTCTTTTAGTATATGTCATACTCATTTTGTGCTATCCATCTTCATTCCTATTCTTTTGCCACTGTGTACCATATTGCCTATTGGGACATAGGCCTTCAACCGACTTACACCAAGCCATGCTATCTTTTGCTTATCTCAAGCAGCTCCCTCCACGTCCTTCCCGTATCGTTCATCTGCGTCCTTAATTCCCCTTGTTTGCGTTTAGAATTCCACTTGTTCATTCTCCTTGTGGGTTCCAGACAAGAGACTGTCTAATTAGACTATCCTCATGTTTTCTTAGTTTGTGTCCTATCCAGCGCCAGCATCTTTTTCTCATCTCTTGATTCCCTTGAATTTATTTGGTTCTCTCTATGAGCTCTTCTAGATGTGTGATTCTATCATATAATTTTAGCCTTAGGCCTAGTCTCATTATTCTGTGCAGGCTGCAATGATAATTGAATTTGTAAATCACATATTTAGAGCACAGATATAGCTCATTCTGCAAAAGACTGAATTCTCGTCACCCTGTGACTTTATGTTTCAGTTATTCGGTTATCCTGCACGACCGACTCTTAAAATGGGTTCATGACTTTGTTTACGTTGCATTAGGAAATGATCATGATAAATTAAATTGATTATCCTATCTGATTAAGAAGAGAACAGCAGGCTGAACTATTTGTAATGAAATGCCACCAACTAAAAAATAACTACAGCACAAATGGAATTAGCAAAACAAGCATGATACTACTTTTCCAGTTTCGAACAGGGCATGCTAGAATCATCTGAATCGTCTCATACCCCGGCATGCACCACTGTGCAGACATCACTTTTACAAAACCTCCAACTATCTTCTCTTGTCATGTGCTGTATTCTTCTCAAAAGCGGGAATAGCTACTAAGGTCGTCTGCGACAGTTATTAATTTACTCGATGGGTTCCTGGAACAGCTTCAGAGGACTTTATAAAAAGTATTCAAAGTCGAGAGGGTCGACTTCATTTCACCGGGTTTTATCCCATATGGCTCGGTCTCTTTCCACGGGGCGTCCTGCCGAAAGCGTCGCACAAAGCACGAACTCCGTAGCTCCAGCGATGACCCCCAGAAGTCTCCGAAAAAATGCACTCGTGAATCGAAAGACGTAGCCCTGAATCGAACCCACAACCTCTGGAGAGCGAGGCACACGGCTTGACCACTTCGCCACGGAGTGTTATCTAACCTGCATTATAACAAAAATGACTGTGGTGCCAAGAGTAGACAACTCAGCTGAGTTAATCATAAATAATAATAATTTGTCCCGTGGCAGTCTTGTGCTATTGGTCTGTGAAGTAATTGCGTCATCACATTGTCCCGGCCTAAATGCACGGAGGAATAGGTGGTCAATCGTAGGATTAACCAAAACGACGACCTCTCTTTTAAACCTTGTTTGAATTATTTGCAATCGAACATTAAATGGCGCTGAACAATAGATTCTAAGGTCTAGATCAGTGGTTCTCAACCGGTGGGGAATTCCCCCCTACCCCCAGGGGGGAATTTTAAGGTTTCCAGGGGGGGGGGGGGTAAAGATTATTTCAAGATCGCGTTAATACAAGAACCGATTACTTGATAATGTTTTTCCCTTCATACTTTACGGTTCTGTACGTCTCTCCCCTTCTAAAATTCATTTTATAAAGCAAGTAGATCCACAAATCACGTTTTATGTGGACGTCTAATACCATTATTACGTATAATGTGTAGGGGCAGGAGCGGGAGGGGGAGTTTAGGTAGGAAATACGAAGGGGGGGGGGTGACGTAGTGAAAATATGGTGAAGGGGGCACGGGCCAAATTTTTAGGTAGGAAATACGAAGGGGGGGGGGATGACGTTCTGAAAATATGGTGAAGGGGGCACGGGCCAAAAAAGGTTGAGAACCACTGGTCTAGATTTTCCGTGTTGTTCACAATAGCTGATTTCTCACGTTTTGTATGAAATGCCGAACAATTGTAACCAGAGCCGTTTCTCATTCGTCTGCAGCATAATGCTTTTATACAACTTATGTATTGTATTATAATACGTATTTAAAGTAATGTAACGTGTCTGTATTATATTCTGTAGAAAAGATAAAGATAAACGCTTGTGCGTTGTAAAACAAAAAATTGTATTTCGTTTGTTGTTGAGTTCCCTAGTCATATGCTATGTTCATTCGTCAAAACTGTACCAGCGATATAAGCATAATATGCTATCATCAAACATCTTTCATTACAAAGAAAAGGGGACGAATGAAGGCTTGTATTATGTAAAATAGTAGTCGAAGTTTATTTTCTCTGCTTTCTTATGTAACCAGTTTGTAAAGGCTTTTAACAGCATTCACGGTAGTAAACTATGGCATTTTTCTAGAACTCAGTCGATTCGATGCGTTCACTCTTTTGTACGCCTCGGAGAATTAGAGACTGGTTTATCCTCGTAGACAAGCAACAAATTCATTCCGAACACGCATGTGAGCGCTCAAAGCGCTGAGTGCCAAACTTGGGCGTTGATTAACTTTCATCATCTCGAGGAATCTTGTAGTTTCGTGGCGTGCAAAGTGTGCAGCTCTACATAGGCTTCATTATAGCGGACACCATAGTCGATCTTCCCTTCATTTGTCAGACAAGTGTCTGTCCATGATGTTCCGCGCTGAGAGAAAGACAGACCTGAATCAATATGTTTTCTAAACGACGTTTTCACTTCACATTTAACTTCGGCGTCATTCGCGAAATGTCTCCCGCCAAGGTGGGTTGTCAGTGTTTATGCTGACTAATGTTTGTCCCGTAAAGCGGTGCATAGCTTGGTAGAAAAAGTTACGAGGGCGAGTCAATAAGTAAATTACACAGTTCTGTGGGATGGCCGGTAAATGAAAACACGGCCCGCGGTTCTATGCAGCCGGTTTGGGAGGATTGATAAAACGATGGGATAAGTGCATCAATGTTGGTGGAAAGTATGTTGAGAAATAAAGGGACAATGTATGTATAAAAAGAAACTGGTTTCAAGTTGTTATCATGCGTAGTTATTTTTCTATAGCCATTTGGGACTTACTTATTAACTTACCCTCGTACATCAGTACCGTTGTAACTACTACATTATATTATGAATAACGACGGATAGAATTTGGATGAAAACGATTTAACTGACGGGCACTAAGCGACAACTGTTTCATCATTATTGTAATTTCATTATAATTCACAAGATACAAGTTCTTGTTCTTCCCGTTCTTGTAGTTTTTCTTATTGTTCTTCTTCTTCATTATCATCATCATCATAATCATCTTCTTCTTCCTTTCTTCTTTTAATGGAGCATATGCCCATAATCAACTCACGTCAAGATCTTTATAGACTTGTTCATAATTGGTTAGATTTTGCAGCTAACATTTTGTAAGCGATAAGGTAGTCATTCTCACACCATCCTCATTATTAGTAGCCTCTATCGGCATGCTTAGTGGGATACAATGTTAAATTTCGTTTCTTCCCTTATGGGTTCCAGTAACCTATGGGCGAGATACACATTAGTTTGTTATACAATGTTTCACTTACTTGAATTTATTACGTTTACTTAGTAAACTCTACTATTGACCAATATGAAGGCATGCGGTGCGGTAGCGCACTTCTAACACATCTGCCTGCCTGTTTGATCTCCTCCCTCATAGAGGCGACAATTTTTTTTTTCTTTTGGTTTTAAATTGACATGGGTATCAGGAAATGCTATGGGAAGTAAAGGCATCGGACGTGATAACACATCTAGGGTTGCCATACGTTTCGATTTTCCAAAGTCCCAGTTTTTAAGTTAAATAATTAACTATCCCCAAAAATGCTTTCGGGATATCCATTGCCCCGTCTCTCTCTCTCTCTCTCTCTCTCTCTCTCTCTCTCTCTCTCTCTCTCTCTCTCTCTCTCTCTCTCTCTCTCTCTCTCTCTCTCTCTCTCCTCCCCCTTCCATCCAATGAAATATTTAATGAAATCGATTTTCATTTGGTAGAAATGTTTAACTTGTGACGGAGATGAGTCGGTGGCATTGAGTGATATCATCTGCAGAGTTGCTTAGGGACACCCAGGAGCAAGGCCTGTGGATAGACAAGATCGGGTACACCGGTCGACAGGACACATGATGATGAGTGAAAATTTTAATTCGTGTAACATATTTGAAGGTTTCTCAGTTACAAGATAAAGCAATCCTAACCACATCATCCATCGAGTGCCGATTTGTTTATGAAAATGTTGACTAGCACTCACTGTATTCACAATACGCCTCAAGGCGTGGGACAAGAGTAGTCTGTTTACCTTACTTAGAATATGTTTTGTGTATTATATATTTCGTTTACACATTTAGTCCAACCCTCAAGGGAGTGTAATCTCATTCTACGAAACTTTGATTGTTGGTGTACCATCATATTGAACGAAGTGTTGTCGAATTTCAGTCAGTTGCCTTTAATAGAAACGTCGTTGCCGCTTTACATTCTTTTGTAAAGACTTAATTTTTTTGTGCGATGACATTTCAAATGAGTCGTTATTACGACGGATTTGTAAATGATAGTTCTTCTGACGAAGGGGGAGTTACAAGGTTAGTGTTTAGTAGTTTTGTTTTTAAGGATTTTTTTTTAAGTTATTAAATGTTATTAGAATATATAGACAATATTTTAATATTTAAAAGTTGTGTTTTTACTTATGAAACAATGACAGATGGATACAGTTTGTCAAGACGAATCCAACGGTATCTCAACGAAGACTGTACGTTAATTCTAAGCGGAGTTATTAATTTTTTTGTGTCGTAATCTACAACCAGGAAGTGTAAAGACATCTTTGTAAATTGAACACAGCTGATCGCGACCCAAAAAATTGGGTGCTGAGAACTTCTGCCTTCTATTACTGTAGCTTGTTTATTTTTAAATGGACAACATGGTACCGTATAATATCAGTATATCATTGCGTCCAGTGTGGCGAGGCCTAACTTGACGTATTATCTATTTTTCATAGGATGTGCCGTGACCTAATTAATAATTAAAAATGGCAGCCAATTGTTTATTATTCGTTAAAAGTATGTTGCATTGCTAACAAACCTGACAAGATGTATACTTTATTGTGCGGTTTGGTAACAGGAAAGTAAAAATCACATTCCTCTTTCGATAGAATGTCGACAGGATCGAGATGATCGACTTCATTGCACCAGGTTTTATCCCACATAGCTCCATCTCTTTCCGCACGGCGGCCTGCCGAAAGCATCGCACAAAGCACGAGAGTCTCCAAGTCTCTGAGGAAAATGCACTTGACTTTTAAGACTTTTCGATAGGATGTTAGTTAGTTAGTTAGTCTTTCCTCTTGAGCCTAAGGCGGCGCATAGGGCAGAAGTCCTGTCTCTCCATGCTTGGCGGTTCGCTGCTACCTGTTGTAGATCTTGGATATTTACTTGGCCATTGAATGAGCCTTCTCTAATGATGGTTCTACGCAGGGTCTCTCTTGGTCTTCCCCGTTTTCTTTTCCCTACTGGTGACCATATGAGGGCTTGATAGGGGAGTCTTGACTTGTCCATTCTGAGTACATGGCCGATGTAGTTCCAACGGCGTCTTCTTATGAAATTGGATACTGTATCTTGCTTAGTCTCTTGTCTTATTTGCGAATTGGTTCTGAAGTCTGTCCAGTGGATGTTTAGAAGTCTTCTAAGACATTTGTTCTCAAAATTGTCTAATTTTTTATCTAAAGCTACCGTTGATTTCCAACTTTCACATCCATACGTTAACACTGGAATCACACAAGAGTTGAAGATTTTAAGTTTTGTGTGTTTGCTGAGTGTCTTTGACTTCCAGATGTTTGACAGTTTATTGAAGGCACTAGATGCCAGTGCGATTCTAGATGATATTTCTGGTGTTGAGTCCCCTGTAGATGTCATTTTGCTTCCTAGGTATGTAAAGCTGTTGACTTTTTCAAGAACGTAGCTGTTCAATTTGGTGTCATCTGAACTGTTGGTAAGATCAATAGTCTTTGTTTTTGTGGTGTTAATTTGGAGACCAATTTGCCCTGAAACATTTTGGAGGTGGTTTATTTTCTCTTGGGCATCCGGGTGTGTTGAACTCAAAAGCACTATGTCGTCGGCAAAGTCCAGGTCTTCTAGAATTTTGTCAACCCAATGGATACCCATATTTGTGTTGTTTGTGCATTTGCGCATGACCCAGTCGATAGCTATTCCAAAAAGCATCGGTGATAAGACACAACCCTGTTTCACTCCTGTTTCGACTGAGAACCAGTCAGAGTTGCCTGTTTCTGTTCTTACGCAGCAACGTGTTTCTTTGAAGAAAGTTTTATGACGTTGGTATATTTGGTAGGAAAACCATAGATGTTAAGTAGATTCCAAAGTGAAGGACGGTGGATACTGTCGAAGGCTTTTTGAAAGTCGACAAAGTTGGTGATTAATTTCGACTGGAATTCTACGGAGTCTTCAATGATTATTCTGAGGGTGAAAATGTGGTCTATGCATGACCGTTTTGGTCTGAAGCCTGCTTGTTCTTCTCTGAGCCTTTCATCTATCGCCTTTTTCAATCTCTCAAGTAACATGCTACAAAAAAGTTTTCCTGGTACTGACAATAGAGTGATACCACGCCAACTATTGCAATCAGACATATCGCCCTTTTTTAGGCAGTTTGAAAATTACACCATCTATCCACTGTTGTGGTGGGTATTCGCTTTGCCAGATTTCATTGATCAGCTGTAACAAACGTTGTAAGGTGTTCTCATCTGCTGCTTTGAGCATTTCTCCTGAGATTTCATCTTCACCAACAGCTTTGTTGTTCTTCAATTTTTTGATGGCTGCTTTAATCTCTTCCATGGTGAATGACTCGCAGGAGGCATCTTGTGGGGGCATAGTAATTTCTCCATCCAGGTTCGGAACAGTGTCAGGCTGCGGTCTATTTAATATTTCTTTGAAATGTTCTGCCCATCGTTGCTTTTGAAGGTCATCGGATAACAATTGATTGCCTTGTTTGTCTTTGATGGGTATATTTGGTGTAGGTGAGTGATTGCATAGTTGCTTCATGATATGGAATAGTGCTGTGACCTAATTAGCAGTTATAAATAGCTGCCCTTTTATATTAAATAAATGTTATGTGAAATGTTCGTCGTTAGTGAAAGAGCAATTCATAAAGAATGTACTCACATTGTCTTGATGCATCCATTGCATTGTGGCAGCTATCTTTTGTTGATTAAATATCATGCATTAATTTTAAAAAAAAGTCGCTTAAAAGTCAACAGGGTTGACTTCATTGTACTGGGTTTTATCCCATATGGCTCCGTCTCTTTCCTCAGCGCGGAAAGTTTCGCACCAAGCACAAACTCCATAGCTCCTGCGACAACCCACAGGAATCTCCGAAAAATTTAGATTGTGAACCGAAGGACGTGGTCCGGAATCAAACCCACAACCTTCTGAGCCCGAGTCAAACGGCTTGACCACTTTGCCACAGAGACTCCCATATCAAGTAAATCAAATATCTAGTAATATCATGCATTAATGTAAGTAAATAAGTTCGTAACTGCTGCATAATTAAGCAGTCTCTTTCGCTAATAATAATAATAATTGATTTCTACTTCTGCTCTATATTTACACTATTTTTAGTTTAGAAACTAAACTAAACTGTTCTGTATCTAAAGGTAAGCAATTAACAATTAAATACTAACTTAAAAAAAAAAACAACAACAACTTATTTTACAGTATTGTATTTAAATTTAAATAATTATGTACTGCTGCATAGAAAAAAAGTACTCCTTACAGTACACTACTTACAGGTTTACAGACGGATCTGAAAACTGGTTTTCAAAATTATTTTCAGTCATGTCAAATGCTGAAATATTATACAAATACACAGATAAATTACTGCTACAAATGAAACTTGTATTCTGTTTAATTTTAGTAGTTAAATTGCCAGTTCTAATTATAAATAAATACAGGTCCGCTATCGTTTAGTACTTTTGTATGGGCGCTGCCATCTTGAATTTTGTGTTACGACTGTCATATCTCATTTTCATGGTTGTACTAAATACTAAATATTTTTTCCTGAACACAATTAAAGGAGATTAACGTTGAAACTCTTCAACTTTATGTAAAATTGAACGAACAATTCAAAAATGCATTAATTAGTAACAAGAGAGAAAAAGCAAGACTAGTTTAAAACAAAATTAGCTTACGTTACACCAACAAAAGTCAATAGCTTCAAGTGAATAAAGTTCTCAACCACAAACGCTTGTAGAATAGCAGACCGACCACTCCTGCAATATTTAGAGTTGTTTCCTGAGAAGTTTGCCATGTTGTTTTCAAATATTTGGAATCAGGAGCAGACGTGGTTAGAAACCGGAAGTCCCTGCACTGTCGCTTAAAATATTCCGCGAAACGACTTTTCCACCAGCCCCACCAATCCTGACGAAGTCCGACAACTGACATTGCTAATATTATTTATTATTAATTATTTAGTTGTTGTTTTTAAACAGTTTTTCTTTACTTGCTTTGGCTTTTGGTTTCTAATTAAAGAATAGTTATTAATTTTCTAATAAATAGTTCATTCTCGTATTGTAGCTGTAGTCATAAGTTAAGATTAATTTGATTGAACCAGGGCTTAGGGCATCACTTAATTTAAAAAATTTTGAGTTTGAGTAAAGAAAGGACATCAAAATAGTAAGTAAGTAACTGCACGATTAATTGATTAGTCGTGCAGTTACTTACCTACTATTTCCGTTCTTTACTCAAACTCAAGCATCAAACAATTAGTATAGAAAAGAAGTTAAAAATTGCCTTAGGCGGGTTAGTTAGTTAGTCGACAGATCATCCTCATTGCACATCGAATCATTCATTTCATAAGTGCTCTTCCCCTCTTCAGTAAATCCTGCAGCGTGTAGCGGCTAATGACACCAGTTCTGTGTTGGTTTATTAATCTTCTTTGGCTTACTGCATAGTGTTCTTGTCTGGCCACACCTCTCTTAACTTGCTGTTTTCGCAGTCTGACCATGGTTGTAGAGTCAAGTCATCACTTGGTTCTCGCAAATGTCTTAATTCTCGTAGAGTATTCAGTATATCAGCCTTGTCCATAGCTCGTCCACCCTCCAAAGTAACTTACCCGCAAGCTAATTTCCTTGTACACCCGTATGCCCTGGCACAAAAATGAAACTAATCTTTGCTAGCCATGACTGCACTAGAAACACCAACTACTGTCTTCGGATTCAACCCATCTCTATCTTCCTGAGTATACCCATTGAGTCACTAAGGAAGCATGCCCGAGTGAAGGTCTATGTCTTGAGCTATGTTATTGCTTTACTTACTGCCATGCATTCCATAGTCAGACTACTTGTGGTCAAGGCTATAGCACCAGAATCATCCTTCACAATTCTCCCTCCAGCCTGAGCCATAAAAGCCCACAAACTTCTCACGTGTCGATTGACTGCCAATCCGTCTGTGTAAATGACAGCATCACCCTCTAAAGAATTCTTGAAGATCAAAGCCTGTACTTCCACCTTCACAGCAGCAGATTTTCTTGTCTAAATATGCTGTCTAGCCGAATGCAAATTGAAAAGGGCGTACAGAACTCTGTTGGCACCTGTACCCATTCCTCGTCAGGTTCTAAGTCCTCAAGCGAACACATCTAAATGTCTTTGGCTTGACCCATCCATGACTTTTTTTTCTGCTACTCGTTACCTTCTTAATTTCTCTATGCAGTGGATGATGTGTGTTTGCACTGACTCTGAGGTAGGCACGTGCTCTGCAAATTTGTATTCTGTCCCCCTTGGTTGGAAAATTAAGAAGGTAGCTCATTGCCCTCCATGCTGTATCTCTTGTACACCCAAGTATAATATGCATAGCTTTGTTCTGTATCCTCTCAATCTTTTCCATCTGCTTATGGCTGAGAGTCAAGATTGCCATCGCTAACTCAAAAACAGAAAGGACCAGACCCTCATTTACATTGCTGCTGCCATCACCCGCATCGCAGCCAAACCTCGCTTGGCCTTTGTTATCACCTGGTCAATGTCCTCAGTATAAGCAAGGCTTCGATCAAATCGTATCCCCAGGTATTTCATTGCCTGTGTTCTTTCCACAATCTCTGAGCACAGATTTACAGTTGGTGTTGGAGTGTTGACACAATATGGTTATTCAAAGAGAACCATGTCACTGCTGCCTTCATTAGGTTGACCATTGCACCAGCTTCACCACACCAAGTGCTTATGTGATTGAGTTCTGTTTGTAGTTCCACAGCAACCTGATCTCTATCTTTACCCTGATGATACACTAACACATTGTCGACATAATGACAATGTCCTACCAGGTCCAGTGATCTGCTCACAGTGTAGGCGTTGAACAGCATCGGAGATAATGGTGATCCCTGTGGTAGGCCAGGACATATTGTTGTTGACTCAGAAGTCCAACTGCTACATCTAAAAATGTATTTCTGTTGGAAGAGGGAAGCAGCGATCCAATTAGGGAGGAATGGACTTATCTTGAGTTCAAGAAGCTGAACCATTAAGAACTCCAACGATAATCTGTTGTATGCATACTCAAGATCAATTGCTGCAGCATATGTTTCAATGCCTGAGTGGAAACCTTCATAGACATCATGGGCAAAAACTGCTGCATTGGTCCAGGATTCTATATTTGGATGGTACCCTCTAAGGTAGGTGGGAAAAGACATTGCCTCTCTAGCTGGTTGGATATTTTTCTGGCAGTTAACTTCTCAAGCAGCTTGCCTATTGTATTTTTCATTGTGATTACCTGACATTTTGTGTGGTCTTTGTCAGGCTTCGGCAAGGGAATCAGTTAGCTGTGTAGCCACTTATTGATGCTAACACTCCCTATACTGTTGTTGTACATATCTGCTAGCTCCTCCAACTCGTTTTCGGTACACATACTAATGTCATCATACCTTATACCATCTGGCCCTGGTGCGCTGTGTTTTGTTCGCCGTAGCACAGCCTTCATCTCTTTCACTGTCACTATGTCTTCTTCTGAAATTCTCTGGGACTTACACCTGTCTGAGATAACCATCTTGGCAACAGTTCGTCCTCTCATGTCTGTCTGGTTACTCTGCTCTAGATAGTGTTCTAAAAGGGCCTTGCCCTTATTCTCATCAGTCCTCTGCCAGGTGAGGTCAGCACCATGGAAGTCTGGAATACTCTTATTCTTGACTACACCATTCATACTTTTATGTAATCGCCAGAACAATCTCAGTGACTTGTCTTTGCTTATTCTTTGACACAACTCTGCCCATTTCTCACTTTTAACCACTTTAACCAGTTTTTTTAAACAGCTAACTTTTGTGTCCAAGTCTGTTTCCAAGAGCAAGATAAGACTAGGATGAGCAACTTTGTTCAATCAATCATGTGCCATGACGGAAAGCGTGGGCGGTCATGACTCGCCATTTCACTCGATCACTAGTCGTGGATCAGCTCAGTGTTCCTGTCTTGTCCATGCCATGTGGCCAACCCATCCAGGTATTTTCCTCTCGATCTTCCTCTTGGTCTGTTCCCTTCGATCTTGCCAGTTATCACTCAGTTCTCAATTCCATTTCTTCTCATAACATGTCCAAAAAATTTTGACTGTCTACGTCTAATTTCTTTAATCAATTTACGATTTTCATTTGTCTCCTGTAGTACTTGGTCATTGGTTTTTATGTCTGTCCATGGTATTCTTTGCATTTTCCTCAGAAACCACATTTCTGTAGCCATCAGATGTTTTTCAGCTTGACTACTCATTGTCCAAGTTTCACATCCATACAAAAGAACAGGCTCTATGAATACCCTCAACACTCTTTTTCTCGTTACTTTGTTATGGTGGGTTATATTTGTGACTGCAGGGACGTCGGTTCTGTTAACAAATGACATAATACCATGCTGTGCAATTTATTAGTTTCAGAACAAGGTAGATATGCATAAGTCACAACAAAGGAAAAAGCAGCTCTCAACAAAGGACTTAGTCTGAATAACAGAAAAACTGAAGTAATGGCCTATTGCCCAGTGGTTATCACAAAGAAAAATTGTATATCAAATTGCAACATCAAAGTAAATTGAACAAATTTGAAACAAGTCAATGCATTTTGGTACTTTAATAATAGCAAATGGAACATATATTAGGGAAGTTAAATGTAGTATAGCACAAGCAAAGACAGCATTTCACAAGACGGAGAATATTCTCTGCAGCTTATCTTTGTCAATCAAAGTGAGGAAAAGCGTTCTAAACAGCTATACTGAGCCAATCCTGATGCACAGAAGCTAATCATGGACAATAAACAGACAAGTAAGAAATTATGAAGAAGTTACAGAGAAGTGATTTTATAGGAAAATAATGAGAACAATGTGAACAGATAGAAAGGGCAATGAAGATATCTTGAAAGAAGTTAACTCACAAAAAGAACTGGTTACTCATGTCATAAAAGAGCAGTCCACATTCTTTGGGTGTGCCATGAGAATGGAAAAACTAGCGGAGGGGGAGAGAGGCGGGAGGAGAAACAGAAAGAAGGTGCTGGACAGTTATAAGTTATGATATAGAGGAACATCAGTATCAGAAATGGTTGGCAGTACATGAGACGAGATTGCTGTGAACAAACATGATAACCAATGCCACATAACATTGACTATAAGAAGAAGACATTATGTATATTTTATTTCTTAAAAATAAACAAACAATTTGGAAATACTTTTTAAAAAATGATGTTTCTGAAAATGTCTAGCTTCAGTGTTTCTTGTTCATGGCTTTTATTTATAAGTTCTTCTGTGTTAAGCTGCTAAATATTAGTCCTCCTCAATGTCGTCCATCCCATAAAAGAATTCCATATGCAGTAACACCACGCATAAACAAATTATTATGGCAGCTGATATTTTCCATATGAATTTTATCATTCTGTGTCAGAGATGCAACACTAAAGCTGAATGTAACTGCAACATATTTCTCTTCCAGTTCAGAAGATGAGATTGATATAATTCTCCATGGCACACCTGAACAACGCAGAAAGCTTCAGCGTCATCATAGAAAGCAGGGTCAAGGGGCAGAGATTACACAGGACCTCCCCCCAGGAAGACATAAAGCTGATTCTTCCAGTGAAGATGAGTTTGAAAAAGAAATGAATGCTGAGCTTACTCAACAAGTCAAAGTTCTAGAGGATTCCAGAGGTAAGAAAAATTAATGAGATTATCTTCTTCTTCTTCTTCTGCGTTCATCCGGATTTTTTTTCCGGATGTGACTGCGTTGTGCCTGTTTACAGCAGAGCTGCGTTCTTGCACCGTTAGGCCGACGCATCCGACTTCTGCGGGCATTTGTCGACCGGGTTAACCTTCCCGGGGAATGAGATTATAATTTGTAGATAAATAAGTAAAGAAGTGAAGAAATTGTCTACACACCTGAGGCACATTGGTCATACCTCGCTAGACTCATATCTTTAAAGACCAATCATCACTCAGTGGTCAGTGTGGTCAGTATCACATCGGCCACCTTTACTTCCCAGGACATTTCCTGGTACTCTATTTAGGCTAGGTCAACATAGAATCCCAGGTCTATTTTACAAAGTCAAATTCGTCCCAGTGCTGATTAGTTAGTTAATTAGTTAGTTAGTCGACAGATCATCTTCATTGCACATCGAACCATTCAGTCCATAAGTGCTTGGATCCCCTCCTCAGCAAATCCCGCAGCGTGTAGCGGCTAACGACGCCAGTTCTGTGTTGGTTTATCAATCTTCTTTGGCTTCCTGCGTAGTGTTCTTGCTTGGCCACCCCTCTTTTAATTTGCTGTTCTCGCAGTCTGGCCATGGTTGTAGATTCACAGTCATCACTTGGTTCACGCAAAAGTCTTATTTCTCGTAGAGCATTCAGAATGCTGATTTGAATCTGCTGATTGTGATGCTGATTGCTGATTGAATGGATGATCACCAGGCCAGCACAATTTATAGATGGTAATATGGAATTTGCGGAATAATAGCCAGTAAAGAAGAATATTATTGATATCCATTGATGTGCTATGGTGATTTAGATCACAAGCAAGGAGAGAAGTTAAAGACATTTTGTCACATATGAAGTGATACCCTTCACTTCAGGTGCTATCAGGTCCTTTACTGGTTTTACAGAACCCCATGCAAGACTTATGCCTTATGTCCTCATTGTGTATCACCGATAATTGGTCTTCACAGGCTTGAACTGAGCAGGCCGGGGATCTTGGAATCATAAGAAATGCAGTGACCAGAAACCATGAAGAGGAAAAGCCTCAGACTCTTATCAGTCCATTTCCAAATCGTGGGTAAATGATGTCCTTCAAATATTTGTCCCACTAAATGACAAATCGGTTCAAATGTTGATCGGCCGTGTGTCCCACCAAATGACAAATTAGTTCAAGAAT
This sequence comes from Cepaea hortensis, assembly GCA_963921405.1. Classification (NCBI taxonomy): domain Eukaryota; kingdom Metazoa; phylum Mollusca; class Gastropoda; order Stylommatophora; family Helicidae; genus Cepaea; species Cepaea hortensis. The sequence goes on from OY992881.1 coordinate 49,352,023, forward strand.
CCATCAGTTGCATGTCCTACCAAATGATGAGTGGCCCATTATATGGAAGGGATGCTATGCATTCATGTGCAGGATGTCATGATTCCTTGGGCAAGGCCACAACCAAGACATCATATGTCTGCTCTGCATTAAATAGAAGCATCCTTGTGTGGTAGGGAATGCTCATGCACGTCCCTTGACATACACCTGTTCTGTATGAGCCTGGTGTGGTGTATCTTCTATGGATGGAATACATGTGAATGATGTTGGCATATTCAGACAGTCCTATGCAGCAAACAGGGAAGGCTGCTGGGGTAAAACAAATGTTGGTAAAAAAAAAATTACGGGAAGAAATTAGATATGTCAGCTGAAATATACACCTACTCCAGATCTGCTGCAAACAAATACCTATTTTAAACTGGATTTGGCACTTCATTGCACATGGGTAAATCCATAAGTGCTTCAGTTTCTTCATTATGTCACACACAAAACAAAAAGAAACTCGGCACAGTGTACAAAGTTCATATCAACACCAAGGATTCCCATTGTTTTTACACAAACTGCACAATCTACACATTTTCTATAATAGGTGGATTTGATTTTTTAAAAATTGATTTCAATTGTTTTCATGGCAGAAGCCATGGTTTTAACTTGTAACAATTTCCTGCAGCTTGAAGAAATTTTTAATGTGCACCTTCTCTATTTTTGCCTACATCTGGGAATACTACACTTAGGAGATCAGCGAAGAGTACTTACCACTAGGAACATTTACTTCTGAAACATCTTCTTCTTCTTCTTCTTCTTCTTCTTCTTCTTCTTCTTCTTCGTTCATCCTGAGTTTTTTTTCGGACGTGATTGCGTTGTGCCTGTTTACAGCAGAGATGCGTTCTTGCGCCGTTAGGCCGACACATCCGACTTCTGCGGGCATTTGTTGACCGGGTTAACCTTCCAGGAAACATGTTCTTATCATTTAAATTTTCCGATGCTAGGACTCAACATGTTACCTTTGTTAGAATTAGTGATGGTCCCCCGGGAAGGTTAACCCGGTCAACAAATGCCCGCAGAAGTCGGATGTGTCGGCCTAACGACGCAAGAACGCAGCTCTGCTGTAAATAGGCACAACACAGTCACATCCAGAAAAAAAAATCCGGATGAACGCAGAAAAAGAAGAAGAAGAATTAGTGATGGATCCATCCATCATCCATCATGTGCCATGCCAATAAGTAAAGAATACCATGGACAGACAGAAAAACCAATGAAAAAGTCATTCAAGAAGCAAATGAAGATCGTAAATTGATTAGTGATGGATGCTTACTTGTAAAGTCACATCATCTCTTGGGGATGTCTTGTAGCATTGAAAAGAGCTATGTGTTCTGTTGTATGTCAGTGAATATTGAAATGTGAATGAACAAAAATTAGGAAGATATGTAGTTTCTGAGATTAATCTTGTGAATACCTTGGACTGCCAGAGTAACTAACAGCTAATGCCTGGGAAGAGGTTAATGAAAATAGAACATTATACGCAGCAATAAGAAAGAGACAAATGATGTTCTCTTTAACGAGAAGAGAGGCATTAGGTAACATTATGACAACAGGAAAGATAAGCAGTAGAAGAGGCAGACAGAGAAATGATACTTCATGATCTAAGATAATGGCATGGAAGAATGTCATCTGTCAAATTGATCCTGAATACCCAGGACCAAGATCTGAGGAGAGACATGAGCACCTACTCTACTTTGCAAGGCCCATGATGGTGATCTAAAAGTTTTTTTTTTTAATGTTGCATATTCCTTGCAGGACGTTGCAGTCAACATCAGCATTTTTCAGTTGCTGTTGATGTACTAGGCAAGATTACGCTCAGTAGTTTGCCATTGCTTTCTGAGCGACCGGCTGACATACCCCGTAAGTTACCGACGCGGAGCGAACCACTGCCGATTCTCACACACGTCACGTTACTCAACGAGAATATATGGGATTACTGAGAAAGTCATGTAACTCCTAGACCAGGGAGACCGGCTAAAAGTAAAAAAATCTAAAAGTAATAACGTATAAATAAACACTATGTGAACAAATTAACTTCTGATGATTTGCTCTGTGTTACAGGAAAGTAATAATGTATAAATAAACACTATGCGAACAAATTAACTTTTGATGATTTGCTCTGTGTTACAGGAAAGTAATAACGTATATATAAACAATGTGTGGAACAAATTAACTTTTGATGATTTGCTCTATGTTACAGTAAAGTAATAACGTATATATAAACACTATGCGAACAAATTAACTTTTGATGATTTGCTCTATGTTACAGGAAAACAGTCTCTTGAAGCAGATGGAGTGTCATCAGTGTCAGCACCAAAACCTGCCCCAGCTGCAGACACAAAACAAATGCAAGCTGATGCTTCAGAGAATGCATTTTATGATGACATTTACTTTGATTCAGATGAAGAAGATGATACAACAAATACCAGTTCTTCTCGTATGTTGATTTTAACAATTGTATTGATTAGTTCACTTAGATTGTCTTGTTTCACTGTGTTATTTTCTTTTTGAACTATTCGTGCATAACAGTCACTTTGATAATTTTCCAATGTCATATTTTTGACTTGTGTACTTTAAATTGTTATATAATTTGATGGGTATTCTTTATGATAACTGCACTAACATGTATGTAAATTATTGATGTAATTTTCATTTTTATCTGACCCACTTACCAGTATCTGGATACTTTTATATAGTCATTTTTTTTCCAGTTCAGCTCACTTAGATGTAAGCACATATTTAATGTCAGTTATTAGTGGTTCCGTTCTAAAACCAGTATAAACACCTTGACTGGGTTACTTCATAATTATTTAGCAGAGCCTGGAACACCCAAAAAATACCGCCAGACTGGAAAGGAGGAATTTGTGACGCTGTCAAAGAAAAGGGATCTGCAGGAATGCAAAAAATAAAAAGGAATAATATTTTCAGTTCTGAGAAAGATATTAGGCAGAATTATTCTAAAGAGATTAAAAGATGTCATAGGCAAACTAAGGGATGAACGGGCTGGCTTCTGGTAAAACAGATCCTACAGTAACCAGATAGCCACGTTACACATAATAATAGAGCAAATCATTGAAATGAAATCAACACAATATATTGGATTAGTGGACTCTGGAAAGGCATTTGACAGCATTGATAGGGAATCCCTTTGCACATTTTTTAGGCACCATGAGATCCCACAGAAAATCATTAACTTAATAAAGGCAACATATATAAAGACATGAAATGCATCATTCTTCATGAGGGAAAATTTGCAAATACATTGGAGCTGGAGTGGTACAGTGATGCTTTTTGTCATCTTTATTGTTCATGCTGACTATGGATTGGATGGATTATGGGGACAGAAGTGGCTGCTGCTGGATATAGAATTCATTGGAAAATGACAGAGTGACTTAGTGATCTGGGCTTCGCTTTTGACAGTATTTCTGTCCCACATGTGAAATCAGATGTAGGTTAAACTTTGTGCACTTAATGGAAGTTTACAGCAGCTGGCGTGGGGGGGGGGGGGGGGGGGGGGGGAAGGGTGTCATGGAAGAAGGACAAAGATGATGAGAATAGACCAAGAAAATGGTGGTCCAGTCAGTCTTGACTGAACCTCACTTTAGAAGGTACACTTGTTTGGATGGTGGAAAGTACACCTATTTGGATGAAGCTTATATATGTGTTTATTAAGTTTTGTTATGCACCATTCTGAGATAAAGACTGATGATCTGCTTTGGAAATTAAGACTGTATTTGTCATGCGATACATCGTGCAATCTATTGTTTGTGTCTTCGTTATTCAAATTCACCGCAGGAAAACATTGTTTTGAATTAAGACTCTGTTAGTCATCATTGTATTAATGGTATATTTTTCTGATAGCCTGGGTAGTTCTTTTTTTTTTTTAAACTCAAAATATGTGACTTATCTTCTTGTTCACATTCTCCTTCCTTTTTTGTCAATGTATGTTTTTGTAACCCATGAAAGTTATACCTGAAGATGCCATGATTTGCTAATGCATGCAGGGAAGCATGCGCATGCTGTGATATCCAATGATGACCTGCTGTATGACCCTGACATGGATGATGAGGATCAGAAGTGGGTGGACAGACAGAGGCAGAGCCATCGTGGGCCTTCGGCTGGAGGGGCCAGGAAAGGGAAAAAGTCCAAGAAGCCAAACAGTGATGCACTGCTGGATTGTCCTGCGTGTATGACCACACTGTGTTTAGACTGCCAGAGGTAAGACCATTGACAATGTTTTTTTCTACATCAATCAGACTGGGAGCTGTGGTGGCGCAGTGGCTAGCATGTTTGCCTGCCAGCCCGGTGATCATGTGGTCAAATCCTCATTGAGGCTCCCAGGCTGACCCAGTCTAAAATGGGTACCAGAAAACGTCGTCACAAGTAAAGGGCGAGGGGGGGGGGGGTGATATTGATCACACCACCCTTGAGTGCTGATTCATCATCATCATCATCATCATCATCAAGTGCCCTGCCAGTTGGTACAGGCATTCATGGCTCTCCACAGATCTTGGTCTTTGGTGTTCTGGTTCAACTCTGCTGATGGTATTCCTCCATGCCACTGTCTCAATCCATCCAGCATCATTTCTCTTTGTCTGCCACTGCCTCTCTTCCCCTTGATCTTTCCAGTTGACATGATGTTCTCCAATGCCTCTCCTTTCATCACATGGCCAAATAAAGCTGTTAATCTCTTTCTTATTGTTGTATATAGTGTTCTAGTTTCATTAGCTATTTTCAGGCAAGCTTTGTTAGTTACTCTGGCAGTCCAAGGAGTTCACATTTGTCTCAGGCGGGCCGATTGGTCTATGAAAATATGGGCCAAGCACCAGATATCCAATACACCTCAAGCTTGTGACATTGTCTTTTACTTTTCTTCCTTAGACTTCTGTGTTCTGTAGGCTGAGCGGTTAGTGCAACAGCTTCATCAGGAATTGTCCTAATAGCTGTCCGAGATTTTTTTGGAAAATGACAAACAGTGAGGAATGGATCTGGCAATCACACCTTATTTTTTAGTAGTATAGTAGCGAACAAAAGAAGAAGAAGAAGATATATAGTATTCGCGAAGTTCTGTCACCTTACACTTCACTCTATGATGGTATTTACCATGTATTTTCTGTAGAGATAAAATTGCTTCTAGTATGTTTATGATTATAATGTTTTTTATATAATGGTTTCACAATTTTTGTGTGTGTTGGAAAAATTATGGAATTTAGCAGGCTGAAAAAAATATGAGTCAATTGATGACCAACAGAGCTGAAAAATGAAACAAGAAATTATTCTCAGTATGACAAGTAAAGGTAGTCCTATGATAAAGTGTGAAGATTTAGACCTTCACAAAGGTCAGACTATCGCATAATGAGGTGAGGTGGCCATTTCTCTTCCTCACCTCATTTTCTCCCCAGACACTTCTGAAAATTGTCATGTGACAATTTAAGATGCTGGGTCAACCGGGGGTTCTAATGGTCAGAAAAGAAATGCTGCATCAGCTAGTGATTAAACTGACTCCAGTATCCTGAAAAACAAGTACACACTATGGTAGTGCAGCTTTGAATGAGATTGTCAGTCAATAAAGAAGAGACCAGCACAATAGAAGTTTGAATTTTCTGAAAAGATGTGAATGCGAAGGTCAAGTGGAGTCCAGAGAAAGGTTGTTTTAAGTAACAGCTGAGTTGTTTTTCTCACTCACTGTTGTTCTGGTATAAATAAATGGGATACAACTGAGGTGGAGCTGTTGAAATGTAAACAGTATTTTTTTAAAATGTTTTGTTGTTTGTTTTTTTCGCTCGCTCGCTCGCTTTGAACTCAAGTGTAGACCATAGACACTATTTATAGTAGTGACGGACTGAATTTTGCATGTGGGTTAGCATTCTCTTTCAGCAGTGTTCCTCACCATCAGGCGAACCCACTCCGACTTCAGAGGTACTTGTAATTAACATCCCCAAGTCAAGGACAACAGGTCAACATTTTAGTCCAGCTGTCCAGTGTAGGGGTTGAACCGCCAACCTCGGCATCAGCACACCGGATGTTTAAGTGTTTAAGAACGTTCTTATCCATTCGACCATGCGGACCTGAATGTAAACATTATGAAAACATGAAGTGTAAGGCAGCTTTACAAAATATAATGACGGGAAACAGAGGTTGTTGCAGTGACAAGCTTTGATCAGCAAGTATGCTGGTGAAGGCTTGTTGCCACAATATCCTCTCTTTTCCATTAATGCATTTTATAAAGCTGCCGGTAGTTCAGAGTGGCAGAATGGATAATAGCGCTTGCTCCTAACTTCTGGTGTGTTGATGGATAGGTAGCAGTTTCAAACCCTACATCAGTCAGTTGGACTAAAATGTTGACTTCTTGTCCTTAACTTGGGGACGTAAATGACAGTACCTCTGAAGTTGGAGTGAGTTTGCCTGATGGCGAGGGCTATAATGGGGAAATTAGCCCACATAAAAAAAATTACACTTGAGTTCAAAACGAGCGAACAAAAAACAATAATAAAGCTGCCTTACACTTTTGTTTTGTTACATATTGTTTACTGTTGTTCTAGCAATGTCTACACACAAATTCAAGTGTTTAAACATTTGTTTATGCATGTTGCTGTGTTTGAGAGTGGTTGAGACTCCCAAATATGTTTGTGTGTATGTTTGTCTCTATGGGCTGGAGTTCAGTCCATGATTGACTATGATAGAAATCCAGACGAGTAGCAATACAATGGACTCCCTCATAATATTGTGATAGTGATGGGTCCCCGGAACCATGCTTGTTAATCAGGATAACCTGAGACCTGTGTTGCTGTGAAAAAGCCTGGCTTCCAATCCTTTCAAATTCCATAGTTTGGTTCAGGCAGGGCAGATGTTAGACCTGACTAGAGATGGTGTCATTCTTTTAGCATGTCTAACAGATGAAGTGTTAAAGCACACTTGTTCCCTTAGGAAAGTGTTAGAGTTTGAATTTCGTCTGCTTGAAATGTTTCTATTATGCCCACCTTGTTGTCTGTAAATTACAATTGATATTCATATATTTATTTCACCTAATTTACTGTTGATGGACACCGAGTTCATGATAATATTCGTGATTAAAGTTATCAGGGCAGTAAGATAATGCTTTACTTTTTATCCTTCACAGGCATGAGGTATACAAACACCAGTACAGAGCCATGTTTGTTATGAACTGTGTTGTGGATAAATCAGAAGTCCTTCAGTACCCAGAGCAAGCAACAAAGAAGAAACACAAGAAGAAAGTCCCCCAAGAAGCTAATTTATCTAACAGTGATAACCCACCACTGTCGGACATGTTTAATCCAGTCAAATGTAAAGAATGTAACACGGTTGTGGGAGTAGTTGATCAGGATGAAGTCTACCATTTTTTCAACATACTGGCAAGCTATACATAAGCTGTGAAAACATTGCTGTTCATTTGAAATTGTCAGATTAAATAAAGTTTGTTTGCATTGATTTCTTTCTTATCTTCATATAGCTATACATACATTCATGTGAGTCTGTATGAGTGTCTTTATATGTGTCTGACTGGAAACGCATGGTATCAGAAGCATCCAAGAAGATTATGGACAGGGAGAGCCTTCACAACAAGACCAGTAATCAGATTGTCTTCATCAACAGATGATTCTGAAATGCTTTAGAGGTCATGAACTAACAATTGCAGACTGTTGTTGTTTCATAGATTAGTTAGCCAATTAGCCAAAAAAAAAAGTTAACCAATTAGCCAAAATACATATAAAGTCAAATACAGTTAAAATATAAACAAGAAACATTAAATCATGTGTGTGCACTGAAGAATGAGAAAGAGATAAAAGACAAATTCAACATATAACAGATCTGATGCATTGTTTGCTCTAGAAATTATATTTCAGTGTTAATGGTCAATGGTAAATACTGAATAGCTCCAGGCAGTCTGCAAAACAACTATCCCAAATCTGTGGATAAGAGACCGTTTGAAATGGATGACTAGAGACATTAAAATAAATGGAAAATAAAGAAACAACATATATAATTCTGACAATAATGAAGAGATTCAAAGAAAAATTTGAAAGTTTTGTTGAGAGGAAAATAAAAATAAATGGAAAATAAAAGAAACAACAAATATAACCCTGACAATTACAAATGGAGATTCAAAGAAAAATGTGAAAATTTTGTAAAGATGAAAAAGAAGTATGCCATCATAAATCACTGCAGTAATATGGTTCATTTTCATGTCTGCAAGTCGAAGCATATCATGTCCAAAGTCTAACATCGAAGCTAGCAAACAATCTCTCATCTATGATATCAAACTTTTACTGTCTTGCGTCGACTCAGTAGTATCCCTCTAAATTAGTGCATTGCACTTGAAACCAGAACTCTGCAATGTGGTTGAAACATCACGTTGTAGCAGTCACCGAGAGCAAAGAAGGAGGCAACTGCGTCTACTCGTGCATAGCGAACTGCCGGTGACGACAAGTGAACGGCCTGGTAAGAGGCTGAATTTTCATAGCCAAAGGCCTTAGGATATGTTTGAGAGCACGAAACACTGGGTGCACGGTTTTCTCCTCCCTGAGGGGAAGGAGGCACAATGCACATTTGTGGGACAAGTAGAAAAGCGAATAGAACATCACGAACACATGTTACAATTTCCTTGGACTGCCAAAGTAACTAAAACAACTGCCTGCAAAAGGCTAATGAAACTATAATATTATATTCAACAATAAAAATGAGAAGTCAGATTTCTTTGGCCATGTAATGAAAAGAGAGGCATTGGAGAACATCGTGATGACTGGAAAGATCAAGAGGAAGAGGGGCAGACCAAGAGAAATAATGCTGGATGAACTGAGACAGTGGCATGGAGGAATATCATCAGCAGAGCTGATCCAGAACACTAAAGACCGAGATCTGTCATGAGCCATGAACACCTATGCTTGCTGGCAAGGCTCTGATGGTGGTGATGATGATATTTCTTGGCAAGTTTACGTTCAGTATTTTGCCATTGCTTTCTGAATGACTGGCACTCATACCATTGTATGAAAACCAGCACAAAGCAGCCTGCTTCCAAATCGCCCGCAGTTGTGTTTTGAATGCTGGATGCAGGATTACGTTCATAACGCCTTTACCACAGTGCCGACTTATCAATAGAGGCGATATGAAAATAGAGCTTCATTGAGTTAGTGTATTGCAGCATGCATGTCAAGAGTATATGTAACATGTAAAGGACTCTTTTTTTTCATGCCTTGAAGTATGTTGGGTATTCTACTAACCCCATATTTTATTATAGAAATATCAGCATTCAATGGATGATGAGATCAGAATCACATGAGCTGTCTTGAGGTCTCAGAACATTTCCTAGTACCCATTTTAGGCAATATCATAACAAAAAAAGATCAAATTTTACATGTGTGGTCAGATTATGTGAAAGACCTTTATGATGATACACGAGAAGAACAATATAATCATCGGAATAATAATGAAGGATCATCAATTTTGAAGATGGAAGTTCAGAATATTCTTAACCATACGAAAACTGGCAAGACCCCGCGTACAGATAACATCACAATAGAAATGATCAATGCCTTAGTAGAATATGGAATAGACCAAGTCACCAGACTGCTGAACACAATATACGATACTGGAGATTATCCTGAATTATGTAATTCTATATTTATTGCAATCCCGAAGAAATCAGGAACCTTGGAGTGCGATCAACATCGAACAATTAGTATAATGAGCCACATCACGAAGATTCTGCTGAGAATTATCATGCAAAGAGTTAGGAAGAAAATACAACCTGAAATAGGAGAAGAACAATGTGGGTTTGTGGAAGGCAAGGTCACAGTAAATGCTGTGTATATACTGAGAACAGTAATTGAGCGTTCTATAGAAGTAAACAAAGATCTATATCTTTGCTTTATTGACTACACAAAGGCTTTCGATAAAGTGAGACATGTCGACATGATAAGGATGTTTGAAGATCTTCAAATTGATGGAAAAGACCTTAGACTTGTAAAAGAACATATATTGGAAACAACAAGCTGCCATCAGAATTGATAACAATGTAGGTCAATATCAGCCTATTAAAAGAGGTGTGAGACAAGGATGTGTAATGCCTCCAGATGTTTTTTCCCTGTACAGTGAAAATATTTTCAGAAATATAGAAGATATGGAGAGAATCAACATTGGGGGACGATAAATCAATAACATTAGATATGCAGGTGATACAGTATTGATTGCAGACAAGGAACAGGACCTGCAAAATTTAGTAGATGCGGTAGTTGCACACAGTGAAAAACTAGGGTTAGAACTGAATATTAAGAAGACACAGATTATGGTCGTCACTGGGAAGAAGGAAATACCACAATGTGATATATACGAGTAAATGGGCATATTCTTAAGCAAGTGAATCGATACAGTTATCTCGGCACAGTCATAAAATCTGATGGGAGATGCCTTGAAGAGATTAGAACAAGAATTGCCATTGCGAGGGTAGCCTTTTGCAAGATGAAAAACATACTGACCAATAAAAAGATATCAATTGAAACGAGAAAAAGAGTGTTGAAGTGCTACATAGAACCTATACTTTTGTATGGATGCGAGGCGTAGTCAAGCTGAAAAACAGCTGATGGCTGTGGAAATGTGGTTTCTGAGGAAAATGCAAAGAATACCATGGACAGACAGAAAAACCAATGAACAAGTCCTTCAAGAAACAAATGAAGATCGTAAACTGATTAGAGATATTAGACGTAGACAGTCAAACAATTTTGGGCATGTTATGAGAAGAAATGAATTGGAGAACTTGGTGACAACTGGCAAGATGGAAGGGAAGAGACCAAGGGGAAGACCGAGAAGTAAATACCTGGATGGTTTTCCACGTGGCATGGTCGAGACAGGAACACGGAGCTGATCCACAACTCTGGTGATCGAGTGAGATGGCAGAAGATGACCACCCACATGACCACATCGGAGCCCAGGACAATTGTAACTGATTCAATGCCACACAAAAAGTAGCTTTCGAGTTTAGACCAAACATGGTACACATTCGATTGAACAATTATTATATGAATTTCCGTTCACTGAGAATTATTTTTTTTTAAATACTGCATACAGATAAGACTAATATGGGGAAAGAAATATGTGTTAATGAGCAGCAATTGGGTGTGGTGGAAAATTGTTAATATCTTGGGTCATTAATTACCAACAATGGTGACAAATTGAAAGAAATTAAAAGACGAATCTCTATTGCTCTTCAAAAACTATAGTATGTCCCGAAAAGAATGCCTTCATTCACGATCAATTATTTTGAAAACTCTGTTGCATCATTATGAAATTTTTCCAGCCATCTTATATTTACCCCCACACAAGGAATATGTCTTTGATAGGTCCAAAAGCAACTTAAATCATCGAAAGCGGCGACATTTCTTTGATGTTTTGCTGAAAAACTAGTGATTTCTCGCTAACAAATTTATGTTTACAGTAATGGAAGCTCCTCCAATTTAGATGACACACAAGGCGTATCCTGATTCGTATGGGAGTGGGTGCAATGAAAGAAGTAGCTTAAAAGTCTACAGGGTCGGCTGCATTGCACTGGGTTTTTATCCCATATGGCTCAGTTTCTTTCCGCGTCGCACAAAGCGTCGCACAAAGCACAAACTCCGTACCTCCAGCGACGACCCTCGGGTGTCTCTGAGAAAATGCACTCGTAAAATGAAGGATGCGGCCCAGAATCGATCATATAACCTCCGGAGCCCAAGTCAGACGGCTTGACCACTTCACCACGGAGAATCCCGAGAGGGGTGCAATGTGTAATATTAGTAAAGACAGAGAATTTACAGAGGCATGGGGTAAATAATTTGTAAATTAACAGGAAAGTAGAAGGAATATATTTCTTACTTTATTTTTCATTTCCTTCTTGTTTCTTCAGCTGCTGGTTAATAAAGTGTACACAAGTATTCATGTTAGCTTTTTATATTGAGTTCGTGAAAGCTTCCAAATAGCTGTGCGTTAATGTGCGTATTGCACATTATTGCACAAATTGCTGTTTACCGTTCAGAGACGGAACATGATTACCTGTTTTGCACTATGAAAATAGTTGTCAATGTCTCTGTAGTGGGCTTTCTTCTTAACGACCAAAATGTTGGTCCTCTTTTCAATGAAGTTTATAGATTGATTCGCATGCACGTGTGTTGTCCCCTAATTTGACAACGTGTTTGCTCTCACGTTTCTTGTCATGCCACAAAATGTCAGTTTCCACCGCAATATCACTCTTCTGTTGGTATTCAATGCATTTAGTGTGTGTGTGTGTGTGTATTTTTTTGTTCTGGAGATTTTACAGCAGATTTCAATGTTTGTTTATATGCAGTATATAATTTACGGCTCCGGGATTAATACCAACATTTTAAGAGTATTACAGCTTCAGCAAGACACATCCGCGCTATTTTTGAAATTGTCTCACAGTTTTCGTTTGGCACAGACTGAGCGCATTTATATGGGATAGTTCAAAGGTCTTGTCAAACTGTGGGTTCTTTCATGAAACATGATTATATAAATAAACTAGCTGACTCGGCCCGGGTTCGCCCAGCTCCTGGCAGGGATCTATCTATCTTTCTGTCTGTCTGTCTGTCAACCAGTCCGCGCTATTAAATATTGATAAAAGTTACTGGAAAAAATGTGAGGACCGTGTGTTGAAAGAGGAAGAGGACTATTGGAGAAAGGATGGATTGAATTTTATGCAACCGAGAGCAATCATCAACCTACTGGAATCGTCCGACACAGATTAAGGTCTGAGCAGATCGCAGACCTTAATCTACGTACACACATACTGGGATATTTTGCTCCAACTATTCAGACGAATTACAGGCCCTAAACAGCATCAGCATAATTTCAATCGCAACAGTTTGTATTCCATGGTGATGAATTGTCAATTCCACAAACCCTCAGCGGTGACAAACAACTGTATTGAAGAAAAAAAACCACACACACACACTAAACGCATTGAATACCAACAGAAGAGTAATATTGCGGTGGAAACTGACATATTGTGGCATAACCAGAAACGTGAGAGCAAACACGTCAAATTAGGGGACAACACACGTGCATACGAATCAATCTATAAACTTGAATGAAAAGAGGACCAACATCTTGGTCGTTAAGAAGAAAACCCACTACAGAGACACTGACAACTATTTTCATAGTGCAAAACAGGTAATCATGTTCCGTCTCTGAACGGTAAACAGCAGAGTAGACAGTCTTTCATGAAGACTCAAAGCGGGTCTGTCACCCATGTGTACGTGTGAACCAACTACACAGACAGCTGAACAGATCCTTATAAATGGAAACATGATGACTAAACTGCGGTATCATTTCTGGTCACTCCATATGCACATTAACGCACAGCTATTTGGAAGATTTCACGAACTCAATATAAAAAGCTAAAATGAATACTTGTGTACACTTTATTATAAAAATAAGGTAAGAAATATATTCCTTCTACTTTCCTGTTAATTTACAAATTATTTACCCCGTGCCTCTGTAAATTCTCTGTCTTTACTAATATTACACATTGCACCCCTCTCGGGCTTCTCCGTGGTGAAGTGGTCAAGCCGTCTGACTCGGGCTCCGAAGGTTGTATGTTCGATTCCGGGCCGCGTCCTTCATTTCACGAGTGCATTTTTTCGGAGACTCCCGAGGGTCGTCGCTGGAGCTACGGAGTTCGTGCTTTGTGCGACGCTCTCCGCGCTGTGGAAAGAAACTGATCCATATGGGATAAAAACCCAGTGCAACAGCCGACCCTGTCGACTTTTAAGCTAGTTCTGTCATTGCACCCACTCCCATACAAATCCAGATACGCCCTGTGTGTCATCTGAATTGGCGGGGCTTTCATTACTGTAAACATACATTTGTTAGCGAGAAATCACTAGTTGTTCAGCAAAACATCAAAGAAATGTCGCCGCTTTCGATGATTTAAGTTGCTTTTGGACCTATCAACGACATATTCCTTGTGTGGGGGTAAATATAAGACGGCTGGAAAAATTTCATAATGATGCAACAGACAGTTTTCAAAATAATTGATTGTGAATAAAGGCATTCTTTGTGGGACATACTATAGTTTATTTATATAATCACTTTTCACGAAAGAACCCACAGTTTGACGACACCTCTGAACTATCCCATATAAATGCGCTCAGTCTGTGCCAAAACGAAAACTGCGAGACAATTTCAAAAATAGCGGGGATGTGTCTTGCTGAAGCTGTAATACTCTTAAAATGATGGTATTAATTCAGGAGCCGTAAATTATATACCGCATATAAACAAACATTGAAAGCTGCTGTACAATCTACAGAACAAAAAAAATTTTGTTGGGTGGACATAATGATAAGGTTATATGCTAAATCTCATCATTTTCCCTCAGTTGGATACTGAGATATTGAATTGTATTTTGGGGCCAAAAAAATAAAAATAAACACACTACAGCTGACTCGGCCCAGCTCCTGGCGGGGATTTATCTACTTATCTATCTATCTATCTATCTATCTATCTATCTATCTATCTATCTGCTTGTCTGTCTGTCTGTCTGTCAACCGGTCCGCGCTATTAAATATTGATAAAAGTTACTGGAAAAAATGTGAGGACCATGTGTTGAAAGAGGAAGAGGACTATTGGAGAAAGGATGGATAGAATTTTATGCAACCGAGAGCAGACCTTAATCCACATGCACGCTTACTGGGATATTTTGCTCCAACTATTCAGACGATAGTCAGGTCTTAGTCAGATATGACTGAGCTACTGTATGACAGTAGACGGTACTACCTGCTTTCTGTTAGCGCCGAATGTTGGGCGGCGCTTACCAAACCCGACAACCCACATTGTGTCAACGGCTTCGGGCGGAAGAGCGCAATTGGGAGGGTACAAGCCTTATCCTGGTGCGAGGAAATGTAACCCAAAGACAAAATAGTCATGGCAGGGCAGATCAGGCCCTAAGCCTTGGTTGGCAGCTGGTCTAGGATCGAAGCTCCGACAGGCGGACAGTTAGAGCATTGCTTTGCTGATCCGGCAGCTTCTGCAGCTTGTCTTGTTCCAGATGTATAGGTGTTAACTTTCCTCTGGAGTGAACTAGGCAGGCCGAGAGAGGGGGCATGGGCAACACATGGTTTCTTTATTTTAGCCCAGGCTTTGTGCTATGGAGAGGCAATAACTCCATCCCTGGTCTTAACCGGTCTCGGAATCAAAGCGAGAGGCAAATGTTACGGGTTATAAGTCCTTGTCAGTTGGCGTAGACATGGGGCGCCACGCGTTGCCTCTGACGGTGGGAGACACCTACAGGTGTCACTGATCAGCTACCGCCCGCCTCAAGCTGGGCAGCTCCTGGCCAATTGGGTGCTGATCCGCCACAGCCTGCCTGCTTCAATGGGTGCTTTGGGCTAGGACAAAATCTGAATCGCAGGCTGTAAAACCAATGCACCAGGTACTAATAAAAGAATAATAGAAACCTCAAGCTACGGCTTGCAACCTGAAACGTAAGAACCATGTGTCCAGGATTTTCCACTGACTTGACAAATATTGACGATGTGAGAAAAACGGCTGTGATTGATGCTAAACTCAGTCGTCTTAACATTGATATTGCTGGCCTGCAGGAGACTTACCTCGCTGAGGAAGGGTCAATCAGAGAAAACAATTACACTTTTTTTTTGAAGGGAAGATAGCAGGCAGAAAAAAGGCAACATTGTGTGGGCTTGGCAGTGAAGAATTCGCTACTGAGAATGATTGATATCCCAGCTGGAAGTAATGAAAGATTATTATCCCTGCGCTTGGCAACCTCTTGTGGATTTGCCACCATTATCACTGCATATGCACCGACACTCGCTTCCTCTGATGATGTGAAGGATAAGTTCTATGAGCAGCTAGACTCCGTGATCAAGGCAGTTCCAAAATCCGACTACATTTATATGCTTGGTGATTTCAATGCTCGTGTGGGCAAGGACTCGAGTTCATGGCCAGTGTGCCTTGGAAAATACAACATCGGTCGCATGAATGATAATGGGCAAAGGCTGCTGGAGCACTGCACTAGAAATGACCTATGTATTACAAACTCCTTTTTTAAAACAAAAGAGCTGCATAAGGTCACATGGAAACATCCATGATCCGGCCATTGGCATCAGCTGGACTTCATTATCACACGGAGACAACATCTGAACCATACATCATTAACTCGAAGTTACCACAGTGCTGACTGTGATACAGATCATTCTTTGGTTGTTGCAAGGGTTAGACTGAGACCAAAGAGAATCTACACAGCTAAACACAAATCCAACCCCATGATTAATATTATTAACACTCACGATCCTGGAAAGTGCTTTGAATTTCAACAGCAACTTGAAGACGCTTTCACTGATACATCAGAAAATTGTATAGTAAATGATAAATAGAGTAAACTTAAGGAAACTATTTATAAAACAGAGGTAGGGGTTTACGGCACTGTGGATCATAAGAGGCAGAACTGGTTTGCGGCAAACAGCCAGATACTGCAGCCCTTGATTGATAAAAAGAATATAGCTCTCTTAAGAAACAAGGAAAGACATACGCTTAACACTCTGAGTGAGCTGAAGCAAGCTAGGAAGGATGTACAAAAGGCTGCCAGGCAGTGTGCAAATGACTATTGGATCAAGTTATGTGAGTCCATTCAAATCGCAAGTGATAAGGGAAACATCAGAAGCATGTATGAAGGGATAAAGAAAGCCTGTGGTCCAATGATCAAAAGAAGTGCAACGCTGAAAACCTTGACTGGAGAAATCATCACTTAAATCATCATTAAGAAACAGCAGATGGATAGATGGGTCGAGCACTATTTAGAGCTTTACTCAAGTAAGACCAAGCTAGCAGATGATGCCCTCAATGCCAGCTGCCCTGCCAACAGAGGCCCTGCCAACTCTTGACCACCTGGCCACACTTCCCATCATAACAGAAGTTAAGTGTGCTATAAATGAGCTTGCGTCTGGCAAGGCTCCAGGTAAGGATGGGATTCCAATAGAGGTAATCAGGAGTGGGCAAGACACACTCGCTCTACAGATCCACCAGCTAATAGAGCTATGCGTGCTATAAGGACAAGTCCCACAGGATTTCAAAGATTCAAACATCATAACGCTGTACAAGAACAAGGGCGATCGGGGTGACTGTAACAACTATAGGGGTATCTCACTTCTGTGTATTGTTGGGAAAGTATTTGCCAGAATTGTTCTGCGCAGACTTCAAGTCCTGGGAGATCAAGTCTACCCCGAATCACAGTGCGGCTTCCATAAGAACCGGTCTACCATTGATATGATATTCTCATTGCGACAGATGCAAGAAAAATGCCGGGAACAAAATCAGCCACTGTTTATTGCCTTCATCGACCTCACAAAGGCGTTCGATTAGGTCAGTCGTGAGGGTCTGTTCAAAGCACTAAAGAAGATTGGCTGCCCACCAACTCTTATGTCCATTGTGGAATCGTTCCACACAGGCATGAAGGGTATAATCAAGTTTGATGGCTCAACTTCAGAAGAGTTTGAAATCAAGAGTGGAGTTAAGCAATGTTGTGTACTATCCCCCACCCTCTTTGGGATATACTTTTCACTTCTACTGAAATATGCCTTTCGTGATCAGGATGACGGTATATACATTCACTCACGCTCAGATGGTGGCCTCTATAATGCTCAGAGATTGAAGGCCAAGACCAAAATTAGGATGGTACTAATCAGAGTTTCTTTTTGCAGATGATGCTGCGATTACGACCCACTCTGAGGAAGAATTACAACATCTACTAATACTATCTGCATTCGGTACTTTTGCTTTCTTTCACCCCAAACAAACTGTGCCAGCTATATTTAGAGTCACCAGCTATATTTAGCGCCGACGGTGATCTCCTCTGTGTTCGGGTGGAGTGCTAGTCAGTGCGTTTCAATTGCCCCACACCACGGTGTTGTTTCTTTGGGCTGTGGCAACCGTTTCTGTCTCCCTTCGATCCTCATTTGCATCTGTCCTGCAATCACTTTCCGGTTAGGGTTAGGGTTAGGGGGTAGGGTTAGGATTAGGGTTAGGGGTAGGGTACACACACTAACCCTAACCCTAACCCTAATCCTAACCCTACCCCCTAACCCTAACCCTAACCGGAAAGTGAAAGAATAGCGCACCACCGCCGCCACATAGAATTGCGCACCGAGCTAAGGCGCAACACACGGAAACCCCCTGAATGTTCGGCGCAACACAGGGAACCCCTGGATGTGACGTCATACCCTGGGATTCCCTTTTGTTTGGAGTGAAAGAAAGCAAAAGTACCCTGCATTCTCCAATGCTTGTTCTGAATTTGGTTTAACAATTAACAAAAAGAAGACACAGATTATGTCACAAGGTGCACATGGTGTACCATCAATCTTTATTGACGACGCCGAACTGGATCAAGTGATATAGTAGACCATTTTACATATCTAGGATCAGAGGTAAATAGCAAATTATCCCTCGATCAGGAAATCAACATCAGGATTGGCAAGGCAGCAACAACAATGAACATGTTAGCAAAAAGAGTCTGGGAGATCAGGAAGCTTACTGCCAAAACAAAAGTCCTCGTCTACCAAGACTGTGTCCTTAGTACTCTTCTTTATGGCAGTGAAACCTGGACAACTTACTCACGCCAAGAGAAACGTTTAAACGGCTTTCATATGCGGTGTATGCGAAGAATACTTGGTATTAAGTGGCAAGACAAAATCACAAATACTGAAGTATTGGAAAGATCAGATTGTGTGACGGTGTATTCCATGCTCAGTCTTCGTAGACTTAGATGGATAGGACATGTTAGGAGGATGGATGATGGTAGAATACCAAAGGACATCTTATTTGGTGAATTACAGACGGGTAGGAGATCTCAGGGTCGTCCTCTACTACGATACAAAGATGTGTGTAAGCGGGACATGATTGATACAGGCATAGATAATGCACATTGGGAGCAAGTCGCCGCTGAACGTGTTGCATGGAGGGCAACTATCAGAAATGGAATAAAGACAAAGGAGAAAATGATTGCAGATAAAGCACACACAGAGCGTGAGAGACGTAAGATGGCGCACAATGGTGGAAATGACCATGTTTTCAAATGCATCTATTGTGGGCAAACATTTGCAGAAAAAATTGGCCTTACCAGCCACACTCGCCACCGCGACGGGTCGTAGTTATTAAGCCTTTTTGAAGCACAATGTACCAAACTATCGTCTGTCAAGACGGAAAGGTGCCAATGAAATGAATATTCAGACGAATTTCAGGCCCTAAACATTACAGCATCAGCACAATGTCAATGGCAACAGTTTGTATTCCACAGTGATTAATTTTCAATTCCGCAAGCCCTCAGCGGTGACAAACAAACTGTATTGAAACACACACACACACACACACACACACACACACACACCCACGCACGCACGCACGCACGCACGCACGCACACACACTAAACGCATTGAATACCAACAGAAGAATAATGTTGCAATGGAAACTGACATATTGTGGCATAACAAGAAACGTGAGAGCAAACACGTTGTCAAATTAGGAGACAACACACGTGCATACGAATCAATCTATAAACTTCAATGAAAAGAGGACCAACATTTTGGTCGTTAAGAAGAAAGCCCACTACAGAGACACTGACAACTATTTTCATAGTGCAAAACAGGTAATCATGTTCCGTCTCTGAACGGTAAACAGCAATTTGTGCAATAATGTGCAATACGCACATTAACGCACAGCTATTTGGAAGCTTTCACGAACTCAATATAAAAAGCTAACATGAATACTTGTGTACACTTTATTAACCAGCAGCTGAAGAAACAAGAAGGAAATGAAAAATAAGGTAAGAAATATATTACTTATACTTTCCTGTTAATTTACAAATTATTTACCCCATGCCTCTGTAAATTCTATGTCTTTACTATTATTACACACTGCACCCCTCTCAGGAATCTCCGTGGTGAAGTGGTCAAGCCGTCTGACTCGGGCTCCGAATGTTATATGTTCGATTCCGGGCCGCGTCTGAGCCATATCTGATAAAAACTCGGTGCAATGCAGCCGACCCTGTAGACTTTTAAGCTACTTCTTTCATTGCACTCACTCCCTTACGAATCCGGATACGCCTTGTGTGTCATCTGAATTGGAGGAGCTTCCATTACTGTAAACATAAATTTGTTAGCGAGAAATCACTAGTTTTTCAGCAAAATATCAAAGAAATGTCGCCGCTTTCGATGATGTAAGTTGCTTTTGGACCTATCAAAGACATATTCCTTGGGTGGAGATAAATATAAGACGGCTGGAAAAATTTCATAACGATGCAACAGACAGTTTTCAAAATAATTGATCGTGAATGAAAGTGACATATGCCTGGGTAATTGACATTGAGGTGAGTGACCTTTGTAGCCTAACTACGAGAAAAACAACCAGCCCTGAGAAATAATGGTGAGGGTAGATGGAGACCCCCAGGGTGGATGGGGCGGGAGACAGTATAGTTTGGGTGAAGTGAGGAGACTTGGGAGGACAGTTGAAGCTGGGACCGACTGAGAGTTGGGTCGCTTTGGACAGTGGATGTTTTGGGCTCCGAGCGGATCGGTAGTCTAGGGAGAAGGAGCGGAGTTGGATATAGATCTCCGTCCTGTTTTGTTCTCCTAGTTGTGAATGCAGGCCTAAAACCCAGTGGGGTTTGGATAGTTAATGGAGGCCTGAACGCAGAGTGGGTTGGATATTTAATGAAGGCCTGAACCCAGAGTGGGGTGGATAGTTAATGGAGGCTTGAAACCAAAGTGGGTGGTATTGTGTGAGATCCAGTCGTGGATAGTAGATGAATATCTGTCTTGTGAATTGGAGATTCAGCAGGCCTTGAGAAGGCAGCGATGTGTGCGTGTTAAGTTGTGAGGAGTATATATATCTTCTATGGATTATATTGTTTCTGGATATATAAGGATGTTCCGTTTGTCCGTGTTCTTTCTGTATTAAAGGATTATGTGCGCCAACTCAATCTTGTTTAATGACTGATGGATGTGTATTACTGGGGTGAGTTGCATTGTGAGACAGGTGGCTAGATCTACTTACACTCTATAGTGACATACAAGGAACATTGAACCCTAGACAACCACCATGTCACTTAGTGATTATAAAGAACAACGTGATAGAAGGCATTCTTTTCGGGACATACTATAATTTTGAAAACTGCAGTGAATAGGAAGGCACTTTAAAAATCAACATTTTTTTCTAACAATAACAGATGATGGCAGGTGGAGGGAGAAAAAAAAAATCGTGTAAACAGGAGAAATAAATGCACAAATATTGTTCGGCACTATAATAAGTAGATGTGAGAGGACACACTAGACCAGTGGTTATCAAAATATGGGGAATTCCCCCTCCCCTCCAGTGGGTATTTTAGGGTTTCGGGGGGAGGGGGGAATTAAGATTATTTCAAGATAGCATTAATTTAAGAACCGATTACTTGATATTGTTTTTTCCTCCATAATTTACGGTTCTGTACTGCTCGCTCTTCTGAAATTCGTTTTACAACGTAAGTAGGCCCGCAAATCACGTTTTATTAGACGTCTAGATTTATTATATTTAGCTTCCATTTTTACGTATACTGTTTAGGGCGGGGGAAGGGGGGATTTATAGGAATGAAATACGAAAGGGGGAGGGGGGGGGTGACATTCTGAACATATGGCGAAGGGGTGCATAGGCCAAAATAGGGTTGAGATTCAATGCACTAGACAATATCCACATTAAAACCTACAGAGACAACACTGCGATTCTAACTTTCGCCTCCAAACGAAGACCGCATTCAGCTAATCGTCATCAAGTGCCATGCCAGCAGGCGTAGGTGTTCATGTCTCCACATATCTCAGTCTTTGGTTTTCGAGATCAACTCTGCTGCTGATATTCCTCCATGCCACTATCTCAATCCATCCATCAGTGGCGTCACTGGGGTTGGTGTCACCCAGTGCGGTAAACTCTTGGTGTGACCCCTCTAGACTTTCACCATGGTCTTCTTCCGAGTGTTCCTGTACCATATATAATCGCGTATAGTAATGTTTGTAAAATAAGTCAAAAAGTTAATAAGGACATAAGAAAGAAAAACAAATTGAACAATATAACTTCAATACTTCAGGTAAAACATAAATAAAGAACTTCGACAAACTCGGACAAAGTTAAATTTTTGTTATTTAACATTAACATTTCTAAAATTAACAATGAACGGTTATGAAACCCGACTAGACAGAGCTATGTCTGCTTTGTCAAATTTGCAATTTTTTTATTTTGGTGTCACCCCGCACCCCCCGTACCCCCCTAGTGACGCCCCTGCCATCCATTACCATTTCTCTTGGTCGACCTCAGCCTCTCTTCCCTTCAATCTTTCCAGTTGTCACGATGTTCTCCAAAGCCTTTCTCATCACATGAATAAAGAAAACTGTTGTTCCATCTAGCTAAAGGAACAAGTAATGGGGGTCCCCCTTGCCCAGCCATCCGTCTCGCTATCTGAAGGTCGTGAGTTTCTTGTCGGTCTGCGCTGTTCAGATCACGAGTGCAATTTTGTTCGAGCAACTCTGAGCGGTCATCGCTGACGTTATAATATGGAGTTCTTGTTTTGTGTGATTCTCGGGGCAAGTGGCTTCCCGTTTTAGTATGTGCTATTAAATTTAGCTTCAATTATTACGTATACTGTGTAGGGGCAGGGGGGCATTTTTAGGGAGGAAATACGAAGGGGGGGGGGTGACGTTCTAAAAATATGGTGAGGGGGGGGGGAATGACGTCCTAAAAATATGGTGAAGGGGGGCACGGGCCAAAAAAGGTTTAGAACCACTGCTCTAACCATTAATCATTGTTAACACATATATTAAATTACGAACTTGTATAGATAGCCAATCCAGCTTTTCTTGATTACAAACATTTCAAGATGGCTGCGCCCACAGTTAAACATGAACCCGTTGAGGAGACTGATATCGAGTTAAAGTGAGATATTATATTTATTTTAATATAAGTTTGTAAATATTAATATAGTATTAGTAATAGTTTGCTGGTCGATTATTTATTTGTGCTTCTTATAATATGTTGTGTGTGTGAGTAAACAGTATTGTAGCCCAATAATAATTAATATTGTAATTTATTTACTAATTTTCGTGTTTACAACTACAACTAGTACAACAGTCAACAGTACTTACACTTACAGTTACAGTAGTCTGAAGTCGTGTAATTACACCGTGCCTTGTCAGTCACGCTTGTGTAGTGTAGTAATAGTAGTTTAGTCGTCGTTAGTTCGTTAGTTACCTAGTTAGTAGTGTCAGAGTACCAGTATTCTCAAGTGTTAATTACTTAATATTTATTTGACAATCAATGTTTTGATTTGATTTTGTTTGCTATTTTTGAAGCACATGTCGGGAGGCATTGTTAAATGTTACTGTTGGTTATTTTCTAAAAGAAAAGTTTGTTTGAATGAATCCATATTTCTTGACAACTTTCAGCTATATACATTATAGTTATACTTTCAGTTATATACATTTGATCATGAACGATTTAGACAGTGAAATAGAACTTTCTAACAGACAGGCTCTATTCGCAATAGAATTGTGAATAGAGAAAACTTATATTCGCAATAGAATTGTGAATAGAGAAAAATTATATTCACAATAGAGTTGCGGAAAGTAACAAACATGTCACAGCGTCTGCTCACTAGTCAATTTTAGTTTGGACCAAAGAAGTCTAAGACGGTGGTTAATTTAAATAGGAATGTTCACTGTTGCGAGTTTAATTCTGCCAAATTCTCCGTAATTTTTAATGAATCACCCTTCTTCTTACTTCTGTCCGTTCTTTTGGCATCTCATTTTATTTTTACATTACCTTCAATTAATCAATCATGTGCCATGCCGGAAAGCATGGGCGGTCATGACTCAACATTTCACTCGGTCACAAGCGTCGTGGATCAGCTCAGTGTTCCTGTCTTGTCCATGCCATGTGGCCAAGCCATCCAGGTATTTTCCTCTTGGTCTTCCTCTTCCCACATGTTCGGCGTTAGTGAAATTCGATTAAATGGTAACATCTCAAATGATGACATTGTTATCAGAGGTTTCTTCTTCTTCTTCTTCTGCGTTCATCCGGATTTTTTTTCCGGATGTGACTGCGTTGTGCCTGTTTACAGCAGAGCTGTGTTCTTGCGCCGTTAGGCCGACACATCCGACTTCTGCGGGCATTTGTTGACCGGGTTAACCTTCCCGGGAGTTTCTTAGGACGTTTGAATCTCACTGTTGTGGTGTTATCCCCCATCCTAGCTGGCCTATATAGAACAGCCAAAGACATCCTGGTCAACCCTCAAGGGAAGGCAGGGGCAGACCATGGGCATTCCCCGCCATCCAAGGAGGCTTCCATACTTGCAGAGCCATCACACAGCGCTCTGGTACTGGGCTCACCCAAGGAATCACTCCCTGCATTCCCGGGTCAATGTGATTATAACTCTGCACAAGTCTGACTGCTCCGCTGGCACTCTGACCCACTCCTCTCCTCTCCTAATGTTCTCTAAGGGGCACACCTGTCTGATCGTATCCTACGCCTGAGCCATCCATGATTTCCCTCTTATCAGTCGCTGACCCTTAACGGTGTCCAGCGCCTCATGCAACGGGTGATCTGTGTCTGCAGCTACTCTGAGGTATGCCTTCGCCTGCATCACCTTGAGCCTACCTGCAACAGTCGGTAAACCGAGGATGTAACGCATACACACAACTGGGGTGTCTCTGGTGCATCCCAGAATGACTTGCATAGCTTCGTTCTGTATGCGCTCTAATTTCACCAGCTGACTCTTTGAGACAGTGAGCAGTCCTAGTCCATAATCAATCACTGAGAGGATCAAGTGCTGGTATAGTGTGAAAAGCATTCTCTGCTCTGTGTCCATTGCAGCCATAGTTTTAAGTGCATTGAGTCCCTTTTGAGACCTTGTCACAACCGTCTCCACATGGTCCTTGAAGGACAGGCTCCTGTCAAAAGTAATTCCCAGATACTTCAGTTTGTTCTCTCTGTTGACGCTTCTACCATCTATCTTGATGCTTGGGACATCAGCACTCACAATCCTGTTGTCCAGAGAGCACCACAAAACAGCTGCCTTTTTTGGGTGGATGACAGCACTCATTTCAGTGCACCAGTCAATCACTTTGTCTACTGTCGCCTGTAGCTCCTGGGCTGTTTGCTCCCTATCTCTCCCCTGCCTATATGCAAGAATATCATCTGCAAATGTTAGTATCCTTCCAACCCCTGGTGCTTCTAGGTTTTCAATCTTGCTTGTATACACATTAAAGAGCACCGGTGAGATTGCTGATCCCTGTGGCAGTCCCGGGGTTAAAATATGTGGCTCTGAGGTCCATGCACCCAGACGGAAAGCAACCCGATGAGAATGTAGGACAGCTGCTATCCAGTTCACCAACAAGGGATTGACCCCCTTCTCCATCAGTACGGTCATCAAAATATCATATCGAACTCTATTGTATGCGTCCTCGAGATCAAGCGCTGCCGCCATCGTTTCCTGTCTACTCTGGAACCCCTCATAAACATCAAAGGCAAAAGTGGCAGCATTTGACCAGGTCTCTTTTCCTGGCCTGTAGCTCCCCAGGCCTCTTGGAAGAAGCTTCCCCCTTTCCAAGAACTCTTGCAGCTTGACAGCGACTATCTTCTCTAGAACCTTCCCAAATGTACTTTGAAGGGTGATGATCCTAAAGCTACTAAGCTTTGAATGATCCTTGAATGGTTTTGGGAGAGGGATGAGATAGCTGTGCACCCAATCCTGCGGTACTGATACTGTCCTAATGCTCTGGTTAAAGCAGTCGGTCATCTCCTTCAGGTCTGCATCGCTCAAAGCCTTCATGTGGCCGTACCTAACCCCATCGGGCCCTGGTGCCGTGTCTTCTGCCTTTTTCAAAATATGTTTAACATCTTCAACCTGTATGATGTCTTCATAATGCATATTCTTCATGATGCCAGATAATTCCTCTCTAACTGCATCCTGGTGTCCGCATCATTATGATTGGTCTGCTCTAAAAATCTCTGGAGAAACGCCTCCCCTTTCTCTTTGTCTGTTGTCAAGCGCACACCATCATCTCTACAAATTGTTCCCACTGTCATAGGCCGATCTTTTCTTTGCATTTGTCTGTGCAGTTTCCAGAATTTTCGCAGTGTTTCCTTAAGAATAGTAACCCTGTAATTGCAACACACGTTTGTGCATGGAAACTATGTTAGTATAGTGGCTAGGTGCTTATCTGCTGAACCAGGGATCATGTTTTCGATACATCAGGGTGGATTCAAATTTGTAAAATCCTAACCTGAGTTCCCAGGTCGACCCAGACTAAAATGGGTATCAGGAAATGTCTTGGGAAGGTAACCGACGTGACACTGACCACATCACTCACTGGGTTCCGATTGGTCTTGAAAAATACAGGTCTAGCACATATGCCCAAAAACAGTTTGTAAGCAGTGGGGTGGTGAACGGGAGACTGTAGTAACAAACGTTTGTTAATAATGTCTGGTACTTTATTCACAAACGGCTGGTCACATGATGTTTACTACCACCGTCGATTGGCTTCAGAAGACTTATTATTCTCTCTTCTTGTCTGTCTTTTGTTTGCAAGTTCTTTTTCTTCAAGCCTCACAAAGGCGATATTTGTTGACAAGGACACACTCTACGTACAGTGATATTTTATTTGGCAAATAAAATTCACATTAAACAAAGACATCGATTGGATCCATCGATTCCGACACTCGATCAAACCATCACTGCCGGGGGGGGGGGGGGGGGGGGGGGGGGGGCTGTGCCCCTCTCGGCAGCTTCCGCAGATCTATAGAGCACACTTTATTCACAAGCTTCGAGTTTCTCAGTTCTATATTTTAGTTTGTAATGTTTAATAGTTTTTATTAAAAATAAATTTTTTTTTTTAAATTGCCAGTGGGGGTTGAACCCCAGTCTCCCACGTGACAGGCAGAGATATTAACCTCTACACTACCGAGGACACAATGGTAGTTGTACAAACATTACTAATGTAGTCAAACGTACGTACGTCACATCACCAACCGTTTGTGAATAATCACTTCGGTGGTGGGGGGGGGGGGGCTGTGCCCCTCTCGGCAGCTTCCGCAGATCTATAGAGCACACTTTATTCACAAGCTTCGAGTTTCTCAGTTCTATATTTTAGTTTGTAATGTTTAATAGTTTTTATTAAAAATAAATTTTTTTTTTTAAATTGCCAGTGGGGGTTGAACCCCAGTCTCCCACGTGACAGGCAGAGATATTAACCTCTACACTACCGAGGACACAATGGTAGTTGTACAAACATTACTAATGTAGTCAAACGTACGTACGTCACATCACCAACCGTTTGTGAATAATCACTTCGGTGGTGAAATAACTGGCAACCTAAGTTTGCAAATAACTTCCCCATCAATATAGGCATGCATACTAATTCCTTAACTCTGATATCTTCATGAACAAGGTAAACATAATTTTTTTAACAAACAAGGGAGACCTCAGACCTTTGCATCCTTTTAGCCTTTAGTGTACAGGGTGAGTGGTCCAAACTAGTATTAGAGCTCAGTGAGGTGTCTGTGGTTCAGGGGATAGTAAAACCCAGTATCTGTTGCTGTGCTATTGTTGTGTCAACTTGTAATAATCAAGATAGCAAGAAACCTATTTCAAACAGCAGGTAAAAGAAACTGTAGATGGACCTACTATGTTGATCTGTTACACAGAATACTCCTAATGTGTGATTTTATTTTATTTGTATCAGAATCATTGAACTGTGTAGCCAGAATCCAAAGGGAATTACAGACGATATTATCAAACAGACTTTTCCACAATGCGACATTCAGCAGAGAGTTGCTGCAGTGAACAGACTTCTATCTATGGTAAGTGAGAGCAACCACATGGAACCCTTTTCTTTCATCTCTGGTAAGTGAGAGCAACAACATGGAACCCTTTTCTTTCATCTGTGGTAAGTGAGAGCAACCACATGGAACCATTTTATTTTGTCTGTGGTAAGTGAGAGCAACCACATGGAACCCTTTTCTTTTGTCTGTGGTAAGTGAGAGCAACAATATGCCGTCTATGGTAAGTGAGAGCAACAACAAGGAACCTTTTTCATCCATCTGTGGAAAATGCGAACAACCACATGGCACCATTTGCTTCTGTCTGTGGTAAGTGAGAGCAACCACATGGAACCAGTTTCTTCTGTCTATATTAAGTGATGACAACCACTTGGAACCATTTTATTCCATCTGTGGTAAATGAGAACAGCAACATTGAATAATTTTATTCCGTCTATTTATAAGTGCTGTGTGGCGAAGGGGTTACAAATGCAATTCGTAATCACGCATAACGCCGTCAAAACACAGCTGCAGGCGATTTGGAAGCAGACCGCCATGCGTTGGTTTCACATACAAAGTATGAGTGCAGGTAATTCAGAAAGCAATTTCAAGCTACTCAACGTAAACTTGCCAACAAATCGCAAACAGTCAAAATATGCTGGGGTTGCCTGCAACGTCCTGTAAAGGATATGCAACTAACTTTAACTATTGTAAGTGAGAACAACCACATAGAACCGTTTTCTTCCATCTGTGGTAAGTGAGAGCTATCACATGGGACAATTTTCTTGTGTCTGTGGTAAGTGAGAGCTATCACATGGGACAATTTTATTGTGTCTGTGGTAAATGTTAGCACCAACATTGAACAATTTTCTTCTGTCTTTGGTAAGTGAGGGCAACCATAGGAACCATTTTCTAAGTCTTGGTCTATTGAGCTGAAAGATTTTAGTTGTCTGCTACACCTTTAACTCTGCTACATGTTTAACTCTGCTACAGTTCTTTATGGGAGCCATTGTGGCACAGTGGCTAGCATGCTCACCTGCCGTCCTGGCGGTCTTGTGTTAAAATCCCCCTAGAGACAGATGATTTTTCATTGCCCTGGGCTCCAGATCAACCCACCACGAAATGGGTACATTAAAATGTTCTCAGAAGTAAAAGCAGCCATTGTGATATTGACCACATCACCCATCAAGTGTCGATTGGTCTAAAAATGTCACTAGCACCGTGTACCCAATTTGCCTCAAGGCTCAGAAAAGGGTTCTTCACATTTCTTTGCATTATTAATTCATTCTGTGCAAAGTAAACCATCATACTTTCTAATTATATTCTCTACTTAACTAAGACATTTTCAGTTGTTTTAGGAACAGTATCTGATGATGAAGTAACTAATGAACATAGAGTGGGTTGTATAGTATAGAATGAGTTAATACTTACTATCTTCGTATCAGTTTTGTCTTCCAAAATCATTTATTGTATAGTGCCTGTCTGTCTGCGATTTGACGGGTGTGAACTGATGGTTGTGTTTTGTTAACACGACTTAAAGTTGTTTGCTGTAGATTTCTTTCAGAAAGTAAGCCTCTTACTCAAAGTGTCGGAGTGAAGTCATTCAGGCTATTTGTTGTACTCTATTCTTCTCTTTCTACTTTTGTTATCTTTCTTTGTGTAAATTTGTTCTATGAACACACCTGCAGCTGGTTATAGTAATGTTTTAGAAGCATACATTAGTCTTGGTGGTTTTCTGATTGACTGGCATCTTGCTGTCTTGACAGAGGATAGTTTGTAAAATGGAGTTATACCGCTCCATAACACAAAGCCTGGGCTGAATTTAGAGACCATGTGTTTCCCTTGCAGTATGATCCCTCTCTCAGCCTGTCTAGTTTACTCCAGAGGAAAGGTAACACTAATACTTCTGGAACAAGACATGCTGCAGAAGCTGCCAAATCAGCAAAGCAATGCTCTGTCCGCCAGTCGGAGCTTCCGTCCTAGACCAGTTGCTGACCAAGGCTTAGGGCGTGGTCTGCCCTGCCATGACATTTAGTCTTTAGGTTTGCATTTCCTCGCCCTAGGGTAAGTCTTGTACCCTCCCAATTGCACTCCTCTGCCCGAAGCCGTTTTCACAATGTGGGGTGTTGGGTTTGGTGAGCGCCCCCCCCCCCCCCCCCCCCCAACATTCGGCGCTGACAGAAAGCAGGTAGTACTGTCTACTGTCATATGGTAGCTCAGTCATATCTGTCTAAAACCTGACACATGGTGGGTTTTTTTCTAGGCAAAGATAAATACAAAGAGTGTAAACATCAGTGCTTTTCCTTTAATATATTTAATTGCTTCTTTATTGCCAGAACCGGATTGAACTTTTGAAAAGTGGTGCAAAGCTCCTTTATAGACTGAAGGATCCTGAGGCTGTGAGGTTAGTACAATATTAGAAATGTACCTGGCTTGTATGTTAACTTTTGAAGTGTAGCTGGGCTTATATGATAACTTTCTTGCACTTTTCTCAGAATTAGATAAGTTTAAGATTAATATGATTTAATCATAAGAATTTTTTTTTCCGGAGAACCTAATTGTTGGTGTTTGTTGAGACATAAGTTTGCTGAATTCTTTTCTGCAAACATATTTTAATTTTGTTTCTTTTTATGCATTGTAATGTTAATTTTTTGTACATGTTTATGTAATATTACCAGAGCGTTCTAAGGTTAACATGGAGGTCAGCATGGTCGATTGGATAAGTACATCAGAAGTCAGAGTGGATTCGCCTAATACCGAGGGACACTGGAATTAGGGACAGCTAATCCACACGCAAACATCAGTCCAGTGCACTAGAAGTAATAACACATGTATGGGCTACACATGAGTTGAAAGTGGGCGACCGCAAAAAAAAAAAAATATTAACACATGGTTTAAGAATTCAGAACACTGGTTACATGGATCAGAATAATTTAATTCCATTGCTCAGGAAAGTAACATGGATGCATATGTTCATCTTTTGGCTGCGGCAAAAAATAACACACAATTGGTCAGCTGAAAACCTTGTCTCTTTGTAAAATTACCTTTTCTTGAAATCTTAACCCTTTTAACGGGCAAATCGTCCATTTCCGTCCGATCGCTTTAACGGGCAGACCGCCCCAACGCGCCCGATACTATTATGCATTGTAAAAACGCGATCTCTCAGCTTTCCGATATTTCCGACAGCTACTTTAGCTTTCACCGATAGCTTGACAACGTGGCCACCAATTGCAAGCGGCTACTATGATTTTGAACGGATTTTTTGGATAGTTTTCGGGGTTTTTATGCTTAGTTTTTCAAAATGGATTTCGGCGATTCTTCAAGTGATAGCCTAGATTTCGCTAGGTTAAATTTAAGTGACATTGAAGGGCACGAAGTTGACTATTAATCGGAGCTAGATATCAATGAAAAGCGTTACTTTACATTAGCAGTCGTGAGTTGGACTTTAAAGGAAGTGATTATGATTCTGAAAATGTGTTTGTAAATTGCTGTATAGATGACTGAAAATCACAAACAATATGCTGTATTTGGTAAATATTTGTGTTCATATATGGATTACCAACAACAATCAAGTGAGTAACATATTCTGCATGCTTTTCCCTTCATTGTGTTGTTTATTTAACTAAAATCGGTTGACTAAGACCTTATTTGTGATGTTTTTACTAACGTAACCCGAAATTTTACCAAACCTGAAAAAATCTTGCCCGTTCAGGGCTAAAAAATGGACAAGCGTCTGCCCAGTAAAGGGTTAAACTAGGTATGTCTAAGTATTGAAAGTTTATTTCTGTACATCTGGGGGTTTAAATGCAGCTGGCTTGATGTTCACCACATTGCCCGTCAATTGCCTATTGATCTATACAAATTTGGGATTAGCACCATATATCCAATACATTTCAAGGCATGGAAAACTGCCCAGTACTTATTTTTTGCTTGCTATATACCCTGTACGTCTCAAGCTGTGAAAAATGCCCTTTACTTTTATTTATGTACAGCATTTGTTCGTGTTTCATTATTAGTTACAATTGTGGTTCCCTAGTTTCATGGTGCACCCATTTACACTTGTCTATCAGAAATTCTGTGAGCTTTTGAATCTTGATTTACTAGGCATCCCTAAAGAAGGTAATCTGTCTTCACGTACTTTCTTGGTGGTGACCATACTGGCTGGGTTCTTCTTCTTCTTTTCGTTCATCCGGAGTGTTTTTTCAGATGTGATTGCGGTGTGCGTTAGGCACCCTTGGGTTGAAAACCCTTAGGTCAACACATCCGGCTTTTGCGTGCATTTTTGACCAGGTTAGCATTCCTGGGAGACTCTCACTTTTGTGGTACCGTCCACATCTCAGCTGGTCAAGTTGGAACAGTCGAGGACTTCGGTCATCCCTCAAGAGAAGGAAGGGACAGTCCATAGCATTTTCCGCCATCCAAGGTTGCTTCCATAGTTGCAGGGCCGACACATAGCGCCTTGGTACTGGGCTCACCAAGGGAATCGTCACGTCCTGCTCATGGCTGCTTTAATTCCTCACTTCAATATATTGGGCATTTCGTTCGCCCCGGACCGTTCCCGCACAAACCAGACAGGTCTGCAGACGGTATCCACTCAGCGAGTTTTCGGACATGTGCTTGTCGTTGTGCCCATCAGAGCTGTTCCAGGCACGACAGACATTCGGAAAACTACCTAGTCAGAGCTGTTCCGATCAAGAGCGGCATTCGGAAACTAGGTAGTCAGAGCTGTTCCTAGCACGAGAGACATTCGGACGAGACATTTCACTCGGACGTAAATGCGTAGTGCCAATTTTTAGTTTGCCACCCGTAGGACGGCACTTCCTACTTCAGCAGGCATTTTTTAATGAGGTTGGGTTTCGAGGCACGTTAGACTTATTGTTGTGATGTCGCCCACATCTCAGCTGGTCAAGATAGAACGATCATCAACATCACGGTTAACCCTCAAGGGAAGGCAGGGGCAGACCATGGGCCTATCCAAGGCTATCCAAGGAGGCTTCCATAATTGCAGAGCCGGCACATATTGCTCTGAGACGGACAGACGGACTATTCACGCACACGCAAGCCAAGAGTAGCATCGCTAAAACGCGCCCTCCCGGTACAAGGTGATACATGCAAAACCACTGGATGCCTACCGACAAGCTTTCAAGCTACGCCGGCAGGACTGACCAAAAAAAAAAGCTATACCAGCTTTCTGACTGCAGGCCTACTACTCATCGAGAGAAAGTGGGCGCTTATCGAGACTTTGTCGAACGGTCGTACAAATTTTGCTCTTTTGCCCGCTCAAACCACGACCCTGGCTGCACGATGTGGTTACATTCTCGAAACGCCTGCCTCGCTAACTTGCGTTGGCTGGGAAGATCCCATTTTGGTGCGCCTCACACAGCCATCCGAGACAACGAACGCTAAACGCGGAACTGATTTAGCGAACCAGACCAGCCCTCACGGCCGGGTTCTATAGCCGTGGTCTTTATAAGGAGGTTCTTTGCCTACCATTGCGAGCTTGAGACTATAACCAACAGCTCTCTATTGGCTACTCTCAAGCTCAATCCACCGCCTGACTCTTGGTTTCACATTACCCAAATTGGGGGGGGGGGGAGGTGCTGAATGAGTACTCCACCTTGCCTAAGGAGTCCCATAGAGGCAAATGGAGTGATCCCAAATTAGGGGGGGGGTGCTGAATGAGTACTCCACCTTAGTTAGTTAGTTAGTTAGTTAGTCGACAGATCATCCTCATTGCACATCGAACCATTCAGTCCATAAGTGCTCGGATCCCCTCCTCAGCAAATCCCGCAGCGTGTAGCGGCTAACGACGCCAGTTCTGTGTTGGTTTATCAATCTTCTTTGGCTTCCTGCGTAGTGTTCTTGTTTGGCCACACCTCTTTTAATTTGCTGCTCTCGCAGTCTGGCCATGGTTGTAGATTCACAGTCATCACTTGGTTCTCGCAAAAGTCTTACTTCTCGTAGAGCATTCAGAATGTCGGCCTGGTCCATGGCGCGTCCGCCCTCCACAGTAGCCTCACCTGCGAGCTTGTCAGCCCGCTCATTTCCTTGTACTCCCGCATGCCCTGGCACGAAGATGAAACTAATCTTTGTCAGTCGAGACCGATCCAGAGGCAGCAACCATTCTCTTCGGATCGACCCCTCCTCCATCCTCTTGATCATGTTCATTGAGTCGCTAAGGAAACAAGCCCTAGTGAATGTCTGTGTCTCGAGCCATGTTATTGATTTACTTACTGCCATGACTTCCATGGTCAGGCTACTTGTGGTTTCAGTAAAAGCACCAGAGTCCTCCTTCACAATTCTCCCTCCGGCCCGAGCTGTAAAGGCCCATGAGCTTCTCACATGTCAGACGACCGACCCATCTGTGTAGATGACCGCGTCACCGTCTAGCGAATTCTCGAAAATCAACGCTTGTACTTCAGCCTCAAGGAGCCCCATAGAGGCAAATGGAGTGATGGAATACCTTACTTCTCCTTTGATAGGGGGTTGCCCCAACCCACCACAAAAACAACTGGCAAAATTGTTGGGAAAAGAGCAAGGAAAAGGCAAGGAGATAAATACATTGATTTGATAGCTTGGCCATTTGACATAATTGGAAGAAGTACACATCTAATCCAAATCATAGCTGGCCACGCTTATTTGTGTAGCACAGAATGATATGTTTTAAAGAAAGAAACTATGAAAGTAAATCTTTGACCAACTGTTTGCAGTTAAGTATTGTAAATGTTAGTAGCCTGTCATGCTAACACACTGTATGTTCTACATTTGTATGAGTGCATTGTGTCTGTTGTAATAAATTCTGTTTTTTTGACAGCCAAGTCAAGGGAGCAGATACAGAAGAGAAAATTGTGTTTCAGATCATCAAGGATGCTCAAAATAAAGGTAAATTGTCTGTTATTTTTGTACTGTGACATGGTTGGTGCACTAGTTTACTAAGACCATGGTCTGGGTTCATTCTCCAGTAGTTGCATTATTTATTTTTGTACTGTGACATGATGATTGGTACACTAGCCTACTGGTCTGGGTTAAGTCCCCAGCAGTGGCAGTATTTATTTTTGTACTGTGATTAGAGAGACGAATGGAGACGGATTGTATCTGCAGCAAAGAACCTCAATGGCTCAGAACACTGAAGAAGAAGAAGAAGAAGACATGATTGGTGCACTAACTTACTAAGACTGTGGTCTCGGTTCAGTCCCCAGCAGTTGCATTATTTATTTTTGTACAGTGACATGATGATTGGTGCACTAACTTACTAAGACTGTGGTCTGGGTTCAGTCCCCAGCAGTTGCAGTATTTTAGACCACAACATAGGAGTTGGAGCGGCCAGTTTCTTTTCTCATCACAGAAAATTATGCAGATTGTCTGATACCCATTTGTATGAGTCTTGACGGACCCTAAAGCTGTGCTGTTTAGAAAGTAGTTAGTGCACTTGCCTGGCAAAACTGTGGTCCTGGTTCAATCCTCAACAGGGACAGGATTATTGTTTCAGACCAGAAAGATCTGGCGTTGACTCGGCCTCATAAAAATGAATATGCAGGTCCGCATGGCCAAATGGGTAAGAAGGCGTGTTTGTAAACATCCGCTGTGCTGATGCCGAGGTTGGCGGTTCAACCCCTACACCGGACAGCTGGACTAAAATGTTCACCTGTCGTCCTTGACTTGGGATTGTAACTTAGAAGTACATCTGAAGTCGGAGTGGGTTCGCCCGATGGTGAGGGACACTGTTAATAGTTAAAGCTAAT
The DNA here is from genome assembly GCA_963921405.1 of Cepaea hortensis. Lineage (NCBI taxonomy): Eukaryota > Metazoa > Mollusca > Gastropoda > Stylommatophora > Helicidae > Cepaea > Cepaea hortensis. The sequence continues at coordinate 49,387,636 of OY992881.1, forward strand.
CCACATGCAAAATTAAGTCCATCACTACTGTAAATAGTGTATGGACTACTCTTGATTTCAAAGCAAGTGAGCGCCCAAAAAAAAATAATTAATACCAAACAATTTTCAGCCCACCTCATTATGTTATAGCTGAGAATATGTGGTGGTCCAACACCCACACCGCAATGATAATAATTTAGCATCGTACTATCTTTACATCTGAATAGAACATCTAATGTCAGTTCATGAAACAGACATCTGACATGTAATCCTGCTCAGTTCATGAAACATGCATCTTACATGAATAACATGTTTTATAGTTTTATTTTATTTTTAGGTATTTGGATGGCACATATTCGATCGAAGAGCAACCTGACGCAACCAGTCGTTACCAAGATTGTGAATAACTTGGAGAAAAAAAAACTCATTAAAGCCGTCAAACTTATCAATGTAGGCAATATGAAACAGTTTTCCTCTCTTAACTTTTAAGTATAATTGCAGTGGCACTTACCTTATTAGATTTTGTTTAAGATAAGACATAACTGTATGTTATGGTAAGTTTCTGTAAATGTAAAATAAGACAAAATTGTGGAGATAAATATGACATACACTTACTTAGTAAGGACATACATTGTTGGAACCTGTAAGCAAATAGAAAATGGGGGAACCAAAAATAATGCACAAAACACCTGTAGCAGAAGCACAATGATGGCATAGTGGTCAGTGTACCTGCTTACTGTGATAGTGGTTCAGGTTCACTTTCCAACACAACAGTCTTCTCCTCCTTACTTCTATACCCCGGTGGAGCATAGCGCCTCAGCCAACTCACACAAGACCCTTCTACCCTTTCTGCTATCTACTGCAACTTCTTCCATGCCCTCCCCATTTATTCATCTCTGTCTCTAATTCGCTTGTCCATGTGTTTTTACGTGCAGACTGTTAGTTAGTTAGTTAGTTGGTCGAGGTTCCAACTTCACGGCAACGGGTCGTCCCCATTATGCTCCATTCCCGTGCCAGCGAATATCACACAAAATGCTCCCCACTGTCCAATGTGAAAAGTGGAATAGACAGGAGTCTCGGCAATCCAACAAGCCCGCACGTGCAGACTGTGATACAGATCAGCAGTTATTAGAAGCAGATATGAAAGTAAAACTCAAAAGGCTTACCCGAGCACCAAAGCCACTTCATTTACATCTCACAAAAATACCAGATGCATACAATGTAGAAGTGAGGAATCATTTTGGGGTCTTGATGTCTATACAGGAGGAATTGACACCTAATGAATTGGCAGTGCAAGCTAGAAATATCTTGATAACTGCAGCCAAAGATTTAATTCCGACCAAGAATAAGCAATGTAAGCCAAGGATTACATCAGACAGGTTAGAATTAATAAAACAATGAAGAGAACTGAAACAGAAAGAAGGTGAAACTGATAACAGCAGGATGAAGTATAAATCTTTAATTTGAGAAATAAGAAAAAAAAACAAGGAAGCACAAAAACCAATGTATACAAGATTACTGTACCAGAATAGAGCAATATCATAAGAATGGAAGAGATTATGACATTTTCAAAGAAACAAAGTTATTGACAAGAAATGTTCAACCTTAATTAAATGTTATCTGTGACAAGTTGGGAATTACCTTAACAGAATCTAGACAAATTCTAGAAAGACGGCAGGAATACTGTAGTGGACTGTATGTTATGAATTATTGTGCTCATATGAATGAGATACATGAACCGACGACAGCAGAGACAGAACTTAAACCCTCATTAGATGAAATTGCATGGGCAATAAAGAACCTGAAGAGTGGTAAATCACCAGGATGTGATAAGATACCAGCTGAACTAATTAAAGCGAGAGGAGAAGAAAGCTGACAAATCTATCACACATTATGTAAAACGAAATGGAAATATGGTATATGGCCAAAAGATTGAAAGAGAACTATCTTCATTCCAATGTTGTTTGTCCATCAAGAATGATGATGACCACTCATTTCATCCAGTGGGGTTGAAAGTATGGAGCCGTGTGTTCTAAGATGGCTGATAAGGCCTATTTTGGCTCAAAATGTTCTTTGACAATGCGGGCAAAGAATACTTGACGTTCCAGGAGGAGGATCTCCTGCAGTGGTTTTTCTGTCCAGCCTTTTCTTCACAGCTCTTGCAGTCCTGGTTGCTTCACAAGTGACTGCACCCTTATGTAATGATGTACACCATGAATTACGCTCTTTAGCAGCAGTCTCCCAGGTGTCAGGATGAATTCCAAAAGCTTTCAGTGAGACTTTCAGAGTGTCTTTAAAACATTTCCTCTGGCTGCCTTGGGAGCATTTACCACAACGCAGCTCGCCGTAAAAAAAATTGTTTAGGGAGCCTGTGATCTGGCATAGGAGTTAACCCCTTTACCGTGTGTCACGAGTTAACTCGTCATAAAAATTGTTGGCTTTAACCGTGCATCACGAGTTAACTCGTCATCAGATGTAAAAGTCTTCTGTGTGCCGTGCGTCCCGAGTAAACTTGTGTTAATACAAAAATAGCATAGGAAATGCATAGGGCGGCTAATCCAACAGCCAGTTCAACAGCGGAAGATAAAAGTAGGTCATCACGTGATGCCAAAAGTGAAAGTGGACAGTAAACAAGAAAAAAAAGGTACGAAAGAACAAAATACTTTTTATTGTGATTTTATTATGATTATAGAGAAAATTTCGTAAAGAGACACGATACTACTGTCCGGAGTGTGACACAGCACTATGTGCAGCTCCATGTTTTGGTGTTTACCACACCAAGTATAATTACTAAAAACAATTGACATCTAATATACGTATCAGTTTAGTTCGTTATTGAACAGTACCATTTAGTACAGAACATTTCTTATTTTCCTCACAATTTCTAAAAGACAACTCATTTTCACTTAAAAAAACATTTTATTTTGCCAGGACAACATAACATATCAAATTATGAAAGAAAAAAAATACACAGTTTGCATAACAAAAAAAAAATTTTTTTTCCACGGTAAAAGGGTTAAGTGACCAGCCCAGCGAATCTGATTTTTCCTTAGTAGAGTGTGGATACTGGGCATGGATGCTCTTTCTAGAACTTCAGTGTCTGGGATCTTGTCTTGCCATTTAATTTTCAATAGCTTCCTAAGGCAGACTATGTAGAAGTGGTTTAATTTCCTAGCATGCCGCCGGTAAACAGTCCATGTTTCACAAGCATATAGCAGTGTGGATAATACAACTGCTTTGTAGACTTTTAGCGTTGTTTGCAGGCTTATTCCATTTCTGTCCCATACATTCTTGTAGTCTGCCAAAGGCAGCGCTGGCCTTGGAGATTCTTGCATTCACTTCATCATTAATTGTGGCAGTTTGTGACACAGTGCTGCCAAGATAGGTGAATTTGTCCACAACACTTAGTCTATGACCGTTCACCTTGATATTCAGCACGGTGTGATTATTTCCTGGAGCTGGCTAGTATATAACTACAGTCTTCTCCAAGTTGATATTGAGCCCAAAGTTGGCACAGGCATATGAGAAAGCTGAAACATTGTGTTGCATGTCTGCCCCTGAGTTGGCACATAGAGCGCAATCATCAGCAAACAGCAGTTCTCTGCTGGTGTCGCTGTTAGTTTTGGTTTTGGCTTTCAGTCTTCTGAGATTGAACAACTTTCCATCCATGCGGTAGTTGATGTCTATTCCAATATCACTGTTCTCGAAGGTATTCGTCAGCATAGCTGAAAACATAAGGCTGAACAGTGTTGGTGCCAGGAAACATCCTTGCTTCACTCCATTGGTGACAGGAAAGGGCTCAGACAATTCACCATTTTCCTGTACTCTTGCCTGCATACCATCATGAAATAGCTGCACTATTTGGACACACTTTTGTGGACAGCCATATTTCGCCATAATCTTCCACAGTCCTTCTCTGCTGACTGTATCAAAAGCCTTGGTAAGGTCAATGAAAGTGGAGACATTTCAGGGTTCTGTTCCTGACATTTCTCTTGCAGCGAAAATCATGTCAACAGTTCCTCGTTCTTTTCTGAAGCCACACTGACTCTCAGGAAGAAGACCTTGATCGAGATGGGCCGTGACGCGATTGAGAAGAATTCTGGCGAGTATCTTCCCTGTTTTTGAGAGCAAGGAGATGCCTCGGTGGTTATCACAGGATTGGCAGTTTCCTTTACGTTTGTAAAGGTGGACTATTGACGCATCCTTGAAATCTTGTGGCATGGTCTCGTTCACCCATATGTTTGTAAAGACTTGGTGAAGCTGCTCTATTAGGACCGGCCCACCTGCCTTGTATATCTCTGCTGAGATGGAGTCAGGACCAGGCGCCTTTCCACTTGAAAGTTGCTGGATGGCTTTGTTTACTTCCACTATGGTTGGCAGGTCATCAAGTGTATCATTAGTGGGAACTTTCCAATACCAAGAAAGGGCAACCTGAAATTATGCACCAACTATAGAACTGTTGCCCTGATCAGTCATGCGAGTAAAATTCTACTAAAAATCATAATGGGAAGACTTCGTAAGAAAATGGAAGAAGATATTAACGTGGTTCAAGCAGGATTTAGACAAGGAAGAGGAACAAGAGATCACATACTCAACATGCATTTAATAATAGAGAAGTGCAGAGAATTTAATGTGAGCCTATTCTCATGTTTTGTGGATTATTCAAAGGCATTTGACTGTGTACAACATCAGAAACTTTGGGAAATCATGAGAAATATGGGCTTTCCATCACATGTAATAGAACTCATAAAAATGCTCTATCTAGACCAACAAGCAGCGATTAGAATAAATGGAGAGATATTGATTGGTTTGACATCGAGCAAGGAGTCCGTCAGGGCTGTGTGGTGTCCTCCTATTTGTTTAACATGTACGCCGAAAACATAATGAGAAATGTCAGAGATTATATAACCAGGGAGCAATATGATTACCTGAATATTGATGGTCATGAAATACCAGAGGTTTGATATGCTGACGATACTGGATTGCTATCCACAACACAGAATAGTATAGAAAACCTAATAACTTAAACCCAAAGGAATAGTGAAAATCACAACTTATATCTTAACACAGCAAAAACAAAGATAATGCATACAGATAAAACTACCAAGGAAAAAGAAATATATGTTAATGAGGAAAAACTGGAAGTAGTGAAAAATTTTGATTATCTTGAGTCATTGATTGCCAACAATGGTGACACAATGAAAGAAATTAAAAGACGAATGTCTGTTGCTCTTCAGCGACAAAAACAACTGAATAAACTGTAGAGTGGGATAGAACTTCAAAAATTAGATTTTTAAGAGCATGCATCTCACCCATTGCATCATACATCTGTGAGACCTGGACACTTACTAAACAAGCTGAACAGCGCATAAATGCCTTTGAATATAAATGTTGTAGGCGCGTTCTAAGAATATCTTGGATAAAGAAAAGAACAAATGCATCCATATTTCAAGAGCTGAGTATAGAAGAAGGTTGGCTATTAAGGACGATAAAACAAAGAAAACTGAAATATTTTGGTCACTTGAAATGTCATGAAAGTTTGGAGAGAACAATAATGGCGGGGTATATGCCTGGGAAGTGAGGAAGAGGAAGGCCAAAGAGAAGATGGGTGCAGGATGTGGTGGATGATCTCCAGATGGGTGTATCAGACGTGGGACATCTTGCTTATGATCGAGAAGTTTTCCAGAAGGTTGTTATGGGAGTGAGGTTCTGCAAAGGACATGCTACTGAATGAATGTGTTTTTAGGTCTCCACTTATGTTCTTTGCCCTGTTGATTCCAGAAAAAGGACTTTCTAGTTACACTATTAACCGGCCTTCTCATAGCGTGTCCCATTCAATGTCAGTGCCTTTTCCTTTCTTCTCAGTTCACCAGTATTTATCTGGTTCTCCATGAGCTTCACATTGGAGATTCTGTCATTCCATTTACTCCTTTTATACTCCATAGGTAACAAGTGGTGAATGTTTGTAGTTAATTAGCAGTTAATTAAGTTCTTCATGTTTCTGTTATACAGCAGTATTTATATGACATTCAGTTCAGAGTTTAGAAGAGAGCACATGTGTTCCACTAAGTCTATAATTTAGATATGATAGACATACTTTTTGTAAATTATATTAGTTTCATGTTATGTTGCTTAGTATTAATTAGTACCAAAACACTGTAAACAGATTTATTTTAATGAATTTCATTATTCAATCATTATGTTGAACTATGGGAGCTGTGGCAGCGCAGTGTTAAACTCCCCCTAGAAGCGGAGGTTAAAAGAATGGACTTGGATTCCCAGATCTGGAAAGGTTAACCCAGACAACACACACCCGCAGAAGACGGATGTGTCAGCCTAAGGGTGCATATAAACTTGGCACAACGCAATTACATCTGAAAAAACACTCCAGATGAACTCAGAAGAAGAAGAAGAAGGATTCCCAGATGGATCCAGTCTAACGTGTGTACCAGGAGATGTTCTGGGAAGTCAAGGCTGCAGCTGAGATATTGACCACATCACCCATCACGTGATGATTGGTCTGAGAATATGGGGCCAGTGTCATATGCGCTTGAAAGGGGGTCCTTTACTTTACTTATGATGAACTATACTGATGAATTGTTCCTATATTGGCTCTTTACTTGTGAAGAACTATACTGATGAACTGTTACTATATTGGCACTTTACTTATGAAGAACTATACTGATGAACTGTTTCTATGTTGGTGCTTTTCTTATGAAGAACTATACCGATTAACTGTTTCTATGTTGGTGCTTTTCTTATGAAGAACTATACTGATGAACTGTACTATATTGGCACTTATGAAGAACTATACTGATGAACTGTTTCTATGTTGGTGCTTTACTTATGATGAACAATATTGATGAAATGTTCCTATATTGACACGTTACTTATCATGAACTATATTGATGAACTGTTCCTATATTGGCAAACTGTTGTGGACATTGTAATTAATTGTTCTCATGTTGTTCCTCAAAGGCACCTAAGAAAAACGTGTACATGCTGAGCAACCTTAAGCCAGACGTGTCTGTCACCGGGGGTGTCTGGTATTCTGATTCTGAATTTGAATCAGAGTTTGTGGAAGTCCTCATTTCCCAAGCTCATAAATTCTTACAGCAGAAGGTAAGATTAAATAAACATCTATTCTGTTGTCGTTGTGGATTCTACATGTAAAAGTGTCTACATCCCAGAATTTAGCTTCTTATTATGCTTGCCTTGATGGTACAGACTTCCCCTATTTTGCAAAGTTAAACTGTCACAAATGGGTTTGTTCAGTCAATATATTCCCAATATAACAGAAAGGAGAACATACAAAGAGAGAACAAACTTTTGCACAGCTATCATGGATTCACTGGTGTTTGTTTAGTTTTCTCCAAGAGCTCCACATACATCTTCATCCTCTTGTTGTAGACTACATAACTGCAATATGTTTTGCCTTTCGGCTGACTTCAGCACAGCATTATTTCAGCTTTTCCTTCTCTCTTCAACACATCATTATTTGAGGTGTAGGTTTGCTTTCAGTCTTCAACAGATCATTATTTCAGGACCAGCTTTGCCTTCTCTGTTCAACACATTATTTCACATCTAATTTTGCCTTCTCTCTTCAACACATATTATCATTATTCTGTTGTAGCCTATTCTTGACTTTCGGCCTGTTGATAAATTTGTAACGTGCACAAAAGTACAATACTATTTTGTATCCATGTTTTAGGATGTTAGGTATCCAATCCATTATCCATGGATTAGAAGAGGGTGACATTATACTCTACCAACAGTTGTTCAGCCTCAGAAGTGTGCATGGGCCTTCTCAGAGTGAACACAATTTATAACTGGGAAGCTTGGCAAAAGGAAAAATACAAAAATAGAACAAACAGATATCAGCAAACTTATCAGCCAAAGTCTTTATCAACAAATTGAGGGTGAAAACCCAACAAAACAAGCTATGTCAATTTGACAGCTAAATATTCTTATATTGTTTTTTGTTTTTTTTTGGTTTCAGTATTTGTTGTTGTGGTTTTGTTTGTTGATAACGACTTAACTGAAACATTTGCTTGCATCAGTGTTCTTTTCCATTTGTCTGCGTCCCATTTATATCTTGTGTTCATTCTGACTCCAGTATCAGCTTCGTAGCAGTCACCTCCCCCCCCCCCCCCCCCCCCCCTTTGTCCAGTGGACTTTCTCTGCATATTGAGAGTTGTTAAGGAAGCCAGCACTGCATTTGCTATGAGAACAAGTAGTATGACAGTGGAAGTGTTGGTGACAATGTCACTACTGTGGCTTGAGTTGACACCTGCAACCATGCTTTTATACTCAGTGGTTCATTGAGCATGGTCTGGAAAGTTGAGGCAGGATTTTCATGCAGGCCTTTAATTTAATTCCTGCAGGGGTCCACAGTTTTTTGAATTACATCATCTTATAGGATGTGTGGGTGTTTTGGGCAATGAGAGAGCTGGTTGACTGGCTGGCACACCCCTGTTTCAGAATGTCAACCTGTGGATTAAATTGACATTAGTAATGGCTTTAGAAAGTTTGGCCGAAATGAGGAATTTCAACTGGACATATCAACATCAATGGTTAGAACTTAAATATTCAGATTGAAGATTGATGTAGACAGAAAAGAACAGCACTCCAAGAACACAAGACAGCTCATTGGTCAAAATCTAACTGACATTTAGTCGCTGTACTTTGATAGTTTTGTTATGGAGATCTGGAATGCCGTAATGATAATCAATACTAACTCAATCAGCGTAAACTGTCCTGGGAATGCTGTTGTCACTGAAATTGTTTTGAGCTAGGTAGCAGTTAGATCCAAGGTTACAAACATCCACCTCTGGCTCAGGTAGACCAGGTTTTCCCCACAGTGTAGACTGTTTGGACTTTTGCAAAATAAGGAGAGGGGAGTTCTGCTATACACACATCTGGATCCTCAACGGCGCTGTGTAGTTTGTGCACCGTGTTAAGATTCTGCTTATGTGATATGTCAGATATGACTGAGCTACCATATGACAGTAGACGGTACTACCTGCTTCTGTTAGCGCCGAATATTGGGCGGCGCTTACCAAACCTGACACCCCACATTGTGCCAACAATGGCGGAGGAGCGCAATTTGGAGAGTACAAGTCTTATCCTAGTGCGAGGAAATGCAGCCTAAAGACTAAATGTCACGGCAGGGCAGACCAGGTCCTAAGCCTTGGATGGCAACCGGTCTAGGATTGAAGCTCCAATAGGCGGACAGTTAGAGTATTGCTCTGCTGATCCAGCAGCTTTTGCAGCTTGTCTTGTTCCAGACGTATTAGTATTACCTTTTCTCTGGAGTAAACTAGACAGGCCGAAAGAGGAATCATGCTGCATGGGCAACACATGGTCTTTAAATGCAGCCCAGGCTTTGTGTTATGGAGAGGTATAACTCCATTTTACAAACTATCGTCTATCGACGGCCAGGTGCCAGTCAGATTTATGACAGGAAACTGGAGCACTTATGTAATCTATGGCAGGAGACTGGAGCATGTATGTGATCTATGACAGGAGACTGGAGCACTTATGTGATCTATGACAGGAGACTGGAGTACGTATGTGATCTATGACAGGAGACTGGAGCACGTATGTGATCTATGACAGGAGACTGGAACACTTATGTGATCTATGACAGGAGACTGGAACACTTATGTGATCTATGACAGGAGACTGGAACACGTATGTGATCTATGACAGGAGACTGGAACACGTATGTGATCTATGACAGGAGACTGAAGCACGTATGTGATCTATGACAGGAGACTGGAGTACATATGTGATCTATGACAGGAGACTGGAACACTTATGTGATCTATGACAGGAGACTGGAACACTTATGTGATCTATGACAGGAGACTGGAACACTTATGTGATCTATGACAGGAGACTGGAGTACGTATGTGATCTATGACAGGAGACTGGAGCACGTATGTGATCTATGACAGGAGACTGGAGCACATATGTGATCTATGACAGGAGACTGGAACACTTATGTGATCTATGACATGAGACTGGAACACTTATGTGATCTATGACAGGAGACTGGAACACTTATGTGATCTATGACAGGAGACTGGAGCACTTATGTGATCTATGACAGGAGACTGGAACACTTATGTGATCTATGGCAGGAGACTGGAACACTTATGTGATCTATGGCAGGAGACTGGAACACTTATGTGATCTATGGCAGGAGACTGGAACACTTATGTGATCTATGACAGGAGACTGGAACACGTATGTGATCTATGGCAGGAGACTGGAGCATGTATGTGATCTATGACAGGAGACTGGAACACTTATGTGATCTATGGCAGGAGATGAGCACGTATGCGATCTATAACAGGAGACTGGAGCACGTATGTGATCTATGACAGGAGACTGGAGTATGTATGTGATCTATGACAGGAGGCTAGATGCTTGCCTGGTGGCCCTGTAATCATGGGTTCGAGCTTAATCAGGATATGTGACGTGATCAATTAAAAACAAAACCCACCTTGGTGAGGTTTCAAATACATGACCACTGGGCTAGCCAGCAAGTGTGCTAGCCACTGCACTATTGTGGCAAATATACATTAAGGTGGACTCAGCCTTTGAACAACTGCTGTGAATGTTAGAACTATGGGTCTAAAATAAGAACTGCAAAAATAAAATGCCCAGCTTGTCCATGAGATAGCATGATTTGTTCCATATTTGTAGCTAACATATTCTTTCATGTTGTTTCCATTTATTGTTTGTAAGGCAATAGATGCAAACAAAGTTTACCCTGATGAACCATGGACAAGACTGCAAGCTTCATATGCCTCAGCAGAGGATGTCCTCAAATATGTCAAAAACTTGAGAATTAGTAAGGTCAGTTTATAGTGTACAGTAATAGTTGTTGTAAACTTAGGTATTAGTAAGGTTTATTAATATTTTAAAACTTGCTTAATGGGTCAAATATATCACAAACTTAGTAAGATCTGTTAATATTTTAAAACTTGCCTCACAAGTCAAATATATCACAAATTTAGGTATTAATAAGGTTTGTTAATATTTTGAAACTCGTCGTACAGCTTAAATATATCACAAACTTAGGTATTAGTAAAACTTTTTTAATAGTTTAAAACTTGCCTCGCATGTCAAATATATCACAAACTTAGGTATTAGTAGGGTCTATTAATTATTAATAGTTTAAAACTTGCCTCGCAGGTCAAATAGATCTTGTCTCTTGTGTAAACTTCACTGTTTTCTTGTTTCTGCAAGCCAGAAGGTTTGCCTAGATATGTCATATTCGGGACAGTCTTGAGGTATTTAAGAAGCCAAATGGAGGATTGAAATGGAGCTAGCTACTTCATCCAGTAAAAACATCAACAGCAGAATTGATTAATGATAAACAAATCTTCATAAGGATAGGAAAGGAAAACACTTCAGTGGTTTTGCATCTGCTTCAAAAGACAGAGGAGGATGTAAGAAACTGGACAAAGAATTGGGTCTAAAACTAAATCAAACTAACACAACAACAGCAGACGTTTCTCTCTCCCCACACATTAGTATTTTTTTTTTGGCGCTTGCTCACTTTGAACTCATGCCTAGTCCATACATACTGATTCTAGTAGTGCTGGACGTATGTTTTGCGTGTGGATTAGCTTTCCCTATTAACAGTGTCCCTTGCTATCGACTGAACCCACTCCGACTTCAGCGGGACTTGTAATTAATGTCCCCAAGTCAAGGACGATAGGTCAGCATTTTAGTCCAACTGTCCGGTGTAAGGGTTAAACCTGTTACCTCGGCACCAGCACACCGGATGTTTAAGAACACATATTCTTATCTATTCGACCATGCAGACCTCCCACACAAAGGAATAATATCCATAAAGCTAGAAAATCAACCAATACCATAGACAGATACACCCATGTTTCTTGGTGTTCCCTTGACACCAGACTCACCTGGATGCCAAATTTAGGAAAAATGCAAACAAAATCATCTAAACTCACTGTAATGAGACAGAAAACTTACTACTAGGTACATCAGCCGGACGGCAGTGGTGGAGTGGCTTCTAGACAAAAAGATTTGCCACAAATATTTCCAATAAACGACTGTGGACCAATGCAGACAGTGGTAATTGAGAGGAGGTGTGTTAGTTGATTGGGCAGTATTTGTAAGAGGTGGAGAGCGACACTTAATAGGTTTAATGAAATACAGAACTATAAAAGAAAATCAGTGTAATTGAGTGCTCATTGTCATCATATGCCATGCCTGTAAGTGGGCGATCATTGTTTGCTATCTCTCCAGATCACCAGTGTCAAATCAGATCTCTCTCTCTTGTTCTTTTGCCATCAAGTTTGCCAGTTGTCACTAAGTTTTCAGATTTATTTCTCCTCATGTCCACAAAATCCCCAAACTACCATACAGAAGGGAACATGTTACCCCACCTGTAATTACAGCAGTGTGGTATATGCATGTACATGTTACTTTGTGTAACACTTACAGCAGTGGTTTAGTGCCAGGTACCACTACTAAGAGAAGGCTGCATGTATTTGATCATGTTTACTTACTAAGGTAACCCAATTTGCAGATGTATGTAGTTAATCCCTTCAACATAAAATTTTATTATGACCCAAATACCGTATTCTGAGTTTTCAGGTACAAAGTTTAAATAGTTATTTAAAAATAAAATATCATTTTATTTTGCATTAAAATATAAAACATTTAAAGTTTAATGCAATTATAAATATTATATATAGACAAACACACACCAACTCTCCCATAGATAAAGTTAACACAAATTAAATTTGGGTTGGGAACCATGGCACGTTTGCCTGCCAGTCTGGGGGTCACTTGTTGAAACCCCATCGAGGCAGATTTAAAAAAATAATTAACCTGGGCTCCAGCCTAAAGTGAGTACCAATAAATGTCTTGGAAAGTAAAAGTGACCTGAGTAATATTGACTGCCACCCACAGAGTGCCAAGTGGTCCATACAAATATAGGGCTAGCACCATATATCTCAAGGCACGTCAAAGGGTCCTCTACATTTAAAAGTGTGAGTTAGAGAGTATGTGCTACATAATGAAAGGTGTGCATATATAATGTACAGGACACAATAGAAGCCATACACTTTTGAGCAGTTAACTGCAAAAGATTAAGGGAATTATGAATACACTCTGTGTTCACAGTAACACAGTAGTGTTTCACTGTTTGGTTAATTGAAGTTTAAGGCCAGCCAGTTTTTTTAAATACAAAAATTCAATGAAGTTGTAGCTGTTAACTTCAAGCAGTATGACTATGGAGGTCATGTCTGTAACGAAGGTGATAGTCCGGCTGGAGGCACAGAACCACCCATGTCTGCATTCTCAGTGATTCAATGAGCATGCTCAGGCAGGTCCAGAGGGTTTTGTGCATAGACAGTAGATGGAGACTGCCCACAGGCTAAGGCTGCAGTGTATCAATTATTACTCAAGCCTGGTTATGCAAGAGTCAGTAGTGGTGAAAGAACAGACTGTTTAACAAGCATGACTACCATGGCTAGGAATATTTTAATGGAGCGAGCTGATAGCCTCAACACTATTAAGGATACCAGCTGGATTAACAACAGTCAGTTGGAGGCAGAATTGATCATTTGAAAATATTTTGTAAGCTGCCAGAAATGATGACAATTCTGCTGGGGGTGGGGATGTGTGTTAAAGGGCATTGCTTGGTGTGTGCGCATGCATGTGGTTAAAAAAAAGGAATTGGTGGCATAGAAGTAAATATAACAGCCACGTAATTCAATTTTGAAAATAAAATATGTGTTGTATTGCGTGAAATGTTGTTGAAACTAAAACAGGACATGCTCCTTTTATAAACTATAGTTTATCTTATAAACAGGTGGATCTGGACGCAAAAGACTTGGAGTCCATTCTAGATGCCCTAATATTTGATGGTAGGGCAGAACTGTCAGCTAGAACAACAGGATCATCAGGACTAACTACTGGAGACTCTTCTGTGAAAATATACAGATCTGTCAAGCCACTGACGGAGACTTCAGATTTTGTGAGAACTCCCTGTGGTGTTTGTCCTGTAAGTATCTTCTGAAATGCTCTTGTTACAGCCACTCTCTCAGCCAATGTTGGCATTAAAGTACTTTCTATTTCTCGTGTTGAGTGTCCACTTTGGGGCTTGACTTTTGAAATGTTTGACCTGGATAGTAAATTCAGAACCTATTTGTCAAATCTTCCGATAAAATGGCGACGATGTAATGCGCCTTTCTTCAGAGGACGCAGTGATGGTGTATTTCTGGGGAGGATGTTTTGTTATTTTGTATTCGTTTTCCATTGAATCCATGATGGATGGATGGATGGATTTGTCGAATCACTGCAAATAATGAAATAGGCACCTGGCTTATTTTCCACTGGGGAGTGAGAAGACAGGAAGGGAAGCTTTTAAGTTTTTATAACAATCACAATGGCATCTGCAGTAGTTTCCATTACTTTTTAAATGCTTAGTTATGTGTGTATAGTAAGGAGTTGGTTGAGTACTATCTCTTCTTGTAGAGGTCAGCTCAATCTCGGTTAGACAACTTAAGTCCAGACCTAAGTAAACAGTAAACCGTGACCTTGAAACTTCAGCACTTGTGCATCCCTCACCCTCCTTAAATATCACAGAATGTTTCTACATTAACATAAATGCATGTGAAAATGATCCCAGAGGAAGCTAACCTCATTAAAAAATGCCTGCTGAAGTCGGAAGTGCCGTCCTACGGGTGGCAAACTAAAAATTGGCACTACGCATTTACGTCCGAGTGAAATGTCTCATCCGAATGTCTCTCGTGCTAGGAACAGCTCTGACTACCTAGTTTCCGAATGCCGCTCTTGTTCGGAACAGCTCTGACTAGGTAGTTTTCCAAATGTCTGTCATGCTTGGAACAGCTCTGATGGGCGCAACGACAAGCACATGTCAGAAAACTCTCTGAGTGGACACCGTCTGCAGACCTGTCTGGTTTGTGCGGTAACGGCCCGGGGCGAACGAAATGCCCAATATATTGAAGTGAGGAATTAAAGCAGCCATGAGCAGGACGTGACGATTCCCTTGGTGAGCCCAGTACCAGGGCGCTATGTGTCGGCCCTGCAACTATGGAAGCAACCTTGGATGGCGGAAAATGCTATGGACTGTCCCTTCCTTCTCTTGAGGGATGACCGAAGTCCTTGACTGTACCAACTTGACCAGCTGAGATGTGGACGGTACCACAAAAGTGAGAGTCTCCCAGGAATGCTAACCTGGTCAAAAATGCACGCATAAGCCGGATGTGTTGACCTAAGGGTTTTCAACCCAAGGGTGCCTAACGCACACCGCAATGACATCTGAAAAAACACTCCGGATGAACGAAAAGAAGAGAAAATGACCCAGTCTAACATAAACCCTGGCACAGTGCACTTCTAAATGTCATCCAATGGTAGATACAGTCGATGTATGTGAAGTATTGGGCCTTCGCAAAGTCTACTGGGCATGACATGCAGTAGCTAGTTCTCTACCTCACCATCTTTCCTTCTCAGAAAATTATCCAGTACCCATTGTATGGGACTGGGTCAACCTCAGGACCATATTGACTGGGGGAAAAAATCCTGCCATGGTAGGAATTGAACTGGGACGACGTCATGTTTAATCAAGTACACCCGCAGTCATGCCACCAGTCAGCACTAGATCCTGTTATAATGGGCTGTCACAAACCAGCCATTGTTTTGTTTTTCTTCACAAGTGTATAAGTCTATTATAGTCCTGTCTGCAGGTCAGCATGGGCCGAATCGATAAGAACGCGTGTTCTTAAGCATCCGGTGTGCTGATGCCGAGGTTAGCGGTTCAGCCCCTACACTGGGCAGCTGAATTAAAATGTTAACCTGTCGCCCTTGCCTTGGGGACGTTAATTACAAGTACCTCTGAAGTCGGAGTGGGTTCATCTGAGGGCGAGGGACACTGTTAATAGGGAAAGCTAACTCACATGCAAAATCCAGTCCATCACTACTATAAATAGTGTGTATGGACAACACTTGAGTTCAAAGCGAGCGCGTGCAAAAAAACAACAACTTATAGTCCTATCAGTTATCAGTTGGGGTATCTTCATTGCACTCCGGACAAGTCCATAGGTGCTCAAATTCTCTCCTCCTCCTCCCCCCTCCCCCCCCCCCCATCATATGTACTGGCGTCTGGGGGATAATAGTGCCAGTTCTGTATAGTTCTGTCTTGCAGGGATGTAAATGGATGCACTGTCTGGGTCATGTTGAAGTACAAGGTAATGAGCAGGCGGATTGGTTGGCTTTAAGGCAGACATACTGAAGACTATTTTTGAGCGATTTACAGTTATGGGTGAAACAACATATTCAAGGATGCTTGAATTAGGAGAAGCTATACGTGGATTTAATATAGCGAGATGTATGAGAGAACAATGTCTGTACAATGGTTAGCATCTACACCATGCGACATTTGCTGTGGGAGATGAAGTGTCTATGGGTTTGCTCAGAATGATATGATCAATCAATCAATCTAACAATTACATTAATAAGAATGTTATGACCAATCAATTAATGTAACAATTATATTAATGAGAATGTCAAAAAAGTTAAAAATATTGGGGGGGGGGGGGGGATCACAGTAAAAGACAATGATTTTACTAATAGGTGGATACAAGCCTGAGTTATAAATATGATGTTTTTCTCCTCTCTTCTATTCAGGTGATTTCCCAGTGTACACTGGATGGTCTGATCTCACCTAAGACGTGTGTCTATATGAAGGACTGGTTAGAATTTTGACAACAGCTGCCTGATTAGATTATTATTATTATAACCTTATTATTGCATTATAAAATTTCATTTATGCAGTTTGGATGATGTCACTTGCAGAAATTATGTATGTAGAATTGTATATATTTGATTGAAGAATGTATGCTTCAGTATGTTATTTGGTGGGTCAATGGTGATGTGAAATGAAAGAAAATATGTTTGCAAGATGTCATACAAGTTTGAGTTTTGCCATTATTAATTAAAAATAAACTTAATAATTATCTTACTGTTATCAGTTTGCCAAATGTGTTTCGTTCTTTGAATATCATTTCTCTCTCTCTGTCTCTCTCTGTCTCTCTCTCTCTCTCTCTCATGCACACAAAAATGAAGCACAATAGTTGATTGAACAACATAATTTGTCTCTTTAATTGATGAATTAAAAGTCTACACTGTATCAACATACTTTTTCAACTTTTTCTTCTTCAATTTACTTTTCTGTAACTTTTCTGGTTTTTGAGATTCTGCTAATGCATCTTTCATTGTTATGTTGTCTTCCCTTCCAGTTGTCTGATGTTTTACCTTTGCTGATGCTTTAGGGCATATTTTCTTTGGAGAATCTGCTGTCCTTTTGCCACCGCCTGCGGCGTCATGTTTAACAACTGAAACAGCCTTACTTTTCTTCTTTTTATGTTTCTTTGGTGATACATCATAATCTAGGATTTTTGTAACACAGCAGACCCATCAAGAGTAGCCTTAATTGTTTTCTTTTTATTCTTCTTCTTCTCTTGTTCGCTTGAAATATGTCTATAACTGCAATGTTGTCTCTTGTATGAATCTAACAGTCTTTTTTAGTTCACTCAGCTGTCCATAGAGTTTATCTTCCACTGTTTTGTCTCTAGGCCAGAAGGTTTGCCTGGATATTTTGTAGTTTGGGCAGTCCTGGAGTATGTGCTGTGCTGTCTGCGATGCCAAACCACATGTGCACATGGCTGAGTCACCAATCTTGAATTTTGTATACATGTGGTTGCGTAATCTATTGTGTCCTGTTCTGAGGCACAGAATAATGACCTGTTCTGGTCTGTCCATAACGTGGTAGTCGTTTTGTGTAAGGTTTGGTGGCCTTCTGACTGATTTGATGATTCTGTTCTTTTGGTGGTATGTAATGGGCACATCAGGCTGTTCTTCTTTGGCTCTTTCCTTAGCCAATTGATCAGCACTGTCGTTTCTGGGCCTGGACACAGTGGGATGGTATCCACTGTATGGTGGTGACCTTATGCTGACTGCTAAGTTCAGAAAGTAGTGTCCTTAGAACTGACAATTTCCCAGACAGGAGCGTCTCAAGTAGTGATTTTGCATCTGTCAATAGCACCACAGGTTGTGTACCATTGCTGGTATTTAGTAATTTCTCTGTTCACATCTTGATTGCCTCAATTTCAGCATCAATGTTAGGCAGTACTTTCCTGTTGGAACTGGCTGTGTCCCTAATATTATTTGGGTATTCTATGTACACTTTTCTTTTTATTATTCTTCTGTTTGTTTGATTGGACATTATACATATAACAGTGCAACGGTATGAAGGCTACATAGGCCGAAGGTCGTGGGTTGTGTCGGCAGAGCTCAGACCTGAAAGTAAAATACTGAAAGAACTGCGTGCAACAGAAAATAGAAGACACACTGAAAGCACCAAACTAAAATGCAGGTATGACGAGCCGTTGACTATGATTGTTACCAACAACAACAATTTGGAGAGAAACCATGGAGGAGTCCACGAAGCAAGTCGGGTTTTGAGAATTGACACCATCTAGATTTCGGGTTAGAAGCTGTTCCATTTGATATTTTTTAAAATGTCAAAAGGCAAGAGTGAGCGGTCAAAAGTTATAATGGAGAAAAGGATATGAAGAGGAAGTACAATAAATGCTTTTCTATTGTAACTGAATGTTCCGAGCAACTCTTTTTTTATATGAACGACATGTCGTCCCTGGATCACTCTATATGAATGGAGGCAATAAAAGAACATGTTAACCTTGAACCGAGAAGCTTCTGGGTTTGTTTCCACGTTCCAGTGAGATTTCATCTTACGTATTCTTGTTGAGATTTGAAACATCATCGTTACACAACTAACAGAGGTCACCACTATGTACGAGAACACGGTCGCCATGGGTCCCTCTGCGACGGTGGAGATACAGTAGGTACTGGTGCTGCTATATAAGCAAGGTCGCTTGTTTCATGTCTGGGAATATTGTCTACATCGTGTCCCTCTTGAGGTGCAGAACTCTTTACAGATCCATTGTGTATATAACAGGTCTTTTTATCTTTCACTTCCATGACAATAAATTTATCTTTCTGTCTCATTTTATTATTTACTGCAGGCATCTCTGCTGCGACAAAACTGAAGTTGTATGTACTAGAAACCACAGTGGCATCACACTTTTGATGATTCATTCATTTGTTTTCTCTTTTTACATGGTATAAAATCACTTTCTCCAGTTGTCTTTCTTTTATTGCTTCTGTTGTCAGATGAACCCAGATTATTTGTTGTCAAAACAACAAGCTCTGTAAAAAAATAGTGTAAAACATCAGTTTAGTGATGTGAGAATATGAAACATTTGATAATGTTTCAAGATTCAAGACCAGAAAAGAAATCCAACGAAGAAACAACAAATTAGGATTGTCTAACACCTAACCAGAAACAAAACCATAACAGTGAAATTCATACAACATTCAACATTTCAAACGAACGAAAAAAATTGTTTGCATATCCTTTACAGGACAGCGCTGTCAACATCAGCATCTTTCAGCTGATTGTTGATTTCTTGGCAAGATTAAGCTCAGTAGTTTGCCATTGCTTTCTGAGCGACCAGTTCACATACCCCGTAAGTTACCGACGCGGTTAGAACCGCTACCGATTCTCGCCGTCGTCACTTTACTTACGAGAGTATACGAGATTGTGGAGAAAGTCATGTAACCTCTAGACCAGGGAGGCTGGCAAGCGAACGAAAGAACAAAACCACAGAATAAACTTAGTATTTTCAAATTAGATAATGTATAAAACATGCATTAAAAAAAATTGACACTGACAGGAGGAGGTTCACATAACAACACTGACAGGAGGAGGTTCACATAACAACACTGACAGGAGGAGGTTCACATAACAACACTATGACAGGAGGAGGTTCACATAACAACACTGACAGGAGGAGGTTCACATAACAACATTATGACAGGAGGAGGTTCACATAACAACACTAACAGGAGGAGGTTCACATAACACTGACAGGAGGTGGTTCACATAACAACACTATGACAGGAGGAGGTTCACATAACAACACTATGACAGGAGGAGGTTCACATAACAACATTATGACAGGAGGAGGTTCACATAACAACACTAACAGGAGGAGGTTCACATAACACTGACAGGAGGTGGTTCACATAACAACACTATGACAGGAGGAGGTTCACATAACAACATTATGACAGGAGGAGGTTCACATAACAACACTAACAGGAGGAGGTTCACATAACACTGACAGGAGGTGGTTCACATAACAACACTATGACAGGAGGAGGTTCACATAACAACACTATGACAGGAGGAGGTTCACATAACAACACTATGACAGGAGGAGGTTCACATAACAACACTATGACAGGAGGAGGTTCACATAACAACATTAACAGAAGACATTCACTAAGGCATGTGTCCTTAGCAACTCAATGAGCATGCTCAAGAGGACAGAGATGGGTGGATCCGATGAGAGTGGTTGCTGTCTCTGGAGTGGTCTCAGCTGGCAAAGATTAGCTTCATCTTCGTGCCAGGGCACGCGGGAGTATAAGGAAATGAGAGGGTTGACAAGCTCGCAGGTATGGCTAATGTGGAGGGCGGACGCGCCATGGACCAGGCTGACATTCTGAATGCGCTACAAGAAGTAAGACTTTTGGGAGAACCAAGTGGTGACCGCGAATCTGCAACCATGGTCAGACTGCGAGAACAGCAAATTAAAAGAGGTGTGGCCAAACAAGAACACTACGCGGGAAGCCAAAGAAGATTGATAAACCAGCACAGAACCGGTGTCGTTAGCCGCTACACGCTGCAGGATTTGCTGAGGAAGGGATCCAAGCACTTATGGACTGAATGGTTTGATGTGCAATGAGGATGATCTGTAGACTAACTAACTAACATTGACAGAAGGAGATTCACATAACAACACTGTGATAGAAGGAGGTTCACATAACAACACTGTTACAGGAGGAGGTTCGCATAACAACACTGTGACAGGAGGAGGTTCACATAACAACACTGTGACAGGAGGAGGTTCACATAACAACACTGTTACAGGAGGAGGTTCACATAACAACACTGTGACAGGAGGAGGTTCACATAACAACACTGTGACAGAAGAAGGTTCACATAACAACACTGTGACAGAAGAAGGTTCACATAACAACACTGTGACAGAAGGAGGTTCACATAACAACACTGTGACAGGAGGAGGTTCACATAACAACACATACAGAAGGAGGTTCACATAACAACATGGTGTAACAACATTTTGTTGTTTAAATATTGTTTATTGTTCTAGCAATGTTCACACACAAATTCAGGTTTTTAAACATTTGATTATGCATGTTGCTGTGGTTGAGACTCCCAAATATGTTTGTGTGTATTTCTCTATAGTTCAGTCCATGATTAACTATACCAGAAATTCAGAAGAGTAGTAATACAGTGGACTCCCTCATAAGCCAGCGGCAGCGGAGAAGTCCACAACCACGCCAACACGAAGCAACCAGGCAACTCACCAAAGACCTCCACACAGGAGGAAACCACAACCGAAGTCTTCACCGGCAAAATCCTGCTGAAACAAACCAGCTTTGGGTAGGCTAAACTGTCGGCGCTACCAACAGACAAGGTACTGAGTCTGTTTGAGAACGAGCTGGGAAGACCCAGCTGCGTAAGACGCCTGATGGAGTAGTGGTCTCCATCAAAAAGAACTCAAAGACCACCGCACTATTACAGAAAAATATCGCAACAAGAGAAAGCTGACATCAAGCTTCCCCACGGCATATCATTGGAAGCCACTCGACACAGCGCAACCAAACGATGGGTCATCAAGCGAGTTAAGACCCATCTCACACACTATCAGATCAGGGAGATGCTGTCGAGAGAGAACTCGCCACTAAACATTACCAATGCAGAGAGGATTATCGGGAAGAAAAATACCTCCGCAGTCTATCGGAGGACCGGATGATCCCTCACACTATAAAATGGGACAGAAGAGAAAACGCTCCAGAGTACTACGGACCTCCAGTGCTCTAGGTGCCAGAAGTTTTGGCACATCCGTGCCACATGCAAAAGTGAGGTGGAGGTCTGTAGATACTGCTCTGTACCCCACCCATACAGTCAGTGCCCTCAAGTTAAGATCGACACGGACTTCAAGAGGCCTAACCCAAACAGAAAGTGCATCAACTGCATCGCCAATCACGATGCCAGGTACCCCCTTTGCTCTTGCCACCAAGACAGCATGGAAGCCATGACGATCGCCATCAAATCCAATCTACTGTATAAAGAGGCTAGGATGCGGTACGAGGCTACAACCTGTCTAACAAAGAGTGACAAGGCACGATTGGGAGGCCAACTGAAGGACCTGAGATCCTAGTTCACCAATATCGAGGATCAGCGAGACAAGACATAAGAGACGCAAATAACAGTCATTCAGTGCATCCTGGACGAACTGAAGCAAGTACAGCAAATGATTGAGCAGGATGTCCATCGAATGGCTGCAATAAAGGCTGAACTAAACGAGGAAATAGAAGAGATAGAAATACAAACAGACAGCGACCAAGAATGGACGGTCACCAGGGAAAGAGATTATTCTCCAGCAAGAACAAGATACCAAACCGTTCACGACACAAGGTACCAAAGAAGACCCGAAAACAGACCAAGACTAAGACAAGATGTCTGTAGGAAGGATGCCGGCTGGTAAAACTCCCTGAAGGAAACAACACCATAAGACGGGGCGGAAACACAATTACGCTAGGCCTTACAAGTGTGCGACTCTATTCCAGACATGTAAAACTACGAACACAATGATAACAAATCAGAATCCAGGAAGCCGATATACACGTCTCTATTTACGAAAGAAGAAGTACGAGATACACCATAAGGGCCCCGACTATAACGAAATCGATAAGTCGACGGTTGAACGGAGCCATTCTTCTCAAGAATTGGAATTGAAGTTAGGATACTGCAGCATGCGTGTCAAGAATATATGTTACAAGTGAAGGACCCTTGTTGATATCTTGAAGTGTGTTGGGTATTCTGCTAACCTCATATTTTTTTTTAAATAGAAATATCAGCATTCAATGGATGATGAGATCAGAATCACATCCGCTGTCTTGACTTCACAGAACATGTCCTAGTACCAATTTAAGGCTGGGTCAACATGTGAGCACAGGACAATTGTAACTGATTCTTCTTCTTCTTCTTCTTCTTCTTCTTCTTCTTCTTCTTCTTCTTCTTCTTCTTCTTCTTCTTCTTCTTCTTCTTCTTCTTCTTCTTCTTCGTTCATCCGGTGGTTTTTTTTTCTTTTTCGGACGTGATTGCAGTGTGCCTGTTTACAGCAGAGCTGCGTTCTTGCGCCGTTGGGCCTACACATCAGACTTCTGTGGGCATTTGTTGACCGGGTTAACCTTACCGGGGGTTTCGTAAGACGTTTGACTCTCACTGGTGTGGTGTTACTCCCCCATCCCAGCTGGCCCATTTAGAACAGCCAAAGACATAACGGTCAACCCTCATGGGAAGGCAGGGGCAGACCAAGGAGGCTTCCATAATTGCAGAGCCCACACATAGCGCTCTAGTACTGGGCTCACCCAATGAATCGTCACGTGCTGAACATGGCTGCATAGCCTCACTTCCGTATATTGTCCCCCCCCCCCCCCGTTCACCACAGGCTGTTCCTCCGGAAACCAGAAGAATACAGTCAGTAGATAACATCCACACAGTGAGCTTTCGATTCGGACTTTCCCCGTAATGGATTTGCTATCCAAGCAATATTCCATTTCGTGCCACTAGGACACTTTTTCCATCTTTGATGACGCCCACACAGTGAGCTTTCGATTCGGACTTTCCACGTAATGGATTTGCTATCCAAGCAATATTCCATTTCGTGCCACTAGGACACTTTTTCCAACTTTGATGACGCCCACATAGTGAGCTTTCGATTCGGAATTTCCACGTAATGGATTTGCTAACCAAGCAATATTCCATTTCGTGCCACTGGGACGTTTTTTCCGTCTTTGATGACGCCCACACAATGAGCTTTTGATTTGGACTTTCCACGTAATGGATTTGCTAGCCAAGCAATATTCCATTTCATGCATCTGGGACACTTTTGTTACCGACATACCTGTGGTGTGAAGTGTGGCAGTCTAAGTACTTCTTCATGTACCTTTAGATGTCAACCTGAATGTAGTTAAAGTAAGCTGCGGTCAACTTGAGCTTGTTGATATCTCCATAAAGCTTGTCCTCAAATGAAGCAAATGTGGGCCAAAATATCTTTCTCTGTTCTGCATATATTGGGCACCCATGCAGCAAATGTTTAGCTGTCATTTTACCAGTTCCACAATTACATTCATCGGTATCTCCTATCTTAAGTTTATTGAACAAGTGGTATTTCAGCCTGTTATGCCCTGTGCGGAGTCTGAAAATTGCTACTTGTTCTCTTCGGTCGAGTTTGTAATATGCATCATCCTTCTGGTGACCTGGATGCTCTGATTCCCATTTGGTTCTATAAGTGCTTTTTATAAACCTCTTTGCCTCATTATAGGTAATGTCTATGTAGGCTGGGGTAGTCGTCGCCCTATTTTGCCAGTCTGTCAGCCTCTTCATTTCCAGGTATACTGCAATGTGATGGGATCCACTGTATTACAACTTTTTGGGATTTATGACATAGTCCATAGAGTGCTGCTCTTAGTGCTGCTAGTTCTGTGCTGTTTTCGATCTTCAGTATTGAGGCAGCTGACTTTGCATCTGTGAAGATAGCTATTTGTTTCTCTTTATTTTCCTCCATCAAGACAATCAAATATTCTGTAGTATACATGTGACAAGGCAGTCAAATATTCTGTAGCTTACATGTGACAAGACAGTCAAATATTCTGTAGCATACATGTGACAAGACAGTCAAATATTCTGTAGTATACATGTGACAAGACAGTCAAATATTCCGTAGTATACATGTGACAAGACAATCAAATATTCTGTAGTATACATGTGACAAGACAGTAAAATATTCCATAGTGTACACATGACAAGACAGTCAAATATTCTGTAGCGTACATGTGACAAGACAATCAAATATTCTGTAGCATACATGTGACAAGACAGTCAAATATTCTGTAGCATACAAGTGACAAGACAGTCAAATATTCTGTGGTATACATGTGACAAGACAGTCAAATATTCTATAGTATACATGTGACAAGACAGTCACATATTCTGTAGTATACATGTGACAAGACAGTCAAATATTATGTAGCATACATGTGACAAGACAGTCAAATATTCTGTAGCATACATGTGACAAGACAGTCAAATATTCTGTAGCGTACATGTGACAAGACAATCAAATATTCTGTAGTATACATGTGACAAGACAGTCAAATATTCTGTAGCATACATGTGACAAGACAGTCAAATATTCTGTAGCATACATGTGACAAGACAGTCAAATATTCTGTGGTATACATGTGACAAGACAGTCAAATATTCTGTAGTATACATGTGACAAGACAGTCAAATATTCTGTAGCATACATGTGACAAGACAGTCAAATATTCTGTAGCATACATGTGACAAGACAGTCAAATATTCCGTAACATACATGTGACAAGACAGTCAAATATTCCGTAGCATACATGTGACAAGACAGTCACATATTCTGTAGTATACATGTGACAAGACAGTCAAATATTCTGTAGCGTACATGTGACAAGACAATCAAATATTCTGTAGCTTACATGCGACAAGACAGTCACATATTCTGTAGCATACATGTGACAAGACAGTCAAATATTCCGTAACATAGGCTACATGTGACAAGACAGTCAAATATTCCGTAGCATACATGTGACAAGACAGTCACATATTCTGTACTATACATGTGACAAGACAGTCAAATATTCCGTAGCATACATTTGACAAGACAGTCAAATATTCCGTAGTATACATGTGACAAGACGGTCAAATATTCTGTAGTATACATGTGACAAGACAGTCAAATATTCTGTAGCGTACATGTGACAAGACAGTCAAATATTCTGTAGCTTACATGCGACAAGACAGTCAAATATTCTGTGGTATGCATGTGACAAGACAGTCAAATATTCTGTAGCATACATGCGACAAGACAGTCAAATATTCTGTAGCATACATGTGACAAGACAGTCAAATATTCTGTAGCATACATGTGACAAGACAGTCAAATATTCTGTAGCGTACATGTGACAAGACAATCAAATATTCTGTAGTATACATGTGACAAGACAGTCAAATATTCTGTAGCATACATGTGACAAGACAGTCAAATATTCTGTAGCATACATCTGACAAGACAGTCAAATATTCTGTGGTATACATGTGACAAGACAGTCAAATATTCTGTAGTATACATGTGACAAGACAGTCAAATATTCTGTAGCGTACATGTGACAAGACAATCAAATATTCTGTAGTATACATGTGACAAGACAGTCAAATATTCTGTAGCATACATGTGACAAGACAGTCAAATATTCTGTAGCATACATGTGACAAGACAGTCAAATATTCTGTAGTATACATGTGACAAGACAGTCAAATATTCTGTAGCATACATGTGACAAGACAGTCAAATATTCTGTAGCATACATGTGACAAGACAGTCAAATATTCTGTAGCATACATGTGACAAGACAGTCAAATATTCTGTAGCGTACATGTGACAAGACAATCAAATATTCTGTAGTATACATGTGACAAGACAGTCAAATATTCTGTAGCATACATGTGACAAGACAGTCAAATATTCTGTAGCATACATGTGACAAGACAGTCAAATATTCTGTGGTATACATGTGACAAGACAGTCAAATATTCTGTAGTATACATGTGACAAGACAGTCAAATATTCTGTAGCATACATGTGACAAGACAGTCAAATATTCTGTAGCATACATGTGACAAGACAGTCAAATATTCCGTAATATACATGTGACAAGACAGTCAAATATTCCGTAGCATACATGTGACAAGACAGTCACATATTCTGTAGTATACATGTGACAAGACAGTCAAATATTCTGTAGCGTACATGTGACAAGACAATCAAATATTCTGTAGCTTACATGCGACAAGACAGTCAAATATTCTGTAGCATACATGTGACAAGACAGTCAAATATTCCGTAACATAGGCTACATGTGACAAGACAGTCAAATATTCCGTAGCATACATGTGACAAGACAGTCACATATTCTGTACTATACATGTGACAAGACAGTCAAATATTCTGTAGCATACATGTGACAAGACAGTCAAATATTCCGTAGTATACATGTGACAAGACAGTCAAATATTCTGTAGTATACATGTGACAAGACAGTCAAATATTCTGTAGCGTACATGTGACAAGACAGTCAAATATTCTGTAGCTTACATGCGACAAGACAGTCAAATATTCTGTGGTATGCATGTGACAAGACAGTCAAATATTCTGTAGCATACATGCGACAAGACAGTCAAATATTCTGTAGCATACATGTGACAAGACAGTCAAATATTCTGTAGCATACATGTGACAAAACAGTCAAATATTCTGTAGCGTACATGTGACAAGACAATCAAATATTCTGTAGTATACATGTGACAAGACAGTCAAATATTCTGTAGCATACATGTGACAAGACAGTCAAATATTCTGTAGAATACATGTGACAAGACAGTCAAATATTCTGTGGTATACATGTGACAAGACAGTCAAATATTCTGTAGTATACATGTGACAAGACAGTCAAATATTCTGTAGCATACATGTGACAAGACAGTCAAATATTCTGTAGCATACATGTGACAAGACAGTCAAATATTCCGTAACATACATGTGACAAGACAGTCAAATATTCCGTAGCATACATGTGACAAGACAGTCACATATTCTGTAGTATACATGTGACAAGACAGTCAAATATTCTGTAGCGTACATGTGACAAGACAATCAAATATTCTGTAGCTTACATGCGACAAGACAGTCAAATATTCTGTAGCATACATGTGACAAGACAGTCAAATATTCCGTAACATAGGCTACATGTGACAAGACAGTCAAATATTCCGTAGCATACATGTGACAAGACAGTCACATATTCTGTAGTATACATGTGACAAGACAGTCAAATATTCTGTAGCATACATGTGACAAGACAGTCAAATATTCCGTAGTATACATGTGACAAGACAGTCAAATATTCTGTAGTATACATGTGACAAGACAGTCAAATATTCTGTAGCGTACATGTGACAAGACAGTCAAATATTCTGTAGCTTACATGCGACAAGACAGTCAAATATTCTGTGGTATGCATGTGACAAGACAGTCAAATATTCTGTAGCATACATGTGACAAGACAGTCAAATATTCCGTAGTATACATGTGACAAGACAGTCAAATATTCTGTAGTATACATGTGACAAGACAGTCAAATATTCTGTAGCGTACATGTGACAAGACAGTCAAATATTCTGTAGCTTACATGCGACAAGACAGTCAAATATTCTGTGGTATGCATGTGACAAGACAGTCAAATATTCTGTAGCATACATGCGACAAGACAGTCAAATATTCTGTAGCATACATGTGACAAGACAGTCAAATATTCTGTAGCATACATGTGACAAGACAGTCAAATATTCTGTAGCGTACATGTGACAAGACAATCAAATATTCTGTAGTATACATGTGACAAGACAGTCAAATATTCTGTAGCATACATGTGACAAGACAGTCAAATATTCTGTAGAATACATGTGACAAGACAGTCAAATATTCTGTGGTATACATGTGACAAGACAGTCAAATATTCTGTAGTATACATGTGACAAGACAGTCAAATATTCTGTAGCATACATGTGACAAGACAGTCAAATATTCTGTAGCATACATGTGACAAGACAGTCAAATATTCCGTAACATACATGTGACAAGACAGTCAAATATTCCGTAGCATACATGTGACAAGACAGTCACATATTCTGTAGTATACATGTGACAAGACAGTCAAATATTCTGTAGCGTACATGTGACAAGACAATCAAATATTCTGTAGCTTACATGCGACAAGACAGTCAAATATTCTGTAGCATACATGTGACAAGACAGTCAAATATTCCGTAACATAGGCTACATGTGACAAGACAGTCAAATATTCCGTAGCATACATGTGACAAGACAGTCACATATTCTGTAGTATACATGTGACAAGACAGTCAAATATTCTGTAGCATACATGTGACAAGACAGTCAAATATTCCGTAGTATACATGTGACAAGACAGTCAAATATTCTGTAGTATACATGTGACAAGACAGTCAAATATTCTGTAGCGTACATGTGACAAGACAGTCAAATATTCTGTAGCTTACATGCGACAAGACAGTCAAATATTCTGTGGTATGCATGTGACAAGACAGTCAAATATTCTGTAGCATACATGTGACAAGACAGTCAAATATTCCGTAGTATACATGTGACAAGACAGTCAAATATTCTGTAGTATACATGTGACAAGACAGTCAAATATTCTGTAGCGTACATGTGACAAGACAGTCAAATATTCTGTAGCTTACATGCGACAAGACAGTCAAATATTCTGTGGTATGCATGTGACAAGACAGTCAAATATTCTGTAGCATACATGCGACAAGACAATCAAATATTCCAGTCAATAAATTGTGTATTTGTTCGCTTTCCGTCAGTATGCATCTTAAGAGTCTTAGCGAAATAGTATGTTGTTTTTGTTGTTGTTTGTCCATCAAGAATGATGATAACCATTCATTTCGTCCAGTGGGGTTGAAAGTATTTAGCTGTGAGTTCTAAGATGGCTGATAAGGCCCAATTTGGCTTGAAATAGTATGTACTATACAGCAGACGATACACTGCAGAACATACTAGCCACAAAGTGTGCAATCTCCTGTTACTATCTAGCCTGTTTAACTTTTGCTAAACTGTGTCGTGGGGGTGCCCGACATCCTATCAAATCAACCACGGATTTATAAAATTTGGCAGACATCAGTACATAGACGAAGAAATTAGATGCTGAAGCGACGGACACAAAGAACTCTTCTATGTCCCTCAATAACTTATGTAGTTTGTGTGTTGGTCTCAAGAACGGATTTACGTAAAAGTAAATATAGATGACACTGCCTGGGAAGTTGCAAAGATTGAACACAATACAGACAACAAGCAGCATTCTAGACGCCTTGATGTTGATTCTACCTACATCCGTCTTGGCTGTGGACATTTTGATACGTTCTTTGGATACGCGATTGAGTCTGTATGCAATTGAACAAGAATTAGCTGCAATCACAAAAGCAAATAGAAAAGCTACAGCCGTTAGGACAATATCTGATATAGTCTCCAAGACGAGTCTGTTTTCTGTGAACCACTGAGTTTCTCGAGCGGTGGGTAGAGTTCTGTTATAAATTTTGTTAAAACTCCATTCTATTTTATGCTTGAAAAAAGCATATGGTATAATATACAGAGTCCAGGCAGCGTACACACAACCCAGAACTGCCATAACTGTCCTATTGGTGACCCAACGGGAGACTTTGAGAGGGAACAAGACAGACAGAAATCTCTCACACGAGATGACCACAGTGTGTGTGAAAGAAACAAACTCGGCCCAACGCCCAGGCCCGCGCACGTACGACATAGCAAATGGGTAGTATATTTCCGCGAGCACAGGGTCGAATCTCGCCAGGATACAGTCACATTTTCTAACTGACAGATTCACAAGGAACAACATATCACAAACGGCCATGGACAGCAGTATAATGTTGGTTGTATCTTTGGCTACCCTGGCAGATAGGATGATCAAGGTGATTGCATTTCCGATAACGCCAACAAGGACAATAAAATGGACTAGAAAACAATTGATCACTATATCTGCAGTGGTGATATATGCGTTGCTGACTTCTTCGTCAAGTGTTTTCTCCAGTTCGAGTGAGCCAATCATGTTACCACTTGTAATTGTTACCACACTGTTCATCTTTACGTCTGCTGTACACGCCGGAATCACAGAGCGATCAGTCGAGGAAATCCTAGTGTAGATAATCATCTAAAACAGTGGTTCTCAACCGCTGGGTAATTTCCCCCCCCCCCCCCCCCATGGGGGTTAGGGTTTCCGGGAGGGGGGGGGATTAAGATTATTTCAAGATCACGTTAATACAAGAACCAATGAACCAATTACTTGATAATGTTTTTCCCTACATACTTTACGGTTCTGTACTTCTTGCCCTTCTGAAATTCGTTTTATAACGTAAATAGACCCGCAAATCACGTTTTATGTAGACGTCTAGACTTGTTCTAGTATGTGTTATTAAATTTAGCTTCCATTTTTACGTATACTATGTAGGGGTGGGGGATTTATAGGGAGGAAATACGAAAGGTAGGGGGGATGACATTCTAAACATATGGCGAAGGGGTTCATGGGCTAAAAAACGGTTGAGTACCACTGTTCTAAAGGTATTTTGTGCCTAAAAATTTCCCCAAAGGTAACCTGTGTGCAGGCATTACCCCAATGGCAGCCTGTATGCAGACATTTACCCAAAGATAGCCTGTGTGCAGACATTCCTCAGCAAGTAATCTGTGGTTGGCTTGGAGAAATATGCACACAAAATAAACACGAGGTCTCAACAGCGGATTGGACTCTAGTGATCATTCTCGTTTGTTGGATAGTTGGTGGATCTTCTGGTTGGTTGATTGGTTGATCCTCTGATTGATTGATTGGTTGATTTTCTGGTTGATTGGTTGGTGGATCTTCTCGTTGGTTGATCGATCTGTCCTCTGGTTGGTTGATTGGTTCGTTGTTCTGTGGATCTTCTTGAGGACTGAGTTTTGACTCTGATGTTCACTGCAATGTCGTTCAGTTTGGGTGACGCCGACAAATCTTGCACCTGTCGAAGTTAGTGTAGCGTAGGTACTTTCCTGAACACTTGGAATCTAAGTACTATCTGTAAAGGGACTCCACTGCAGAGATCTTCTTCATCTCTTCGAGCATAGAAAAAGCGGGGTGTGAGAGATTTGTACTGAAACTTTACATCTGCGGTGAATCGTATTAGGATGTAAGCAGGTCGTGAATCAACACAGCGCATACAGGCTGGCTAAGTGTGTGCTTGGGTTGGTGTTGTTTCTCTACAGGCTGTAGGTACCTCATCGTCAACAGACCCCCAACCATGGCCTGATGCTCAAGTAAACAAGTGATGCTAAATATTGACCCCATACCAGATGTGGTTATTGTAGATTGAACCCACAAGCGGAAGAAACAACGGTATGAAGGAGAAACCCCGAGGACACTGGCGGCTTGATAACAATTGTAAATGCGGCTATTTTAAAATTAAACCCACAAGAGGAAGAAACTATAGTATGAGGGAGAAACTGCTGTATGAGAGAGAAACCACTGCATAGGGGAGAAACTACGGTATGAGAGAGAAATATATATATATATTACAGAAGAAGTAGACCAAGAAGGCGGTGGAGAGATAATATATATACAGAACTACAAGCACTTGGAATCAACGACTGGCAAGAGAAGGTCAACCAGAGAGGCGAATGGAGACGGATTGTATCTGCAGCAAAGAACCTCAATGGCTCGGAACGCTGAAGAAGAAGAAGATATATATATATATATATATATATATATATATATATATATATATATATATATATATATATATATATATATATATATATATATAAGTCGGCGTGGCCGAAATTATATAAGCGCTCGGTCTTAAACTTCCAATGCGCTGATGATGGGGGGAGGAGGGTGGGGGGGGGGGTTAATACCTCACCGACATTAAGTTGGACCTAAACGTTGACGCCCCGTTCAGAAAGCCATGGCAGACTACCGAACGAAAGCAATGGCAACCTACTGAACGTACAATTGTATAGAAAATCGACCTTGCAGTGATGGCAAGGTCCTACAAAGAACATGCAAATTGATAGTAATGTTCTCTACACCCAGTCAACAATTATTTCCCATAGATGAGTAAATTTACAGTACGTCTCTAAACTTACAAAAACAGTGTTTGATACGTCCATATATAATGTCGTATTTTCTGTAAGTTTATCTATAGCATAGATTGTAAGAACTTGTGACTACATAACTGACATGGCTACCACAGATGAAATATTTGAGGTATGCATGACGTACTGTTATAAATAATTGACTTCTCCATAACATTACATAACAGATGTGAGTTATAAATCTCATTTCATAATTATAGTTGTGAAGATGAAATAAGAACATAACTGTCGGGCTACATGTATCACATATATGAAAGTTAACTAAATTAGTTCACAAATTTCGCGTCTGATATAACGGTGTTAACTTCTTTAATCTCCCGTTAATATCACTGGTTAGCATTCATGATGCTGTGTGAGTATAACAATTAACGGTTCGTCTTTGGCTGAAAATGTATGCCTTCTTATCGATCAACTGATAATGTTGTATTACAGTAAATGGGCTGAAAGTCAATGAGCCAATTATGGGAAATTGTCTCTATCATTTCGCCACCTTGTAACTAGAGTTGACGGAGAATGCACACAATAGTCCACGTAATTTGATACATTGTTAGGTTTGGCGAGGACAATTATGACGTCATCAAAATTGGTGATTATCTCATGGCGACTTCTATGACTAGAGCTGTCTGTCTGTCTGCCCAACCATCCGTCCGTACGTCCATCCGCCCCTTCCTCACGTCTGTCCGTCTGCCTGTATCGATCTATCTTTATTCTTATCTCTCCGTCTTCGATCTGTTTGTCTTTTTGTCTGTCCGCCCATCCGTCTGCCTATTTGCCTGCCTGCCTGCCTGCCTGTCTGTCTGTCGGCTATACTTTCCTTACTGACCCCAGTCTGTGTGGAAGGTGTCTGATTCATTATCCTTTGATGTATCTAACCCCAGAGACTCTGTCAGTAGTTGCACTCCATCCGACATAGATCATAGGATCGGTGGAACATTCGGATCCCCTACAAACATAACCAAGACATAGATAACGGGGTCGCTGGGACATTCGAACCCCCTACAAATACCACCAAGACATAGATCACCAGGTCGCTGGGACATCCGAACCCCCTACAAATATCACCAAGATAAATATCATGGGTCGCTGGGACATCTGGACCCACTACAAATATCACCAAGCCAAGTATGAGAGAGGGATCGAGCGATCATTTTAACCTGACACGGGCGCCATATGATTATGTTACCATTACTACATATGAGGGTGTAGCATAGGTGGGAGCGCAAGCGCAATTGAAATACCACTACTTTTATCGTTTCTTTACTTATTCAGTCGTCTCGGTAGAGATTTGTTCGCAGCAGACGAGTGTAATCTCCGGCGGGCCTATTCTCGCAGGTCGCGAGAGCCGCACAGTGGAGGGATGGGAGACATTGCTCGCAATAGACAAGTAATGTCTCCTGCGGTAGCTCTGGCGGGCCTATTCCCGCTGGTCGCGGGGTCTGCTAAAGACAGGCGGAGAGTCTGACGATAGTGCACGCTTTACACAGGTCCGGACACTTGTGATTGACAGATGTGCGCGCCCTTACGGTCCGGACGCGTACGAGGCCCTCACCTGTGGGACTTGGCTGAACGCCTCTAAGCCGGGTCCCTTGGGTTCTAGGGCCTGGCCAGCACTCGCCATCTGCTCGTGGTGGCGAGGTCTCGGAGGATTGACGCTGTGCCGCCAGCGTCTGCAGCCTACGTTGTGCCAGACGTATTGGTAACCCATTCCTCTGGAATACACAAGACTAGGTCGAGAGAGGGGACATGTCGTTTGGGCATCACATGTTTCTCTGAAGCTCTGCCCAGGCATTGTGATGGAATATTGGCCACATTCCAACTCACACACATTGGTCTGTCAAGACTGCAAGGTGCCACTCACTACATATGATTATGTTACCACTACCCAGGTCAGACCGGCTCTGTGGCGAAGGTGTTACCGACACAATTTACAATCCCCCATACCTTGTTCGGAATACAGCTGCAGGCGATTTGGAAGGAGATCGTCTGCGCTGGTTTCATACAGGTATGAGTGCCGGTCGTCCAGAAAGCAATGGCAAACTACTGAACGTAAAATTGCCAAGATATCACAAACAGACAAAAATGCTGGGGTTGACTACGTCGTCCTGTAAATGATATGCAACTTGCTTTACCACGACACACAATCCAAGGATAAAGTGGTTTCTCTAATCAAGGTTCCAGATGATTTCACACAAGTATACACTGACAACTGGAGTAGTATCAAAACACATCAAAGATAAATAAATATGTGTCTGTCTATACATATTTTATTAGTCCACACACAAACCACACTAAAGACTGGACAGAGACCTTGTACACAATCTTTAACACTAAAAAAAAAAAAACCATGTTCAAAATCAACTTTAGTTATCATATAGTCCTTAGGCACACCGAAACACATGCTTTTCAATTCCCCCCCCCCCCCCCCACTTCTGCTAATAACACCTCTGTGTTAGAACTAGCACAACTACCAAAAATAGACACAACTTTGAGACTATTATCAAAACAGTACACGAACATGACATTCTTATCTACTCTATGCAGCAACATCCACATACCAAATACACTACAGAGACGATTCCAGCTATAAGTTTTTATTTCTGTCATATCCGAGAATTCCGGCATGCTTAATAAATAACAACCCTTTTATGACCCACGTTGGACACCACAGTGCATGGTGCGTATAATTTCATACTATGCATAACATCCCATATTGCACCAATCATTTAGTATACTGACATGATGCTGTTTTTATTCTTGTAAAATTTACTGGAAATACTGTAAAATAAACAGTTATAGGTATTATAAGTGCGTTCACTTGTTGGTTTTTAGTATTGACATTACATATGGATGTCATGTGGTGAGCGGGTGTTTCATGTTGATGGCCAAGTCAAGAAATATCGCACCCAAACTAATCAAATGTGTTAGCCAAATTATGAAGTATAATGACCAAACAAAGAAATATGTATGGAAAAGTATGAAAATATTAGTCAAACTAACAAAAGTATTGACCAAAATCATAAATATCTCAACCAAACTTATAAATATATCGACCAAGTAGGAAAAAATGTTAGCCAAACTAATAAAATATTTGCCAAAATAGGAAATATCTGAATCAAACATGTAAATATAGCAACAAAGTAGGAAATAATGCTAGCCAAACTATTAAAAATGTTGGCCAAAATAAGAAATAGGTCGACCAAACTTATAAAACTGAAAGCAAATATGATAGTCAAAGCTAGAAATATGTCGACTAATAAAATATGTAAAATGATGGACAAATGAGAAATATGAATGACAAAGTAAGAAAATATGTTAGCTAAAAGTGAGAAAAATAATTGCCGAATTAAGAAATATCTCAACCATACTTATGATAAGTGGGAAACTTTGTTAATCAAATGTGAAAAAAAAAATCAACCAAGTTAAGAAATATCTCAATCAAACTTATAAAAGGTAGGAAAATTTGTTAACCAAAGGGGAAAAATATTGGTCAAACTTATAAATATCTCGTCCAAACTTATAAACGCAGCAAAATCTGTTAGCCATATGAGAAAATAAATATATTGGCCAAATAAAGAAATATTTCAAGCAAGTTTATAAATATTCCGATCAAGCTTATAAAAAGTTGAAGAATTGTTAGCAAAAGTGGAAAAGTATTAACCAAAATGAGAAAGACAGTAATAAAAGTGAGAAAATTGCTGTCACAACTTGTCCAATTGCCCTAGCAACTTTCCCATTTGCTCTCACTACTTGTCGAATCGATCTATTAACTTGACCAATTAACCTCACAAATTCCTCACTGACACTCACAATTTGTCCACTTGCTATCACAACTTGTCGATCGCCTCTCACAAAGCACCCACGGGGGTTTACTATATATATATTACTAGCTGACCAGGCCAGGCTTCGCCCAGGTCCTGGCGGGGATCTATCTATCTGTCTGTTTGTCTGTCTGTCTGTCTTCTGTCTGTCTGTCTGTCTGACCCGGCTTCGCCCAGCTCCTGGTGGGGAGCATCTCATTTAATTCATATAAATAGTCATATAAGCTCCCGTTCCCGTTCCCGACTGTCTGTCTGTCTGTCTGACCCGGCCCGGCTTCGCCCAGCTCCTGGTGGGGAGCATCTAATTTAATTCATATAAGAGTCATATAAGCTCCCATTCCCGTTGTCGCGTAATGTTGACTATTTTGACAGACAAGGATCAGAAATAGCAACCAATAGACTTTCAGGATTCCGAAAGACTAATCACTGTCGAAGAAGAGGCCGAAATGGCTCGAACTAGGAAGTACGATTCGGAACTGTCCCAGGAATGACCAGGTCGTCAGACAGTGTTCAGGCACAGATAGGTAAAGCGAACAACCGTACTAGGAATAATTCTAGACAGTAGGCTTAATGAATCTGGCGACGAATGCCTGCAAAAATTAAAGAGCCCCCTTTAACTGATCCATTCTCACAACATGGAGGAAGAGTACAAATATAAAGTTACAACTTGCATTCCTTCTCTCTCTCAGTATCCTAATATTAAATTAGAGTATAACAGCAACAGACTAAGTATGTTTCTGGTATCACATATAACTATTAATTTAATGAAATACTGTGGCATGTAAAAGTCTGTTGCCCTAGTGTGTAGGCAATCAAATCCTAGACTAAGTTGGCAGGCTAAAGGTGTCAGCCGAGGAGGTTGGCCACTCAGCTCAAGATTTGGGTCCAGCTTGTCAACTCGGGTGATGTTCCAGTTCAGGTTGCGGATTCACTCTCCAGCAATAGACATGGTGCTCACGACCGGTAAGTATGCGTTGCTGCAAGTTGCTGGCTCATGGTACCACCAAAGAAGGTGCAGAACTGCTGGAAGTTAATCAGAAAAACAGAACCGGTGAATGCTTGTCCTACGTCCAGGATACTCTCATTGCACACCTCGCTCTCAGTCTCATATTCAGACACGACTAGCATCACAAGACTATCACCTCTGTCACAGACACATCACTAGCGCTATGACAACACAATGACAAATGGCTAACGTGGACAACTACTATTTTCCTTAGCCACATATTATCAATCTCATCAGAGTCAGATGCCCATGTATTCCAGTCTACAGACACGGACACATCAATGTATATTTCTGAGTCTGATCACACTCTACAACATTCTTACT
Source organism: Cepaea hortensis (assembly GCA_963921405.1). Taxonomy (NCBI): domain Eukaryota; kingdom Metazoa; phylum Mollusca; class Gastropoda; order Stylommatophora; family Helicidae; genus Cepaea; species Cepaea hortensis. Next base: position 49,425,846 of record OY992881.1, read on the forward strand.
ATGATGCATTCACATATATTATAAATCACACCAATTACATTTAACACAATGAAGTGTACACAATGAGTATGAATCCCACAGATTACATTTAACTATGAAGCACGAACATTGATTATAAATCACACCGATTATATTTACTCGACAATGTATCACCATAGATTATGAATCACAGATTACATTCACATGACGAGGTATGAACATAGATTATGAATGACAGATTCCCTTCATTCAAAGTACACCACAGATTATGAATCATACAGAGTACATTCAATCGACGACGGAACACCATAGATTATGAAGCACACAAATTACATTCACTTGACGAATTACGAACATATATTATGAATCACTCAGATTCTATCTCAGCACATGAAGCAGTATTGTAAATTATAATTCTGATTCACTCCCGAAACACACAAATTAAATTCTACAGGAGGTTGAAGTATTAACATAGGTGTAGAGGGTAGGCAGTGAAGGACTGCGTTGAAGCAAGGATACTGATGTGAATGAAAGGCCTGTCCCACGCTGTCATGAGATGACCTCTGACAAGCGTGGTCTCCAGTAGACTATGTGAAAGAATTATTATTTCACAATTAACTATCAGTATTTCCTGTCACCGTTTATTCATCCAAATTACCTCTCTCATTCTATAATTATATTCTTCACTGGCGATATATTATTCTAGTATATATTATATTAATCCATAGTTAAACATCAAGCTTCATTGTCTGACCATTCTTCGATAGTCCAGTTCCCGCCTGTTAGATTTTGCCATTTTGTGTCGCCGTTCCCTTCATTCTTCATTCCTCTATTTTGGTCTTAGTATAATCATCGTCTCTATTAATTATATATTTATTCTGGCTGTAGTTTACGATCCCTGTTCTCTAACATTAGTTATCGCGTAGTTCACCCTGAATCTACACTACAAATGCCGGTAAATATATACATGTAAATTCGTACTAATTAATTAAATCAACGTACCTTCCAAAATGTGGTGATTAAACCTCTCCACGGGGGAACAGTGCCACTAGCAGTGTAAATATTACTTTTTGGTATCAATTTGGCTCGCCATTTTCTTTTCCCAAATATCGGCTAACTAGAGCCTGGATTATTTTGTTGCAAGATGTCTTTTTACATCTAGTATCGGCGCCTGTGTCCACACCGCTTCGAGTCAGTCGACCAAATGGACGATCTGCCGGCTGACGACAACTGGCCAGGCAGATTCTCGTGTTGCCACCCGGGTCGCAGGCTAAAACTGAATATGTTATTCAGCCAAACTTGCGCTGGGGCAGAAGGCATGCATAACTAATAGTTCTATAATATACTGTATAATATATATTTTAAAAACACTAGAATATTCACTAGGTTTACAGGAGATTAAATATATTAAATACTCGCCAATAATACAGGCATATTTATAGATATCTACAAACATGGGAAAATAGGGAAAAGATCGTTTTCCTAGATATATTTATAATGAAAAATATGATCTGCACTGTAATTTAAGCAAAAATAAAGTGGGAGACTGTCTATTACGTCACACCCGTTCCCGACTGTCTGTCTGTCTGTCTGTCTGTCTGTCTGTCTGTCTGTCTGTCTGTATGTCTGTCTGTCTGCCTGCCTGCCTGCCTGCCTGTCTGACCCGACCCGGATTCACCCAGTCCCTGGTGGGGAGCATCTCATTTAATTCATATAAGTAGTCGTATAAGCTTCCGTTCCCGACTATCTGTCTGCCTGTCTATCTGTCTGTCTATCTGTCCGTCTGTCTATCTATCTGTCTGTCCGACCCGGCCCGACTTCGCCCAGGCCCTGTTTTGGAGCATCTCATTTAATTCGTATAAGTAGTCATATAAGCTTCGGTTCCCGACTGTCTGTCTGTCTGTCTGTCTGTCTGTCCGACCCGGCCCGGCTTCACCCAGTCCCTAGTGGGGAGCATCTCATTTAATTCATATAAGTAGTCATATAAGCTCCCTTTCCCGACTATCTGTGTGTCTATCTGTCTATCTATCTGACCCGGCGCGGTTTCGCCCAGCTCCTGGCGGGGAGCGTCTCATTAAATTCATATAAAAAAAAAAATTAACTTAAGAATGTCTTTCCACACACCATCCATTATTTTTAATGAAAACTGTTTTTAAACACATACATGACTGTAGATAACTTCTTTAAACATAAAAAGATTAGTTAGAAAATTTTCACTATTTAAATAGATGCATTATTTTTACGAAAACTTTGAAAATGCCTTAAAGATTATATCATTATTTATTATAACTCATATGCCTGTAAATAACTGTAGACAAAGAGTTTATAAATCTTTGAAAACAATGCAACAATCTATATATACAATATATAGCAATGTTATTAAAAGTTAGGCCCCTTGAAATAACTTTTCTTAAGTTAAGTCCCCTCGCTATATATATAAATGATCAGATATAAAAATATTAAATTTTAGTAAGTAAATAGCTGATTGTACACTAACAAACTATGACAGTTGGATGCACGGGAATGAGAAGGAGACGTGTAGAAATTTCATCTCAATCGGATGGACCGTTCGCGAACGCATAAAGAACGGACATACATACAGACATACATCGTCTTTTATATATATAGACTAGCTGACCCGGCCCGGCTTCGCCCAGGCCCTGGCGGGGATCTATCTATCTATCTATCTATCTATCTATCTATCTATCTATCTATCTATCTATCTATCTATCTATCTATCTATCTATCTATCTATCTATCTATCTATCTATCTGTCTGTCTGTTTGTCTGTCTGTCTGTCTATCTATCTATCTATCTATCTATCTATCTATCTATCTATCTATATATCTATCTGCCTGCCTGTCTGTCTGTCTGTCTGTCTGTCTGTCTGTCTGTCTGTCTGTCTGTCTGACTGACCCGGCCCGGCTTCGCCCAGCTCCTGGTGGGGAGCATCTCATTTAATTCATATAAGTAATCATATAAGCTCCCGTTCCCGACTGTCTGTCTGTCTGTCTGTCTGTCTTTCTGTCTGTCTGTCTGTCTGTGTGACCCGGCCCGGCTTTACCCAGTCCCTGGTGGGGAGCATCTAATTTAATTCATATAAATAGTCATATAAGCTCCCGTTCCCGTTCCCGACTGTCTGTCTGTCTGTCTGTCTGTCTGTCTGAACGGGCCCGGCTTCGCCCAGCCCCTGATGGGGAGCATCTCATTTAATTCATATAAGTAGTCATATAAGTTCCCGTTCCCGACTGTCTGTCTGTCTGTCTGTATGTCTGTCTGTCTGTCTGTCTGTCTGTCCTACCCGGCCCGACTTCGCCCAGGCCCTGGTGAGGAGCATTTCATTTAATTCGTATAAGTAGTCATATAAGCTTCCGTTCCCGACTGTCTGTCTGTCTGTCTGTCTGTCTGTCTGTCTGTCTGTCTGTCTGTCTGACCCGGCTTCGCCAAGCCCCTGGTGGGGAGCATCTCATTTAATTCATATAAGCTCCAGTTCCCGACTACCTACCTACCTACCTACCTACCTACCTACCTATCTATCTATCTATCTATCTATCTATCTATCTATCTATCTATCTATCTATCTATCTATCTATCTATCTATCGATCTATCTATCTATCTATGTTCAGCCCGTTCCCGTTAAAAATATAGATAGAATAGAAGAATAGATAGATTAATAGTAGAAAATATGATTGGAAGAGATCTATCTAAATTAAACTTACGAAGATATCACGAACAGCCAATAAATGGTGGGCGGTGGGTTGACTGCAGAGTACTGCAAACGAAATGCAACTAACTTTCTCTCACAAAAAATTACTTTTTTTTTTAAACCAACGAAAATCTTTCGCAGGCCCGTCCTACATTCTGCCCTTCTTCTCTATTTCCTCTAATTCATTCTTTCATTCAACATCTCTTATGAAGCAATTCTTTGACAACAAAAGAACAATAATCATTAAAATGCATGAAAAGTAACTCGTTGAGGAAATGTTTAACATGGGCATCATAAATACCCAACGGTGGGTGTAACGCGCCATACATATGAGAATGTTAAAAAAATTAATGTGCTGTTGAAGAAAAATAAAAAGATGCGTTAGAAAATTTTCACTATTTAAATAGATGCATTATTTTTATGAAAACTTTGAAAATGCCGTAAAGATTATATCATTATTTATTATAACTCATATGCATGTAAATAACTGTAGACAAAGAGTTTATAAATCTTTGAAAACAATGCAACAATCTATATATAAAATTTATAGAAATGCTATTAAACGTTATGCCCCTTGAAATAACTTTTCTTGAGTTAAGTCCCCTCGCTATAAATAAATGATAATGTAAATTTAAATATTAAATTTTAGTAAGTAAATAGCTGATTGTACACTAAAAAACTATGACAGTTGGCTGCACGGGAATGAAAAGAATACATGTAGAAAATTTCATCTCAATCGGATGGACCGTTCGCGAATGCATAAAGAACGGACATACATACATACATCGTCTTTTATAGATATAGATATATCCACACTCTCACAGTCACAATAATAATTAAATACTTGGATTTAAGCCTGTTTTTATTCAACTATTTTGTTTGCAGTCAAAGTATAGAAATTCTGCCAACCACCTTGTTGTCGAAGTAGCCAAGGACTTAGTTTATCAGCCAAATATTCGCCCACATATTTAGCGAAGCGCTCTTTCAGGTCTTGGACATTCACATCTGCATTGTAAGAATTATCAAACGTGATGCTTACCCAGACGCATGCCAAATGCAAACAGCATATTTATTCTCCCATAGTTTATGACGTTATCGCCAAAGAGTTCGTCACCGACTGAAACAAAGACTTGGAAAACGTGTTCGGATTTGATCAGTTATCAGTTATCAGTTGGGGTATCTTCATTGCACTCCGGACATGGCCATAGGTGCTCAGATGCTCCACCCAGCATATGCATCAGTGTCCGGTGGTTAATAGTGCAAGTTCCGTGTTTGTTGACGAGGCGCTTTGTTTTCCCGATGTACCTCCCGCGTCTGGCTGTGCCGATTCTTACTCCCAGGTCTTTCATCCTGGACAGCGATGTGGAATCACTGACGTCAAAGTCCTCTGTTCTCGCCATATCTTTGAGGACGTTAATAACATCGGCACGATCCATGGGCTGGTCATCTACAGGGGGTGCAGAGCCAGCCAGTTTGTCAGCTCGTTCATTTCCCTCGACTCCCGCATGTCCCGGGATGAAGATGAAGGTGACTTTACGGACAACAGACTTCCGCAGCGACTCAGTCCACTGTCTACATACAGATCCAGCTTCGACCTTCTGAATCATGCTCATTGAATCACTTAGTACACACACGTTGGTATAATGCTGTGATTCCAGCCACATGAAAGCCTGTGTAACTGCCATCACCTCCATCGTCATGCTGCTCGTGGTCATAGAGTGGGCACCACTGGATTCTTGAACGGTTCGGCCCGCTGAACGGGCTGTAAATTCCCACGCACTTCTCTGCTGCTTTACAACAGATCCATCTGTATAGATGAGCACTTCGGGGCTCTCTGAGTGTTCATAGATGAGCGCATTAACCTCTGCATTGACAGCGGCAGGGTTCTGCTCTCTGCACCGTCTGTCGAGTGTGATAATGCAGGAGAAAGAGCACTTAAAAGCTGGAGGCACCGGCACCCATTCCTTGCCGGGGTTGATACTGGTAAGACTGCAGACCTGTCTGACGACATCTTCCGCCCGACCCATCCATGATTTGCCCTTCTTTAGCCTGTCACCCTTTTCTCTGAATATAGCGTCATGCAGAGGGTGCTACTCATCTGCACTTATTTTTAAGTATGCACGAGCTCTCCAGATCTTGATCCTGTGTTCCAGTGTCGGGAAGTCAAGGAGGTATCTCATTGCTACACAGCTGGTGTCTCTCGTGAAGCCCAAAATGATGCGCTTGGCTTCCTTTTGAACCTTTTCAAGTCTTCCAATCTGTGTAGGACTGACAGTGAGGATGGCCAGGGCATACTCGATGCGTGAAAGCACAAGTCCTTGGAACAGAACTACTAGCAGTCTATGCTCGATATTGGCAGTCGTCATGACTCTCATTGCTGACAAACCTTTTCGAACCTTCGTTATGACATAATCGACATGATCTCTGAAGGACAGGCTACGATCAAGCCTCACGCCAAGATATGTCATTGACTGGGTTCTACTCAAAATGCTCTCATCCATTCTTACTGCCGGCAGGTCTGTTTTCACAATATGGTTGTTTAGTGAGAACCATGTAACCGATGCCTTTGCAGGGTTGACAAGGGCGTCGGCATCAGCACACCATGAGGAAATTCGATCTAGTTCGCCCTGCATATCATTGTCAACCGCCTGTCTATCTCGACCCTGTCGATACACGAGGATGTCGTCAACGAATGACAGAGTCCTACCCTTCCCGTCCAACTGTTGTTCAGTGATCGGCACCGTATACACGTTGAATAGTACTGGTGACAGTGGTGAACCCTGCGGCAATCCTAGACAAAGCGTTATCGGCTCAGAAGACCAACTCCCGCATCTTAGCACCACCTTCCTTTGGAGCAGAACTGCAGCTATCCATCGTACAAGGTGAGGGTGCACTTTCAGTCTGAGGAGGGTTTGCATCAAGTGCTCGAAAGATACTCTGTTATATGCGTCCTCTAAGTATATGGCGGCCGCACATGTCTCTTCTCTGACCTGAAATCCTTCGTAAACATCTTGAGCAAAGACCGCCGCATTCAGCCATGACTCTTTGTTGCGTCTGTATCCTCCAAGTGTGGGCGGGAAGCAGCCGAGCTGTTCCAAGTCACAAGCAAGTCTGTGTGCTACAATTTTCTCCAGTAGCTTGCCAACAGTGTTCTGCATCGTAATGATTCTGTAGCCGCTTATCTTGGAATCGTATTTGATATTGTGGACTAGTCTTGTGAACAGCACATCGTGTTGTTTGGCTATTTGACCTACTAAATTAGACAACGTCGAATTATTTGCCTTTGTGGAATTGTAGGATCTAATAATAGTCAACGTCATATTCACAATTTCGCTGTGAACATTTTTCAAGTCGACCGTTGCTTGTGTCATTATTATACTGCTAGCTAACGTACATAAAAAAGATGGTTAGTCATCAAACATCTGGCCCACTAGTGTGATATTTGGTGCAGTGTTCAAATGGGCTATACTATCGCCCGACAGATTAATAAACAGAAACAACATCAATAAACAAGACCACTCTTGCCGTGTCTACAAGTCTGGGTATACTAGAAATATAACTTACTTGTCAAGTCATTTGACATTCCCCCACCGGGTGTCCCTGCTGATTTAACAAATTATTTGTCAAGTCATTGTTTCAGGACTTAGTCAGATATGACTGAGCTACCGTTATGACAGCAGTCGGTACTACCTGCTTTCCGTTAGCGCCGAACGTTTGGCGGCGAAACCCGACACCCCACATTGTGGAAAACGGCTTCGGGCAGAAGAGCGCAATTGGGAGGGTACAAGCCACATCCTGGTGCGAGGAAATGCAACTTAAAGACAAAATGTCATTGCAGGGCAGACCAGGTCTTAAGCCTTGGTTGGCAGCTGGTCTAAGATCGAAGCTCCGACAGGTGGACAGTTTACTGACCCGGCAGCTTCTGCAGCTTGTCTTGTTCTAGATGTATTGGTGTTACCATTCCTCTGGAGTGAACTAGGCAGGCCGAGAGAGGGATCATGCTGTATGGGCAACACATGGTCTGTATATTTTATCCCAGGCTTTGTGCTATGGAGAGGTATAACTCCATCCCTGGTCTTAACCGGTCTCGGAATCAAAGCGGGAGGTAGCATTTGCGGGTTATAAGTCATTGTCAATTGGCGTAAACATGGGGCGCCACGGGTTGCCTCTGACGGTGGGAGAACCTACAGCTGTCACTGATCAGCTACCGCCCGCCTCAAGCTGGGCATCCCCCCAATCAATTGGATACTGATCCGCCACAGCCTGCCTGCTTCATTGCGTGCTTGGGCCTGGGACAAAATCTGAATCCCAGGCTGTAAAACTAATGCACCAGGTATTACTAAAAAGCAAAATTGAAACCTCAAGCTTTAAAAAAAAAAATTTAAAAAAAAATTATCTGAATTGTTTTCAATTTGAATGTTTCATGCATAAATTATTTATTTATTTATTTATTTATTTATTTATTTTTTGGGGGGTGAAATTTTTTTTTTCATTCAACGAAAGTGACTTATTGCATAAGATACTTTTGATTTTCTAAAATACAGCTGTTGTTTGCATAGTGGGCAGAGGATTATCCCCAGTAGGTTGGAACATTTACCCAGTCAGCAGAAAAACGGTTGTGTTGTATTCAAAGAGAATGTTAGTGTTAAGTGGTATGAAACGTTGAAAGTCGGTTAGAAGATGTAGCAGATGGTATTCAAGGGGTCAATAAGACAGACGTGGTTTTAAGAAAGGCTGTTTTCATAACAGACACTGTTGGTTGGTTGGAGGCTTGACGCTATTACGGATGTAAAATGATAACGTGAGATAGAGGTACACAAAGTAAGAAACGTTATTGTAACTAGACTTCAAGAAAACCTGTGTAATGCTGATAGATGGATCAATGGAAGGTTAGTGTAGTAGACATTGTGTTCTGGAAAGTTGAAGATGTCAGCCCTGGGAAATGGCCCCTTGATGACGAATACTCAGCTGTTCTCGAAACTATCACTGGTGGGGCTACAGACTACATTGTCATAAATGTTGTTATGACTGTTTCATTGGAGCTCATGTACAACGAAGGTTTGGAGTTCTTGGCGATGTGGAAAAGTTGTGAAGCTATCAATGAAAGACTGGGCCATTTTGTGGTAAAAGAAAAAACCCAAGAGTGTGGCGAGATGCGTTATTAGTCAGTATAAGTGCTTCTTGAGAAGATACTCTGGAATGGTAAGTTGAAGCTTTCGGTAATGTAAAATGGGGAAGTGCTGACGTTGTTGATTATGTAGTGTGAAATGCCTTTTCAGATAAAAGTTCAAAGCCAGTCTTGAAATAACTACAGAAGCTACCTTTTTCCTAATTGGTTAGCACATTTTTCTTAGTTTGGAACATTAGATATATTTTCCTACTTTTTTTTATAAGTTTGGATGAAAAATTTCTTAATTGGGCCAACATTTTATTTACTTTGGCTAGTATATTTACTTACTTTTTATAAGTTTGGACGCGATATTTCTTTACTCGGTAAATATTTCTTCAAATTTGGTTAACAAAGTTTCCTACTTTCGGCCAAACCGGCCGAGATATTTCTTTACTTGGTCAATAATTTTTCACATTTGGTTAACACATGTTCCTACTTTTTTTTATAAGTTTGGCCGAGATATTTCTTTACTTGATCAATATTTTTCCGATGTGGTTAACACGTGTTCCTACCTTTTATACGTTTACATGAGATATTTCTTTACTTGGCAAAATATTTTTCCCGTTTAATTAACACATGTTCCTACTTTTCATAAGTTTGGATGAGATATTTCTTTAGTTGGCTAATCTTTTTCCCGTTTGGCTAACACATGTTCCTTCTTTTTGTAAGTTTGGATGCGATATTTCTTTAGTTGGCCAATCTTTTTCCCTACTTTTTATAAATTTGGTCGAGATATTTCTGTATTTAGCCGACATTTTTCGCATTTGGGTAACAAATTTTCCTACTTTTTATAAGTTTCAATCACCTGTTTATAAGCTTTTCATCTCTCATCTCATCTCATCATGTTCCTCTTGTACCTTGCGGTGTCGAGGTGAAGTATAAACAGCGGGAGAGTGCCCGCTTATTTACAAGTTTAGTTGAAATATTTATCTCTTTGACCGGTATTTTTCACATTTGGTTAACAAAGTTTTCTATGTTTTATAAGTTTGGATGCGTTATTTCTTTACTTGTTTACATTCTACCTACATTTTATAAATGTGGTTGAAATATTTCTTTACTTGGCCAATATTTTTCCCCTTTGGTTAACAAAATTGTCTACTTTTCATAAGTTTGAATGCGATAATTCTTTACTTGAACAATATTTTCCCCCGTTTGGCTAACAAAGTTTCCTATTTTTATCATTTTAACGAGATATTTCTTTACTTGGTTAAATTTTTACTTACATTTTATAAGTTTGGTTGAAATATTTCTTTACTTGGTCAATATTTTTCCCGTTTGGTTAACAAAATTTTCTACTTTGCATCAATTTGACCGAGATATTTCTGTATTTGGCCAACATTTTTTCCCGTCTGGTTAACAAATGTTCCTACTTTTCATAAGTTTGGATAAGATATTGATAAGTTTGGTTGAAATATTTCTTTACTTGACCAATATTTTCCCGTTTGGTTAACAAAGTTTCCTAAATTGTGTAAGTTTGGACACGCTATTTCTTTACTTGAACAATATTTTTTCACATTTGGTAAACAAAATGTACTGCTTTTTTAAAGCTTGGATGAGATACTTCTGTATTTGGCCAATATTTTTCGCATTTAGGTAACAAGTTTTCCTACTTTTTATAAGTTTGGCTGAGATATTTATAAATTTGGTTAAAATATTTCTTTACCTGACCAATATTTTTCCCATTTGGTTAGCACAGTTTCCTACTTTTCATAAGTTAACGGAGATATTTATAAGTTTGACCGATATAGTTTTATTCCATTTGGCTAACATATTTTCTTATTTGAATGTTGAAATGCTACATAGAACCTATAATTTTGTCTGGATGTGATACGGGGCAATGAGCAGCCTCGTTAAAAACATATATTGGCAATGGAATTGTGTTTCTGGGGAAAGATGCAAAGACCCGTAAGGACACAGAGAGGTAATGACAATGTAAATTCCTGATCTGAGCCGTGATAGCTTCGGTGGTCAGGGAAGCACGTGCCATGTCATGTTACATGAGACGTCTAAATCGCGACCTTTTGTTGTGTTCGTCTGTAATATTATACATTTGATAAGCTGCGCTAACCACTCATCGCCATTTGACCCGCTAGCTTTTGAGTAAAAGGTACGCCTCCTCCGACTGGCATCGGTGATCACATCTCTCCTCTCTGTCTATTAGACCAATTTAGTCGGACACTGATGTATTGGTTATAGCTGAGTATACTACATTTAAAACTACCTTATGTTGTATTGAGACTGGGATGTCGTTTGGGATTACTCAATGACCTTAAGACTACTGGATATAGAAAACAGAGAGAAGGGAGACCATTTTAGCATTCGAATGCGCTGTTGACGAGGTAGTGGAATAACTCCCCCACATTGTAGTCATTCATTGAGTTAGGTCCCCTGGTTCGACAACCGACCGGTAGCATTTTTTCTGTAGTATCCGTCTTAACCACGTGTCTCGGATGTATCCTTACACATGTGACCGGACGCATCGCCATCTTTTACCGGCTTTAGTCAGTGAGCACGTGTGCTGGCTGTATCCTTATGCATGTGACCGGAAGCACCGCCATCTTTGACAGGATGTAACCATTACCCATGTAAACCGGATATATCTTATGCATGTAATCTGAAGCAGCGCCACCACGTAGTCCGGTTGTAGCCATTAACCACGTGTCCGAATGCATCCCTTAAATATGTGACCATGTGACTGGCCGTACACCATCACACAACCCGAGGACGAGTCTTGTATTTCTAACACATCGTCCTTGGGATGATGATAGTATTTAAGTCTTATTCACTGCAGACAGTAATAACCGCAATTATAATATGCAAACGATTAGTTTACAATAGGTATATAACGGAAATATCCAAGGTCATCTGACGATCGGATCCATAAATGTGCCTTGAAATTGTTGATGGTAGATCTCATATCCTCTTTACTATACCATTTGACTGGTTGTTCATCGTCACATAGCCCGAGGACGATGATTGTATCTCGAAAACATCGCCGTTAGTATGATGCTAGTGTTTACGTTTCAGCCACTATAGATCGTAATAACCAACATTATAATATATAATCGGTCAATTTCCATTAGAAAAATATAATGCAAAACCCAAGGTCTTCTGACAATCGGATTCTCAATTATGAATCGACGATGTCGATACCATAGTCCTAATCACACCCTCCCCTATAATTTAAGGTGTCACTTGGCCACTTGACTACCTCTTGATCATCACCGTGTCACTACACGTACGCGCAGTCTACAATTTAAGGGGTCACTTGACCACCCATTGACCACTACAAGACCACATTATCACTCACTTTAACCACCACCATTTCACTACAATACTTTCCTCGACAATTTAAGTGGTCACTCGACTACTTGACCATCTCTTAACCATCACCGTTTCACTACATCTACCTTCCTCTACAATTTAAGTGGTCACTAGAGAACTTGACCACCTCTTGATCATCACAATGTCACTACAAGAACTCTCTTGTACAATTTACGGGGTCACTTGACCACTTAACCACCGCTTTACCAACCCTTGAACACTTGACCACCTCTTGACTACACACACTCTGATGAGTCACTTGATACAGCTTTCTACAATTCACTAATAACCGCTACCCAACCCTTATTAACTAATTTCACTAAGCCATACCCACTACATCCAATAATACCGGCCATCTTTACTTTTAAGGTTTTCATTTGTAACCCGTAGGATGATAGTGTTTACACCACTACGGCTCTCTACAGATCACTAATAACCGCTACCCACCCCTTATCAACTAATTTTACTAAGCCATACCCACTACATCCAGTAATACCGGCCATCTTTTCCTTTAAGGGTTTCATTTGTAACCTGTATGATGATAGTGTTTACACCACTAAGGCTCTCAACAGATTACAAATAACCGCTATCCACCCTTCACAACGAATGACACTAGACCATATCCACTACGACCAATAATACTGGTCATCTTTACTTTTTAAGGATTTCATTTTAACCTGTATGATGATAGTGTTTAAACCCGAACCGCCTAGCCACACCCCACGCACCCGCACACCCGCTCTCCATCTCTGAGCTCCCCCACCGTGGTCTTTTTGTTTATTTGCTTTCATTTTTTATTTATTTTATTTTTACAATTAATTAAAATATTATACACCCACTCTATAGTTATCTGCCATTAGAAACATAATAATTATATTTTCTTAGAATTATCACCTTTATATACCACCTAGTTATTGCCCCTTGGCGATATCAGGAGTTATCGTCCTTTGTGGATCAGGATCGATAAATGGTTGATTAATATAAGATCCACAAAACGGGTGCCTTTAGCCCGTACTATACTACTAACGTCCTGTAAGGGATATGCAACATAAAAATCGAGTTATCAACCAATCCACGACACAAGGTATCAGAGAAGTCCCAGACGATACGAAGATATACCAAGACGGGGAAATAGGTGGGACCCCAGGAGAGACGACAACTGGTAAAGCACCTTGAAGGAAACAGCACCATAAGACGGGGCGGTACACAATTACTAATTACAACAGGCATTAATAATTGTGCGACTGTCCAGACATGTAAAACCAGAAGCAAGTAACTAACGCAATCAACCAATCAGAACCCAGGAAGCAGAAACAAGCAGCCCTATCTACAAAAGACGAAATACAAGATACACTATAAAGGCCACAATTATACTTAGTTAGTTAGTTAGTTAGTCGACAGATCATCCTCGTTGCACATCGAACTATTCAGTCCATAAGTGCTCGGATCCCCTCCTCAGCAAATCCCGCAGCGTGTAGCGGCTAACGACGCCAGTTCTGTGTTGGTTTATCAATCTTCTTTGGCTTCCTGCGTAGTGTTCTTGTTTGGCCACCCCTCTTTTAATTTGCTGCTCTCGCAGTCTGGCCATTGTTGTAGATTCACAGTCATCACTTGGTTCTCGCAAAAGTCTCACTTCTCGTAGAGCATTCAGAATGTCAGCCTGGTCCATGGCGCGTCCGCCCTCCACAGTAGCCTCACCTGCGAGCTTGTCAGCCCGCTCATTTCCTTGTACTCCCGCATGCCCTGGCACGAAGATGAAACTAATCTTTGCCAGCCGAGACCGCTTCAGAGGCAGCAACCATTATCTTCGGATCGACCCCTCCTCTATCCTCTTGATCATGTTCATTGAGTCGCTAAGGAAACAAGCCCTAGTGAATGTCTGTGTCTCGAGCCATGTTATTGCTTTACTTACTGCCATGACTTCCATGGTCAGGCTACTTGTGGTTTCAGTGAAAGCACCAGAGTCCTCCTTCACAATTCTCCCTCCGGCCCGAGCTGTAAAGGCCCATGAGCTTCTCACATGTCAGACGACCGACCCATCTGTGTAGATGACCGCGTCACCGTCTAGCGAGTTCTCGAAAATCAACGCTTGTACTTCAGCCTCAACAGCAGCCGGATTTTCTTGTCTGCATTTTCTATCTAGTTGGATGCAAACTGAAAAGGATGTGCAGAAGTCTGTTGGCACTTGCACCCACTCCTCGCCAGGTTCTAAGTCCTCAAGTGAACACACCTGTTGAAGAATGTCTTCGGCTTGACCCATCCACGACCGTCCTCTTTTTAACCTGCTGCCCTTCACCTTCCTAATTTCACTATGCAGTGGATGTTGTGTGTTTGCGTTAATTCTGAGGTAGGCGCGTGCCCTGCAAACTTGTATTCTCTCTTCAATGGTTGGAAAATCAAGAAGGTAGCGCATCGCCCTGCATGCTGTATCTCTTGTACATCCAAGAATAATGCGCATAGCTTCATTCTGTATCCTTTCCATCCTTTCTATCTGCTTATGGCTGAGAGTCAGGATTGCCATTGCATACTCCAAAACAGACATGACCAGCCCCTCGTACAGAAGACATAGATGGCGCTGCTCACAGTTTGCTGCCGCCATCACCCGCATCGCTGCCAAACCCCGCTTGGCCTTTGTTATCACCTGGTCTATGTGCACATTATAAGCAAGGCTTCGATCAAACCGTATCCCCAGGTAATTCATTGCCTGCGTTCTTTCCACCGTCTCTGAACACAGCATTACAGTTGGTGTTGGATTGTTGACAATATGATTATTCAACGAGAACCAAGTCACTGTTGCCTTTGTTGGGTTGACCATTGCCCCAGCTTCATCACACCAAGTACTTATGCGATTGAGTTCGGTTTGTAGTTCCACAGCAACCTCCTCTCTATCCTTACCCTGACGATACACTAAAACATCATCGGCATATGACAATGTCCTGCCAGGTCCAGTGATCTGCTCACTGGTGATTCTCACTGTGTAGGCGTTGAACAGTACCGGAGATAATGGTGATCCCTGTGATAGGCCAGGATATATTGTTGTTGGTTCCGAAGTCCAACTGCCACATCTAAAAACTACTTTCCGTTGGAAGAGAGCTGCAGCGATCCAACTAAGGAGGAATGGACTTACGTTTAGTTCAAGAAGCTGAAACATTAAAAAATCCAGTGGTACTCTGTTGTATGCGTCCTGAAGATCAATCGCTGCAGCAACGGTTTCAGTGCCTGAGTGGAAACCTTCATAGACATCATGGGCAAAGACTGCTGCATTAGTCCAGGTTTCTCTTTTTGGACGGTACCCACCCAGGGTAGGTGGGAAAACACCTTGCCTCTCTAGTTGGCTTGATACTTTCCTGGCAATTACCTTCTCCAGCAGCTTGCCTATTGTATTCTGCATGGTTATAATTCGATATCCCTGAATTTTTTGTGTGGTCTTTGTCAGGCTTCGGCAAGGGAATCAGATATTCAATTATACTTATAGCCAAGTAGATAAATCGAAGGTTATAAAGGCCACTTGTAATCAAGAATTGGAATTTGAATTTAGATAGCCAATCCAACTTTTCTTGATTACATACATTTCAAGATGGCTGCGCCCAAAGTTAAACATGAACCCGTTGAAGAGACTGATATCGAGTTTAAGTGAGATATTATATTATATTAATTCTAATATAAATTTGTAAGTGTGTAATGCTAATAGTTTACCGGTTGATTCCTTGTGCTTCATATAATATTGTGTGTGTGTGTGTGTAACAGTATTGTAGCCTAATCTTCTTCTTCTTCAGCGCTCCGAGTCCGAGCCATTGAGAAAATCATGAATAAAATTTGGTGGAACTGCGGTAAAGCTGTGAAAGTGTAAACAATATAAAATGACACAAAGTAGTGCAGCTTTACATAACAGAGTTAAGATACATACAGAACGTTGCGGCGATTAGCCTTCATCAGCAAACAAACACATTCACAAACATAACATACAATCATTAGTCAAGGAGAACTCCTGTGACTACATCAGAAGGTGACGACAGGACAAGAAGAACAAAAGCATGGAGAAATGGAAGCAATGAAGAGAAAATAAGAATTGAAAGAAATGTTAATTGAACAGAATGTTAGTTGAAGAAAATGTTTAATTGAAAAAATGTTAATAGAGAAAAATCTTCATACTCACCCCAACGTTCGGATCTGTAAGTAACCAAGAAAATCTCGGGTGTGTTGTTATACCCGGTGCTGGGTGTTATGGTTCAGTGAGCCCATAGAAAGAAGGGGGCGGGGTAGGAGGCGTGTAAAATTGAAGGTGGTACTAACCAAAACCCCATTGTGTTATTATAGGGGCAAGTCTTAAGGTCTGGGTGGACTGATATGCGTGAACACGTGTACATACATAGACACACCTCAACAGACAAAATGCTAGTGTATGTGGACATGTGCAAAGTATATGCAAGAAGAGAGAGAGAGAGAGGGGGGGGGGGAGAGCAAGAGAGAGACAGAGAGAGAGGAAAAGTGCCTGTGACATACCACATGAGGCATGCGGAGCGCGTCGGTGTACACGTATGACGTTTTACTCATACTGTACCCTACGAAATAGTCAGTATGGTTGATTGTCATACAACACACTTCAGGAGCCACTCGCCCAGTGCTGGAGTTGTCGGGGCTGTGTAAGATCCAACCACTGGCAATGCCCGTGAAGTAGGTATGCACAGAGAAGCAAGATGTAAGGGGAGAGAGAGCGAGAGAGGGAGAGAGAGAGGGACAGAGCGAGAGAGAGTGAGAGAGGGGGAGAGAGAGAGGGAGAGCAAGAGAGGGGGAGAGCGAGAGAGGAGAGAGCGAGAGAGAGCGAGGTTCTTTGCTCCAGATACTTCTTCTTCTTCGTTCATCCGGAGTTTTTTTTCCGGATGTGATTGCGTTGTGCCTGTTTACAGCAGAGCTGCTTTCTTGCGCCGTTAGGCCGACACATCCGACTTCTGCGGGCATTTGTTGACCGGGTTAA
Organism: Cepaea hortensis; assembly: GCA_963921405.1. Taxonomy (NCBI): domain Eukaryota; kingdom Metazoa; phylum Mollusca; class Gastropoda; order Stylommatophora; family Helicidae; genus Cepaea; species Cepaea hortensis. Next base: position 49,443,001 of record OY992881.1, read on the forward strand.
CCTTCCCGGGGGTTTCTTAGGACGTTTGACTCTCACTGTTGTGGTGTTATCCCCCATCCCAGCTGGTCCATATAGAACAGCCAAAGATCCTGGTCTGCCCTCAAGGGAAGGCAGGGGCAGACCATGGGCATTCCCCGCCATCCAAGGAGGCTTCCATACTTGCAGAGCCGATACATAGCGCTCTGGTACTGGGCTCACCCAAGGAATCGTCACGTCCTGCACATGGCTGCTTAGCCTCACTTCCGTATATTGGGCCTTCCGTTCACCATAGGCTGTTCTTCCGGAAACCAGAAGTATGCAGTCTGCAGATGACATCCACACAGTGAGCTTTTGATTCGGACTTTCCATGTAATGGATTTGCTATCCAAGCAATATTCCATTTCGTGCCACTAGGACACTTTTCCACCTTTTATGGAGTCCACACAGTGGGCTTTTGATTAGGACTTTCCACGTAATGGATTTGCTATCCAAGCAATATTCCATTTCATGCCACTAGGACACTTTTCCACCTTTTATGAAGCCCACACAATGGGCTTTTGATTCGGACTTTCCACGTAATGGATTTGCTATCCAAGCAATATTCCATTTCGTGCCACTAGAACACTTTTCCACCTTTTATGAAGCCCACCCAGCAAGCTTTCGATTTGGACTTTCCACACAATGGATTTGCTATCCAAGCAATATTCCATTTCATGCCTCTGGGTCTTCATGCACCTTTAAATGTCAACCTGTATGCAGTTAAAGTAAGCTGCGGTCAACTTGAGCTTGTTGATATCTCCATAGAGCTTGTCCTCAAATGAAGCAGGTGTGGGCCAAAATATCTTTCTCTGTTCTGCATACGTTGGGCAATCCTGCAGCAAATGTTTTGCTGTCATTTTTCCAGTTCTACAATTACATTCATCGGTATCTCCTATCTTTAGTTTATTGAACAAGTGGTATTTCAGCCTGTTATGTCCTGTGCGGAGTCTGAAGATTGCTACTTGTTCTCTTCGGTCGAGTTTGTAATATGCATCATCCTTCTGATGGCCTGGATGCTCTGATTCCCATTTGGTTCTATAAGTGCTTTTTATCAACCTCTTTGCCTCATTATAGGTTATGTCTATGTCAGGCTGTGGTAGTCGTCCGCCCTCTTTTGCCAGTCTGTCAGCCTCTTCGTTTCCAGGTATACTGCAATGTGATGGGATCCACTGTATTACAACTTTCTTGGATTTCTGGCATAGACCATGGAGTGCTGCTCTTAGGTCAGTTAGTTCTGTGCTGTTATTGCTCTTCAGTATTGAGACAGCTGACTTTGCATCTGTGAAGATAGCTATTTGCTTCTCTTTATTTTCCTCCATCAGGAGCATTTCTGCTGCAGTTTTCAAAGCCTCTACCTCCGCTTTGAAGTTACTTGAAAATTTTCCAGTTGCCATTGAATGTGTTTTTTTCACTCCATTTTTTAAATTTAGGAGAATTCCTCCTCCTCCATTCTCTATTGAATTTTTGGCTGATCCATCTGTATATGCATGGGTCCAATTCCTGCTTGGGTAATGTTCTTTTATGTAGTTTAGGGTTATTTCTCTTCTTTCGGTTTCATGCTGAGTGTTCTTTTTCTCAATACCAGGAATGTTTTCTATCATCTCAGGCAGTTGCTGCTGTCTCCAAGCTGGGAACTTGTGTGCATTGTGTATGGGCTTGACTGTTGATATGTTAAGTATAGGATCTGCCCTAATCCTTCGTTTTGCAGTTTCTACAAAGTTGCTACGCTTCAGTCTTCCCTTTCCAAAACCATTAAATCTGTTGTACATAGGGTGGTCTGTCAATCTTCTAAATTTTTCTGCTTGTTGCTGGGCTCTGCTATCTCTTCTATCCTGCATTGGTTGTAAACAAGTGATCTTTTCTAGTTCATTAATAGGCGTTGTCTTCAGGCTTCCAGTTATGATTCGCATTCCTTGGTTTTGGACTCTACTTATTTTGTTAAAGTTTGACTTAGCTGCTGTTGCCCAAGCTGCAATGCCATATTCCAGTACTGACCTCACCCGTCCAGTATATAACTTCTTGAGAACTTTCTCATCTGCTCCCCACGTTGTACCAGCAAGCTTTTTCATGATTGCCATTCTCTGCCTTGCTCTTGTTCGATTTTTCTCAACCTGTGTCTTCCATGTCAGGCGACGATCAAAGGTGACTCCTAGATAGTTTGGATTTTCTTCATGGCGCAATATTTTTCCATTCAATACCAGCTTAGGTTGCTGAGTTTTATTTGAGAGGGAGAACACTGTGCATGTTGTTTTCTCCTCACTTATCTTCACTAGCCATGATTTTGACCAGTCCTCTAGCGCTAATAAGGCTTGCTGTATTCTGCTGTTAGCTGTACTAATATATTCTTCAGATGTCCATATGGCTAGGTCATCTGCAAAGGAGGATGTGTGTACTCTGGCTGGAAAATTTTCTGTGATGTCATTTATATATGCTAGGAATAATGTTGGTGAAAGAACTCCTCCTTGGGGGACACCTTGCTCCAGCAGCATCATTTTGCTTGTTTGTCCTTGTACTTTTGTCCTGGCAGTTCTGTTCTCAAGGTAGTGGATGATCCATTTATACATTTTTCCACAAACATGCATGTTTTGCAGTTTTACTTTCAGTCCTTCCTTCCATACTTTATCAAATGCTTTTTCTAAATCTATCCAGACTGCTAGTGTGTGCTTTTTCTCTTGGAAGGCATCCTCTATTTCCTGAGCTATATAGGTTATTTGATCTTCAGTGGATCTGTACTTTCTGAATCCTGCTTGGTGTGGTGTTAAGAGTTTGTTTTCTTCCAGATGCCATGTTAGCCTGCCATTGATAATGCGTTCCATTAATTTTCCTACACAGCTAAGTAGACTGATAGGTCGATAGCCATTTGGTTCTTCCAGGTCTTTTCCTTTCTTTGGGACTGGTATTAGTATAGCTTCCTTCCATGCCTGTGGGACTATTCCTCTCTTCCAGCTGTTATTTAGGACTGCTAGTAGTTTCTTCTTTGCCTTGTTGCCTAGTCCTATTAGCATTTCATTTGTGATTCCATCCTTTCCTGGTGATTTCTTCTTTTTTAGGGTATTCATTGCCTGTTCCATTTCTTCCATTGTTAGATTTGCCATCATATATTCTGCTGCTGTCTCTGTATTTCTATGATGTATCTGTTTGTCTTTGATTGCTTTCTTCTGTTCGGTTGTAATATCAATGTGGTTTGCATTTGCATAGTGTTCCATTAGTGCATTTGCAGCCTTTTTTCCTGTAAGCAAGGCATTTCCTTGTTTAATTGTTATTTGTTTGTTTCTAGGTCCTTCATTGTTCATGGCTTTCACTAGTTTCCATAATTTGTTTCCATCCCTGTCAAAATTCAGGTTTTCTGTTTTTTCCCTCCAACAATCTCTTGTTGTTTGATTTACTGTTCTTTTATATTTTGCTGAGATGGCTTTGAGAGAGATATTCGCTTTAATTGTTTGTTCTCTCTCTGCTGTCTTCCTGGCATCTTCAACTTTGTCCTCCAAACTTTGTAGTTCTTCAGTCCAGTATGGTTTGTAATTTTTCCTCGCTCCTCTAGGAATGGACTCAGTGGCTGCCTGTATTATCGCTCTGTTTAGACTTTCCACCATTTGCTTTATGTTGCCATATCGTGTATTTATGTTATCACAATATTTGTCTGTTAGTATGGCAAATCTGTCCCAATCTGCTCGTTTGTAATTCCAGCGGGGCAAGGGCTTTTGCTCCTGTGGAACATACTCCATATTCATTACAAGCTTGATTGGTCTGTGGTCACTACCTGCTAATTGGTCCAGCACATGGCGATCGATTTTGTGGAGGATGTCTCCTGTGCAGAAAGCTAAGTCTGGAGTAGAAGTGGTAAGCCATCTTCTGGAGTAGAAGCTCGGTGTGTCATCCGCTTTGTTGAGTAGATGGAGATTTGAGTCTATTTCCCAGTCCTCCAATTCATCTCCTCTTTTGTCAGTATCTGGGTATCCCCATCTTTCTGAACGGCTATTAAAGTCTCCGACAATAATGCAGTTTGTGTCAGTTATTTTCATGTTTGAGAGTGTAAGGTCCTTATCTGCTGGACTATACAGATTGTAGTATGTTGAGTGTCCTTGGTATTTGGTCAATAGCTCTTAACCTACTCCTCTGTGCCTTGACTCCACAGCACAGGGGAAGGTGACCACCAGTAGTCATGGGTGGACCCCCTCGAGGCAGGGGGCCCGGCACTATCACCGCCTGATGGGACTTCACGGGATTAGCACCATAACGATTAATTTTCATCTGTGGCATCATGAAATGATAAAGTTACGTTGCACTTCTTTGTCAAGCTTGTGGCTCAGTACATCTGATTTCGACAAGCACTTTTTGGGATGCTTTCCCTAGCCTTTGACTGTCCCCAGTCTACCTACAAGGCAGCAGGTTTGTGCGTCACTTCGTCTGGTCCCTCTCCCTTGACCTGTCCGACATGGGTGACCCTACCAGTAGCTGTGCTACCGTCGGCATAGCTCTTGGGGTCATTGGAACGCGCAAGCCCCTCTACCTCGTCAAGGTGGACGCACGGCAGAGGGGCTCCAGATACAATCCGTCTCCATTCGTCTCTCTGGTTGACCTTCTCTTGCCAGTCGTTGATTCCAAGTGTTTGTAGGTCTGTATATATATTATCTATCCATCGTCTTCTTGGTCTACCTCGGGGTCTACGGTCATTTATTTCCTGAGTGTAAGCGAGTTTTGTTTCCCTATTATCTTCCATTCTTTCTATATGATGCCCCAGCCATTGTAGTCTATTAGCCTTCATGATACCAGTGATTAGCGGGGACTTAAACAGATCATAAATGTCTTTGTTACTTCTTCTTTTCCACTCTTCACTTTGTGTATCCCTAACGGGTCCAAAGATGCATCTTAAAACTTTGTTCTCAAAGGTTTGTAACAAGGCTTCGTCTCCTTTCGTTGTACTCCAAACAAAAACAAAAAAAAGTCTGAAAAAAGTGGGTTTGAACCAACAGAAATTGATGGCAGAAAATGGGAAGTATGGGGAGTGTCTCAGTAATGATCTACATATGATTAAATGGTAGCAATTATGTTGTATTATATACCAAATTAAAGGAGATTGCATAAGGAACACGTTAGTGTTGCTACTATTTCTATAGGTTAGAAATATAATAATAATAATGTTAGAATTTGTAAAAGAAAATTTGAAGACAGGAGTGACAATTATTAAAACTTTGCACTCTTCCGAATAACAGTCCTAAATGGGGACATAATTCTGTAGTGTAAAAAGCATCCCTTACAGGGCCTCATTAGGTGATATAATTAAAAAACAAAAAATTAAACACTACGAACTAAAATATAGAACTGAGAAAATGGAATTACATACCAATAATATTTCACAGTTATATGTGGAAATTGTGGCACAAAAGTTGTAAATACTGTCCAAAAGCATGTTCTTTGTGAAAAAATTTTACATATCGGAACGAGCATTGAATCTGTTGACATGTGACGTGGACGGCTAGACTGATCGATGGATGCAATAAATGTTTTTGGGCCCTCACTGTCATCGGAGTATAACTATCAGTTATATGTGGAAATAGATATACACTCCGACGACAGTCAGAGGCCCTCCAGGTCCAGGAAACATTTATTGCATCCCTCGATCGGTCTAGCAGTCCATGTCACATTGAACTGGAAGTGATCGACAACATCAACTAATGAGGCCCTGTAAGGGAAGCTTTTTACACTATTGAGTTATCTCCCCATTTAGGACCGTTATTCAGAAGAGTGCCTTAAAACTTTCCACTTACCAAGGCACTACCCCTTTCCTCTGTTAGTTTACGGGACACTCTTGGGCAAGGTGGAGTACCCGTTAGGCCCCCCCCCCCAATGAGGGTTATGTGAAGCCATGGAAGCAGGTGGTGGATAGAGTGAGAGGAGCTGACAGATTGTTGTTGGTTATGGTCTGCACTTACCATTGCTTTCTGAACGAGGAGTCAATGATTATTCAAACTGACCGTTGTAGTGGTTGAACCCTTTATCCCGTGATCAGCATAATGTAGGTTCCTAATGTTGCCATTATGTAGCCAGGGCGCAGAGTTGGCGTGAGCGCCAAACCTAGCATAAATATCCCAATGGCTCGTGTATTCATCACCTATGCAGCAAAATTCCAACTCCTGGCCCTCTCATGGTGGAACTGTTTTAACTATCAGCGGATAGTCTCTGGCGCCGAAAAATAACCAATACACTCTAGATGTGTATGCACGTAAATGCATGCGCAGACACGTGTGTGCACACCTACAATCTAAACTCAAGTGAGACCACAATCTGCTCTAGCAAAGGAAAGGTGCTGAAGATGGATGCAACCAGCCAGGAGGCGCACCACAGAAATCAGGATGCCGTGCAATTATGCCATGAAATATGTCGACTACTGCTAAATGTTCTGGTGCTCACCCTGCTTTGGACCCCCAGGCAGATGCGGTGCTGGGCTCAATACCTCGAAAGGGTTCAACCACAACTACTGGAGGTTCTCCTTAGATGTCCTGTGGAGCCAGGGGACCTGAGAATAGAGCGTCTGGCCATACCAAACAAAGTTTAGTTTTTAGTTTTAGTTTAGTCGATGGATCAACATCACGGCACATGGGTGTAACCCATAAGTGCTCTGTTCTCCTCCTAACTCAAACCTGAGTCTGGAGAAACTCAACTCAGTGCACGAACTCCGTAGCACCGGCGAGGATCCTGAAATACTTTGGGTAGATTTTTAACTCAAAATTTTGCCTGGGCAGCGCCGTATGGCTACTCTTTTTCGATTTCCAACTGCCAAGGGATTTTTTATGTGCGCAACAATACACACGGACGACCGATCTCGTTACCCAGAGACCAGGGGAAATTCTGTTACTAGAAGTCTACGTGAAAAAATCCCGGTCCTCACCGGGGCTTGAACCCGGGACCTCCAGCACTCAAAGAGGACACCATACCTCAAGACCACGCAGCCCCCTTACTGCTAAATGTTATGGTGCTCGCCCTGCTTTGGACCCCTAGGCAGGTGCGGTGCCGGGCTCTATGCCTCAAAAGGGTCCAACCACAGCTACTGGAGGTCCTTCTCAGATGTCCTGTGGGGCCAGAGGACCAAACAAAGACTACAAGAGACAACATTGCAATTATAGACATATTTCAAGCGAACGAAAGAAGAAGAAGAAGCATAATGTAATAATAATTCTGCCAAAGGATCAAGAACATTATCAACTAACAGTGGGAGAACAGCGTTTCTAAAAGACTTGTCACCTGATCATGAATATAACTTGGACCCCACTGAGGTTATTATCTTCATGTAACATTCATGCTATGTTTTTTTTAAATGCATGATTCATGGGGGAATGACATCTCAGAACTGTTGTTTAGACATCAGCTGGAACCAGTATTGTACAATGTGACATTCAAGAACTGCTAAAATAGACAGTGAGTTTTAAAATAATCATCAGCACACTTAGCTTGAACAAGCCCACCATCCTTGAAACAATTGAACATATATTGTAAGAAGTGGGGTAGTGAAATAACCAAACTATCCATAAAAACCTACTTTTGCGCATAACTTCCCCGTCAATACAGGCATGCATACAGATTCCTGAACTCTGATAATCTTCATGAACGAGGCACACAGATTATTTTTAACAAACAGAGTAGACCACAGGCCATTGCATCTTTGTTGCCGTTAGTGTACAGGGTGAGTGGTCTAGATTAGTATTAGAGCTCAGTGAAGTGTCTGTGGTTCAGGGGATAGTGAAACCCAGTATCTGTTGCTGTGCCATTGTCGGGTCAACTTGTAATAAACAAGAGAGCAAGAAACTGATTACCAACAGCACGAAAAAGAAACCATAAATTGACCTACTGTGTTGATCTGTTACACTGAATCCTAATGTGTGATTTTATTTTATTTGTGTCAGAATCATTGAACTGTGTAGCCAGAATCCAAAGGGAATTACAGATGATATTATCAAGCAAGCTGTCCCACAATGCGATATTCAGCAGAGAGTTACTGCGGTGAACAGACTTCTATCTATGGTAAGTGAGATCTACCATAGGGAATTATTTTCTTTTGTCTATGGTAAGTGAGAGCAACCACAGAAATCATTTTCTTCCGTCTATGGTAAGTGAAATCAACCACATAGAGTCAATCTATTTTTGTCTATGGTAAGTGAGAGCTACCACATGGGACCATTTTCTTCCATCTATGGCAAATGTTAACAACAACATTGACCAATTTTCTTGTCTATTGTAAGTGAGAGCAATCACAGGAACCATTTTCTTAGTCTTGGTCTATTGAGCTGTCTGCTACATGTTTAACTCTGCTACAGTTATTTATGGGAGGCACAGTGGCTAGCATGCTTGCATACCTCCCAGCCTGGCGGTCATGTGTTAAAATCCCCCCTAGAGATGGATTAATTTTTACTGGCCTGGGCTCCGGGTCAACACATAATGAAATGGGTACATTAAAATGTTCTCAGAAGTAAAAGCAGCCATTGTGATATTGACCACATCACCCATCAAGTGCCGATTGGTCTAAAATTGTCACCAGCACCATGTACCCAATTTGCCTCAAGACACAGAAAAGGGTTCTTCACATTTCTTTGCATTATGAATTCATTCTGTGCAAAGTAAACCATCATACTTTGTCTAATTATATTCTCTACTTGACTAAGACATTTTCACTCTGTTTTAAGAACAGTATCTGATGCATGAAGTGACTAATGAACATATAGTGGGTTGTATAGTAAAGAATGGGTTAATAATTACTATCTTCGTATCAGTTTTGTTTTCCAAAGTCATTCATTGTATAGCACCTGTCTGTTTGTGTTTGACGGATGTGTTTAGCACTGGCAGGATTCTTTTCGCTCTGGGTTGACCCAACCTCATAAAATGGATTACCAAATAATTTTCAAAATTGTCTAGGAAGGGAAGGCAGCGTGGAATGGAATTCGCTACCTTGCATATTTTTTGCCAGGGCCTAAAATATGTGAATGCCTAACATTTCACATCCCCTTGGGACCACCTTTGCCCTTATCATTTTAAAGAGTTCAAATTATCACAAAATGTAACTAGGAAGATCAATGAAAGCAAAAACACACACGGATATAAGCATATGTTTTGACATGGTCTTTATTAACAAATAAGAAAAATAAAACAACAAACAAACAAAAATGAAAAATACTTTACAAGAAAACTAAAGTGTGATCCGAAAAACACATAAACTAAGAACTTGATACATTTTTTTTGTTAATTATCACTGACATATTTTCAGTATTAGTCCTCTTACAGAACATAACTTGGTGCCAAGTCAAGGAGGAAATAGCGAGGCAGTAACATTACACACATTCCATTAGGCAGTTAAAGTTATTTAATATTGGACTAATTTTTGTTAAACAGATCACCATAAGAAGCACCACTTAATTCAGAAAAGTAAGCCTCTTACTCAAAGTATAGGAGTGAAGTCATTCAGACTATTTGTTGTACTCTATTCTTCTCATTCTTTTATTGTAATCTGGACTTCTGGTCCCCAACATGGTGGATAGGCATTTGAACCGTTAAGGCCTCTGGAGTGTTTATGCTTGTGGCTACGGTTTGCATTCACATTTTCCTCATGTTGGACTGTTAGTGCATGGTTCTGTCACCCTGCTACTGAGTGAGTGCGTGGCGCGACACTGTGAGCTGTGAATTTCATGTGGAATGCTTTTACATCTCTCCGCGGTTGTTTGTAGTGTGAACTGCATGTTCGGAACGATGGTGGCCGGCTGTTGTTGAATTGACTAGTTTGCCTTTTCGGTTCACGAGTGCATTTTTCAGGTGATTCCAGGGAGTCGTTGCTGGAGCTACAGAGTTTGTGCTTTGTGCAACGCTTTTTTTTTGGGGGGGGGGGGGGGCGCCCTGCAGAAAGAGATTGAGCCATATGGGATAAAACTCGGGTCAATGAAGTCTTTCTGGTGACTGTTGATTCCATCGACGATGAACTACATTTTACGCGGAGGACTTTTGTGTTGGGATTCTGGCGGCAGCATTATGCACAATGTACCTGTGCGGGTTGTTGGCTTGCCAAGACTCCTGTCTTTCCCACTTTTCACATTGGGCAGTAAGGAGCATTTTGTGTGATATTCACTGGCACAGGAACGGAGCATAATGGGGACGACCCGTTGCCATTAAGTTGGAACCGCGACTAACTATCTAACCTCTATTGTTATCTTTGGTTGTGTACATTTGTTTCTATGAACATGCATGCAGCATATATTAATCTTCGTGGTTTTCTAGACAAAAAGAGTGTAGAAACCAGTGCTTTTCCTTTAATATATTTATTGCTTCTTTATTCCCAGAACCGGATTGAACTTCTGAAAAGTGGTGCAAAGCTTCTTTATAGACTGAAGGATCCTGAGGCTGTGAGGTTAGTACAACATTAGAAGTCTACCTGGTCATGTATGTTAACTTTTGAAATATTAACTGGGCATGTATGGTAACATTCTTGCACTTTTCTCAGAGTTAGAGACGTTTAAGGTTAATATGATTTAATCATAAGAAGTTATTTTTTTGGAACACCTAATTGTTGGTGTCTGTTGAGACATTACAAGTCCACTGAATTCTTTTCTGCAATCATATTTTCATTTTGTTTCTTTTTATGCATTGTAATGTTTATTCTTTGCACATGTTTATATAATATTAACAAAGAGAGTTCAAATGTTAACATGGAGGTCAGCATGGCCGATTGGATACAAGCGCTTGCCCATAAACTTCCGGTGTGTTTATGCCAAGGTAAACATCAGTCCAGTGCACTAGAAGATGTAGCACATGTACAGACTATGCTTGAGTTGAAAGTGAGCGAACGCAAAAAAAAAAATATTAAAAAAAGAAAATTAACACATGATTTAAGAATTCAGAACACTGGTTACATGGATTATAAAAACTTAATTCCATTGCTCATCTCTAAGGCATCTCTAAAGAAGGTAATCTGCCATTGGAAAGTCCAAATGAAAAGCTCGCTGAGTGGATGTCATCTGCAGACTGATCTCTTCTGGTCTCCATAGGAACAGCCTGTGGTGGAAGAGAGGCCCAATATACGGAAGTGAGGCTAAGCAGCCATGTGCAGAACGTGATGATTCCTTGGGTGAGCCCAGTACCAGAGCGCTATGTGTTGGCTCTGCAATTATGGAAGCCTCATCGGATGGTGGGGAATGCCCATGGTCTGCCCCCGCCTTCTCTTGAAGACTGACCGTTATGTCTCGTGCTGATCTGAATGGACCAGCTGAGATGGGGATGACACCATAACAGTGAGAGTTGAATGTCCTTCGAAACACCCAGGAAGGTTAACCTGGTCAACAAATGCCCACAGAAGTCAGATGTGTCTGCCAAAAGGCACAAAGTATCGCAGCTCTTCTGTAAACAGGCACAACGCAATTACTTCAGAAAAAACACTCCAGATGAACGCAGCAGAAAAAGAAGAATCATATAAACAATCTTAGGTTTGCTGACGATACAGTGTTACTAGCAGACAGTGAGCAAGAGTTCCAAAACCTAGTGGAACAAGTAAACAGGCATAGTGCAGAATGTGGCTTAGATATTAACAACCAAGAAATGAAAACTATGATAATTAGCAGTGGAAAGGAAAGGTCAACAATGAACATCACAGTAAATGGGAAGATACTAGAACAAGTAACAAATTTCTCCTATCTTGGACATGTAATAACAGATGATGGCAGAAGTGAAACAGAAATCAAAAAGACAATAGGAATGATCAAAAATGCTTTCAATGGCATGAAATCAGTATTAACATCTAGAATGATTAACACTCATTAACCCTACCAGCCCTGAGGCCCTGAACTTAACTGTCCTCTATACCTGGGCTCCTGAGCATTAAAGAGAAAAAAACCAACATGATATAGAAAAATGTTATTAACATGCAAACAAGTGGTTAGAACAGTGTTTCCCAACGTGGGGCCCACGCCCCACAGGGGGGCAATTCGAAAATGGAAGAAATCGGCTGATTATAACAAAACGGGGAGACTTGAGACTGAAGTTAACTAAATTGGAACCTGACATAAGATCTCTTTGCAGCAAGCATCAAGCGCAAGGATCTCACTAAATTTAAATAATAAATAATTACTAATAATTAAAATAATATAGAAAAATCTTTCATTAAAATTATTTTGTACTTGAATTTCAGTTCTCCATTATATGTTTTGAAAATTTACTTACTGTGTTTGCTCAATAATTACCTAGTGATTTCTTCCTAAAACCTATCATTCAAGTTTCTTTAGTGAACATTTCAATTTTTGAATATTAAAAATAATGTATATGTTGAGGGGGGGGCATGGGGCGGGGGAGGGGGGCAATATGAATTTTAGAAAGGCTTAAGTGGGGCATGGTACAAAAAAGGTTGGGAAACACTGGGTTAGAATCAGATGGAACTTGGAAACATTGTAGAAAATAGGTCTTCCTTTCATCTAGCGCCAATATTCCACCTTTCTTGGTGTCATTCTGACTCCTCAGAGTCTGAATCAACTAAAGTATTGATCACCTGTTGGACTGTGAAAAGCCTAGACCTACTTCGCTTTCTTGTTGAAGTGCTTGGTTCATCAGCCCCTCGTTTCATTGTGAATTTTCAGAATTTTTTCACATTAAACCACACAAAGTCAATTCAAACACACAGTGGCAGACATTTGCAATGGCTAACCATGAGGTTTGACCATGATTGGTTGGTTATTTTTAGTTTGTGACACATTTTTTTCACGTACTAGGCAAAGTACCGAAAATTAGGTACAGCGGTATAGCGACCGGAAATTATCCTAAAACCGTTACAGTGGTCTGGTAGGGTTAAAATTGAGAATTGTGAAATGTTATGTATATTCAACACTGCTATATGGCGCGGAAGCCCTGACATTGAACAAGCAATTAGAAATTTGAATAGAGGTCCTGGAGATGTGGATTTACAGAAGAATATGTTGTATTTCATGGCAACAAAAACAATCAAATACAGAGATTCTAGAAAAACTGGGAATGAAAAGAGAGTTGATAAAAGAAATAAAAAAGAGGCAAGTGAAGTGAAGTATTTCGGTCATGTTAAAAGACATAACACTCTCATAAACACCTTACTGGAGGGCAAGGTTGAAGGCAAGCGAGCCAGAGGTAGACAATGATACAGTGGGAAGATAATATCAAGAGATGGGTGAACAACAGTCTGACAGAATGTGCAGTCAGGGCGAGAGACGGACAGTGTTGGAGATCCATTGCAACCAACCTTCATTGTGGAGATGGCACCTGATTGATGATTGAGTGGTTACCCCTACCCAGCCACCCGGACAACTGGCAACATTGATGGGAAAAGGCAAAGAGATAAATACTTTGATGTGATGGCTTGGTCACATGATGTAAGTGGGAGAAATACACAGACTTGATCTAAAGACTGGTGATCATGTGAGGTAGTGAATCATGGCTGGTCACTCTTATTTGCAGGCACAGAATGATTTGTTTTGTGGAGATAAATGATGAAAGTAAATCTTTGACCAACTGTTTGCAGTTAAGTATTGTAAATGTTAGCAACCTGTCACACCAACACATTGTAGATTCTACATTTGTATGAGTGCATTGTGACTTGTAATAAATTCTGTTCTTTTGACAGCCAAGTCAAAGGAGCAGACCCAGAAGAGAAAATTGTATTTCAGATCATCAAGGATGCTCAGAATAAAGGTAGATTGTCTGTTATTTTTGTACTGCAACATGAGGATTGGTGCACTAACTTACTAAGACCGTGGTCTGGGAGCAGTCCCCAGCAGTTGCAGTATTTATTTTTGTACTGCGACATGATGATTGGTACACTAGCTTACTAAGACCGTGGTCTGGGTTCATTCCCCAGCAGTTGCAGTATTTTAGACCACAACATATGAGTTGGAGTGGCCAGTTTCTTTTCTCATCACAGAAAATTATGTAGATTGTCTGATACTCATTTGTATGCGGTTTGGCGGACCCTAAAACTGTACTGTTTCGAAAGTAGTTTTGTGCCAGGCAGTGCACTTGCCTGGCAAAACTGTGGTCCAGGTTCAACCCTCAACAGGGACAGGATTATTTTTTCAGACCAGAAAGATCTGGCGTCGACTCAGCCTCATAAAAATGAATACCAAACAATTTTCAGATAAGGAAAGGTGATGTGGAGGGATCTGGGCAGCCTACCTCATTATGTCATAACTTAGAATATGTGAAGGTCCAACACCTGCACCACTATGATATTTACCATCGTACTATCTTTACAATTTGATGTAACATTTCATGTCGGTTCATGAATCGTATATCTGACATGTAATCCTGTTCAGTTCATGAAACATGCATCTTACACGAATAACATGTTTTGTAATTTTATTCTTTTTAGGGATATGGATGGCACATATTCGATCAAAGAGCAACCTGACAAAACCAACCGTTACCAAAATCGTGAATAATTTGGAGAAAAAAAAACTAATTAAAGCCGTCAAACTTATCAATGTAGGCAGCATGAAACATTTTTCCTCTCTTAACTTTTAAGTATAATTGCAGTGGAACTTACCTTAACAGATTTTGTTTAAGATAAAACAGTACTGTATGTATTGGTAAGTTTCTGTGCCAGGACCCCAAAGGGACCTGTTGCCCAGGACGCTCGACGAGGACACGTCAGTAGGTCTTGGCCAGTATATAACCCAGCCCTGGTGCCTTGAAAACACCTCTGCGTCTCGTAAGTTTCTGTAAATGTAAAATAAGACAAAACTGTACTGATAAATATGACATACACTTAGTAGGGACATACATTGGTGGAACTTGTAAGGAAATGGGGGAACCAAAAATAACGCACAAAACACCTGTAGCAGAAGCACAATGATGGCATAGTGGTCAGTGTACCTGCTTACTGTGATAGTGGTTCAGGTTCACTTTCCACACAACAGTCTCCTCCTCCTCACTTTTATACCCCTGTGGAGCATAGAGCCTCAACCAACTCACACAAGGCCCTTCTCCCTTTCTGCTATCTACTGCAATTTCTTCCATGACCTCCCCATTTTATTCATCTCTGTCTTTAATTCCCGTGTCCATGTGTTTTTAGGTCTCCGCTTATTTGTTTTGCCCTGTTGGTTCCAGAGAAAGGACTTTCTAGTTACACTATTGACCGGTCTTCTCAAAGTGTGTCCTATTCAATATCAGTGTCTTTTACTTTCCACTTAGTTCACCAGAGTTGTCTGGTTATCCATGAGCTTCACATTGGTGATTCTGTCATTCCATTTAGTCCTTTTATTCTCTGTAGTTATCAAGTAGTGAATTTTGTAGTTAATTAGTAATTATCTCGGTTCTTCGTGTTTCTGTCATACAGCAGTATTTATGTGACATTCAGTTCAGAGTTTAGAAGAGAGCAGTTGTGTTCCACTAAGTGTATAATTTAGATATGATAGACATCATCATTATCAATTGCCATGCCAGCTGGCGTAGGCATTCAGGTCTCTCCACAGATCTCGGTCTTTGGTGTTCTTTCTGTGTCTCTATTAAATGCTTGCTTGCGTTCGCTGGCTGTGAACTCCAGCGTGAAGTCCTGCATGTCGGATGAAGACATCCTGTTGTCCAACATCAGTGTGATGTCATACCGGACTGAGGTTTGCATGAGGATCCGTTGTCCCATGTTTGGCTTATTGGTGTGCAGACTGGAGGTTCCTCACCGTGCAGGCAGATACTCTCCAACTTCAGAAGAATCAGCGATCCTACTACGTTAGCCAGGACCCTGAAGGGACCTGTTGCCCAGGACGCACGACTAGGACGTGTTAGTAGGTCTTGGCCAGTATAGAACCTGGCCCTGGTGCCTTGGAAACACCTCTGCGTCCCTCGCTATTAAATGATAAATTTGAGACTTTTTGATAAATTATATTTAGTATTTGTCACAAAAAATAAACTTGCTAGTTTCGATCGATGACAAAAGGAGACATTCGTCTGCACAAACAAGCAACCCTTTCATGTGTATAGACGGAGGAACAAAAATACGTCGCGTCAAAATGTCTACACACAGTCGGCGATTGTTTATGATGTGGGTTGTTCGAGAAACGAATAATAACGCCAGATGTCTGCCAACGCGGTAGTTAGCCTTTGAAGTGTAGACGGAATGTCTGGACAGACGGCGGAGAGGATTCTGTGATGTGGGGAATTCTCTGGTTCACAGACAGATAGAACTATTGTTGTACGAGACAAAGGATTTCCCCAGATGAAAGCAAACTTGACGGCGGATTGACTCCAGTTAGTCTAAAACAAGAGGAGAAAACCAGACTCTGGACTGATCAGCATCTACACAATTTGGTGACGTCACTCAAGCCAGATATAAAACCCGTTGCGGTAAACAAGTTGCGTTAGTCGACCCAGATTTCTGAAGTGTTAAGGATCGGTGCAGTTTCCGAGTTGTGTTCAATGAAAGAAACTATAGTGTCAAATTGTTGATATTTATCGGCGGACATAGATCTAGTCTGTGATTGCATAGTTTCAATCAGCAACCGGAATAGGCATATGGTATTCTATTAATCATATCTAACTTAGAGTATGATTAGGAATAGAGTACAGTACTGTGCGGTGATGTAATGTATTATAGGTGTGGTGATAGAATGTTCTATAAGTGCGGTGCTAGAAAGTATCATAGGAGCGTCGGCACTAGTATCCTATTGTGTGGCTTTAACTAGCTTGTGTGATATATCATTTTACTCAGGGAGTTGAGGACAATGTAGTGGGATAATAATTAGAGAGATTGAGGATGGTTGGGAGGGAGGAGGGGAATGTGAAATGGTAGGATCTTCCAGTAGGGCATCTGCTGGGTTTCTACCCGTTCCTTTATTCTTTCCTGGTGTTGCCATGTCTCAGACCATGTGATGAGGTATTTGGCCATATGACAGAGATCGGATCTCTGTTGTAGATCTGAGTGCTGCTATTGGCCTACACTCACCTAATTCCGGCCAGGATTGAGTTACTCTCACCATAGTATTCTCTACTCAACAGGTTCCACGTAGGTGTGCTATGATATTCAACAGTGAAGCTAGAACACAGTTTAGAAGATGATGGCTCAGGATTTGAAGACAGAAGTTGCTGAGAGGCCTCTACATTGGGCTTATACCCAAGTTGGTCTGCGGGAACCTGGCTTCTGCTGAGCAGGACATGCTGATGATACTTATGTTTAGCAAGTGATAGTTGTATCACTGAACAGTCAGAACATTATATATATATATACAACACTGATACCAGGAACATTCATATAAATTTATAGAAATACCTGGAACATTCAGATTGTGGTGTTAATATGGGGAATCTTTACAACCAGTGACACTAGATCAATTAAGATTTCCCAAGTAACAGTGACAATATTGTTAGAATTCTCTGAGTAACAAACAGTTTATAACAGAGGAAATTCATAGTGTGAATTAGATTGAAGACTCTCATTAGACAGTGTTTGTCATGGATGTCCAAACATCTGGATGCGTAGAAACTCTTCACGTGACCGGAGAAGCATCACCTCGGTGAGGTTGTTTGTCTGGAATACATGGTGCTAGTGTGTTCTCAGCACAGTGATGAGAATGACTATACTCCTGAACACTGATCTGAGTCTATATACACCTTAGAATATACGTCACACATTCTACACATTATACACACACACACTTCTCCTACATATACTCTTTGCTTTAATAAATTTCTTGTTTTTATTTGTTGAAGCTAGAGTTGTCAAGTATGTTATGTTGGGGAAGAATGAGAGGGGGCATGATCCAGGGGTGAGTAAGAGTGAGAAGAAGGTGTCTTCAGATTGAAGGAGTGTTGTGGACGGAGTCTGCTGGATATCTCCAGGATAGTGATATTGAATTAAAATAAATGTGGGTGTTGATTCCCCTCACTCCATGGACGACACTAAAATAGTAAAGAAGAACAAATAACTACTACGACATTCTTTACTTACGACAGTATTCATGTTATGCTTAGTATTAATTAGTACCAAAACACTGTAAACAATCATTATGTTGAACTATGGGAGCTGTAGCAGTGCAGTGTTAAACTCCCCCTTGAGGCGGAGGTTAAACGGATGGACTTGGATTCCCAGATGGACCCAGTCTAAAGTGGGTACCAGGAGATGTTCTGGGAAATAAAGGTGGCCACTGAGATATTGACCACATCACACATCACGTGCTGAATGAGGTCTGAACATATGGGGCCAGTGTCATATACATAATACAGCTCATGGCTTGAAAGGGGGTCCTTTACTTTACCTTTACTTATGATGAACTATTCCTATAATGGCATTTTACTTATGATGAACTATACTGATGAACTGTTCCTATAACTGTAACTTTACTTATGATGAACTATACTGATGAACTGGTTCTATAACTGTAACTTTACTTATGATGAACTATATTGATAAATTGTTCCTATAACTGTAACTTTACTTATGATGAACTATTCCTATAATGGCACTTTACTTATGATAAACTGTTCCTATAACTGTCACTTTACTTATGATGAACTATACTGATGAACTGTTCCTATAACTGTAACTTTACTTATGATGAACTATACTGATGAACTGGTTCTATAACTGTAACTTTACTTATGATGAACTATATTGATAAATTGTTCCTATAACTGTAACTTTACTTATGATGAACTATTCCTATAATGGCACTTTACTTATGATAAACTGTTCCTATAACTGTCACTTTACTTATGATGAACTATACTGATGAACTGTTCCTATAACTGTAACTTTACTTATGATGAACTATACTGATGAACTGGTTCTATAACTGTAACTTTACTTATGATGAACTATATTGATAAATTGTTCCTATAACTGTAACTTTACTTATGATGAACTATATTGATAAATTGTTCCTTACTGTCACTTTACTTATGATGAACTATACTAATGAACTGTTCCTATAACTGTAACTTTACTTATAATGAACTATACTGATGAACTGGTCCTATAACTGTAACTTTACTTATGATGAACTATATTGATAAATTGTTCCTTACTGTCACTTTACTTATGATGAACTATACTGATGAACTGTTCCTATAATGGCACTTTACTTATGATAAACTGTTCCTATAACTGTCACTTTACTTATGATGAACTATACTGATGAACTGGTCCTATAACTGTAACTTTACTTATGATGAACTATATTGATAAATTGTTCCTTACTGTCACTTTACTTATGATGAACTAACTATACTGATGAACTGTTCCTATAACTGTCACTTTACTTATGATGAACTATACTGTTGAACTGGTCCTATAACTGTAACTTTACTTATGATGAACTATATTGATAAATTGTTCCTTACTGTCACTTTACATATGATGAACTATACTGATGAACTGTTCCTATAACTGTCACTTTACTTATGATGAACTATATTGATAAATTGTTCCTATAATTGTCACTTTACTTATGATGAACTATATTGATAAACTGTTCCTATAACCCACTTTACTTATGATGAACTATATTGATGAACTGTTCTATATTGTCACTTTACTTAAGATTGATCTATATTGATGAAATGTTCCTATATTGGCACTTTACTTATGATTAACTATATTGATGAGCTGTTTTGTATATTGGCACTTTAGTTATGATGAACTATATTGATGAGCTATTCGTATATTGACACTTTACTTATGATGAACTATATTGATGAAATGTTCCTATATTGGCAAACTGTTGTGAAAATTATAATTAATTTTTCTCATTTGATTTTACCTCAAAGGCATCCAAGAGAAAAGTGTACATGCTGTACAATCTTGAACCAGACCAGTCTGTCACAGGGGGTGCCTGGTATTCTGATTCTGAATTTGAATCAGAGTTTGTGGAAGTCCTCATTTCCCAAGCTCATAAATTCTTACAGCAGAGAGTAAGATTAAATAAACATCTATTCTTTTGTCCTTTGCGCATGCTGTGGATCCTTGCAAAGTTTCACTACATTTTGTAGAACAAATATGAAAAATGAAGTACATGACATCATAAAAAAATGTGCTAAAATATTTGTTAAATTAGTTACAGTAGTCACTGCTATGGTCTAACTCTGTTTTGGGGAAGCTGGAAAGTACCAATGAAGTATTCATTATAACAGGCATTTGAAATGTCCACCAGTCTTCAAGACATGACTGTACACGTCTTCTTGTTAAAAACCATTCTGTTGTTATTTCTTGAATGGTAAATCTGATTGCTTTTTTCAGGTCCTCGGTTGTGTGTACATTATTTTTGTAGTTTTTTAAAATATTTCCTTTCAAGAAATACCATAGATAATCATCTAATTGGGTTAGAGCTGGAGAACGAAAAGGTCAATTTCCACGTGATATGCGATTTGCAAACATTTCCCCAAAACACAGTGATGCTCTAGCTGTGTGTAGAGTTGCACCATCTTGCTGAAACCCGCTTCTTCAATTTCATGTTCATTCAGCTCTTCTTAAAAAGGTTCCAGAAAGTCAATACGGTACCAATCGGGATTATTAATGTTGTTGAAGAAAATCAGTCCAATAAAACGTTTTATACTGACAGCACACCATACCCCAATTTTCTCATTATATAGAGGCGCTTCATGAAATACATTGGGATTAAAAGTGTTCCAAATACGAATATTTTGGCTATTAACTTATCCAGATAGATGAAACCATGCCTCATCAGAGAAGATTGTTACATCGAGAATTGACTCGCCTTCTTTAGCTAAAAATGCTTGAAACCACATGGAGCAGTTGACTCTGGATTGATTATCACACTCTAATAGAGTGTTCAGACACAACAGAAATCCTTTATGGATGAAAATGTAATCGTTATTTAAGAATTTTGTGCTCTGTGCTCACTGATACGTTCACTTATTGTGACATTTTCCTTAAGGATTATGTCTTGGATATCTAGACATTTTTCTTCAGACACAACAGGCCTACCAGATCGCGGAGTATCTTACACTTTTCCCGTAGCAAGAAACTTATTCAACAAATTTCTAACGGTAATGCAATGAGGCTGGTCTCTCTGGCCGAGGGGTTACACCACTTTCTCCATAATCCCGTTTATCACGCAGAGTCTCGTAGCGGGCGAGAACTGGGAGCGGTTCGTCCCCCGCTGGTGACTTGCAGGATAACTGAGCCGGCCGCTCAGAAATCAATGGCAAACTACTGAGCGTAATCTTGCCAAGAAATCAAAGGACAACTGAAAGATGCTGCTGTTGACAGCGATGTCCTGTAAAAGGATATGCGAATTTTAAAAAAAAAATGCAATGAGAATGTTGTTTATCAGGAAATCTAGCTATAAGTCTTTGAACAACCAACCATGTGTATCAGCTGCATTTCAAAACACTTGTTCAACCAAAACAATTATTTCTTCCGTTGATAACACCATTCTGTTTGGAATGTAAAGAATTACACCAGCAGATGACAGCCATTCGCTGCATATTCTTTCTTAATGGACTATGTAGCTCAATTTTTGATGAAGTCGTGTACTTCATTTTTTAAATTTGTTCTACATACAAAGTGTAGTGAGACTTTACAAACACCCGGTACATGTAGAGGTGTATACATCCCAGAATTTAGCTTCTTATTAAGCTTGTCTTGATAGTAGTCTTGATAGTACATTTTGCAAAATCAAACTGACACAAATGGGTTTGTTCAGTCAGTATATTCCCAACATAACAGAAAGGAGAACATACAAAGAGAGAACAAACTTTTGCACAGCTATCATGGATTCACTGGTGTTTGTTTAGTTTTCTCCAAGAGCTCCACATACTTCTTCATCCTCTTGTTGTAGACTACATAGCTACAATATTTTTTGCCTTTCAGTTGACTTCAGCACAACATTGTTTCGATTTTGCCTTCTCTCTCTTCATTCAACACATCATTATTTGAGGTGTAGCTTTGCCTTCTCTCTTCTATACACATTATTTCAGGACTAGCTTGGCCTTCTCTCTTCTACACACATTATTTCAGGACTATCATTGCCAATGAACAAGTGCTTCAAGAAACAAACAAAGATCGTAAACTGATTAGAGACATTAGACGTAGACAGGACATATTTTGGGCATGTTATGAGAAGAAATGAATTGGAGAACTTTGTGACAACTGGCAAGATCGAAGGGAAGAGATCAAGGGAAGACCGAGAAATAAATACCTGGATGGCTTGGCCACATGGCGTGGTCGAGACAGAAACACGGAGCTGATCCATGACTCTGGTGATCGAGTGAGATGGCAAAACATGACCACCCACGCTTATCGGCATGGCACATGATGCATGGATGGAGCTTTGCCTTCTATCTTCAACTCACATTATTTGAGGTCTAGCTTTGCCTTCTGTCTTCTACACATATTATTTCAGGACCAGCTGTGCCCTCTCTCTTCTACACACATTATTTCAGGACCAGCTTTGTCTTCTCTCTTCTACACACATTATTTCAGGTCTAGCTTTGCCTTCTCTCTTCCACCAACATTATTTCAGGTCTAGCTTTGCCTTCTCTCTTCTACACACATTATTTCAGGTCTAGCTTTGCCTTCTCTCTTCTATACACATTATTTCATGACTAGCTTTGCCTTCTCTCTTCAACACACATTATTTCAGGTCTAGCTTTGCCTTCTCTGTTCTACACACATTATTTGAGGTCTAGACTTGCCTTCTCTCTTCTACACACAATATTTGAGGTCTAGCTTTGCCTTCTCTCTTCTACACACATTATGTTGAGTAACATCATCATGTAGGACATGTGGATGTTTTGGGCAATGAAAGAGCAGGTTGACTGGCTGGCACACCACTGTTTCAGGATGTCAACCTGTGGATCAAACTGACATCAGTAATCTGCAACATTTAGTAGATGCAGTTGTTGCACGCAGTGAATACTAGGGTTAGAATTAAATTGTAAGAAGACACAGATTATGGTCGCCACTAGGAAGAATGAAATACCAGAATGTAATATACAAGTAAATGGAATATTCTTAAACAAGTGAATCAGTACAGTTATCTCGGAACGGTCATAACATCTGATGGGAGATGCCTTGAAGAGATTATAACAAGAATCACCATAGCGAAGGTAGCCTTTTGCAAGATGAAAATGAAAAACATACTGACCAATAAAATGATGTCAATTGCAACGAGAAAAATAGTGTTGAGATGCTGCATAGAACGTGTACTTTTGTATGGATGTGAAGCATGGAAAATGATCAGACAAGCTGAAAAACATCTGATGGCTGTGGAAATGTGGTCTCTGAGGAAAATGCAAAGAATAACATGGACAGACATAAAACCCAGTGACCAAGTCCTACAAGAAACAAATGAAAATCATACACTAATAAGAGAAATTAGATGTAGACGGCCAACATTTTTAGTCACGTTATGAGAAGAAATAAATTGGAAAACTTTATGACAACTGGTAAGATTGAGGGGAAAAGAACAAGGGGGAAGGCAGAAAAGTAAATATCTGGATGACTTAGCCACATGGTATGGTCGAGATAAGAACACAGAGCTGATCTATGACTCTGGTGATTGAGTGAGATGGCGAATCATGACCGCCCACGCTTATCGGCATGGCACATGATGAAAGAATGGCCTTAGAATGTTTGGCCGAAATGAAGACTTTCAACTGGATGGATCAACATCAATAGTTAGAACTTAAATGTTCGGATTGAAGATTGGTGTAGACAGAAAAGAGCAGCACTCCAAGAACACAAGACAGCTCATTGGTCAAAATCAGGAGTCTCTGTGGTGAAGTGGTCAAACCGTCTGCTTTGGGCTCCGAAGGTTGTGGGTTCGATTTCGGGTTGCGTCCTTCGGTTCACGAGTGCATATTTTCGAAGACTCCTGAGGGTCGTCACTGGAGCTACGCTTTCCACATTGCGGAAAGAGACTGAGTCATATAAAATCCTGGTGCAATGATCTCGACCCTGCTGACTTTTAAGCGACTTTTTTATTGGTCAAAATCAAACTGACATTTAGTCGCTGTACTTTGATGGTTTTATTATGGTGATCGGAGCACCTATAAACTTGTCTAGAGTGCAATAATGATAGTTAGTTAGTCGACAGATCATCCTCATTGCACATCAAACCATTCAGTCTATAAGTGCTTGGATCGCCTCCTCAGTAAATCCTGCAGCGTGTAGCAGCTCATGACATAAGTTCTGTGTTGGTTTATTAATCTTCTTTGGTTTCCTGCATAGTGTTCCTGTCTGGCCACACCTCTTTTAACTTGCTGTTCTTGCAGTCTGACCATGGTTTTAGATTCAGTCATCACTTAGTTCTTTCAAGTCTTACGTTTCGTAGAGCAGCCAGGTCCATGGCTCATCCTCCCTCCACAGTAGCCTTACCCACAAGCCTGTCAGCCTGCTCATTTCCTTGTACACCCGCATGCGCAGTAATGATAATCAAAACTGAACTCAACTCGTTTAAACAGTTCTTGGAATGCTGTTGTCGCTGGAATTGGATCCCGGCCTGTTTTGAGCCAGGTAGCAGCGTAGGTCCAAGGTTGCAACATCCACCTCTGGCTCAGGTAGACCAGATTTTTCGCACAGTGTTGACTATTTGAACTTTAGAAAAATAAGGAGAGGGGATTATGGGATGTGTGATTCTGCTATACACACATTTGGATCCACAACGGCGCTGTGAAGTTTGTACTCTGTGCTGAGATTCTCCTTATGTGACCTGTGAAAGGAAACTGGAGCACTTATGGAGATATTATTGTGCAATGAAAGTGAAGGTTTATAAACCACTAAATTTTTGAGCTGGAGGTGGATGCTGTGCTTAAAGCCACTCCGACTCCTTTAATCTGTACAAGAAGCACGGAAGTCTTTGCTGGTTAGAACTTTTGCGGATGCATTTTCAAACCTTAGGACAGGCATGAACACACACATCCCCCACCTACCAACACCCACACATCCTCCACCTGCCAACATCCACACAAACCCAAACACACATCCTCCTCCTACACATGCCTCACCCACCCACATACTTCCCACCCATACATGACCCATCCTTACACACCTCCCCACCCACTCATCTCTGCACCCACTCACACATCCCCCACCACACTCACATGTTCCCCACCTGCACACATCTCCCCACCCACACACACATCCCACACAATTTTCCCACCCACACATATATCCCCCACCCATACTCATCCCCCACACACATCCATCCACTCATGTACTCATCCCTCAACTACTCAACCCCCACCCACCCATCAACACATACATCTCCCATCTACCCACCCAGACTCACACACCCCAACCACCCAGCCAAACACACATTCCCCACCCCTACATACTTATTTTACCCACCCACACATCCCACACTCAATTACACCTCCCCCACCCATCCACACACATCCATCACTGACACACACATATCTCCCCACCCACCCACACACCCCCACCTACAAACACCCTCACCACCCACACATATATCTTCAACCCACACATCCCTCACCCACCCACATACACATTCCCCACCAACACAACCCCTCACCACCAACACCCACACACTTCCACCCAAATAACCCCCACCCACACACATCCCTCACCCACACACATCCCCCATTCACAACCCCTCCACACATACATCCCCAACACACGTATCCCCCACATACACACTTACACTACTATAGAGAGTAAGTGGTACCTTGCCATCTTTACAGATGAAAGTATGTGGATTGGAACTAAAATTCCATCGCACAATGCCTGGGCTCTGATTCAGAGAACATGTTGCCATGCAGCATGATCCCTCTCTCGGCCTTGCCTTGTTTTCTCCAGAGGAAAGGGTGACCAGTATGTCTGAACAAGGTAGGCTGCAGATGCTGCTGGCTCAGCATCACACCTCCATGCAGCAGAAGGTGAGTAGCAGCCAGGCCCTCACATCCGGGGGGATTTGACTTAGAGACGTTGAGCCATATCCCTCAGCTGAGTACCTCACACCAAGTGTCTGGACCTGTATGGGCGTGTACTTCTGTCAAACTCCCTGCCTGAAACTGTCTTCAGAGCGGATCATGGCCGATGACGAGCACTGGTTGCCGCTTAATTCCAGAAGCGAGGGGCTTGCGCCCCATTCTCCGCTTGACTAAATAAGTAAAGAAATGATAAAAGTAGTGGTATTTCCATTGCTCTTGTGCTCCCACCTGTGCTACACCCTTCATGTGTTTTCACAAAGTCGGACTAGAGTTTGGCTCAGCAGGGGCTTGACTCTAGCCCGACTTTGTGAAGACACATGAAGGATGTAGCGTAGGAGGAAGCACAGGCGTAATTGAAATAATACTACTTTTAATGTTTCTTTACTTATTCAGTCAAGTGGAGAGCAGGGTGCAACCCCCTAACTCCTGGAGTTAAGCAGCAACCGGCGCTTGTCGTCAGCCGCGATCCACTTTGAAGACAGTGTCAGGCGGGGAGATTGACAGTGATGCTCCTCTGGAGAAAACAAGGCAAGGCTGAGAGAGAGATCATGTTGCATGGGCAACATATATTCTCTGAATCAAAGCCCTGGCATTGTGCGATGGAATAGAGAGTATAAACATTCAAAAGTAAGAAAATATAAATAAGACAAAAAGATTCATTTCACAGGTAATGATCACATGAACAATAAAACTGTATGGTATGTAACAGATAGCATGAGTTGTTCCATATTTGTGACTAACAAATTCTTTAATATTGTTTCAATGTATTGTTTGTTAGGCATTAGATGCAAACAAAGTTTACCCTGATGAACCATGGACAAGACTGCAAGCTTCATATGCCTCAGCAGAGGATGTCCTCAAATACATCACAAACTTGGGAATTAGCAAGGTCAGTTTATAGTGTTCAGCGTGCCTTACAATGTAACTGTGTTGTAAACTTGGGTATTAGTAAGGTCTGCTAATAGTTTAATACTTGCCTCGTGGGTCAAATATATCACAAATTTAGTTATTAGAAAGATCTGCTAATAGTTTAAAACTTGCCTCGCAGGTCAAACCAGGTATTGGTAAGGTAACTTAACAATGTAAGATGTGCCTCACGGTGTACATATATCACACAAAGAAGGTAAAACTTGCCTTACAGTTCAAGTATATCTTCAAAGATTAGTTAAGACTTCAACAGTTAAATAAAAAGGCCCCTGCACCCAAGGAGTAATGTTTTAAGAAACCATATTTCTTCTTCTTCTTCTGTCGTCAGCTTTTATTTATTGCCTATTTCTGCAATGTTGTCTCTTGTATAAACTTCACTATTTTCTTGTTTCTGTATGCCTGAAGGTTTGTCTAGATATGTCGTATTCGAGAACAGCTTTGGGATATTTAAGAAGCCAAATGAAGCTGGCTATTAAATCCTGTAGAAACATCAACTGCAGACTTGATTAATGATAAATGTGTCTTCATAACTATAGGAAAGCAAAACACTTCAGAGGCTTTGCATCTGCTTCAAAAGACAGCGGAGGAAGTAAGAAACTGGACAAAGAATTGGGTCTAAAACTAAACCAAACTAACACAAAAACAACATACTTTTCTCTCTCCCCACACAAAGGAATAATATCCATAAAGCTAGAAAATCAACAAATAGACCATAGACAGATACACCCATGTTTCTTGGGGTTCCCTTGACACCAGACTCACCTGGAGGCCAAATGCAAACAAAATCATCTAAACTCACTGTAATGAGAAAGAAAACTAAGGGTAGGTGCCTTGCTACTACTAGGAGCATCAGCTGGACGGCAGGTTGTGGAGTGGCTTCTAGACAAGGTTTGCCACAAATATTTCCAATAAACGGCTGTGGACCAAAGTAGACAGTGGTAATTGAGAGGAGGTGTGTTAGTTGCTGGGGCAGTATTGGTAAGAGGTGGAGAGCGACACTTAATAGGTTTAATGAAATACAGGATTATAAAGAAGAACATCAGTGTAATTGAGTGCTCATTATCATCATATGCCATGCCTGCAAGTATGGGCGATCATTGTTTGCTATCTCTCCAGATCACCAGTCTAGAATCAGATCTCTCTCTTGTTCATTTGCCATCAAGTTTGCCAGTTGTCACTAAGTTTTCAGATTTATTTCTCCTCATGTCCACAAAATCCCCAAACTACCACACAGAAGGGAACTTGTTACCCCACCTGTAATTACTGCAGTGTGGTACATACAAAGTTGGTACTTTGTGTAACACTTACAGCAGTGGTTTAGTGCCAGTTACCACTACTAAGAGGAGGCTGCATGTATTTGATCATGTTTACTTACTACGGTAACCCAATTTGCAGATGTCTGTAGTTAATCCCTTCAACACACATTTTCATTATGACCCAAATACGAGTGTTCAGCTATTTAAATAGCTTCTCTCCCCCCCCCCCCCCAGCCCCCTGCATATCCTATTTACAGGACATCGCTGTCAACACCAGCATTTTACCGCTGTTGTTGATGTCTTGGCAAGATTACGCTCAGTAGTTTGCCATTGCTCTCTGAGCGTCCGACTCACATACCTCCGTAAGTAACCAATGCGACAAGATCCGCTACTGAATCTCGCGCAGCTGTTTACCCCTACGTGGTGGATATACGGGATTACAGAGAAAGTCGTTAACCTCTTTGCCAGGGAGACCGGCATTTAAATAGCTATTTTAAAAAATATGTAATCATTTTATTTTTGCAATTAGGTATAAAACATTTACAGTTTAATGCAATTATAAAAATATATATAGACAAACACACACCAGCCCACCCTCAGATGAAGTTAACACAAATTAATTTGGGTTGGGAACCATGGCAGTGCAATGGCTGGCACAACTGCCTATCAGTCTGGGGGGGGGGGGGGGGGGTCACTTGTTGGAAACCCCATCGAGGCAGATGTTTTTATAATTAACCTGGGCTCCAGCCTAAAATGAGAACCAAGAAATGTCCTGGAAAGTAAAAGAGACCCGTGTAATATAGACTATGTCACCCACAGAGTGCCAAGTGGTCCATACAAATATGGGGCTAGCACCTTGCACTGAATATGCCTCAAGGCATGTAACAGTGTCCTCTACTTTGAAAAATATGAGTTAGAGAGTATTTGCTACGTAATGTATATATATATAGTGTGTGGGAGTGTTTTTTAAAGAGCATTGCTTGAATTTGATCCGGAAGGATGAATGCCAAAAGTATGTGTGTGTGTGCATGTGGTTAAAAAAAGGAATTTGTGACATAGAAGTAAATATATCAGCCACATGATTCAATTTTGAAAATATAATATGTGTTGTATTGCATAAAATGTCATTGAAACCAAAACAGGACATGCTCCTTTTATAAACTGTAGTTATATCTTGTAAACAGGTTGATCTGGAAGCGGAAGATATGGAGTCCATTCTTGATGCTCTAATATTTGATGGTAAGGCAGAACTGTCAGCTAGAACAACAGGATCATCAGGACTAACTACTGGAGACTCTTCTGTGAAAATATACAGATCTGTCAAGCCACTGACGGAGACTTCAGATTTTGTGAGAACTCCCTGCGGTGTTTGTCCTGTAAGTATCTTCTTAATTGCCTTTGTTACAGTCACACTCTCAGCCAGTGTTGGCATTAAAGTACTTTCTATTTCTCATGTGTCGTTCAAATGTTCAACCTGGGTAGTAAATTCAGAACCTGTTTGTCGAATCACTGCACCTGGGAAGGTTAACCCGGTCAACAAATGCCCACAGAAGTCAGATGTGTCACATCCGGCATAGCACAACGAAATCACGTCTGAAAAAACTCTCCGGATGAACGCAGAAGAAGAATCACTGTAAATAATGAAATAGGCACCTGGCTTATCTTCCACTGGGGAGTGAGAAGACAGGAAGGGAAGCTTTTAAGTTCTTGTAACAGTTACAAAGGCATCTGCAGTAGTTTCCATTACTGTTTAAAATGCTTAGTTATGTGTGTATGGTTAGGAATTGGTTGAGAACTATCTCTTCTTGTAGAGGCCAGCTCAGTCTCAGTTAGACATTAGACAACTTTCTTTTCCCCCAAGCTATTAAGGTGACTAAACTGTATTAAGTCCAGACCCAAGTAAAAAGTAAACTGTGACGTTAGACCTTCAGCACTTGTGCATCTCTCACTCTCCTTAAGAATCACAGAATGTTTCTACATTAACATAAATGCAGGTGAAAATGACCCAGTCTAACATAAACCCGGGCACAGTGCACTTCTAAATGTCATCCAATGGTAGATACAGTCGATGTATGTGAAGTATTGGGCCTTCACAAAGTCTACTGGGCATGACATGCAGGAAACCTCATTTCTAAGAGTTTGCCCAGAATCTTATGATCAATCAATCAGTTATGTTAATGAGAATGCACAGAATTTTATTATCAATTAATTAATGTAACAATTATGTTAATGAGAATGTCAAAAAAAAAAAAAAAGGTTGGGGGAGGGGGAAAGGATTAGAGTAAAAAGACATTAATGATTTTACTAAAACGTGGATACAAGCCTGAGTTATAAATATGATGTTTTTCTCCTCTCTTCTATTCAGGTGATTTCCCAGTGTACATTAGATGGGCTGATCTCACCCAAGACGTGTGTGTATATGAAAGATTGGTTAGAATTTTGACATCATCTGCCAAATGAGACACTTAGCTAATTATATTCATCTGGATTTGCTTAAATTATAAAATATAATGATGGAAGTATGATTACAAATATAGGTTCAATTTAATTTTCAATTAGTTGAAATTATTTCTAATCTGGTTAAGGGGCATGCTCTTTGTTAGGTCAATTAAGAAAAGAGCATTTTCATAATTGTCTGTAATGGACACGTCCTTCTGAATCTAATAATATTACAAGTCACATCATGTTATAAATTGACGCAGTATAGTGTTTCTCTTCGTGGAGTATTACACATTATATAAGGGGCGTTAATTTGAAATATGTTCGTGCCGCATCACATGTAATTGCGTACGTTGAACATGATCATGTTATAGTCATGTGATAAGTACTGACCAATGAATAAAAGAGCACGTGTTTATCCTCCCATGATGCATAGGTTCTGTTTCTGACCAGTGAGAAAATGGCCAGGTTGATCCAAAATCCGTCCAAAGAAGCTCAAAGAGCGGTGATTCAGTTTCTTTCATATTAAGGATGTTGACCAGTGGACATTCATCAAAGAATGCAGTCAGCGTACAGTAACATATGTGTGTCGAAGACAACGGCGACAGACTGGGCACAAATGTTTTGGAAAGGACGTCAGTTCACGACAGATCTTCGACGGCCGGGTCAAGCGCATATTGTTGCAACAGAAAAAAAAACCATCACCAAAATTGATGCAGCAGTACAGATGAACCATTGTTGAAGCATACGTTCGCTAGCGAAACAATTTGATGTGTCAATTGGGACAATTCAAAAGGTCATTCGTAAGAAACTGCAAAATCGGAAGGTGTGTTCACAGTGGGTACCACAGATGTTGACCGACCGCCAAAAGAGGAACGCATAAGATGGTGTTTGAACCACTTGCTGCGTTACAGAGTAGAGGGTGATGCATTTCTCGTCCGCATAGTGGCAGGCGATGAATCATGGTGTCACCATTTTGAGCCGAGCAGCAAAAGAGAGAGCATGCAATGGAAGCATGCTGGATCACCAAAAGCCAAAAAATTCAAGTTACAGGTTTCTGCTGGTTAGGTTATGCAGAGCGCAATTTTTGACCATGAAGGCCAACTTTAAAGAACCTGGTGTCAACATCAACTCTACCCACTACTTGCAAACACTAGACAAGCGGCAAAAAGCCATCAAGAATAAATGACCCGGCATGCTTTTTTGCGGTGTGATTTTGTTGCACAATAATGCTCGGCCGCATGTCACAAAGATTGTGCAAGAAACAGTAGCAAGGAAGAAGTGGGAAATTCTGCAACATCCAGCCTATAGTCCTGATTTGTCACCATGTGATTTTAATTTGTTCGAACCTCTAAAAAAAGCTCTCAAGGGGCAACGATTTCACACAGATGCAGTCATAATGAATGCGGTAAACACTTGGTTCAGTGAGCAACCACAATCCTTTTTTTGCGGACGGCATTCGCCGCCTACCTAATCAATGGTATGCTTGCCTGAATGCCTATGGCGGCTTCTGACCAACCCATGGTGTATAATTCATTTAAAATGAATGCTTTGTTTAATTCTACCACACCTGTTAATGTTTCTTTCATGGCTTTTGTAATAAAACCATTGGGATGGGTTTCAAATGAACGTCCCTAATACTGAAAAAAACAAAAAAAAAACAGTTTGTTTTAAAAGAATCTGTGCATTCTGATATCTAGACAAGTGGCAGAAAGAATATGTTAATGGATGCTAAACATGTTTCATGACATCCCATACATTATTACTATAGCTTAAACATTGCATTATAAAATTTCATTCATGCAATTTTGATGTCACTTGCAGAAATTATTTATGTAGAATTTTATATGTAAACATCTGCATGTTATTTGATGGGTCATTCACGTGGAGTGAAAGAAAATATGGCTGCAAGATGTTGCATATACAAGTTTTGTCATTATTAATTAAAAATAAACTATAATTATTATTACTGTTGTCAGTTTTATGCCAAATGTGTTTTGTTCTTTGAAAACCACTTTCTCTCCTCTCTCTCTCTTACGCACACAACAAAAAAGAAAGGACAATAGCTGAATGAACAACATAATTTGTCTCTTTAATTGATGAATTAAAACAATCTACACTGTATCAACATACTTTTTCAACTTTTTCTTCTTCAATTTACTTTTCTTTAACTTTTCTGGTTTTTGAGATTCCGCTAATGCATCTTTCATTATGTTGTCTTCCCTTTCAGTTGTCTGATGTCTTACCTTTGCCATTGCTTTAGAGGATGTTTTCTTAGGAGAATCTGCTGTCCTTTTGCTACCATCTGCGGTGTCATGTTTAACTAAAACGGCCTTAATTTTCTTTTTTTTATCTTTCTTCTGTTTCTTTGGTCGGACATCATCATCTAGGGTGTTTTGTAATGCAACAGAACCATCAAAAGTAGCCTTAATGTTTTTCTTTTTATGTTTCTTCTTTTTGTTTGATTGGACATTATAAGCTAGGGCGTGTGTTTTATGTGTGGGAATATTTTCTACATCGTGTCCCTCATGAGGTGCAGAACTCTTTACAGATCCATTGTGTATATAACTGTTCTTTTTATCTTTCACTTCCATGTCACTAAATTTCTCTTTTTGTCTCTTTTTCTTCTTCTTTGCTGCAGGCATCTCTACTGGGACAAAACTGGATTTGGTAAAGTTGGATTTACTAGAAACCACGGTGACATCATTCCGTTTTGATGAATCACTCATTTGTTTTCTCTTTTTACACGGTATAAAATCACTTTCTCCAGTTTTCTTTCTTTTATTGCTTCTGTTGTCAGATGAACCCAGATTATTTGTTCTTGTTAAGGCAACAAGCTCTGTTAAAAAAATATAAAATGGCAGTTTAGTGATGTGAGAATATGAAACATTTGATAATCTATTGAGTATAAGACAAGAAAAGAAATCCAATGAAGAAACAACCAATTAAGAATGAACACCTAGAAAGAAACAAAACCACAAAGTGAAATTCATACAAGAGACAATATTGCAGATATAGACACGTGTCAAGCGAACGAAAGAAAACAAAACCACAGAATGAACTAATTATTTTAAAATGAGATAATGCATAAAACAAGCGTAAAAGGAATTGTTCAGCATACCTATACTGTTCCAAAAAAAAACTCAACATTATTGCAGTTTCAATTGCAAACTTGCACCAACATTTGATTGAAGATGCTGATTCGCCCACTGCAGTCAGTTCTGGCCATGAGAACAGGACCTTTTTAGGGTCTTCTAACCCTAAGACAAGCCGTTTCCTGACCGTTTATCTGAAATTCGACGAGCTCCTGGCATTGACTGGACTGGAGGACGCAGATGCAATCGATTCCTAAGGTGACGCAGCTGTATGAAGTGGTCTTTGGCAGTAGTTGTGATTCTGGGTCTTCCACAGTGCGGCCGGTCTGTCACCGAGCCAATTTCTTGAATTCGCTTTCAAAGGCGACTAATGGTGCTTCTTCTTCTTCTGCGTTCATCCGGAGAGTTTTTTCGGATGTGATTGCGCTGTGCCTGTTTACAGCAGAGCTGCGTTCTTGCACTGTTAGGCTGACACATTCGACTTCTGCGGGCACAACTAATGGTGCTTCTAACCACATTAAATTCTCTGGCTACTACACTTTGTGACTGTAAACGTCCAACGGTGACAAGTCGTTGCTCTGTAGTGAGATGAGCCATACTTGCACATTTAATTTTCAACTGAATTTATTCGAGGAGAGTCAATCTTTTATAGGCATTCAATAATATGGTAGAGTTTTGTGTTCAGTAAGTTTCACTGGATTATGGTAAAACTGTCACGAGTTATTGTCAAAAATTTTGTTTTGACCTTGACTTCTTTCATGACCTCACGAATCATGAGATGAGTACAATTCAGGTAACCAGGAGCATTTTTTTGGGCGCTTGCTCGCTTTGACCTCACATGTAGTCCATACACAGTACTTCTAGTAGTGATGGACTGAATTTTGCGTGTGGATTAGCTTTCCCTATTAACTGTCCCTCGTCATCAGGCGAACCCACTCCGACTTCAGAGGTACTTGTAATTTACGTCCCCAAGTCAAGGACGATAGGTCAACATTTTAGTCCAGCTGTCCGGTGTAGGGATTGAACTCCTGACCTCGGCATCAGCACACGGGATGTTTAAGAACACGTTTTTATCCACTCGGCCATGCTTACCTACCGAGAAGTTAATGACCAGATGGACAGTTGATAGGTTGACTGATGTCCAATCAGCGAATATCTTTTATAAAAGTAACATAAAAAATGTTGCATTTCTTGTTGTGAATAGTATATTTGTGTTTCGAGATTCTTCTCTAAACATTTTACTTCTATAATAAATATGCAGTAGCAATCGCATACACAATATGTAACCTCACCTCCAATGTCTTCAGTTTCTTCATGGAGTGCCAACACTGTGCTCTTGCGCAATTTGCCTGGACTTCCTGTCTTAGCAACTTCCATGGAGTCATTGGCTGGCACTTTGCTAGCCATGTTGTACCTTGAAAGAAATGGAACACAACTACATTTACTCTTTCATTCTCAGGCTTTATATCGTTATATTCTAAGTTTGTTACTTTAAAGTAACACATGTTTGATTCTAAAGGATTCATGCAACAGAGAGAGGTTCACATTTCAACACTGTGACAGCAGGTTCACAAAACAACACTGACAGAAGGGAGTTAACATAACACCATGACAGCAGGTTCACAAAACAAAACTGTGACAGAACGGAGTTCACAAAGCAACACTGTGACAGAAGGAAGTTCACAAAGCAATACTGTGAAGTATTAAGTTGCATGTCCTTCACAGGACGTAGCAGTCAACCCCAGCATTTTCGCTGTTTTTGATTCCTGGGCAAATTTTACGTTCAGTAGTTTGCCATTGCTTTCTGAACGACCGGCTCCTATACCTTTTTCGAAAAAACCAGCACTGCTGTGTTTCGAACCCGGGTATACAGGTTCACAAACCGCGTTCGCAAGCCCTTAGCCACAGAGACCGGTAGAGGTTCACAAAACAACACTATGACAGAAGGGAGTTCACATAATACCATGACAGCAAGTTCACAAAACAACACTGTGACAGAAGAGAATTAAAAAAACAACACTGTGACAAAATGGAGTTCACATAACACCATGACAGGAAGTTCACAAAACAACACTGTGACAGAAGGGAGTTCACATAACAACACTGTGACAGAAGGGAGTTCACATAACAACAATATGACAGAAGGGAGTTCACATAACAACACTGTGACAGGAGGTTCACAAAACAACACTGTGACAGAAGGGAGTTCACATAACACCATGACAGGAGGTTCACAAAACAATACTGTGACAGAAGGGAGTTCACATATTAACATGACAGGAGGTTCACAAAACAACACTGTGACAGAAGGGAGTTCACATAACACCATGACAGCAGGTTCACAAAATAACACTGTGACAGAAGGGAGTTCACATAACACCATGACAGCAGGTTCACACAACAACACTGTGACAGAAGGGAGTTCACATAACACCATGACAGCAGGTTCACAAAACAACAGTGACAGAAGGGAGTTCACAAACCAAGACTGTGACATTAGGGAGTTCACAAAACAACACTGTGACAGAAGAGAGTTCAAAATACAACAATGTGACAGAAGGAAGTTCACAAACCAAGACTGTGACAGAAGGGAGTTCACATAACACCATGACATGAGGTTCACAAAACAACACTATGACAGAAGGGAGTTCACAAAACAACACTGTGACAGAAGGGAGTTCACACATATAGTGCTATCCCCACATTTTTATATGTCTATTGACCCTTGCAGTTTGTCATGTTCCAGATGTATTGGTGTTACCATTCCTCTGGAGTAAACTAGACAGGCAGAGAGAGGGATTATACTGCATGGGCAACACATGGTCTCTAAATTCAGCCCAGGCTTTGTGTTGTGGAGAGATATAACTCCATTTTACAAACTACCGTATGGTAAGATGGCAAGGTGCCAGGCAGTCATACTGACACTTGAACATCATGTGACCGTCTTTACTTCCCAAGACATTCCCAGGTACCCATTTTAATCTGGGTCAACCTGGGACATTTTATAAATCTACCTTGATGGGGATTTGAACACAACCATGGCAATGGTTAAAAGCACATCAACCACAAAACCAGCCAAGGTAAGCTTGCTAGCCATTGCACTAAGGCTCACCATGATGTGTTATGCCATCACTATACTAGGTCATCACTATGGCTCACTGTGATGTGTTATGCCATCACTATACTAAATCATCACTATGGCATAAGGAGGTGGCGGGCTGTCATTTCTTTTCCTTTCCTTCCCAGACAACTGTGAAAATTATCTGATCCCATTTTTATGAGGCTGGATTGATCCAAGAGCTGCACTGGTCAGTACAAAGAATTCTGTGACAGGTTTAATCCAGAATACTGTCTAGGTAATAATAAGCGAGTACATTAATCACAAATGCATCCTACAGCTTAAAACTGAGTACGCAACTATTGTCTAAGTAATGGTAAGAATGTACATTAACCACAAAGGCACAATGCTCCCTAAAACTGAGTACCCAACTATTGTCTAAGTAATGGTAGGCATGTACATTAACCACAAAGGCACAATGCTCCCTAAAATTGAGTACCCAACTATTGTCTAAGTAATGGTAAGTGAGTACATTAACCACAAAGGCACAATGCTCCCTAAAACTGAGTACCCAACTATTGTCTAAGTAATGGTAGGCATGTACATTAACCACAAAGGCACAATGCTCCCTAAAACTGAGTACCCAACTATTGTCTAAGTAATGGTAAGCAAGTACATTAACCACAAAGGCACAATGCTCCCTAAAACTGAGTACCCAACTATTGTCTAAGTAATGGTAAGCAAGTACATTAACCACAAAGGCACAATGCTCCCTAAAACTGAGTACCAGGCTACTAAGTAATGGTAAGTACATTACCCACATAGCCACCCTACTCCTGAGTACTAGACTACAGTCTAGAAAATAGTGAGCAAGTACATTAACCATCCTGCTCCCGAAAACTGAGTACACATAAACAGAAGTGTTTGTGAACATCTTACATTTCTTGCACATCCCGACCATCATCCTCACAGCTGCTCAGTTGCAACTGAGGTGGAAGTTCAGGTTCTTTCTGGAAAGTCACAAAGCACAATGCATGTGAATGAAACAAAAGCAAGACTACACCAATGCAAATAACCTGACACAAATTTAAGAGTTAAATAAGAAAAGAGGATAATTGAAAAAAAAAAGCCTTATGGATATATCCTTTAGCAATGAAAGTGCCCAAACCAATCATAATTTTTAAAAAAGACTGCACAAGAGTTGTGTATCAGTGAGCTATGAATAAAGACATTTCTTACAAACATGAAAGAAACTGGCAATTCACTTTTAAAAAAAAAAAACTGTGGTGGAGAGGTGGCGATGATCAAGGTAATAAACAAAATCAAAATAATTAAAAACAATGTAAACAACCAACAATCGATAAACAGTTATATATTTATTGACTTGTTTATTATTGTCAAACATGCTCCCTGTTAAAAGCACAACAGAAAATATTCTCCTCACGTTAAAGGGCAAGTCAGCTGTGTTCTTAACGTTATGAGAGGCATACACACATTGAAACCACCTGTTAATAGTATAACTAGGAAGTCCTGCCTCTGGAACCCAGTGTAAAAGAGATATAAGTAAACAAAGAACCCTGTTCACACGCCTTGGGATACACTGAACATTTGGTACTGGCCCCACATTTGTTTGGACCAATCAGCACTCAAGGAGTGATGTAGCCAACACATTGGCCGCCTTTACTGCCTATGACAATTCTTGTTACAAATTTTAGGCTGTGTCAACTTGGGAGCCCGGGTAAATGTTTAAAAATCCCCTTGATGTGAATTCAAAATAGAAATAGTGGGAGACGTAAAACACACAGAGAAGATCATTAGAGTCAAAGATGATCAATATGGGGATTGTTTTAGGTTTGTTTATGTTTGCCTGCTTTGAACTCAGGTGTAGTCCTTACACGTGCTGCTATTTCTAGTGCACTGGACTGATTTTTGCGTGTGGAGTAGCTTTTCCTATTACCGGTGTCCCTTGCCATCAGGTGAACCCACTCTGACTTTTGAGGTACTTGTATTTATATCCCCAAGTCAAGGATAAGAAGTCAACATTTTGGTCCAACTGACTGGTGTAGGGGTTGAACCGACCACCTCATCAGCACACCGGAAGTGTAAGATCGAGCGCTCTTATCCATTCAACCATTTTAATATGGGGATGATATGGAGGGAGCTGCAGGAGATGGCTAAAGAAAGGAGGTCTATTAAACTGTCCATGGACTCAAAATATGGGGATGACATGGAGGGAGCTGCAGACGCTGGCACAAGATGGGAGGTCTATTAAATTGTCCATGAACTCAAAATCCACGTCAAACAAGGAAGAAACTGACCAAGGAACACTTTCACTAGCCAAGGATGCGAACATCTGCCAGTCGACGCATAGGCCAGCACTGAGGTGGGCACCTGGGGACAGGCACTACTTGCGAGACATGATTTCATTAGGAAGCTCTTAGACCAGCCCACGAACTGATCAACGTAACTG
Organism: Cepaea hortensis; assembly: GCA_963921405.1. Taxonomy (NCBI): domain Eukaryota; kingdom Metazoa; phylum Mollusca; class Gastropoda; order Stylommatophora; family Helicidae; genus Cepaea; species Cepaea hortensis. Next base: position 49,482,160 of record OY992881.1, read on the forward strand.
AAAACTACACGTTTACATACATACCCATGCTGAGTTTGTACGATCAAAATGTTGTCGTACAGAATAGACAAAGCTATAGCAGTTCTGGATTTTCTCTGCTGTACTTCTAGACAGCAACCTGTAAAACAGATAATGGGACTATTTATGTGTCATCACATTCATCTGGGCAATGGTCTATAGATCATGAAAAACCTAAATCCTGTGGAGGAAACACTGCCGACACTGGCCTAATCTCAGCCTGTGCATGGATGTGTTGTGCTGAATCACTTTGGTTACATCATAACATGTCTCTCCTTCACTATTGGTCTTGCATCATCATCCAGTGCCTTGCCAGCTGGCATGGGCAATCATGCCTCCCCACAAATTACGATCTCCGACGTCATGGATCAATTCGCTTCCGTGCCATAACACAAGACTTGTCAAGAATCTTCTCACGCTGTCTTCCTATCTCTCTTTCCACAAATCTTTCCAGTTGTCACAACATGTTCCAGTTTTTGTCTTCTCATAACGTGGCCAAAAAATGATGACTGCCCCATTCTGATGTTTGTTATATGTGGTCTTTGTGACTCAGCTTCCCTTAAAACTTCCTGCTCATTTTGGCTGTCCAATTAATTTTCAGCATTCCTCTCTAAAACCACATCTCCAAGGCTTCCAGGGATTTCTTCGTCTTCATACCCAGCTGCTTTCTGAAGAGGAAGGAGGGTTCTGCAACACAGCCCCTGAGGAGATGTTACTTTGGTTGGGAGAAAAGTCTCTACACTGACCTGACTCCGATAGATGCACACCCTTTTCAAGGCTCACATAACGTCAATGCATTGGACTTAGTTAAACTCAGTTTTCCAGAGGACCACAAGTTAAACTCAGTTTTCCAGAGGACCACAAGTTAAACTCAGTTTTCCAGAGGACCACAAGTTAAACTCAGTTTTCCAGAGGACCACAACTATGTGCCAGCACAACCACACATGGGCTGATATTTCAAACTTATTATACGATACAAAATTAATAATGAATGAAAGAAGAAGAATACAAAATTAATTAACATTAATGCTTGTGTTAGAATCACAAACCGGCTCCGTGGCAAAGGGGTTACGAACGCAGTTCGTAATCCCGCATACCCGTGCTCGAAACACAGCTGCGGATGATTTGGCAACAGACTGCCTTGCGTTGGTTTTTTTTATTATATGGTATGGGTGCCGGTCTTCAGAAAGCAATGGAAAACTACTGAATGTAAACTTGCTAAGAGATCACAACAGCAAATAATGCTGGTGTTGACTGTGACATCCTGTAAAGAATATGCAACTAACTAACGAAGAATCACAAACTGTCAATGTGACTAAAGAATATTATTCAGCTATTTAAGTAGGGCACTCAGCATTAGACCTGTGAAATTATTCAGCTATTTAAGTAGGGCACTCAGCATTAGACCTGTGAAATTATTCAGCTATTTAAGTAGGGCACTCAGCATTAGACCTGTGAAATTATTCAGCTATTTAAGTAGGGCACTCAGCATTAGACCTGTGAAATTATTCAGCTATTTAAGTAGGGCACTCAGCATTAGACCTGTGAAATTATTCAGCTATTTAAGTAGGGCACTCAGCATTAGACCTGTGAAATTATTCAGCTATTTAAGTAGGGCACTCAGCATTAGACCTGTGAAATTCTGCCCCACAGTAAATCCAGTCGTCTTATTTTTGGCTGCTCATTTGGTCAGTTTGCAGCTCAATTCTGGCACAGATTTGCCCCTGTCGCCCTCAGATCCCACCACGGTTGATCACGTTCTTTATCTTTTAGCTCTCCGTGATGTATTCAACCATAACCTAATGAACTTATGTCATGTACGAATATTGTTTCCCTGTACCACTACTTTCTGTATTTTGTGAAATTATTCTGCTGTTGTGTGCATTCTTGTTCAATTTAATCAGCATTCTAACTTTCCAGGTACAAACTCTGCATCTTTTCTACAAAGAAAGAATTTTAGTCATTGATGCATACATCTTTCAGTTATCTTTTATCACATCATAACCACATCACATCTTTCAGTCATCGGATCTGGACAATGCTGACCACAACAATGGGATCAATCAGTGTGTGCTGTCAATCAATCATTATAAATCATGGTGATACAAATACTCTTTCTCTCCATCCTGCAGAAATAACTTATCAAAACATACGCAAACTCAACCATATGCCGTATCCTTTCACAGGTCTAATGCTGAGTGCCATTTGTTCATTTCCTTGGATTTAGTTTGACGCCATTTGTTTTCAAGCAAAATTGCTATGTGAAAGCACTGATCTATTACCTGGCATGAATCGCAGTGAGAATTACACTGACGTGTTTGTGTTGGTCAATGCATTTCCAGTAAATAATGACATTAACTCATTGTCTTTCTTTCTCCCATAAAAATAAACAATTCAATCATGTCAACTGACCGCACATTAACTTTTAGGCACATGCTGACAAAACATGAACTCATACGCTCTGAGAATAAATGAAACAAACTGAAAATAAATGAAATGAACTAACAATAAATGAAATGAAATGAACTGACAATAAATAAAATGAACTAACAATAAATGAAATGAACTGACAATAAATGAAATGAAATGACAATAAACGAAATGAAATGACAATAAATGAAATGAACTAACAATAAATGAAGTGAACTAACAATAAATGAAATGAACTATGACAATCACAAGCAGCTGTTCTGGCTATAAAGCTGAAGCAGACTCACCAGATTCTGGCCACAATTCCCATGAAAACAACCATCTGTGGTATCAACATTCCCGTAGCAAACTGGCAGCTCAGATGCATGGACAGTATGTTAAGGTTTTATATTCTAGGTATAACACAGCTAGGTATAACACAACTAGGTATAACACAACTAGGTATAACACAGCTAGGTATAACACAACTAGGTATAACACAACTAGGTATAACACAGCTAGGTATAACACAACTAGGTATAACACAACTAGGTATAACACAACTAGGTATAACACAGCTAGGTATAACACAGCTAGGTATAACACAGCTAGGTATAACACAGCTAGGTATAACACAGCTAGGTATAACACAGCTAGGTATAACACAGCTAGGTATAACACAACTAGGTATAACACAGCTAGGTATAACACAGCTAGGTATAACACAACTAGGTATAACACAGCTAGGGTATAACACAGCTAGGTATACCACAGCTAGGTATAACACAGCTAGGTATAACACAACTAGGGATAACACAACTAGGTATAACACAACTAGGTATAACACAACTAGGTATAACACAGCTAGGTATAACACAGCTAGGTATAACACAGCTAGGTATAACACAGCTAGGTATAACACAGCTAGGTATAACACAGCTAGGTATAACACAGCTAGGTATAACACAGCTAGGTATAACACAGCTAGGTATAACACAGCTAGGTATAACACAGCTAGGTATAACACAGCTAGGTATAACACAGCTAGGTATAACACAGCTAGGTATAACCCAACTAGGGATAACCCAACTAGGTATAACACAACTAGATATAACACAGCTAGGTATAACACAGCTAGGTATAACACAGCTAGGTATAACACAACTAGGTATAACACAACTAGGTATAACACAGCTAGGTATAACACAGCTAGGTATAACACAGCTAGGTATAACACAGCTAGGTATAACACAGCTAGGTATAACACAGCTAGGTATAACACAGCTAGGTATAACACAGCTAGGTATAACACAGCTAGGTATAACACAGCTAGGTATAACACAGCTAGGTATAACACAGCTAGGTATAACCCAACTAGGGATAACCCAACTAGGTATAACACAACTAGGTATAACACAACTAGATATAACACAGCTAGGTATAACACAGCTAGGTATAACATAACTAGGTATAACACAACTAGGTATAACACAACTAGGTATAACACAGCTAGGTATAACACAGCTAGGTATAACACAGCTAGGTATAACATAACTAGGTATAACATAACTAGGTATAACACATTCTCCTAGAGAGAGGAACAAACAAGAATAATAGTTACCAGAAAACAACTACATACTGTAGCATTTTATTCAATATGCTAAGTGGTATATTTCTGTAGTTATCTTCTGTTTGGTCATGGTGATTAAAAATGGGCAACTAATCTTTTTTGCTCACTCTGTGAAAAATAATCAGTTTAAATTTTTCAACAAGAAATATATCTTTTAGTTAAAAAAAAAAAAAGGATGAAAACAGGTATCTTCTTCTTCTTCGTTCATCCGGAGTTTTTTTCCCGGATGTGATTGCGTTGTGCCTGTTTACAGCAGAGCTGCGTTCTTGCGCCGTTAGGCCGACACATCCGACTTCTGCGGGCACTTGTTGACCGGGTTAACCTTCCAGGTGAAAACAGGTATAACATTAAACAACTCTTCACATTATGTAAGAAATCATGGGTAATTTGAAAAGGGTAATAGAATGCTATAATGCAATATGAGCAGATAATGTTGAGTAGTTTCAGATACTGTTTCTGTAGCTATCATTTACATTTAGTCTCGGTGAATAAATATGGGTAACTAATCTTTTTGCTCACTCTGTTAATAATAATAACTGTCAACTGTCATTTACTGCCAATATAGTACCTTGCAGTGTATGGCAGGGGAGGGGGAGGGGGGGTCTTCAGCCTGAGGAATTAAGTTGCCACGAACTGTACAGGTTAGAGTTTTCTTTTTGCCCCCGACAGAAAAAAACTCCTCACCTTACCGAGGATTCGAACCCAGGTCTTCCAAAGGAGAATCCGGAATTCTAGCCACTCGGACAGCCGCTCCTCTCTGTTAATAATAATCAGTTAACATTTTTTAACAAGAAATGTATCTATTAGTTTTAAGAAAAGGATGAAAACAGGTATAACATTAAATAACTCTTCACATTATGTCAGAAATTATGCTTAATTTGAAAAGGATACTCAAATGCTATAATGCAGTATGAGCAGATAATATCGAGTAGTTTCAGATACTGCAGCTGTAAATACAGCAAGTATGACCACGTCTGTTGAGCTGGTAAGTACACGGCATCATTTTTCTCCATTTCACTCACAGCACTGCAGGGAAATAAAGTCAGATTATGTCACCATAAAATAACAGCACTCAAATGGTAAGGCAACTCATCTATGTAGTAGGATCTCTGCAGAGCATCACAAGCTGCCATAAAGATTCTTGATCCCTTGGCAGTTCCCCAGCTGTATGAATTTTCATGCCCAAAGTATCTGCAAAGTCATGTGTTGATCTTTGTGCTGGTCAGCCCCTTCCTCTTCCTTCCATAGAGCATGCCTTCCAGTATGTTTCCAAAACAACTCTTTCGTGTAATTTCTGTTTCCGAGTCATGATGTTATTTATGAACCACTGGTCTCATCACTTTTAATTGTAAGAGAATTAAACACATTAATTTTCCAAGAATAAATTGTTGGGTAGTCACAAAGCTTTATTTATTGTGGAGTAACATGGTAAAGGCCAGCTCCACGGAGAAGTGGTTGTGGATGTTGTTTGTGACCCCGTATACCAGCGTTCGAAACACAGCTGTGCGCGATTTGGCAGCAGACCACGATGTCCTGGTTTTTTACAAAATGGTATGGGAGCCGGTCGTTCAGAAAGCAATGGCAAAGTACTGAACGTAAACTTGGCAAGACATTAATAACAGCAAAAATTGCTGGTGTTGACTGCAAACATCCTGTAAAGGATATGCAACTAACCAACTTAACATGCTAAATAAAAAACTTCATAGCAGAATTCAAAATGAGTGAACTGACAAAACATGACTCTGTGATAAATACCTATCTGAACATTTTGCCTGTCTCTTTAACATAGACCATCTATTAAAAGTTAATTGTGTGTTCTATACAAGACATCGCAACTAAACCCAGCATTTTTCACCGTTTCTGATTTTCTAAACAATTTTATGTTCAGCAGTTTGCCATTGCTTTCTTTACAGCTAATTCCCACACCATTGTTGAAAATTAATGCAAAACAATTTGCTCCCAAATTGCATGCGACTAACTTTGAACCTGGTATGTCAGACTATGAAACTGCTTCCACCACCCCTAAGTCACAGACATCTATTACAGCATGCAAATTAATCCTATCCCATGGCAACTACTAAAATAATAAACTAATTTTTCTTTGTTTTTTAAAATTTTAAAGTAATTCCATGACAAATAAGGTCATAAGCATGTAATATGCTTAGAATTTCACATTAACTAGATCACTGCTTCACCCGGTGAGGTAGAATTCACTGTAACTAGGTCACTGCTATACACAGCAGGGTGATCAGTTTCTGTCATATTTCTCTTTCTCTCCCTGACATAAAGCAGAACATCTGTAGGATAATTAATAAACACTGCAAAAACAGACATGAATGTTTTACCTCAGTAGGTCTTTGTGAACGTCATCAATCAGAGTAAACAGCCTCCCAAACGTGCTAGCTCTCTTCAGGCAAGCTTGAACCTAATAAATGGACAGTAAAACAAAAAGACACTTCACACATATCTTTCAACTGTTGGCCTCTGAGGCAAATTAAACCTATTTTTGTGGTTTCTTCAATATGGCTGGTGGCTAATTTTTGTGTATTCACTAGTTTTTAACTCAAGCGTAGTCCATTCATGTGCTACTGTTAGTGAATCCACTGGACTAATCTTTGCATGTGGATTAGCTTTCCGTATTATCAGTCTCTTTTGCTATCATGCGAACCAACTACGACTTCTGAGGTACTTGTAATTTACATCCCTAAGTCAAGGGTGAGAAATCCAACTGACCAGTGTAAGGGCTGAACCTGCTACCTCAACATCAGCACACCGAATGTTTAAGATCAGGTGCTCTTATCCATTTGGCCATGCTGACCTCGGCTGATGGCTACGTTAACAAAGGCTAAAACAGATAAAATTATAAACCTAATGATCTTCCTTCATGTCTTGTGAATTTGTATTACCAATCCTTGTTCTTGTTCTGCCTTTTACCTTCCAATGAAGCAAAGTCCCTGAACCAACTCAAGCCAAACTCTTTGTAGACTTGTTCATAATTGGTTGGTTTTTGCGACAAAAACTGTCTATGAGACAATGTAGCCAGTCTCCTACTAACCATCCCTAGTCACCTGTTGCTACGTGTGTGGCAGGTTTCAGTGTTACTATTCTTGGCTTCCCTTAAAGGCCTTTGGTAATACATGGGCATTTGTATGACTTGTTCTATCTTAAAATTAATTCCTATAATAAATCAGTGCTAAGCACATGACAATTTCCTGTAGATCTGTGTGTGTTCTGATCTTTCCTGGTATCTGTGCCACAGTTGAAACATTGCGTCTTTTGCAGGCCAGGTGCATTTACGTCTGGGTTCTCTCCCAGTCTCTTCATCTCTTGATGCACCTAGAAAGGTAGCAGTATGGTTTGTTTGCTGAGATATCCTTTCTCTGTATCTTGAACTTACAGAAGCTCATGTTTGCATGATGATCCTGTCATAGGACATATGAAATATTGTAGCATAGGGTAGTAGCGCCACATACTATCCCTCCTCATTTACCAGGACAAGCAGCATTCTTTGGCATGTTTACGTCTGGGTTGTCTCTTCATCTCTTGATGCACTTAGAAAAGTAGCAGTATGGTTTGTTTGCTGAGATATCCTTTCTCTGTGGTTTGAACTTACAGAAGCTCATGTTTGCATGATGTTCCTGTCACAGGACATATGAAATATTGTAGCATAGGGTAGTAGCACCACATACTATCTCTCCTCATTTACCAGGACAAGCAGCATTCTTTGGCACGTGACTCATTCTTCATCCAAGTGAATCCTGGTTTATACTGTAGATGACAGATTGTATTTTGGAGAGAGCACTTACAGCTGGAGCAGGATATTACAATATAAAATGGGTGTGTGTGTGTGTCTCCTGCAAGACAGAGATAGAGATAACAAACACAAACACGCTATACAGCTATCACAGTGAATGAATATGAAAAAAAATCATATTAATAAAATAGTAATGATACTAATATAACGTTAAGCAAATATGTAATAAATAAGCTAAACCACACCACAATGAATCTGAAGTTTCAATCCTAATGATCTTCTCAGGAACAGTGCAAACAGATCTAAACAAAAACAATAGCATTTTATTTACAATTTTATTTTTTATTTAGATCTGTTTGAGCTGCTCCTGAAGAAGATCACTAAGATCAAAATGTCACATTCACTGTGTTGTGATTTAGCTTATTTATTACATATTTCCTTAACTTTATTTTGGTATTATTACTATTTTATTATTATTATTGATTTTTCCTATTCATTTGATCACTGTGATTTTTGTTCACTGGGATTGAGTTCGCTGTAAGCTAATTACTCTGCATCTGTGTTTATTCTCTCTCACTTTCTCACTCTCTATCACAGCAGCCACATGACCTAACTTTCATTTGATATATTTTGGAGTTCATCATTCCATGACCCACCACTTCTGGATGCACCTGGCAGTGGCTGATCATTCAAAAGAAAATCAATATCATTTGATATAAAAAGGGTGAACATGATCTTATACAATAGTTCTGATGATTTTAAATAATAATCTCATCTCATCTTGTTCCTCTTGTCCCTTGCGGTGTCCGGGTGAAGCCCATTTATGGGCTTCACATATCAAAAATCCCATAGAGTCTGTTATTCCCTCTATCTATCGTTTACACAGTCTGTCTCTTTTCCCATTTAGTCCATACATCATTGCTTGTTGTGGTAGCCTAGTTTAAATAATCAATGTGTTAAAAATATTACTGGAATTCATTTTCTACTATCATGAACCTTGCTGAGACTGTCCTTCTGAGGAGTATCATAAATTACTCTGGCAGGTGGCAACGTCTCCTACACAGCTCAGACTCTGGTGGTCTCTGATGCACCTCCAGGACACTACTTCAGTTACTACACAGATGTGATCACATCCGTGAGTTTCTTCCTATCACAAGAAATGTCTGTACATTTCCAACTCATTATCAAGTTCTTCTTATGATGCGAAGATGACACTGTCATAATTTTCCCTGTCTAAAACAAATCGCTGAAGAGAGCACTCTTTACACTTGTTGTTTAAAGCTGTCCATGAAGAATAAATTAATCTTGTTGTTCGTCAAAAGTTTCTTTTTAAACGTTACAAATTTGTCTGCACTCTTTATTTTTCACAATAAGATTTTACTATGACTATTTCTGTACCTATAAAATACGTCTTATCTCTCTCAAATCTAACACCAAAGTAAGTGTCATCATCTGAACAAGGCTTTGTTGGCTATTTTTCAATGCTGCTGTTTCCCTGTATTTCCCTAGCGTCTTTTCGTCGCACAATTGTGCTGACCTGGACTTTTTATTCATATTGTCTGTTATACATCTATACACACATTTACTTACACAATTACACATACATTAAGGTATGTGACATCTACCTACTTACCCTTCTCAAAAGCTGAAGTGATTTTTCACTTCTTAGTTGTTGTCTTCTCTTGTAAATCATAATCTGTAGCAGCTTAGCCTCAGACACGATCTTGTCCTGCTGTTTCTGACTGCTTTTGAGAACAGCCATAACATTCTGCAGGTCATCGAGCTTTTCTGAACAAACAGGAATAACATAATTGTACAGACCATGAAACAATATACACAAGAAAAAATACTGTCAACTTTTCATAGTCTTTCCTTTGCTACTCTTAGATTTATAATAAATGAATCAACAAAAAATGAGAAGTATAATGGTATGCTTTACTAGGACATGATCACAATTGGCAAAATGGATGTTGTGGCTAAAGCCTTCATCAGCACACACAAAACAAACATACACTGATACAAATGCATGAAAAATTCTACTTCAGAATATATATAAAGGTTACCAATCTGTTTCCCTGTTATGGATTTGTGTGTAGCTCAAAGCCTCGTTTTTTAAAATCATGAAGCTGGGTGCTGAATCGGAACCAATAATCCACAGGGAAGCGTGGGTCAAGGTTCAAAAGGTGAATATCAGCAAAACTACCAACTTCCACGCCACTAGAGCACACTGGAGATAAGTTCAGTCAATGAAGTAAAGGACCCTGTTTGTTGCGTACTGTATATGGTGCTAGCCTCCTGTTTATATAGACATTTTCGGTACATTTTTACACCGCTATATGTTACACTGCTATATGTTACACTGCTATATTTTACACTGCTATATGCTTGTGAAACATGGACTGTTTATCAGCGACATGCTAGGAAATTAAACCACTTCCACACAGTCTGCCTTAGGAAGCTATTGAAGATTAAATGGCCACTAAAGATCCCTGATACTGAAGTTCTAGAAAGAGCGTCCATGCCCAGTATCCACACTATACTAATGAAGAATCAGATTTGCTGGGCTGATCACTTAACTCGTTTGCCAGATCACAGGCTTCTTAAACAAATTTTTTTTTACAGCGAGCTGCATTGTGATAAACGCTCCCAGAGGAAATGCTTTAAAGACACTCTGAAAATCTCACTGAAAACTTTTGGAATTCATCTTGACACCTGGGAGACTGCTGCTAAAGACCCTAATTCGTGGCATGCATCATTACACAAGGGTGCAGTCATTTGTGAAGCAACCAGGACTGCAAGAGCTGTGAAGAAAAGGCTGGACAGAAAAACCACTGCAGGAGATCCTCCTCCTGGAGCGTCAAGCATTCTTTGTCCACATTGTCAAAGAACATTTCGAGCCAAAATAGGCCTTATCAGCCATCTTAGAACTCATGGCTTCATACTTTCAACCCCACTGGATGAAATGAATGGTCATCATCATTCTTAATGGACAAAAACAACATTGACATTTTTGGCACTTGAAGGATGATATCGTCTATACCATGTCTGCTGCCTTTATTCTCCAAGACATTTCCTGAGACCCATTTTAGGCTGGCCAAACTAGGAATCCAGGTCAATGTTGAAAATCCATCTGCTTTCTTGCTTACTTGTGTTCGTTGGCTTGAGCTCCAACGCGAAGTCCTGTATGTTGGATGAAGGCATCCTGTTGTCCAACATCAGTGTGATGTCATACAGGACCTGAGGTTTACGTGAGTATCCATTGTCCCATGTCTGGCTTATTGGTGTGCAGACTCGTGGTTCCTCGCCGTACAGGCAGACACTCTCTGACTTCGAAGGAATCGGCGATCCTACCGACTTTAGCCAGGACCCCGAAGGGACCTGTTGCCCGGGACGCTCGACAAGGACGCGTCAATAGGTCTTGGCCAGTATATAACCCGGCCCTGGTGCTGTGGAAACACCTCTGCGTCCCACAAATCCATCTCAATGTAAATTCAAACCCATGACTACCAGACCAAGAGGCAAGTATGTTAGCCACTGTGCTACCGAGTCTCCCAGGAGAAATAGTGTGTAAGTCCATATTTTCCATGACTGATGAAACATGACAAATAATACAGTCAGTATTCTGTTCACCGCCTTTAGTTTCCCAGAGTAATCTCTGGCATCTCTTTCATGAGACTGTGTCAACCCCTTGTGACTGGCAGAGAAATAACCCTGTCAGCACTGAGGGACTGAATGTCAGATCACTATACTGATAGGTCAAAATGTTAAATTAACAACTATACTATTACATCTCAAACGAGGTCACACAAATAAATACTAATGGAAAGAAGCTTAGTAAAAGTAAAGGTAGCTCCACAGCAGATACTGTTACTGGGATGTGAAGTGTTTTCACATATTATAGGTAGTTCCATAATATATACTGTTACTGGGATGTGAAGTGTTTTCTCATATTATAGGTAGTTCCATAATAGATACTGTTACTGGGATGTGAAGTGTTTTCTCATATTATAGGTAGTTCCACAATAGATAATGTTATTGGGATGTGAAGTGTTTTCACATATTATAGGCCATGGCATATGAGGTGGGGTGGTCAGTTGTCTTCCCTTCCCAGTAATTCCCAGACAATTCTAAGAGGGTCCGGTAACCATAACTACAAAGGTGGGTCAATCCCACAGCCATTCTGGTCTCAAATAAATAATTCTGCCTCTGCTGGGGATTGAACCTGGACCAGTCTTGGCAGAGCAGACAAGTGCACCAACCAATATGCCATCACAGCTCCTGAAGTTCAACAACCTTAGTTATATTTAAATGTGTGTTATTTCTAGATAATTGTGGATAAAAGCATATATATTGTCAACGAGTTATTTGTTCTTCTGTTGTAGGGTATTCTGTAAATGACAATCAATGGTTATAATCTTTATGCCTGTGTTAGGGTGTGCAATTCAAACTAGTTGAACTTCTGACAAACAGTACAAACTACTGACGTGCACAGGAAACCCGAGGGACACAACAATTATGTTCAATACATGAACGCTTGAATTAATGTAAAAATGGCAGCATCATCAACAAGCTCACTATGCTCTGGAGACACCAGCATACAAATATAATTATTAATATAATAATGTGATGGGATTCAAGGGAAAAAATAACCATGTACAATGCATAAACCAAACGGAGTGACTATACACAAAATTTTGTGAATGGTACGAGCCGCTATACAAAATAATTTGTGGCTGGTCACGTGATTATTCGGCTGATCACGTGATTATTCGGCTGATCACGTGATTATTCGGCTGTTCATGTGATGTCTAACTTCCTTTTGACTACATTATTAATGTTTGTGGAAATATCATTGTGTTCTCGGTAGTGTAGTGGTTAGTATTTCCGCCTGGGGAGACCGGGGTTCGACTCCCCGCAAGCAATTTTTTAAAATTTGTAATGAATCAATCAGGTGCCGTCTCCACAATGAAGGTTGGCTGCAATGGATCTCCAACACTGTCTGTCTCTTGCCTTGACTGTAAATTCTGTCAGGCTGATGTTCGTCCATCTCTTGATGTTATCTTCCCACTTTTATTGTTGCTTACCTATTGCTCGCTTGCCCTCAACCTTACCCTTAAGTATGGTTTTTATAAGAGTATCATGTCTTTTAACATGGCCGAAATATTTCACTTGCCTCCTCTTTATTTCTTCCATCAACTCTCTCTCTTCATTCTGTTTTTCTAGAACCTCTGCATTTGATTGTTTTTGTTTCCATGAAATACGACCCATTCGTCTGTATAATAACATCTCCAGGGCTTCTAAGAGACCTCCTAGTTGCTTGTTTTAGGAACAAAAATATATATCACTGTATGTAGAGTGTGTCCTTGTCAACAAATATTGTCTTTGTGAGGTTTGAAGAAAACGAACTTGCCAAAAAAGAAAAAAAAATACGGACAAGAAGAGAGAATAATAGAGTCTTTTTCAAATTTTTGTGAATAGGGGCTCATATTATTCACAAAATTTTGTGCCGAATAATCACGTGACCAGCCACAAAATTGTGTGTATAGCGGTTCGTACTATTCACAAAATTTTGTGAATAGCAGCTCCCTAAACCAAAAGCCATAGGCTACATATGTAAAGCAAAATAAATGTCCCCCTCTATACGTCATGCCTTGAAGAGTCTTGGATATAAATATGTTTTGTATAGATCAATTGGCACAGAATAATAGGTGATGTGGCCAGTAGCATACCAGTGGCGGCATTTCGTGGTACCAATTTTATTTTAGGCTGAGTTGACCTGGCAGCCCAGGTCAATGTTAAAATTTTTAAATCCCTGACTCGATGGGGATTCAGAAAAAAAAAAAAATGACCATTACTAGTGAGTTCCATCGTGCCGCGACCGGAAATGAAAACCGAAATTATGTACGGAATCATATAGCCATGATTCACCGGGTCTCCCAGTTCGCGCTAGTTCAGAACATGCATTATTTTGGCGTCATTCATTCATTCAAATCTCACGTGACAATAACACATGTCATCCAGGGTTTTCCAGGAAAGGTATGCGTAATATTCCGTGCACAGCGATTGGTTGAAATCATCGTGACCTTTTATATAAATAAGAATCTATTTCATACTTACCGTAATTAATTTGTTTTTGATGCTGTAGTTAGAATGTCTTCAATTATATATGTATTTTTGAATTCTGCATACAATTTTAAATATATCTGGAAAGTTTCATCGCACTAATTGCTTTTGATGTGGATGAAAAACAACATTTTCTGCGAAGACTTGTTTTGGTTCTTTGTGCATATTGATCGGATTGGCATGTGCACTTTGTAACACTATTATGGCGCTGTAGTTAGAATGTCTTCAATTATATATGTAGTTTTGAATTCTGCATACTATTTTAAATATATTTGGAAAGTTTCATCGCGGTAATTGCTTGCGATGTGGATGAAAAATAACATTTTCTGCGAAGCGTGCCTTTGTGAATGGGGGAAACGCAAGGCCATGTGCGTTGGCGACTGCACATATCAATCGAAATGGCATGTTACACTTTCACTTTTCAACACTCAAAACGTGCAATCTGACCTACTAAAGTTAAAGAGAACACAAGTTTAAAGATTATTAATAATTTATTTGCATACTTGTACTATTTTTTAATCAATTAACATGACGGAGCATATTTTTGAAGTCAGTTTTCATAATCTGCCTATGACCCGTTGGTTGAGACCAACCTCGCACGCGGAGAAAAATTGGAAATGGCACGCTGAATCGCAAATAATTTTTGTCTGGTGCTTTCAATAGAAAACCATCAATTGTAGATGGATCTTCAAATTCTGTATTCAATTTTACAGAAATTGGAAAGTTTCATCGCTAAACTTGCTTTAATTGTGGGTGAAAAACAGGCGAAAATGTTACAATCATGAAACCCAAAATGGCGGCTTGGCTATATAAAAATCTTTGTGGAACAATTGTTGTGTTCTCGCTAGCGTAGTCGTAAGCATTCCGCCTGTCACACGGGAGCCCGGGGTTCTGTTCCCAGCTGGGCATATTTTTGTTTTTTAATTTTTCACAAAATTATTAGCTGATATAATAGAAACTATTAAACATTACAAACTAAAATATTATATATATATATTATATAATTTCTCAGCTTCCAATTTTAGGGCCGCGATAAAATCTCCCTTATCTCTTAGGTTATCATTGCACTTCCTGGTATAAATTCATAACTCCGCTTAGAATTACCTCACACTCTTCGTTGAGATACCGTTGGATTCGTCTCATCAAGCTCTATCTAACTGGTATGATTTCATAAGTAAACACCCAATTTTTAAATATTGACCAAAATTGCTAATAAAATTATAAGTTTAAAATAAAATAAATAAAAGAGTAAAAAATTGAAATAGTTAAAAAGTGCTTGATAGTTTTCATTAGAAATAGCAAAGTAATAACTAGTACACTGCGGATTAATACAAGGAATAGTTGAGTCAGAAAAATATAACACGAACCAAGTAATGCAGCATTCTTGCTGTGTTTTAATCTACAATATGTGGGCTCCGATAACACATGCAGCTGTTGAAGTTCAGCCATGTTTATTTGTCCATATCACGTGACCGTCATGTGACTGAGTGTCGTGTTTGGAAAATTAAAGGCCTCTCCCTCTCCCCCCCCCCCCGCCTTTTGTCCGTTTGACTTTATTGACTATTATTTATCACAAAAGAAGAAGACATACAAGATTTTAATACAAAACAGATAAAACAATAAGTGGTGATTTGATTTTATGTGTAAATTGGAAAATGTTGCCATTCACAGAATGTAAACTCTTCTCTCTCGACTGTGTATATTATATGTCTAACATAAATTTCTGTCAGTTTAACACTTAAGTAAGTACAATTAATGATTATGTTATTTCGAACGACATCACTGCACAATAACGATTCCCATATTCCATTGTATCTCTGGTCATTGTTCCCATAAGGAGTTGGCTACTGTATCAGGTCTCCCCTTTCCCTCGAAGGCAGCATTTACTTGCATGACCAGGCTGTACCCCCTGTTCATTTAATAGAGTTAGCGTTGGTGTCTCATCAGTATCCGCCACCCAAGTCCATACTGCATTGATAATACTAGCCCTGCTCATGCATCTTCCCGTGGGTATTGGTTATTGGTGCATTATTTGCCAGTTGGTATGTGCGTTCATTGCCTTGCCTTTAACCCCGTCATTCCTGATGCGTACATCCAGATTACCTTCATCTGAGCTTCAAGGACCCATCTGCGTGAGTGATGATTTCTGAACGCGAATGCTCTTCGACCATTTCCTTTATCTCAAAGTCGAACAAATTACCCCGGGAGTATCTCCCTTGTGCATGGGCAACCTGAGATTAATTTTGTAAGTCTACGCGTGTATCAGTCCATTTGAGGCGCATTCCCTTTCTGTTGTCAATAGCGCTGCAGGGTTAAAAAATACAAACAACCAGCTTATATACTCTCGGGTGTGCCTGATGCCAGATGGTCATCGTTGGTAAATCAGGGATGTATCGCATGGCCGGAGTTGAGGTATCTCTTGTGCAGCCAAGTATAATAAGACTCACTCCTCCATTTTACACATTGTCTAAACTTTCTAACCCTTCTTCCTTGTAATCATTAGAAGCAATGGCTCAAATCATTTGTTTCTTTCGGACTGTTCTATTTACTGGTGAAATCATCCCTCTAGACGTGTGTGCTATTGAATCTCTTAGCGTTTCCCACTTATGTTCATTTGCTAACCCATTCTCTTACAAGTTACATTACCCCCCCCCCCCCTTCCCCCGTTAATTTCTTTATAGCTTGCTTGCGTTCGCTGGCTGTGAACTCCAGCGTGAAGTCCTGTATGTCGGATGAAGACATCCTGTTGTCCAACATCAGTGTGATGTCATACCGGACTGAGGTTTGCGTGAGTATCCGTTGTCCCATGTCTGGCTTATTGGTGTGCAGACTGGTGGTTCCAGCCGTGCAGGTACTCTCCGACTTCGGAAGAATCAGCGATCCTGCTACGTTAGCCAGGGCCCCGAAGGAACCTGTTGCCCAGGACGCACGATTACGGCGTATTAGTAGGTCTTGGCCAGTATAGAACCTGGTCCTGGTGCCTTAGAAACACCTCTGCGTCCCCTTTATAAACTGTAAATCTGTATGTAAGGGGAATTCTCCCCCCTCCCCACAACTCCCGGCTCAGTAATTTTTACAGTAGTTTCCGAATCACGGAAATGTGATCATTGTAACAGTCACAGAAAATTAGAAGAAAAAAAAAATACAAACAAAGCATACGTCTCATATACATGTGGATTTCTCGTAGACTGTCCCACGGACAGCTTGCTTGCTTGTGTTCGTTGGCTTGAGCTCCAACGCGAAGTCCTGTATGTCGGATGAAGACATCCTGTTATCCAACATCAGTGTGATGTCATACAGGACCTGAGGTTTGCATGAGTATCCGTTGTCCCATGTTTGGCTTATTGGTGTGCAGACTGGTGGTTCCTCGCCGTACAGGCAGACACTCTCTGACTTCGGAGGAATCGGCGATCCTATTGACTTTAGCCAGGACCCCAAAGGGACCTGTTGCCCAGGACGCTCGACGAGGACGCGTCAATAGGTCTTGGCCAGTATATAAACCGGCCCTGGTGCCTTGGAAACACCTCTGCGTCCCCCACGGACAGCTAATAACACTATAAAATGCTACAACGCACCACAACCAGACAGTTACTCAGCTCCAGGTCACGTTATGAGAATAAGGAGTTGCGGTAGCAGAAAGGTGTGAGCGCTTGCCTGTCACAACAGCAGTTCGGGTTCAATATCACTGTAGAGACGGGATTACTTTTCAGACATGTACGGCGTTGAAGGCAACACAGCCTTATACAATGAGTACCAGACAACTTCCAAAATTTTATGGTTTATTTTATGTTTTTAATATTTTGTTCAACCATACTGGGTTGCCGGTCTCCCAGGCCTAGAGGTTAGCGACTTTCTCCGTAATCCCGTTTATCCACGTGAGCAAATGCAGCTGCGCAAGAATCGGTAGCAAGAATCGCCGCTCCCATTACTTACGGGATATATAGGCCGGCCACTCAAAAATCAATGGCAAACTACTGAGCGTAATCTTGCCAAGAAATCAACAACAGCGGTAAAATGCTGGTGTTGACAGCGATGTCCCGTAATAGGATATGCGGAAAAAAATATTGGGTTATAATTAGGATATATTTTTTACGCTGAACATAGTTTAGCATTCTTTTGGCATATAATTTTTTATACACATCATTTTTCGGCATATGTTGAATTAATTTATAATGTACGTACAATGAGATTCTATCACAACATAGTTGTGAATGTTTATGCTTATATATTATACTTGCTTAAGCATTAATTGTGTATATATTTTAACATACTTATCATTTTCAACATATGTATTATCTGGTAATTATCTGGAAAGGAAAGGTGACAATAAAGGTACAAGCCACTTCTCCTCATATGTTGTGGCCAAGAAAATGTGAAGGCATAATATTTCACACCCACGCGGCAGTATGTGCTATGGGATTCCCTTACCTTTATGACAAGAAAGGGCCAGAAGACAGTTGTGGTCTTGAGCAGGCTAGAAGAACATCTAACAGGAGGCCCTAGTGAACAGCACCATCTTGAAAGGACATCGTCTCAGCTTGTATAGGCCCAGGTTGCCGAGGCAGACTCTTGACATCCGGAACCCTTTCATACAAGAAACCATTCTTTTCCACTCACTTCACTCTTCCTTGTTTTTCGTAGACACAGACTTATTGTTCAGGTCTCATAGCTGTTGGGACTTTAAACTGGTAATTATCTGGAAAGGAAATGTGACAATGAAGGGACAAGCCACTTATCTTCATATGTTGTAGCCAAGAAAATGTGAAGGCATAATATTTCACACCCACACGGCAGTATGTGCTATGGGACTCCCTTACCTTTATGACAAGAAAGGGCCAGAAGACAGTTGTGGCAACCAGGAAGACTAAGTATTATAAATTAGGAGAAAGGGCCAGGAGACAGTTGTGGCAACCGGGAAGACTGGTGAGATAGCGCAGGGCGGGTAGATATAGTGTAACAGAAGTTACTCAGCAATCGAACTTACCAAGACCATACAAAAATGATGGGGTTGACTGAGACACCCTGTAAATGATAGACAACTAACTTTTTTGTTTTTACCAACAGCTGTGCAGATTAGAAAACGTTTACGTAACGTCTGGAATAAAATTACCTCAAAAGTATATAGTGGGATATAACCCAATCCCTTCTTCATAGTAACATATCTATTTATAGTTCCGCAGAAGGCAAGGAACAGAACACTCGTAATTAAAAAACGAAATCTCCACACACTCACGCACGCACAGAGAGAGAGAGAGAGAGAGAGAGAGAGAGAGAGAGAGAGAGAGAGAGAGAGAGAGAGAGAGAGAGAGAGAGAGGAGAGAGAGAGAGAGGGGGGGGGGTCAGGTAATAGTTACAGGAATGGAATACCTAAAGATGAAGAACAACCTGTACAGAAATCGGATTAGTGTCAATCTGTTAAGCCAACTATTAAGGCTGAATGGGGGGAATATTTCTTCACGAGTAATGCTCAGTCGATGTCCGTACGTCTGGAGTCAGCTGTTAATTCGCCTGATTGGAATTTGCTTCCTCCTCCGGATTGCATACTGGAACATAGACAATACACTTCCGACGTGCAAGATTCTTTCCTTCTCCATCCCCACGTGAAGAATTAATATTATCAAATTTTGTCTTACCAAGTTCTCAACTATTGTTCACCAAGAACATCAGCGCTTGACAATATACACAACAGCATATCCTCCTGGCGAGAACTAAGAGAGCAAAAGCAATCTGTTTCCTGTTTAGAAAGTCAATTTTTAACACACACTCACAAAATCTCTTCTTGAAATGATTCTAGTTGGCTAATGAAGCCGTGAAAGTTGATGGTGGTATGTAGAATTCTCAACAGGTTGGATTGCTATTTCATACCCACCAACTGGATAATTCAAACAACTTTGCATTATTCGTGAAGATCCGTAGTTGGTGTATCCGCCATCTTGGAGTACCACACATTATTTATGCTGGCCATCAACAAAAAGGGAGACCTTGAAACAAACAACATGGTGAAAGTGACATGCTCTACTCACAGTTGCACAGAACAATGAACTGAGCAGGCATACCATCAGAACAGAATGTCATCAATATACTTCACTACTTGATCCTGTTTGGCTTGGCTGGCAGTCTTGAGCAGGCTAGAAGAACATCTAACTGGAGGCCCTAGTGAACAGCACCATCTTGAAAGGACATCGTCTCAGCTTGTATAGGCCCAGGTTGCCGAGGCAGACTCTTGACATCCTGAACCCTTTCATACAAGAAACCATTCTTTTCTACTCACTTCACTCATCCTTGTTTTTCATAGACACAGACTTATTGTTCAGGTCTCATAGCTGTTGGGACTTTAAACATCCCTCCCACTAGAAGAACCCCATTCCTGTTAATCACAAAATTCCCCCTCTCTACGGTTGATCATTACCATGTAGAAGAGAGAGTGTCATTGTCGTTACATGTTTACTTTCCCCATGTAGAAGGTGGTGGGTTATATGGGATCCCATTCATTAACCCCTCATTTAAGAAGTTTAGGTAAATTGAACGGCTCCTCTCATCCCAAGGGAGCTGTGTTAGAATAATAATAAGGTATTTAGGATCCCTCATTAGCCCTCCCCTTAAGAAGTTAATGCAAAATGAAAACCTCATCTGATCCCAAGAGAGCTGCATTAGGTTAATCATAAAGTAAGGCACCAGATAATAGTAAATTATAGACAGTGCCTATGCTCCTCCTGGAGAAATATTATTATAATATTCCCAGTCAAGCACTAGTTGGGAATAAAGCCAAGAAGGTGCCGATGCTCATTCGAGAGCTAGAGAATTATGATAGGTAATTTACCTCACTTGACAAAAGTGGAGTGTGGAGGTAGCCTATGTTCCTTCTGGAGCTACAAAATTATAGTAGGTATAGTTCCGTACCCGATAAATTCGAGGTACCGAAAGTGCCTATGCTTCTCAAGGAACTTTCTCCATTATAACATGTACAGTAGCGCACTTAACAACAATGAAGTCTAGACAGTGCCTATGCTCCTCAAGGAATGTCCCCTATGTATTCTCATGGTAATTGTTCACCTATAATGTGTATACTCTAATTAAAGCGTATTTCACTGTAGTAGGCCTCTTTCAGTCCTGAAGGACTATAGAGTTGTGCCGCTTGGGAGGTGCCTGGCAGCACCGCTGGTGACTGTATAGTCCAATGCGAGAGTGACAATCCCTGTAACAGTTTCCACATCTGTAAGACGAGGCAAGTCCCGCAGTAAGTGACTGCGCTTTGAGCCTGTGCCGCCTATCCTCAGTTTGTTGGATCAGATTGCGCTCAAAGAGCACCAGTCCGTTTCGTACATCTCTTCTCCAGGAGCATATATCTTTTGCAACTCTCTTCCACGTGTCTGGATCTATTCCAATGGTTTTCATATCTTGTTTACACACATCCCTATATCGCATTTGGGGTCTTCCGATTGGCCTCTTTCCTGTGGCTAGTTCTCCGTAAAGGAGATCTTTGGGAATACGTTCATCCTCCATTCGAGATACGTGGCCCAGCCACCGGAGGCGTCTCTGCTTGAGGTGGGTGTGCACTGTGGTAATATCTGCTCGTTCAAGCACCTGTTTGTTTGTTATGTGGTCTTTCCATGTTATGCCCAGGATACGTCTCAGACAGCTCATGTGGAAGGAATTCAACTTCCTTTCCTGTCTTGAGTACAAGGTCCAGGATTCAGACCCATAGAGTAGTGTGCTAACAACACAAGCTTTATATACTTGAGCTTTTGTACGCTCTGTTAGTTTATTATTCTCCCAAACTCGTTTAGCTAGCCTGGAAAATGTTGTGGCTGCCTTTCCAATGCGTCTGTCGATTTCTGTCTCTAATGAAAGATTATCTGATATTGTCGACCCCAAATACACAAAATCGTGGACGACCTTCAATTCGTAATTAGCAATTTTGATTGACGGGGGCGCACCAGCGTCTTGTTCCATCACCTGTGTTTTATTTAGGCTAATGGTGAGCCCAAAGTCTTTGCAGGCGGCTGCAAAACGATCTATGAGCCTTTGGAGATCTTCGGCTGTATGAGTAGTCAGTGCTGCATCATCTGCAAAAAGTCGTTCTCTTACACATCTTGATCTTATTTTGGTCTTTGCCTTGAGTCTTGATGGGTTAAAAAGTTTGCCATCAGATCTTGTGTGGAGGTATATGCCTTCAGTGGCAGTCCCAAATGCCTGCCTTAAGAGAACAGCGAAGAAGATACCAAAGAGTGTAGGAGCAAGCACGCAGCCCTGCTTTAATCCGCTGCTGATGCTGAATGACTGAGATGTTGAGCCGTCAAATAAAATGGTCCCCTGCATGTTTTCGTGGAATGATTTCACGAGACTAAGAAGGGTGGGTGGTCATCCAACCTTTTCAAGGACCCTAAAAAGGCCGTTTCTGCTCACGAGGTCAAATGCCTTTGTGAGGTCGATGAAGGCAATATATAATGGTTTCCTCTGTTCTCTGCATTTCTCTTGGAGCTGCCGGAGTGAGAAAATCATATCGATGGTGGACATGTTGGGTCTAAATCCGCACTGCGATTCGAGGTAGATTCTTTCAGCAAGAATGTGTAATCTTTTAAGGATTACTCTGGCAAATATCTTGCCTGTAATACTGAGTAGGGAAATGCCGCGATAGTTGTTGCAGTCGCTTCTGTCGCCTTTGTTTTTATAAAGGGTAACGATGTTTGCGTCTTTCATATCTTGGGGTATTGATTTTTCTCTCCAGCAGAGCTGAAATATTGCATACAGTTCTGGGATGATTGTTTCTTTGCTACATTTTAAAATTTCAGGTGGAATACTATCTTTTCCAGGTGCCATGCCGGATTTGAGAGAGTCTAGTGCTTCGCTGATTTCTGTGAGGCAAGGTTCGTTATCCAAGGCATGCATGGCAGACTGCTGATCGATGGCTTCCAGAGCTTCTTCG
The DNA here is from genome assembly GCA_963921405.1 of Cepaea hortensis. Lineage (NCBI taxonomy): Eukaryota > Metazoa > Mollusca > Gastropoda > Stylommatophora > Helicidae > Cepaea > Cepaea hortensis. Next base: position 49,505,020 of record OY992881.1, read on the forward strand.
CTGACAGTGTTCTCCTCTGAGTATAGCTCTGAGTAGTGTTCTACCCAGCGATCCATTTGTTTCGCTCGATCTTTTATGATTACCCCCTCAGTTGATCGTAAAGGGGCCATCTTATTTTTTGATGGACCGACAGCTTGCCTGATGCCCTCGTACATTCCTCTTTTATTTCCAGTGTCTGCACAAGTTTGAATTTGAGCAGAGAGCTGTAGCCAGTACCTGTTCGCACATCTTCTTGCCATCTGTTGTACTCTATTTCTGGCCTTTCGCAATGCCTGCAGTGTTTTATCTGAAGGTGATGTTTTATACATTGAGAATGCATGTCTCTTTATCTCCAGGACTGGGAGCATCTCTTCAGAGTGTGCTTCAAACCAGTCGGTTGACTTAGTTTGCTTCTTGCCAAATGTTGATAGTGCTGTATTGTAGATGGTGTAGCGAAAATGACTCCATCTCTCGTTTCCGTTTGTGGGGCCAGGCAGAGTATCCGCTAGAGCCTGCATGAATTTGTTGACCTTCTCTTTATTTTGGGTGCCGCTGGTGTCAATGCGTGGTCTTCCTTCTGTTCGGCTTCTGTAGATTCTCTTGGGCTTTATCTTCATCTTGCTGGAGACGAGTGAATGGTCGGTGTCGCAGTCAGCACTATGATAGCTGCGAGTCAGCTGTACAATGCGGAGGTTGCTGCGTTTAGTGAGCACCAGGTCGAGTTGGTGCCAGTTCTTTGATCTGGGGTGCCTACATGACACCTTGTGTTGAGGTTTCGTGTCAAAGAAGGTGTTGGTCACGCACAGATTATGGTGGCTGCAGAATTCCAAGAGACGTTGTCCATTGTTATTGATCTTCCCAACGCCAAACTGTCCTAGACATGAAGGCCAAGATTTGTGTTCGGAGCCAACCCTGGCATTGAAATCCCCCAAGATAAAAAAGATTTTTCTCTGGTGTTTCACTGACTTCTTTGCTAAGGTCGTCATAGAACTTGTCTTTAGATTCTGATGCTGCAGTTAGTGTTGAGGCGTAAACGCTTATAATACTAACTGGGCCTGCCTCTGTCTGGAGTTGGAGCTTCAGTATTCTTTCAGTGCCATCACTTGGTGGTATTATGGAATTAAGCAGCTTGTTTGTGATAGCGAAGCCAACTCCTTGCTCCCTGGTCTCTCCGCACGGCTTGCCACGCCAGTAGAAAGTGAAGTCCCTCTCCTTGATGCTTCCAGATTCTTGGAGTCTGGTCTCTTGCAGGGCGACAATGTCTATCCCCAGTCTTAGTAGTTCGTTGTTTATCACTGCAGTTTTGCGGGCATCCACAATCTCCTTTAGATCGTCTGAGATGCCAGGGGTCATGGTTCTTACGTTCCATGTTCCCAGCCTTAGGGCCGGTTTTTTTTTTTTTTTTTTCTTGCTGCTAGGTGTATAGATTGCGGTCAATGTGTCAGGATTTTCCCCTAAGCTCCACACACCCTCAGGAGGAGATGAACCGTGGCGAGACAACACCTTATTGACTGGGGGCTGCCCAGCTAAGGCGGGCGGTAGCTGTCTAGTGAGATACGATGATCTCTCCCACCGTCGGAAGTAGCCCCTGGCGCCTTGCTCTACGCCAATCGAGCATTAAGACTTATAACCGTCAAATGCTGCTTCCCGTGTTGTGTCACCGCTTTACACGGTGCTGAAGTGACCTCTTCAGGGCACAAGCCTGGGCAATGGAAATCGGAGAACCAGCTGTTGCCTAGTAGCAGGTTCCCCCTCTCCACGTCGCCGATGTTGACCAAGGGAAAGGCAGTAGCCATGCAACTTGGCATCGGTGCCGTCGCAGGAGTTGCCAGAACTATGTTGTTTACAACATGGAACTGCCTTAGGGACTCCATCTCCGGATTTGTCCTCAGGGTTTACTCCCGAAGCCTTTCCCATATGGGTATATCCGCAAGGCAGCGGAGGTTTGAAATTTAGAGTTCCTTCTCTTAGAAGAGATACCAACCAAGGCTGACGAGCCTCCTCTGCCCGGGAATCAATAAGGAGGGAAGTCTACCATTCTTCCTTCCTGGCAGTGACCATACTGATCGGATGACCGTAGCCATTGTCTCTACTGAGAGATCCTCTGCCCACCGTCACCGACTTGAAACCATAACTAACAACTATCTGTCAGCTGCTCCCAAGTCAAATCCACCACCTGCTCAATGGCTTCACGTTACCCTGTTGGGGGGGGGGGGGGGCTAAACGGGTACTCCACCTTGCCCAAGTGTGTCCCGTAGGCTAGCGGAGGGAAGGAGGCACCTTACTTCTCCTTTGATAGGGTGTACCCCTACCCCGCTAGGGGTCCCTCCACGAGGACCCTCACTACGACTGTAGCAAAAAACCTAATAGTATAGTCTTGGCGAGGTTGGTTGAAGCTATAGATCGTGAAAGCTTTGAAATCATCAAGCCTGTAATCAGCGATAAAAAAAAAAAAACACCCGGTCATGTAACCTTCATTAGTTATGGACGGGATTGACCTTCTCAAGTCAAGTTCAGTGCAAGACCCGGCTTTTGTTGTTAGATCTATGAATTACCTTAAACAATGTGTAAGAAATTAGAAAAAAAAGCAACAAAAAAAAAAAAAAAAAAACAAAAAAAAAAAAAAAAACAAACAAACAAAAAACAAACAAACAAATACCTTATCCAGTGAACACAACACCTGGATCCATGGAATGTTTCAACTCTAGAATTCTCTTTAAAGTACATAAATACAGAAAACATGGTGATGTTGTGGCTACTCGGTCAATGCCTTCTAGATCTTCATTGCCCAATTAGCATTTCCCGATCTTGGACCCGAGACTATTAGTTATCCACACTTTTTGCGTTTAGATCTCAATTAGAGTTCTAAATCTCATTTAGCAGTAAATTCTAAGGGTAATTAAAGGACAAGGGTACTTTTGCCTTTATTCACCCCAAACAAAACGGAATCCCAAGGTATGACGTCACATCCAGGGGTTCCCTGTGTTGCGCCGTAGCTCGGTGCGCAATTTTATCGGTGTGCAACAGTTGCTCTCGGCGACATCCCCCCCCCCCCCACCTGTAACTGGCCAAATGAAATGCTTGTCAACTCTTGAGACCAGCAGTATACGAAAAGAATGATGGTCTGTTTGTACGGGAGACGCAAGGCCTTGCAGCCATGTGCGCCTTGTCTCAGCAGGAGGATGTCCTGCCGGCATACATGGTGAATGTCGTCGTCATCGGCATCTCCCATCTGTCCTGACGCTCAGTCAGCGATAGCACCATGATGACATGATTATGAGAACAGTGTCTAGCAGAATGTCAGATGCCATGATGCTGCTGCAGAAAAGGCAACGCTACTCTGGCTTGTCGTGGACAGTTGCGGATATACCCATATGGGAGCCAGTTCCAGAAAACTCACGATGACACACACACAGAGTGAGTGAGAGAGAGAGAGAGAGAGAGAGAGAGAGAGAGAGAGAGAGAGAGAGAGAGAGAGAGAGAGAGAGAGAGAGAGAGAGAGAGAGAGAGAGAGAGAGAGAAACGGTTGCCAAAGCCACCAAAGAAACACTGTGGGGGGAATTGAAACGCACTGACACGAACTGTACCCGAACACAGAGGAGATCACCGCCAGTGCTAAATATAGCTGGTGACCCTAAATATAGCTGGTGACGTTTTAATTAGCCCTCTCCTAAACTATTAAAAGACAGGTGTTAGTTTGAGAGAAACTAGCCTAGCGAGAATTCCCTGACGGGTCTCCTATTCTAAAAATATTGAAGGGTTTCCCGGTCGGGTCATGAAGAAACAGATTCCCCGGTACGATAAGCAGGTCAAGAGGAGAGAACAAATAATGATTTTGTTACAAACAGTTTGTGCTTAAATGTACAATTAAAGTAAATAACGTTATTTTGGGGCAAGTGCAGAAACTCAGATACCTAGGCACATGGATAACATCAAATGGAAGATGCATCATAGAGATAAAGAACAGAATAGGACAACAAAAATTGCATTCTATCTAAGTCAGTTGGTTTATAATAAACCCTCGTGCATAGACCAGCGGAACCTAAAGAGACCTGTATTATAAGAGACCTATATTATAAATAAGAAGAAAGGGTCAGGAGACAGTTGTGACAACAGGAAAGACTGACATATTATAAATGAGAAGGAAGGATCAGGAGACAGTTGTGGCAACTGGGAAGACTGAAGTATTATAAATGAGGAGAAAGGTCCAGGAGATAGTCTCCCTGGCAGCTAGGAAGACTAAAGTATTATAAATGAGAAGAAAGGGACAGTAGACAGATGTGGAAGCCGGGAAGACTGAAGTATTATAAATGAGAAGAAAGGGGTAGGAGACAGTTGTGGCAACCAGGAAGACTGAAGTATTATAAATGAGAAGAAAGGGTCAGGAGACAGTTGTGGCAACCAGGAAGACTGAAGTATTATAAATGAGAAGAAAGGGTCAGGAGACAGTTGTGGCAACCAGGAAGACTGAAGTATTATAAATGAGAAAGCACAGGATGGGTTGGTATAGTGGCATAGAAGATACTCAGCAATCAAATTTACCAAGAACATTAAAAAATGCTGGGGTTGACTGAGGCGTTCTGTAAAGGATATGCAACTAATTTTTTACAAACAGCTTTGTAGGTCAGAAAACGTGTATGCAACATTCGCAATAAAATTACCTCAAGAGTATAAAGTGGGATATAGCGGATTATAGTAAAGACTAACTGAGGCAGAAGACGGTTTAAAAAAAAACATTGCATGAGATGCTTCTTAATTATTTCTGAACCAAACAGTACACCACATGTGATCATCTATTATCCGTGTGAGCAATGCAGTATGTGTTATTGTATTTGTTAAGTTTGATCTGAGCATACTAAAGAAATCTGGCCACATGTTTTAACAGGCAGTACAATGCATTTTTTATATAGTGTAATATGTTGTCTCTTTGAAGGTGATGCACTTCTTTTCTCCCTCTCACAGTGTGACTTTGTATGTAATTATTGTAAGATAAGACTTTAAGGTTCTTCACAGCCCAGCGTAGAAGAAAGACTGAATGAGTGTCTGGATAGTGTACTGATGTAACATGATACCTTTTTACTCTCAGTTAACAATTCTGAGCCATAGGTGGTCAGCAGCAAAATCATCCCCTAGCTGGTTCTGTGCAGACCATCACTTTCATCATGGCTTCTCAAAAGTTTCTTGATCCCTTGCTAGTTACCCTGCCTCATGCAACGTGTCTGCAATGTCCTGTGCCCATCTTCATTCTTGTGACCCCTGCCTCATCCACTTAATACCCAAGGTGCCTGCAATGTCCTGTGTCCATCTTCATTCTTGTGACCCCTACCTCATCCACCTACATGCCCAAGGTGTCTGCAAAGTCCTGTGCCCATCTTCATGCTTGGTGACCCCTACCCAATCTTCCAGGAACCATACTGTACATCAGCGTTCTTTCCAAACCATTGGTTAAGCAGCATGGACAGATGACAAGTTTGGTCAATTAAATAAACTAAATGTAGTAAGACTTCATCAAATCTGATAACATCCTGGTTTAACAGATGCTTTCAATGTTTTGATAAGGGAGAATATGGAAAGTTGAGGCAAGCCTTGGGTCGAATTGCTGCATTTCCACAATTAGAAGACTTATACTCATTTTCATGTGGGCGTGTTGGCAATGAATGAGCAGATAGACTGGCTGGTAGTGCCACTGTATCAGAGATGAGCAAATTGACTAAGTGGAAAATACTAACATCCTCAGGAAGTTGGGTTGCAACGAAGAGTTTTAACTATACAAATCAACATTAGAAGCTAGAATGGACGTCCATGGGTTAATGGGGCCCATAAGGGAAGGAAAGAATTGTAACATTGTAACCTATCATGCATGTCAAACCAGGCAACTAAGGAGGGTTGGTGTGAGACTGCCTACCTCATCCCACAGAAAACTATAGTTACAAAATACAACCAACCATGAACACATCTACAAGGGACTTGGTGTGGGTTGTGTGAGGGCCTATGTTCTCCTGGGAGATGACAGAAGAAGTTGGAATAAAACAGTTCACACTGAAGATCAGAGTGGGTAGAAGACAACAGCACACCAAGCACATAAGTGGGTTTGTCAATCAATATTGAACTGGCAGTTAGTCGCCAACCACCAACACATTTAATAGAGGAGAACAGAACTAATGCACTGAAAGGAACTGATGGACTGAACAGAACTAATGCACAGAAAGGAAACTGATGCACTGAGCAGAACTGAGGCACTAAACTGAACTGATGTACCTAGCAAACCTGAGGCACTAAACTGAACTGACGAATATAGCAGAATTGATGCATAGAACTGAACTAACAAATACCACAGAACTGATGCACAGAACTGAACTGATGAATACAGCAGAATTGATGCACAGAACTGAACTGAACATGAATACAGCAGAATTGATGCACTAAAGTGAACTGACGAATACAGCAGAATTGATGCATAGAACTTAACTGATGAATACAGCAGAACTGATGCACTGAACTGAACTGTAAAATACAGCAGAACTGATGCACTGAACTGAAATGATGCACTGAACTGAAATGATGCACTGACTGAACTGAATGTTAAGCTTCTTAGCAATATATCATGATGTTTACATTTGTAGATTATTCTGATAAACAATAAAAACAAAAAATAACCATAATGATTAACTTTCAATTATATTTAATGATTTTAAATGGAATCTCCTTATCCAGGCAATAAACAAACAGAACTAACAAATTTCTGAATAAAACGTTGAAAATATTAGTAACTCACAATGATATGCACAGTACCATAACTATTATATTGGCCGCTGGCTTTGCTGTAGCCTATGTGACTAATATAAAACAAAATCACACATACAAAATACAAATGTACATTAATAACACTAAGCATGCTGCAAATGAAACGTTAATAATAATGATTACGAGGGAAAGTTATTAAGTAACAGGAATCATATTATAATGTGCATGGAAGAGTATGGACAATAGAAAATTTCAAGACTCAAAATGGCTATTAAGCAATATTTCATGTAAGGGTCATGAGGATGGAGCAGTTTGTGCATGTACAATGGTGATTACAAAATGGTCGTCCCCATATTGACTAGGGCCGTGGATTTGTCAGGTGCATTTGGACCAACATGTTCAAACAGGAGATGCTTTTCTCCATCAAATTGTGACAGGAGATTAGTTGACATTACAAAGCAGAGAGTAAGAAGCAGTCAATGCAGTGGAAACACCTGTTGTCTCCGGTTAAGAAAAAATTCAAGATGCAGGAATCCACTGGGACAATAATGACTATCTTTTGGCATATCAAGGGGTGAAATGCTTTTGAATCTGCCCGAGGTTTTTTGGAACGTGACTACATGTTCGGAACGATGGTAGATGGCTATGTCCCAGATTGACCGGTTTTTGCCTTATGCAGAAATGCATGGCTGCTGGGCTTCTGGTTGACTGCCACTGCCATTGACAATGAACTGTATTTTCGTGGACTGTGTGGGTGAACATCTAGGAAACATCCAGATGGGAAAATGACTGCCGATTCCATCAGAGATGAACTGGGTGTTTCGTGGGGGACTATTGTGTTGACATTCTGGCAGCGGCATTATGCACAGTGTATCTGTGCGGGCTGTTGTTTGTCGAGACTCCTGTCTTTTCCACTTTTCACATTGGGCAGTGGGGAGCATTTTGTGCGATATTCACTGGCACAGGAACGGAGCATAATGGGGACGACCCGTTGCTGTGAGGTTGGAACAATGACTAACTAACTAACTAATATCAAGGGGCTTATATTGGTGCATTTCCAGGAAAGGGGTGAAACTGTCACTAGTGCTCAATACAGTGACATGTTAGTGAACAAATCAAAGCCAGCGATATGATGAAACTGCCTAGGACTTCTCTCAAAAGGAATATTGTTGCTGCATGATAATGCCTGCCCTCAACTAGATGCTCGTACATTGGATACACTATATTTTCTGACAATTGAGGTCTTGAAACATCCAGCATACAGTCCAGATGTATGCCTTCAGAGTTTCACTTGTTTGGACCCTTGAAAGAACATGTGCGGGGTCAGATATCTGCAGATGTCAACAATATAATGGAGGCAGTGCATAATTGGTTTAAGGCCACACCCAAAAACTTGTCCCTAGAGGGCATAACAAGCAAGTGGACAGGTGAACACTGTGTACTGCCAGGCAGAAGGACAATGTTGAGAAATAACACACACACATTTCTAGGTCACACGAGTGTAAAAAGCTTATTCATACATAATTCCTGTAACATAATGATTTCCCCTCAGATAACAATGTTTTATTCATACCATTCCTGAAACATAACGATTTCCCCTCAGATAACAATGTTTGGAAAATCAGTTTAATATGTTGACTATTCTCATGATATCAGCAACTAACAGTAACATAATGACAGAATTAGGCATTTACAAAGTTTAGCATACAGGTAAAAACTTAATTACAAACTTACTAACGAATCTATATCTATAAAAGGCGATGTATGTATGTGTGTCCGTTCTTTATGTGTTCGCGAACGGTCCATCCAATTGAGATGAAATTTTTTACACGTCTTCTTCTCATTCCCGTGCAACCAACTGTCATAGTTTTTTAGTGTACAATTAGCTATTTACTTACTAAAATTTAATATTTAAATTTATATTATCATTTCTATATAGCGAGTGGACTTAACTTAAGAAACGTTATTTCAAGGGGCATAACTTTTAATAGCTTTGTATATATTTTATATATAGATTCTTGCAGTTTTCAAAGATTTATAAACTCTTTGTCTACAGTTATTTACAGGCATATGAGTTATAATAAATAATGATATAATCTTTAAGGTATTTTCAAAGTTTTCATAAAAATAATGCATCTATTTAAATAGTGAAAATTTTCTAACTCATCTTTTTATTTCTCTTCAACAGCACATTTAATTTTTTTTTAAACATTCTCATATGTATAGCGCGTTACACCCACGTTGCGTATTTATGATGCCCATGTTAAACATTGCCTCAACGAGTTACTTTTTATGCGTTTTAATGTTTATTGTTCTTTTGTTGTCAAAGAATTGCTTCATAAGAGATGTTGAATGAAAGAATGTATGAGAGAAAATAGAGAAGAAGGGAAGAATGAAGGACGGGCCTGCGTGCCCAATTCATAACCCTTTGAAAATAAAGATTTTCGTTCGTAAAAAAAAAAAGTAATTTTTTGTGAGTGGAAGTTAGTTTGCATATCCTTTGCAGTACTCTGCAGTCAACCCACCGTCCACCATTTATTGGCTGTTCGTGATATCTTGGTAAGTTTACTTTAGATAGATATCTTCCAATCATATTTTCTATTCTATTTTCTATCTATTCTTCTATATTTTTAACGGGAACAGGCCGAACATAGGTAGATAGATAGATAGGCATGCAGACAGACAGACAGATAGTCGGGAACGGGAGCTTATATGACTACTTATATGAATTAAATGAGATGTTCCCCACCAGGGACTGGGTGAAGCCCGGCCGGGTCAGACAGTCGGGAATGGGAGCTTATATGACTACTTTTTTTTTTTTTCCCCGCGTTTCCATCCTGTTTCAGGATATTGCGGTCAACACCAGCATCTTTCAGCTGTATGTTGATTCCTAGGCTAGATTACGCTCATCAGCACGCCACGACTTTCTGAGCGACCGGCTCCATACTCTCATAAGTCACTTTTGCGATTCGAACCACTGCTAATTCTCGTCGCGTCACGTGACGAGAGTATTCGGAGTTAGCGGAGAAAGCTGCTAACCCCTCGGCCACGGAGCCGGTTTATATGACTACTTATATGAATTAAATGAGATGCTCCCCACCAGGAGCTGGGCGAAGCCGGGCCGGGTCAGACAGACAAACAAGCAGACAGACAGACAGATCCCTGCCAGGGGCTGGGCGAAGCCGGGCCGGGTCAGCTAGTAAACTATAATTAAGTTATTAAAATTGAATCTATCCCTAGCATATAACCTTGTGATACATTGCCGACACCTCTATGAAACAACCAAGAACCTTCATATTGACATGTACACCAGGAATGACCTACAACAATTGCCAACTCACTCTATTTGTAAGAAAAATCTTACATGTCTTAGATGCAAAGTGTATAAAATTTAACATTTCAAAATTTTCTTAACAACTGTGATCAAAACAATGTATTTCCTTAGTAAATGTAAACAAGGAACCAACAAACAAAAATCTTCACAACGAGTTTCATACTCCACTGCATTTCAATAGGTGTATACTTCAGTTACATATTCTATGAAGTGAATATATGAATGTTATTCTGGCTGAAATACATAACACATATAGTAAATGAAACTGTTCAAATAAGGAGCAATTGTTACAACTACTAAATCTTTTTGTCTGTACAATAGCAGTTTTAAACACCTAACGATTTAAGATACAGCATATTTAGTATTTGTTCATCAAATACAGTTGAAGAAATGCCTTTGCTCTGTTGATCATATGTTTGTAATTTAACATGAAAAACAATAATGTAAAATCAACCATAAAAAAGTAGTAAGAATCATAAATGAGTTCAGTTAGCTACATGTCCTTGCAATCAACCCCCAACAATTGTTTGACTGCTTGCGATTGATCAGGCAATGCTAGTTCTGTAGTTTGAAACTGCTTTCTATGTGGCTGAAGTCTCATTTTACCAAAATCAACACAAAGTTGTCTGCTTTCAAATCACCCATGGCAGATTTCAAACCCTTGATTTGGTTATGTCGGGGAGTTATGAAAATACTCGTCTCACTATCCCCAATAGCTGCAACACTGGCTAGAGAAATACGTTCCATCATAATCTGAACTGACTCATTCAGCTGTCTATTAAGAGATGCTTTAACCATCCTAAACGTACATGGTCTTTTGAATAAACATTTACTTATATAAGCGCGTTATTTTGTTCAATTAAAAAAAAAATATGTGTACACAGAAAAGATGGTTGCACAGCTCAAGGAACAATGAAGATGAACATTTGGCGGAACATATATTAATAACCTAAAAGAAGTGCATGATATAAATATGCCAGCAAAAAATCAACAGGATCTCAAAGAACTAGTAAAAGATATATATATATAAATAACATAAGCCATGAATAAGTCAGAAACTCAAAGAACTATAAGAACAAGTAACTGACGTCAGAAGCAAAGCAGAAGAGAGGAAAACTGTTGAGGTGAATATATTATGTCGGTGTCTGTGGCTTTAGGGGAAAGCAGTTTCACAATCTCAACAAACTGGGTTCAAAGTTAGACACAGGTGATTTGGGGAACAGATAGCTTTGCATTAAGTTTTACAACTGCTGTTCAGAAAGCAATGGTAAATTAATGAATTGCCTAGAAAATCACAAACTGTCAATAAATGTCAGGGTTGAATGCGAGGTCCTTTACAGACACACGGAACTATCTTTTAAAAAACTACATATATATGACTTATGAGGCCTATATGGAAAGTACAGAAAAACTTTAAACTATACTGTACAGCGCGGTTGGACCCAAAAAACAACATATACTATATTTATACTGTACAGTTTCATCTGGGCATTGGGTTAGGATCTGTTGACAATGAAATACTTAAAACCAGTGGAAGAACCAGCACCAATCTAGGCCCAATCCCAGCCAGCAGGCATGTGTTGTTTTGAATTATGAATTGAGCAAATCCTACTATGCAGATTTTAAGTTCCAGTACTGGTCTTGCACACCTCCACGGATTTCTGAGCTTGGATAGAGTAAAGAATGCTCTGGAATAGACCCCATAGAAATGATACTTTTGTATTAGGTCAGGAGAACATTCTCTATACTAACCTCACTCAAGGGACGCAGAGGTGTTTCCAAGGCACCAGGGCCGGGTTATATACTGGCCAAGACCTATTGACACGTCCTCGTCGAGCGTCCTGGGCAACAGGTCCCTTCGGGGTCCTGGCTAAAGTCAGTAGGATCGCTGATTCCTCCGAAGTCGGAGAGTGTCTGCCTGTACGGCAAGGAACCACCAGTCTGCACCCAATAAGCCAGACATGGGACAACGGATACTCACACAAACCTGAGGTCCTGTATGACATCACACTGATGTTGGACAACAGGATGTCTTCATCCGACATACAGGACTTCGCGTTGGAGCTCAAGCCAACGAACACAAGCAAGCAAGCAACCTCACTCAATAGATGCAAGCTCTTTTTCAAGGCTCAGATGACCTGAATGCTAATGCACCAGACTTAAGATGTACAACCAAGTCTTCCAAAGGAGTCACCAACCAACCAACCCACCAAAACTAATTGGGAATTGTAATATTCATTCATTCAGTAGCATGTCCTTTGCAGAACCTCGCTCTCATAACTTTCCGGAAAACTTCTTGACCATAAGCAAAATGTCCCGCATCTGATACACCCATCTGGAGATCATCCGCCACATCCTGCACCCATCTTCTCTTTGGCCTTCCTCTCCCTCTCTTCCCAGGCATATACCCCTCCATTAATGTTCTCTCCAAACTTTCATGACGTTTCAAGTAATATCCCAAAAAGAAACACCAGCATACATATACATCACACTGGACTGCTGCTTGACTTAACACAAGTAACAAACACACAGCTACGTAATTAGCTTGTACCAAATGGGCAGATGATGAGAACATTTAAAAACAATCTATATACAGGTGGAGTTTAGACCTGTCATAGAATATTGCATCAGAATCTGAAGCAAAGTACCTTCTCTCTTTGTCTCCCTCTATCTCTCCTCGGCTGCAACTTTCCTACTCTCACATTGTACACCAGCTTTCCCATTCTCATGACGAGCACATAGAATGTAGACTGTCCCCACCTGATGCAAGTAACCAGTTCTCTTAGCTACGTTCAAGATATCTTCACTATGCTTTTTATCCATCCATTTTTTCTCATCATTCTTCTATAAAATCACATCTTTGCAGTTTCCACAGAATTCCTCACTAGTCTGCTAATTGTCCATAATCAACTTTCATACATCAGGATTGGCTTGATACAGTTTTTAAGAAATTTTCTCTTGACTGAGAACAATGCAACTATGAAATACAAAACAATGTTTTCCCGTGATGAATTTGAACAACGAAGACACAAACAATAGATTGCACAATTTATTGCCTGGCATATTTTGCTGCATCTCGCCAGGTACATACAGCAGAAATCACACAACGTAAAGTGAATTAACTAGATAAATCCTTCAAACTGAAATATACACATGTTCGCACAGTAATGTCGATTGTCTACCACGGTAATTTTAAACTGACTAACATGTCTTTCTGCTTGCACAAGGACGGCTTACAAAGGTTGATTATTATAGCTTCAGCAAACTTTAACAATCGACTACTTTGTGTGTTGAACAACACACGGAAGGCGCTGTCTTTCAACCACGCCATATTATATATATTATATATATATATATACTATATATATTTATAGACAGGATTTATAAAGCGCCACTACCAACAGCCCAAACCGAAACCAGAAGTAACTACAGTTCCTAAACTCAAGGTATTCATCCAGCTAACCTTCCGAGGAGATAACGTAAAGCAACGTCTGCGGGACTGGCTCATCACAGCAGTCGGGTGAACATTCTGTGCTGCAGCTCTAGTCATCAGGTACAGAACCACACCGATCCTCATCCCAGCAGTAAAAGAACCTGTAGCTTTGTACGCCAAATCAAATTATATTTACTAATTTACATGCAGATGCGAGGCCATCTACATAGGTAGAACTGAGCGACAGTTACATTGCAAGGTTTCGGAACACATTCCGAACTGGGTGGGCAAGATACAACACACAGAAGATGGTAGCCTAGGCAGGCCGACACACCGGAACAGCCCTGCTTCATCGGTCGCGAGACATGTGCTCGAGAGCAGTCACGTGGTTGAAAGAGACAGCGCCTTCCGTGTGTTGTTCAACACACAAAGTAGTCGATTGTTAAAGTTTGCTGAAGCTATAATAATCAACCTTCGTAAGCCGTCCTTGTGCAAGCAGAAAGACATGTTAGTCAGTTTAAATTTACCGTGGTAGACAATCGACATAACTCTGCGAACAGGTGTATATTTCAGTTTGAAGGATTTATTTAGTTAATTCACTTTATGTTGTGTGATTTCTGCAGTATGTACCTGACGAGATGCAGCGAAATATGCCAGGCAATAAATCGTGTAATCTATTGTTTGTGTCTTCGTTATTAGATACGAGATGATTCAATCATAAACTTCAGTAATTTTTACTAAAATAGATTTCACTGCATTGTGGGCACGTTCTTTGGTTCTCAGTCTTCACAGCAGAAGGTGATAAGTATCGAATGCTGATAATTCATGAAGGGCATCGATTGTGCATATATCTACAACTGCCTCGGTGGTTCTCCTCCCACTGTCAGTGTTACAGGATATTTTCACTTACCAGCCATCTTTTGAATTACACTCATCAGCTTTCTTGGGTAGTGTTTTTGAGATAGATAAAACAGGTCGTTCCATCAGAGATGGAAGGCAATAGCTATTATGAGATGATTTCGTTTTCTGCATTGCAACATTCTTTCTGAAGACAGGAAGGGCTGATGCAGATAAAGAAAAGGACTTGCTGGGTTCTCTGAAATCGGGTGGACTGTGACCTACTTTTGTTGGCAAGGCAACCTCACCCAAGTCTGGGCGGGTTTCAGTCTCCCTATGTTTCTTCTCACTCAGTGAATAGTCAGACATCCTTATCACTCTTCTCCGCAACAAGTTGTAAGGTGTTATATCTTTTGGAATATTTGTCCTATTTTCTTGTGTAGAATTAACAGGACTATCTGCTGTAGTGAATGATCCAGCCATGGTATGTGACTTTCTTGGGTTCCCCAATTGCATCTGTCCTTGTAGTTCTTGCCTGTTCCATGCAACATCAGCTGAATTTCTACTGAGGATGCCATGACATGGGATGAACTGATCAGCTCCATCCTGACATGACGACACGGTTTTATTTGTCTTCTTGTTCTGAGATACTTGAGTCTGGAGTTGTGTGCTTGCTTTCCCTAATCTATACTTTTGTTCAAAACCTTCTGGTGGACAATTTGGCAATCTACTTGGAAACTGTGGATCCTGGAAATACCTGTCACTATTCAAGCTCCCGTCTTGAGAACTTTGATTAATACTATGTGCTGTGCTCTGCCCTCTTGTGTGAGGTGTCTTCTGGTCATTAATATACAGCATATCCAGCCTTTTCAGAATATTATCCACTTCTGCATCTGAAAATTCTCTCTGGTTTGTTTGTTTCTCTCTCTTATCACTCTGAAACGGAAATGTATTCTGGACACGCTGAGCATGTTTATTCCACTTAATTGATTTAGCCGAAGTATGTTCTGTTGCTGGAATCAAACATTTGTTAGCTACAAGTACAAACCTGTCAAGTATTGCTTCAATCTTCTCCAAGGAAAGCTCCTTCTCACCAGGCAACAATCCTGCACTTTTAAAGCTGTCAATATCATCTTCTGCAGCCAAAGGACTTTTCACTATGTTATGAGCTTTCATCATACGTGCTAATTCTAGAACTTTAGCTTGCAAATCACAAAACAAAAGGTACAAACGCTCTTGTTCTTTCTCAAGAGTCAATGCTAGTAAATTATTCAAGTCTGACTTTGTGGGCCCATGACCCAAATTACTGGACGCAACTGGAAAAGTGGATGGGTGTAATAATGTTGGATGTATGGTGGTAAAGTTTTGTGCTGAATTGTTGGGAATTGAATATTTAGTTGATTCATTATTAACTGGTAAAGCATTGTTGTAGATCTGTTGGTTTGCATAACATTCTGCATAAATCAAACTATCTGAATTCCCTTGCGTCAAACGTTCGTGCAGGCATTCATCTACATTTTGTCGACATTCATAGTCTGTTATAGGACGATTCACACTGGCTTCTGCAGTTCCTTTCTTCAATACACTGTCTGGAATGAATTCCCACTTTCTGGGACTTTTGTTTCTTTCTGCCTCTGTGAATGATCCTAAATCTGTGCTTTGGTGCAATTTCAGCTCTGGTTTGTTAAGTAATTGATGCTCTTCATGTAGACATTCAGTTTCTCTTTGCTGTTGCGTGCTCATCACTGTTTTGTTTGAGAGTAATGGTATAGTCATCCTTGGAAGTGTGACTTGATCATTACCTTCACATTTCCTCTTGTCAACTTTTCTCACAGCACATACTTTACCTGTTTTCTGTTTAGGTTTGTTGTCACAAACACCAGTTACATTTTTCACCACTTCTTGACAACAACTAATATTTTGTTCACTTATTTCAACATCTAAATGCGGTTGTTTTCTGCACTGTTTTTCATTATTATCAATTTCAATGCATGACTCTACAAATAATTCTCTGTGTGGAGTTGTTGGAGCAGGTGTAGAGATGCTGGCATCAGTCATTACACAGTTACTAGCTGAGTCAATGATATCTTCATCCGAAGATATGTCATCATCCCAATTATCTGGCACAAATTCTTGTCTTATAGGGCACCATAAATCTGAGGCTACCTTCCTTTCATTTAAGAGGTGTTCATCACGAAGATATCCTTCATCAGAAGTATTACCGTGTGTATCTTGACATGAATGTACAGCTGCAATTTTGACTGTAGCTGTTAATGAGTAGTCTTTGAAATTTTGTGACACTTCAACAGAAGTATGATTTTGTGTACCTCGGCATGATTCTGGATATGGATTTCTGTCTAAAAACGTCGAGTAGCCTACATTTTGTGGCACTTCATCAGTAATATGGTTGTGTGTATCTTGGCATGATTCTAGATCTGCATGTCTATCTGCAGCTGTTAATGAGTAGAATTCTACATTTTGTGACACTTCATCAACATGAGTAAATTCTGTGTTTTCAAAACTAGCAATGCCTGGCACAAACTGGGCTGCAGTAGTAGGAACGCTTTCATCATTTTCACATTGCATAAGTGTATGCATTTCCTTTAATGACTCCTCAGACTGGCAGACATCTGAGTTGTCTACAGCTACATCCATCTTATCACCTGAAGCTTCACATACTCTCTCGGCTACTTGTACCTTGAATCTTGCAGACAAGGTAGCATTGCATTTCTTCAAAGAGCTTCTTCTCTGAGACGAGAACATCTGACATGATATGTCCCTTAATACTGGACAAAAAGGCCAAGATGTAACGTTTTTCTGGTAATAACGCATGTCCATGAGAGCACAGAATACAGACCCACTCGAAGATTTTGTTAGCATTACTTGTAATTGGCTCTGCTGTAAATTCTGACACAAGAACTTGCGATATGGAACTATTCCATGCTTGTGCTTCAAATCCTCCTTTGAAGTATCAGTTTCTGGATAATTCTGCGACAATGAATGTGACAAAATGATCTTCACCAGAGACCCTTGTAACTGCATACTGCCAACATTCAATGGCAAATGTCTCTGAAACTGAGGCTTGTGTAAACAGCTCAATATTTCAGTTTCAGCTTCTTGGTGTATATAAAGCAAATCTGATGCTGAGCTGCTGGGCAGTAGAGACAAACAAGGGATGGATGGCTGATCTGAGTCTATGCACTTTGTTCCACAATGTTCTGCTGCGCCTACATTACAAGGTGACAAATCATCATCACCAAAACAATTGCAGAACTTCAAACAGCAATGTCCACGTACAGCTAATGTAAATGAAGACACTGCTTGAAGATGCTGAAGTACAGCTGATGTAGAAGATACACATGTTTTCAAGAGTTCTTGTCCTTCCTTAAGTGTCATTTGTGCACGCTTCAACATCATACTACCTTGGTGTTTTCGAACAACAGTGATGCCATCTCTGTGAGATATATTTAAAGATAAAAAATTAATGCTCCATATCAATATTTAGATACATCAATGAAATAGAATTAACTGTGGTAAACCTGTGGAAATGTAAACAATTGGAAAACATGAAGTATAGGTCAACTTTACAAAACAATGGAAATTAGACTCAAGTAACAAGTATATGCACCAACAACAAGCTGTAGTGATGAAGAAATACAACACTTTTACAACAAAATAGAAATGGCGATGGCTCAAATTGGATCACAAAAAATAAAAATAATACTTGGAGATTTTAATGCAAAAGTAGGAAAGGGGAAAAAAGAGGATGTAGTGGGGAATTATGGTTTAGGTAGCAGAAATGAAAGAGGAGAAAAACTAATAAAATGGGCAAATATCAATGATATGATAATTGGAAACACATGGTTTAAACACCATAAAAGACGACTATACACATGGAAGAACCCTGATAAGAAAATACGCAACCAAATTGACTACATACTAATTAATAAAAGATTTAGAAACGCTTTAATTAATGTAAAGACAATGCCTGGTGCTGAATGTAATAGTGATCATGTACCACTATGTGGACAAATAAAAGTAAGATTAAAGAGAGGGTAAAACATGGTTAAGAACATGAGATTTAATAAAGAGATTCTGAAAGTAGATAAAGAAATGCAAGAACAATACAGAGTGACTGTGAAAAATAGGTACAATGCAATAGCTAACATACAGAATATAAATGAACAATGGGAAATGTTAAGGGACTCCATTCATCAAACTACCAAAGAAATATTACCGGAGAGAAGCCAATTAGCTAAGAAAAAATGGATGAATGAAGAAATATTAATGCTGATGGACAAAAGAAAACAGAGTAAAAATGACAAACAAGAATATGCTAAGATAAATAAAGAAACAAAAGATAAATGTGTGAAGGCAAAAGAAAGTTGGTTAAACAAGCAGTGAAAAAAAATTAAATTAAATTCCATTAAAGATACAAAAAATATGCACAGACAAATCAGTGAGTTCACGGGAAGAAAAATAAGAATAAATAAAGGGTGTTTGAAATCAAAAACCCCCGGAAAGGTTAACCCAGTCAACAAATGCTCGCAGAAGTCGGATGTGTCGGCCTAACGGTGCAAGAACGCAGCTCTGCTGTTAACAGGCACAACGCTGTCACGTCCGAAAAAAAAAGAAACTCCGGATGAACGGAGAAGTAGAAATCAAAAACAGGAAAGATATTATTGGAGGAAGATGCTATAATGAAGAGGTGGAATGAGTATACAAGAGAATTATATGATGGAGAAAGGGAAGAATTAACAGAAGAAAGTAACTTAGAAGGTCCCCCTATTCTAAAAGAAGAAGTCGCTGACACTGTAAAACTGATTAAAATGTTGGAAGATGTCAACATTGATGGGAAAGATTTAAGAATAATAAAGAATATTTACTGGAACCAAGTAGCAGCAATTAAAATGGCAAATAAAGAGGGTAGTTATGAACAGATAAAGCTAGGAGTACAACAGGAGTATGTCTTGTCACCAGATCTCTTCTCCCTGTATAGCAAAGTAATAATGAGAGAGATCAAAGAGACGCCAGGAATACTAATTGGAGGTTATATTATTAATAATATATGCTATGCAGATGACACAGTATTGGTGGCGGATAATTCAACAGACCTACAACAATTGTTGGACATTGTAGTAACAGAGGGTGGAGAGAAAGGACTCTCCTTGAATATCAAGAAAACAGTAACAATGGTGATATCAAAGAAAATGGTGACACCAAAATGTGACATAGAAATAGAAGGGAAAATTCTTAATCAAGTGGATAATTTTAAATACCTAGGGGCATTTATAACATCAGATGGAAGATGTACAACAGAAATTAAAAGCAGAATAGGGCAAGCAAAAGCCGCATTTCAGAAAATGAAGAGTATCTTGTGCAATAAGTCACTGATTGTAAGAAAGAGAGTACTGAAATGTTATGTAGAACCAGTTTTGCTTATGGCAATGAATCTTGGAATGTAAATAAACAAATTAAAAAGAAATTAAAAGCAACAGAGACATGGTTCCTGAGACGAATGCTGTGAATTCCTTGGACTGCCAGAGTAACTAACGATGACTGCCTGAAGAAACAGGCTAATGAAACTAGAACATTATATACAACAGTAAGAAAGAGACAAGCTGCTTTTTTCGGTCATGTGATGAGAAGAGTGGCATTGGAGAACATCGTGACAACTGGAAAGATTGAGGTGAAGAGAGGCAGAAGCAGACCAAGAGAAATGATGCTGGATGGATTGAGACAGTGGCATGGAGGTATACCATCAGCAGAGTTGATCCAGAACACGAAAGACCAAGATCTGTGGAGAGCCATGAACGCCTACGCCAGCTGGCAGGGCACTTGATGATTAACAGTGTTAAGGCATATTATTATAGGACCGTGTGATGGTAAAAATAAATAAGCAGAAAAAAATGATATATACGGTACTTAACCCAGAGGATCCAAATATGAACATTTGTGTGTGTATTGTCGGAGTTTATTTCTGGTTACTGCATGCTGATAAAGTTTGCTGCCACAATATTATGTGTTCTGTATTGTAATTTTGTAATGCTAACCTGGTGTTATGCTGACAATGGTTATTAGTGTGGTTGGACAAGAGTGTGATGCTTGCTCTTGTAGTTCACTATGGGAGGAAAGTACTCACCACCTATTCCCCTATGCACTCAGGCTTACAAATTGTATGGTCTAAAATTGCACGTACCACAGCAGGTTTCTACTACAATACGTCTTTGTTTTTGTAACTGACACTTCACATTTTAAAACCAGTTTACATACCATTAATTAGGGTATCAATTAACAGGCACAAATGTACTCTTGAAAGATTGGAAGCTTGTTATGGGGTAGCACAGCTGAGAGGTGTTGGTGTCCGTTGCTAACTCACAAGTTACCAAGAATCACTCCAGGCACTGGGTCAGGAATTTTAACAAGAAAGAATGATTTCTAACAATATAACACTTCTCCTAGGTCTACTGGGTAGTGAGACTGGATACTTAACCTTTTCAGAGAGGGCAAAAAATACCAAAAGAAAAAAAAATATAAATGAAACAAAACAAACAGGAGGCCCCATGTACACACTACGCACATTTAAAACCTACATCATAATTTTTGCAGAATGCTGTTCTCATCAAGCCCATTGTAAAGATTCTTGATCTCTTGCTAGGTCTCTTGCCTCATGCATCTTTATACCAAGGATGTCTTTAATCTCCCGTGTTCCCGCTAACCTGTCTTCCAGGAACCATGCCTTCCATTACTGTTCTTTCTAAACCCACTAAAAACTTAATAGCTGTTGAAAACTGCCAAGAGTAGGCAAGCCAGTGCCTGAGGAAAACTTTTGGGAAGAAGTCTAACGACAGATGCATAGAGCTCATCACCCTGGAAGGAATCTTTATAATCACCATCATCATGTGCCATACCGATAAGCGTGGGCAGTCATGGTTCGCCATCTCACATGATCACCGGAGTCCTAGATCAGGCATGTTTTCTGGTCCCAAATACATCATGTGGCCAAACCATCCAGATACTTATCTCCCTGTCTTTTCCCATACATTTTCCCAGTTGTCACTCATTTTTCTTACAGAGATGCAGCATAAGATGGACACACTAAACTCTGAGTTAGAGAGATGTACAACTAGGTTATGCACTCCTCTTGAATGAGGAATGTGTTAGAGAAATGTACAACTAGGTGTATGCACTCCTCTTGAATGAGGAATGTTAGAGAAATATACAACTAGGTGTATGCACTCCTCTTGAATGAGGAATGTGTTAGAGAGATGTACAACTAGGTGTATGAACTCCTCTTGAATGAGGAATGTGTTAGAGAGATGTATGACTAGGTGTATGCACTCCTCTTGAATGAGGAATGTGTTAGAGAGATGTACGACTAGGTGTATGCACTCCTCTTGAATGAGGAATGTGTTAGAGAGATGTACGACTAGGTGTATGCACTCCTCTTGAATGAGGAATGTGTTAGAGAAATATACAACTAGGTGTATGCACTCCTCTTGAATGAGGAATGTGTTAGAGAAATATACAACTAGGTGTATGCACTCCTCTTGAATGAGGAATGAAAAAGAACAAGCAGGAAGTTTGTCAGAGTATGAAAATGCCCAAGACTTGTCATATACTGCATGCCCCTGGAAGAGGACCCCACTGTTCTAGTTTGCCTTGAAACATTAGAACAATGTCAACTTTGTAAAATACAATTTTTGAGTATTTAGTTTTTGAAGCTGTATGTGGTAGGCCAATGAAACAAGAAAAGGAAATAATTAAATTACCTACAAATTATCACAACACAACATGAGTCTATTAAAATCTTCAACGTGGGAAGGAAAACAAACTAAAGGGAGAGAGATAGTAGGATACTCTATGAATTTAAACAGCCATTATAATTGTAATGAAAGCAGTTTATATAACTGGGGTATTTTCCTTTCACACTGTGTACACATAAAACAATTTTCATCAGTTAGTCTTAAAATGAAAATTAAAAAGAAAATAAATTAATTACAAAACGGACACAGTTCATAATTCTGCAGACTGCGCTCGAAACATAGCTGCAGGCGATTTGGCCAGACCGCCTTGCGCCGTTTTTTTTTTTTTTTTTTACAAAATGGTACGAGTGCCAGTCATTCAGAAAGCAATGGCAAACTACTGAACGTAAACTTGCCAAGAGATCACGAACAGCAAAAAAAAAAAAAAAATGATGGGGTTGACTGTGACATCATGTAAAGGATATGCAACTAACATACTATACTTAATTTCTTTAATAAATCTTCCATCCGCTGTTAGCAATGTACCTAAATACATTGACTTGTTTCAGACTGGTTCCATTGACTTTGATGTTGCAATTTGGGAAGACGTATTTTCGTTGTAATGACTATTGTTTGTGTTTTTCTGTTATTTAGCCCAAGACCTGTACAATTTGTTTTTTCCTCATTCCTCTTTCGAGGGGGTGTGTCACGCTTAGTAATTCACCTCTGAGGTAAATGCTGTACTTTGGCATGCATATTTGAAAGGTTCACTTCCTCTAGACAGGATTCCATTCATAGTAACGGGCTCTATCTACCCATGAGTAGGTTTACTGTTTTCTGACAAGATTTTGCCAGGATAGCGGTCTTCATGCCTACTCTTGCGACTTCCACTGCTGTGGGATTTTTAACATGCACAAGTCTTTTGGTCCTTACCCGAGAAGGCTAGTTATCAGATCTCACTACCCAAAAGATCAAGGGAACGTGTGATATCATAAGACACCAATGGTTCTTGGAAAAATTCCCTGCTCTATTAAGGAATCAAACCCTGTACCATCTGAGCCTGAAGTGGACAGAGTAATCTCTCAGCCACAATATTATGTTTGTTGCACATCCATTATGGATGTAGCAGTCAACCTCAGCATTTATTTTTTACTGTTCATGATTCTTGGGCAAGTTTATGTTCAGTAGTTTGCCATTACTTTCTGAATGACCGGCACCCATACCATTTAATGAAAATCCACACAGCCGTGTTTCAAACACAGTATGTGGGATTACGAACTGCGCCCGTAACCCCTTCGCCACGGAGCTGGATATTAAAACAGTAATAAAAAGTAAAGTATTAAAAGCATCTATATTATTAACCTTAACAGTTTTAAATCGGTTAATTAGTAGGCTCTACCAGAGCTTACCAACACAGCGAGAGACAAACAGACTGGAGATTCATTGCATTGTAGCAAATCTTTTTTTGAGATGGCACATGACTGATTGAATTAATAGAGAAATATGTAAAAGAAGTTAAAATACTAGATAATACATTTTCTTAAGTATTATTTATATCATTATTGAGGAAGCAGAAAGGAACAATAAAATCAACTGTGCTCTCAGAGGAGCTCAACATGAATGTTTATAAAACCCATAAATGTTTAAAGTGTATAACAACCAATAATAAACAAAGACAGATAAGAAACAATGAGTGCAAAAGAAAATGAATTACTCAGATTTTTTCACATCTATATCAGTCAATATGTCAAAATTCCCCAGATGCAGTGGCTTGTGATGATCAAATACATCACTTGACATCTGTAAAGTAAAAACAAACAAACAAACATTAACTTAAGCTTTCCTGATTTGTAACCCTTTACCGGGCGTAACGGCCAAAAGCAGCCTTACCCATGGACAGGCAAAAATGCCTGCGAATACTAAGCGTTTTAAAAACGTGATCTCGCAACTTTCCAAGACTTCCAATTGTCTACTTTCGGTTTCTCTGATAGCTTGACAATGTGGCAGACATCTGCAAGTGTGTACTTTGAATTTTAACGGATTTTTAAAATAGTGTTTATTTTGGGTTTTACACTTTGTATTTCAAAATGGATTTTGACGATTCTTCAAGTGATAGCGGAGATTTTGCTGGGTTCAATTTAAGTGACATTGAAGGGCACAAAGTCGACTATTAATCAGAGCTAGATATCAGTGATCAGCGTTAGCAATCACGAGTCAGACTTTAAAGAAAGTTATTCTGATAATGTGTTTGTAAATTTCTGTATAAATGACTGACAATCACTAACAATATGTTGCATTTTGTAAATATTTGTGTTCATGTGTGGATTACAGCAACATTTAACATACTTATTCACGTGAGTAAAATAATCTGCATGCATTTTCCTTCATTTTGTTTTTTATTTAACTAAAATCTGTTGACTAACACCTTAGATGTGATGTTTTTACTAACGTAACCAAAATTTTACCAAACCTAAAAAATCTTGCCCGTTCAGAGCTAAAAAAAATGAAAACCGTCTGCCCTGTAGAAAGTTAAACAAATGTAATTTAACAGTATTATTTATTTATAAATACTCAGGCATGGTTGAGATGGAGTCTACTGACAATGAAGTATAAGATGTATTTTTAATTACTGTCATCATCATCATCATCAAGTGCCCTGCCAGCTGGCATAGGCGTTCATGGCTCTCCGCAGATCCAGGTCTTTGGTGTTCTAGATAACTCTGCTGATGATACTCCTCCATGCCACCGTCTCAATCCATCCAGCATCATTTCTCTTGGTCACCTCTGTCTCTCTTCCCCTCAATCTTTCCAGTTGTCACAATGTTCTCCAATGTCTCTCTTCTCATCACATGACCAAAGAAAGATGTTTGTCTCTTTCTTATTGTTGTATATAGTGTTCTAGTTTCATCAGCCTCTTTCAGGCAATCCTTGTTAGTTACTCTGGCAGTCCAAGGAATCCGCAACATTCTTCTCAAAAACCACAAATTTGTTGCTTCTAAGTTCTTCCTAATTTGTTCATTTACACTCAAAGATTCATAGCCATACCGCAATACTGGTTCTATATTGCATTTCAGCACTCTCTTTCTTACATTCATTGATAGTGATTTATTACATAAGATACTCTTCATATTATGAAATGCGGCTTTTGCCTGCCATAATCTGCTCTTAAATCTCTGTTGTACATCTTCCATGTTGTGTTTGAAAGTATTGTCGGTCCAAGTTTTGTATTCACCCTCTGTAAAGTTCATGCAACATAACATGCAAATACAAAACTTGGACTGGCAATATTGTCAAACACTGCATAGTCATTAAAAATACACCTAGAACATAACACCTGTGGAGCAAACATCATCAACTTTGACCTAATCCCAGCCACACTGTATGTTCTGTGCTGAATCATGACCTGGTTACATTCCAGTATACCTCTCCGCAGATATAAAGTTCCAATACTGGTGCTGCACAACCTGATGGTTTCTGAGCTTGGAGAGGAAAAGAGCCTCGCAACACAGTCCCCATAGAGAGAGCTTTGGTGCTGGGTTGGGAGGACAATCTCAACCCCAACCTCACTCAAAGAGATGCTTGCCCTTTCCAGGGTTCAAACCACCTGAATGCCAATGCCTCAGACTTGAGAATTAAAACAGTCTTCCAGAGCTGGATATTAAAACAGTAATAAAACCAACCAATCTTACCATGGATTCATCTTTCTGCAATGATGACACAGTCTTTTCCATAAAGCAGCCATTGCTTAAATTAGTATAATCAGGTGATGATCTGGCAGAAGTTTGATCAGATGATGCCGCTATTGAAGGCAGTTTCTTATTCTGCAAAGATAAACACACTAATATTTTAAAAAAGAACAAATTGTCTATTGAGTATACATTCTGTAAATAATACTACTGCAGATATAAACACACTAACATTTTAAGAAAATCACAAGTTGTTATAATAATATAATATATATAAATAAATAAATAAATATATATATGTGTGTGTGTGTGTATATATATATATATATATATATATATATATATATATATATATATATATATATATATATATATATATATATATATAATAATAATAATAATAAATATATATAGAATATATATAATAATAAAGCCTAAAGCCAGCCTGCTGTGGCACAAGAATGTTTTCACTTTCAATGTTCCACTGCAGTCTGTGATTGATGATACACTCCATTATTTTGCTAAGACAGCTGGTTAGGCTAATTGGTCTGTAGCTGGAGGCACTGGAACTGTCTTTCCCTGAGTTTAGGATGACTGCTTCTTTCCATGCTTGTGAAACACTGCCTAAGGTCCAGCAGATATTGGAGATCTGCAGCAACTTTGTTTTGGTTTTTGGCATGTACAATTTCATTCTGTCCTGTATGTTGCCATGTCTCTCGAATATCTTGTTTCACTGGACTAATTTCGATGTTGTTACCTTGTGCAAGTAAGTCCGCAAAATGGTCAGCTGCTTGCTTTCTTGTTAAGATGTTTCCGTCTTCATGTAGTGCAATCTTTGAGTTTCTCCCTGTGCCCTCATCGTTAAGTTGTTATACTAGCTTCCACAACTTTCTTGTGTTTCTTTCAAAGTTCAGTGACTGTATTCTCCTGCCAGCTTTTCTGTCTTGCCTGCATGCAGCTTGGCCCTCCAAAATTTGGCTTTTGCGTGCTGGTATTTATTGTGGTACTCTTGGCTGGGTTTGGCCTCTGCTTGCTTTCTATATACTTCCACACCATTATGCAACTGTTCACTACACCAGTACGGTTTGTATTGTTTACGAGCTCCTCTTGGTACTGTTTCTCGTGCTGCCTTTAGAATGCATTTGCCAAACTCTTCAACTACTTTATTTGTGTCTTTATCTGTGTTCCGATTTCTAACTAGTATGCTTGTGCGATGCTTGTACATTCCCAGTCTGCTTTCTTGTAATTCCACCTCGAGAGGGTGCTGCTTTCACTTATAAGCTTATTTTCTACGGTTAGAAAGACTGGCTTTGTATTTCAAAATGGATTTTGACGATTCTTCAAGTGATAGCGGAGATTTTGCTGGGTTCAATTTAAGTGACATTGAAGGGCACGAAGTCGACTATTAATCGGAGCTAGATATCAGTGATCAGCGTTAGCAATCATGAGTCAGACTTTAAAGAAAGTTATTCTGATAATGTGTTTGTAAATTTCTGTATAAATGACTGACAATCACTAACAATATGTTGCATTTTGTAAATATTTGTGTTCATGTGTGGATTACAGCAACATTTAACATACTTATTCACGTGAGTAAAATAATCTGCATGCATTTTCCTTCATTTTGTTTTTTATTTAACTAAAATCTGTTGACTAACACCTTAGATGTGATGTTTTTACTAACGTAACCAAAATTTTACCAAACCTAAAAAATCTTGCCAGTTCAGAGCTAAAAAAAATGAAAACCGTCTGCCCTGTAGAAAGTTAAACAAATGTAATTTAACAGTATTATTTATTTATAAATACTCAGGCATGGTTGAGATGGAGTCTACTGACAATGAAGTATAAGATGTATTTTTAATTACTGTCATCATCATCATCAAGTGCCCTGCCAGCTGGCATAGGCGTTCATGGCTCTCCGCAGATCCAGGTCTTTGGTGTTCTAGATAACTCTGCTGATGATACTCCTCCATGCCACCGTCTCAATCCATCCAGCATCATTTCTCTTGGTCACCTCTGCCTCTCTTCCCCTCAATCTTTCCAGTTGTCACAATGTTCTCCAATGTCTCTCTTTTCATCACATGACCAAATAAAGATGTTTGTCTCTTTCTTATTGTTGTATATAGTGTTCTAGTTTCATCAGCCTCTTTCAGGCAATCCTTGTTAGT
Organism: Cepaea hortensis; assembly: GCA_963921405.1. Taxonomy (NCBI): domain Eukaryota; kingdom Metazoa; phylum Mollusca; class Gastropoda; order Stylommatophora; family Helicidae; genus Cepaea; species Cepaea hortensis. Next base: position 49,532,946 of record OY992881.1, read on the forward strand.
TACTCTGGCAGTCCAAGGAATTCGAAACATTCTTCTCAAAAACCACAAATTTGTTGCTTCTAAGTTCTTCCTAATTTGTTCATTTACACTCAAAGATTCACAGCCATACCGCAAAACTGGTTCTATATTGCATTTCAGCACTCTCTTTCTTACATTCATTGATAGTGATTTATTGCATAAGATACTCTTCATATTATGAAATGCGGCTTTTGCCTGCCATAATCTGCTCTTAAATCTCTGTTGTACATCTTCCATGTTGTGTTTGAAAGTATTGTCGGTCCAAGTTTTGTATTCACCCTCCGTAAAGCTCATGCAACATAACATGCAAATACAAAACTTGGACTGGCAATATTGTCAAACACTGCATAGTCATTAAAAATACACCTAGAACATAACACCTGTGGAGCAAACATCATCAACTTTGACCTAATCCCAGCCACACTGTATGTTCTGTGCTGAATCATGACCTGGTTACATTCCAGTATACCTCTCCGCAGATATAAAGTTCCAATACTGGTGCTGCACAACCTGATGGTTTCTGAGCTTGGAGAGGAAAAGAGCCTCGCAACACAGTCCCCATAGAGAGAGCTTTGGTGCTGGGTTGGGAGGACAATCTCAACCCCAACCTCACTCAAAGAGATGCGTGCCCTCAGGGCCGGATTAAGCCATCTTGGTGCCCCCTACTGCCCCGGGCCCCCGATCCTCCACTGACTGCTGGTATGTTCAATATTATGCAAAAAACTAACAAAGAAAAACAGTTGTGAAATGTAAACACATATGTTTGTACTACTATCACTCATATAAAACCTACAATAAGGTATTTCTGTATTAAAATTAATAGTTAATTAATTTTGTAATAATAGTAGACAAAAATACTGTAACTTTTTTGATAGATAAGAAAGTCAGAGAGAGCACACATTTACATTTTAAAGTTCTTTTTTTCTAGATATATGTCTGGCAAAGTTTTTGAGTACATCATCAAAGCTAATTTTGCGCAACAAGTCTGCCTCAATCATCAGCAAAGATAAGGAATCAAGCCTTTCTTGTTTCATTGTCGATCTACTTGGATTTTTTGTACATTTCAACTGAGAAAAAGAGCGCTCAGTTGAACAGTTCGTAACCATTAATGTTAAAAATATGCGCAAGGCGATTTCTACATTTGGAAAAGCACACTCGATGTTGTCTCTAACTATTACTTTGTAGAGTTCTGCATGACTGAACGTGTTGTTGTAAGATTTTGATGCACGAAACTTGTTGCGAATATATGAGTGGAACTGTTGTAGTTCAGTATATAAATTATTGTTCAGATCTTCAGGATAAGCATTTATTTGTCCTTCACAACACTGAGATGTTTGTGGTACATCGACCAAACAAGAAAATCGAACTGCTAGATCATTATATACCTGTCCTCATCTACTCATCTCTGTTTCAAGTTTGCCAACAATGGTGTAGAAAGCAGATATATGAAATTTGTCTCTGGCATTCTGAGATACCTCAGGGGCATCACCATCAATGACCACTTTGTCTTTCGTTTACGATTACGGGTCAAAGTTGACTTATAATCCACACCTGGTGTTATTTCTTTTGCAGCTTCTTCAAATCTTTCAAATTCATTCCTAGATTCATGCAAGTGATCTCCTAGTGAAGAATACAAATCAGCACACGTTTTCAAGTTCACGTGCTCATTTTGTAGAGCTTGACTGACCCTGTGAAAATGTTGTAACACTTCTTCCCAAAAGACAAGCATGAAAGCAAATTCTAATTCTTGCATCTTCTTTTCAATGTTTTCTGCTTCTCTTCTGGTGTCCCCCTTCTGTGACTGGTTTTCTTGTAAACATTCTAACACTTCTATAATCTGAGGATGAGACATTAGAATGGCTTCAGTTGCAACAGCATGTGGTTCCCATCTAGTATCGGAAAGGGACTTTACCAGCTTTTCATTCACAAGGCATCCCTTTCAGAATCTTCCATCTTTTGGTTGAAGCTGAGAAAAAAGTATAGATCAGTTGCACTGTATGGAAGAAGTTTACTGCCTCTAAACAAGAGTCAACGGCACTTCTGCCTACCAGATTTAGTGAATGGGCAGCACAGGGTATGTATATATAAATAATGTGCGATTCAATATTACATTTGCGATTTGCTCATGCCATGCAATTACGCTACCGGGACAATATACACATTTTTCTTGAGGACTTGTGGTGCCCCCCAAATGCTTGGTGCCCTAGGCACGTGCCTTGTTTGCCTAATGGTTAATCCATCCCTGCGTGCCCTTTCCAGGGTTCAAACCACCTGAATGCCAATTGAGAATTAAAACAGTCTTCCAGAGGGTACACCAACCAACCAATCTTACCATGGATTCATCTTTCTGCAATGATGACACAGTCTTTTCCATAAAGCAGCCATTGCTTAAATTAGTATAATCAGGTGATGATCTGGCAGAAGTTTGATCAGATGATGCCGCTATTGAAGGCAGTTTCTTATTCTGCAAAGATAAACACACTAATATTTTAAAAAAGAACAAATTGTCTATTGAGTATACATTCTGTAAATAATACTACTGCAGATATAAACACACTAACATTTTAAGAAAATCACAAGTTGTTATAATAATAATAATATATATATATATATATATATATATATATATATATATATATATATATATATATATATATATCATTGGCACCTTGCCGTCTTGACAGACGATAGTTTGTGCTTTAAAAAGGCATAATAACTTTTAACTATGGCGGTAGCGAGTGTGACTGATAAGGCCAATTTGCGCTGTAAATGTCCGTTCACAGTGGGTGCATGTGAACACGTGGTCATTTCCACCATCATGCACCATCTTACGTCTCAAACGCTTGGTGTGTGACTTTTCTGCAATAATTTTCTCCTTTGACTTTATTCCATTTCTGATATTTGCCCTCCATGCAACACGTTCAGCGGCGACTTGCTCCCAATGTGCATTATCAATGCCTGTATCAATCATGTCCCGCTTACACACATCTTTGTATCGTAGTAGAGGCCGACCCTGAGATCTCTTACCCATCTGTAATTCACCAAAAAAGATATCCTTTGGTATTCTACCATCATCCATCCGCCTAAGATGTCCTATCCATCTAAGTCTACGAAGACTGAGCATGGAATAAACTGTCACACAACCTGATCTTTCCAATACTTCAGTATTTGTGATTTTGTCTTGCCACTTAATACCAAGAATTCTTCGCAGACACCGCATATGAAAGCTGTTTAAATTGTTCTCTTGGTGTGAGTAAGTTGTCCAGGTTTCACTGCCATAGAGAAGAGTACTAAGGACACAGGCTTGATAGACAAGGACTTTTGTTTTGGCAGTAAGCTTCCTGTTCTCCCAGACTCTTTTTCTTAACCTGTTCATTGTTGTTGCTGCCTTACCAATCCGGATGTTGATTTCCTGATCTAGGGATAATTTGCTATTTACCACCGATCCTAGATATGTAAAATGGTCTACTATCTCTAGTTCGGCGTCGTCAATAAAGATTGATGGTACCCCATGTGCACCTTGTGACATAATCTGTGTCTTCTTTTTGCTAATTGTTAAACCAAATTCAGAACAAGCATTGGAGAATGCAGATAGTAGACATTGCAATTCTTCCTCAGAGTGGGTCGTAACTGCAGCATCATCTGCAAAAAGCAACTCTCTGATCAGTACCCTCCTAATTTTGGTCTTAGCCTTCAATCTCTGAGCATTGTAGAGGCCGCCATCTGAGCGTGAGTGAATGTATATACCACCATCCTGATCACGAAATGCATATTTCAGTAGAAGTGAAAAGTATATTCCAAAGAGGGTGGGAGCTAGTACACAACCTTGCTTAACTCCACTCTTGATTTCAAATTCTTCAGAAGTTGCACCATCAAACTTGATTATACCCTTCATGCCTGTGTGGAACGATTCCACAATGGACAGAAGAGTTGATGGGCAGCCAATCTTCCTTAGTGCCTTGAACAGACCCTCACGACTGACCAAATCAAATGCCTTTGTGAGGTCGATGAAGGCAATAAACAGTGGTTGATTCTGTTCACGGCATTTTTCTTGCATTTGTCGCAATGAGAATATCGTATCAGTGGTAGACCGGTTCTGTCGAAAGCCACACTGTGATTCGGGGTAGACTTGATCTCCTAGGACTTGAAGTCTGCGCAGAACAATTCTGGCAAATACTTTTCCAACAATACACAGAAGTGAGATACCCCTATAGTTGTTGCAGTCGCTCCGATCGCCCTTGTTCTTGTACAGTGTTATGATACTTGAATCTTTGAAATCCTGTGGGACTTGTCCTTCACGCCAGCATAGCTCTATTAGCTGGTGGATCTGTATAGTGAGTGTGTCTTGCCCACTCCTGATAACCTCTATTGGAATCCCATCCTTACCTGGAGCCTTGCCAGATGCAAGTTCATTTATAGCACACTTAACTTCTGTTATGGTGGGAAGTGTGTCCAGGTGGTCAAGAGTTGGTAGAGCCTCTATGGCGTTGAGGGCATTATCCGCTAGTTTGGTCTCACTTGAGTAAAGCTCCAAATAGTGCTCTACCCATCTGTTCATCTGCTGTTTCTTATCAGTGATGACTTCTCCAGTCAAGGTTTTCAATGGTGCACTTCTTTTGATCACTGGACCACAGGCTTTCTTTATTCCTTCATACATGCTTCTTATGTCTCCCTTATCACTTGCGATTTGAATGGACTCACATAACTTGATCCAATAATCATTTGCACACTGCCTGGCAGCCTTTTGCACATCCTTCCTAGCTTGCCTTAGCTCACTCAGAGTGTTACGCGTTGGTCTTTCCTTGTTTCTTAAGAGAGCTTTCTTCTTCTTATCAATCAAGGGCTGCAGAGTCTCGCTGTTGGCCGCAAACCAGTCCTGCCTCTTATGATCCACAGTGCCGTAAACCTTTACGGCAGTTTTACAAAGAGTTTCCTTAAGTTTATTCCATTTATCATTTACTGTACAATTTTCTGGTGTATCAGTGAAAGCGTCTTCAAGTTGCTGTTGAAACTGAAAGCACTTTTCAGGATCATGAGTGTTAATAATATTAATCCTGGGGCTAGATTTGTGTTTAGCTGTGTAGATTCTCTTTGGTCTCAGTCTAACCCTTGCAACAACCAAAGAATGATCCGTATCACAGTCAGCACTGTGGTAACTACGAGTCAATGATATATGGTTCAGATGTTGTCTCCGTGTGATGATGAAGTCCAGCTGGTGCCAATGGCCGGATCTTGGATGTTTCCATGTGACCTTATGCATCTCTTTTGTTTTAAAAAAAGAGTTTGTAATACATAGGTCATTACTGGTGCAATGCTCCAGCAGCCTTTGCCCATTTTCATTCATGCGACCGATGTTGTATTTTCCAAGGCACACTGGCCATGAACTCGAGTCCTTGCCCACACGAGCATTGAAATCACCGAGCATATAAATGTAGTCGGATTTTGGAACTGCCTTGATCACAGAGTCTAACTCCTCATAGAACAAATCCTTCACATCATCAGAGGAATCGAGTGTCGGTGCATATGCAGTAATAATGGTGGCAAACCCACAAGAGGTTGCCAAGCGCAGGGATAATAGTCTTTCATTTCCTCCTGCTGGAATTTCAATCATTCCCAGTAGCGAATTCTTCACTGCAAAGCCCACACCGTGTTGCCTTTTTTCTGCCTGCCCTTTACCCTTCCAGAAAAAGGTGTAGTTGTTTTCCCTGAGTGACCCTTCCTCAGCGAGGCGAGTCTCCTGCAAGCCAGCAATATCAATGTTAAGACGATTGAGTTCGGCATCAATCACAGCCGTTTTTCTCACATCGTCAATATTGGTCAAGTCAGTGGAAAATCCTGGACACCTGGTTCTCACGTTCCAGGTTGCAAGCCGTAGCTTGAGGTTTCTATTTATATTTTTGTTTGTACCTGGTGCATTGGTTTTACAGCCTGCGATTCAGATTTTGTCCTAGCCCCAAGCACCCATTGAAGCAGGCAGGCTGTGGCGGATCAGCACCCAATTGGCTGGGGGCTGCCCAGCTTGAGGCGGGCGGTAGCTGATCAGTGACACCTATAGGTGTCTCCCACCGTCAGAGGCAACGCGTGGCGCCCCATGTCTACGCCAACTGACAAGGACTTATAACCCGTAACAGTTGCCTCTCGCTTTGATTCCGAGACCAGTTAAGACCAGGGATGGAGTTATATATATATATATATATATATATATATATATATATATATATATATATATATATATATATATATATATATATATATATTATAATAATAATAAATATATATAATATATATAATAATAAAGCCTAAAGCCAGCCTGCTGTGGCACAAGAATGTTTTCACTTTCAATGTTCCACTGCAGTCTGTGATTGATGATACACTCCATTATTTTGCTGAGACAGCTGGTTAGGCTAATTGGTCTGTAGCTGGAGGCACTGGAACTGTCTTTTCCTGAGTTTAGGATGACTGCTTCTCTCCAGGCTTGTGAAACACTGCCTAAGGTCCAGCAGATATTGGAGATCTGCAGCAACTTTGTTTTGGTTTTTGGCATGTACAATTTCATTCTGTCCTGTATGTTGCCATGTCTCTCGAATATCTTGTTTCACTGGACTAATTTCGATGTTGTTACCTTGTGCAGTAAGTCCGCAAAATGGTCAGCTGTTTGCTTTCTTGTTAAGATGTTTCCGTCTTCATGTAGTGCAATCTTTGAGTTTCTCCCTGTGCCCTCATCGTTAAGTTGTTTTACTAGTGTAACAGTAATAGAGTACTGGGGTATTATTAGGATCTAGTGGGGAATTAGAGATACAGCACGATTGAGCATTATGAGTGAAAGCGGAGAGAGATGCTCAATCGTGACGTATTGTTGTTGTGAAGGGCAGTCAACATCCGATATTCCAGCAAGGCAGACACGGCTTGTCATCTTACGCAAATAAACAAACTTTTATTCAACCTTCGACTTTATTACTTCTTTCTACACTATGACAGAAGTAAATATGGTGCCGTGACCAGGATTCTGAATTGAGCCGTCCGGCTACCACGCGAAGTACTATATAACTCAGAAGATAAAAGTATCAAGAGGCTTTCCTAGAGCCGTGGCTGAATTGTAATGTCATCAGGGAACTGATAATGGCCGTTAACTGAATCTCAGCCTTCAACGCTTTCCAGGGCCGCGATCTGAACTCTGGAGTTTCAAAAGAAAAGGCTTACTATTTCCAAGCGCCAGCCAATGAACGTTATCAAATTCAAGGGGCCTCCCATGGCCGTTGCATGAATCCTATCGTTTTTCAAGAAGAGCCATCCTGTCCTGGGACCTTGAGAAAATCAGAAATTCAAGTTGAACATTTGTCGGGCTCAACTAATCATGGAAAAAGCCTCGTAAATTCGTGATCGGGCTTCTTGAAACTAATTGTCATTGGGCTTCGGTTGACCTTGACAATTTTTTGGGCCTTGTCAATCCTACGACCCAAATGTATGACCCATCCCAAATGACGATGAAATACCCACTCGAGAATCAAGGAAGGGACCCAACCAGGGGTTGAAAATAATCCAGGCATCCCATGAGACGGGACCCAAGCAGGAAGAGTGTCCAGCAGCCCACGAGAAGGACGAAATTATCTGAGGACGAGAGGGGATATCTGAACTCCGCCACCGGAACTCTGGAACTAATTGTCAGTTGATGCGGGCTCGTGTAAGTGAACTGGATCCGTCAGCGAGCAAAAGAAGGTAACTGTTTAATTAAAGAGACAATTTGTATTTCCTGGATCTCCGGTGATGTGCCGTAATTTCTTAGTTAGAGCAGAGTCTAAAACATTATTGTACTCTAAGAAACAGGTACGAGGATTTATAGTGAACTTTTTGGTTTCAATATGAGTTATTGAAGACAGGGTTCTTCCTTCCTCTACGCTGACAGGATATTGATGGTGATTCGTGTAATTAATATTACAACTGGTGCTCTTTAGGGATTAACAAAGTGAAATTTTGGCGATTCTGGAACTAAATAACTAATTGAACAGTTTTATGGACTGTGGGAATTGTGTGTTGTAAATTAGTAAATTTATGTGATTCATAAATAGGGTAATTAATTAACTAGTTTTTAGAAACAAATAATTTGAAATTGTGTGCTTCTTGGTTCTTTGTTTAGGAATATTTTAGCAGAGCAGATTCATCACGACACAAGTGAGAATTATTTCGGCTGAGATAGCATAAAGAGTAAAAATGTACTTGAACAGAGACTTAGGACACGTGACTGCATGGTTAGGAGAATTAAAGGTGGCAGTCAGCGAGGTAGAATGTTTTGTACACTGGTTACAGAGCAATGTAAGAGGTAATGAGATAAAAGGGAACAACAGAGTAGGAGGGAATAACAAGAGACAGCCAGTGCTTAATGAAGACAGAAGACGATATGGGTCTATGTGTGCGGCTGGTTATGACGAACCAAGTCCAAATGCTTATAGGGTAAGAGACAGTAAGAAGAACAGACATAATAGTGAAAGGTCAAACTGGTATAGTAGTGGGCGTGACAGAAATCTTGCAAAGAAATCGTGGGACTGGCCCTCTCATAGTGAAACCGCCAGAAAAAGACGTAACGACTGGTTTGAAAAGAGACAGAGACAGTGTTTGAAGTCAGGGTCAAAGAACAAAGTAGAAAACGTAAGTGAAAATTCAACTATTCCCAAGGTGATTGCAAATATGACTGTTAAACAGGAAAAGAAGACGACGGTGGTAGTAAGGAAAATAAACCGAGAGACACAGACGCAGACAAATAATACAGTAGAAAGTAGTACGCAGACTCAGGTACAACCAGTCAGCAAGATAACAAAGGGAACTCAAACTGACTTCATAGAGAATCAGTCAAAACCAACTCAATTGACTAAGAGAGACAAGGTTGAAGTTAGGAAAGATAGACAGACGAGGACCAAGAACGACAGAAAGATAAAGAGGAGAAGTATTGAAGAAAGAAATAGTATGGTTGTAAATAGAGGTAGTGCCATGTCAAGTTCCTCAGCTGTAGACAGGAAACTAATTCCCAAATGGTGTAGGAATATTAGCTGCCAAAGTGCAGGTTACAGAGAAGATATTCCTACAGCCGAATATTATAGTGATGCTGAAACGGATATTATTACTGAGGATTCGGAGAATGAGAGTGCTGCACTACGAGCAGATCCTGAATCGAGGCGTGATGTTCCCTCATACGGAGTAGTTGCTGGTGGACAGACGGACAGAGTTGTAGTTAGTGACTATATTGGGAAGGCTAAGGGTCGAAGACCGAGAAAGAGAAAGAAAGCCAGACGTTTTAAAGATGACTATGGAAATAGGGCCGACGTGTTTGCAGTAAACTATAATGAGTCTGATGAAGGAACTATTATTAGTGTGTCATCTGAGGACGAGATGGGGAAGTGTAAACGTTACGTAAGGTTGACAGAAAACAGTGAGCAGACCGACGACAGAAATAAAGGGAGGAACTCATTTAAGAAAAAGAATAGTGGTAGACAGTTAGCGGGAATTTATTCAACGACAGAAAGTGACTTAAGGAAAATAGAAGACCTTATGACCTTAAGACCTGAATACTTTAACAGGTTGACAACAGATAGTGATGAAGACATAATAAGCGAAAGACGGGTGAATGTATTGAAAGACAGTGAAGTGTTTAATTTGGACACACTATATAACGCTTAAAATTCCTTGGGTGAAGAAGGAAAATGAAATAGTTTTGGCTTAAGAGAAGAACTCTAAAATAGACAGATGAAATTTTTGGGGTAGAATGGTACAGGGTAGGTGATAGTGGTGTTGAGGATAAGGAAGTACGGCAAATGATATTCCACGTGGATTACGTAATACAGGATATCTACTATTTGGTCACGATGTAGAGAGAGTATATTAAATAAAATAGGGTGGATTCAGCACTTAGTAGAGAGAATTAGTAGAGGGTGAGAGATAGTTTTGCTTGTTGGTTGGAGAAGAAAGAATAGTATTGTTGACAGGTGAACCAAGACTGACAGGTGAGGTGGTATAGATTGAGGAGGCACTGAGTATCCTGTGTATGTAAAAATGGATGCTTGAAAAATACGAGTTACGTAGTGCTTGTAGAGAAAGAAAAAAGTTGTTGTGTCTGGAGAAGTATAGAATAATAGTTACGAGATTTGTGACATGTTGGAATGAAGTTTATTTTGAAGAGATAGTAGATAGTGCTGTGAAAGCAATATAAGTTGCGAGATGTCATGTATAGGGTCTGACCTTCGTATAGGAGTAGAGATATAAGAAAACAGTGAATTGAGAAAGTCCTCTGGTTATGCGTTGTTCATACGTGAATATAACTGTAGTCAGACAGGTGTTCGGCGTGATGAAGGAAGTAGGAGAGAGGTGTGATGAAGTCGCCTAAGTGAAATACGTAGATAGAATGTAAGAGTGGCATTAATATGTCTTGTGTCAATGTGTGTAGAGGAGATTAATACGTGTAGATATGTGGTGAATGATTGCTGGAATGTGGAGATGGCGTCTAAAGTATTTTGTTGTAGTAATAGTATGGAGACGTTAGGTTGTCGCGATGCGAGAGTAGGCGTGAGATGAGAGCGAGGTTGTGTGTCATTGTCCGTGTGAATATGAGAAGAGCGGTTGATAAGTGACGTTGATAAATCGTGGTGGAACATAGAGCATGCGAAAATCGAGAGATAGAAAGAAAATTGTAATGTCTTTTCGTAGAATATCTGAACTTGGAAGGAAATTATGGAAGTTATATGCTGAATTAACATTATGAATGTTTAGTATTCTTGACAGGAAAATGGCGAAGCAAGAGTGCCTAAGACTGAGAAACGAGGAAAGAGAGGTCTGCTGTTGGTTATAAGTGGCGTAGGTTGCAGTTCTGAAAGAGTTCCGAGAAATAACAAGAAGAATGAAAGATGCAAAGGTAAACATGGTTAGTTAAATGAGTGTTGGAGAACGGGTTCCGAGGAAGTGACCGGTTTGATTGTCGTCACGATGTAAGAGTGCTAAGAGAGACCTGAGGATAGCTATAGTAGTGTTGGTGAGACGTGAAAGTATTGAAGCAGGAGGACGAAATATTAATTGCGTCGGGTAGACGAGAAAGTTGGTAGTGGAATTGGTGGTTTTGGTGAGAGGTCTATAATAAATAGACAAGTTCTTTCGATGGGAGTAGCATGGTGGAGATACTGTAGTTAACAGTAATGATTAAGAAGTAGTAGTATGGATGAAAAGTCAGAGTCTAGTAGTAGTATGGAAGAAACTAATAAGTTGTACGAAGAAGAAGATGTAGAATTGGCACTTATTCAAAGAAAGTTGGACTTGTTGAAGAAGAGGAGACGTAGGAGATAGATATTTGAAAGTACTGCAGATGGCAGGAGTTAGAAGTGAAAGGGAGGATGCCTGAAGAAGCATACGAAACGGTAGAAGTAGTCTTGAAATATTGATACAAAAGGGGTGATGGAATTTTTTTTCGTTACTGTTGGTAATGCCGTGTTTCCTAGAGAAACCAGATCAAAAGTTCGTTGATAAGTAGAGGTTGGCTACTACGTCGAAGTAATATTGGATTAGTGGCCATGTAGTTTACAGTGCTCACTTAAGAGGTTATTTTGGATATTATGTGTTGTTGGGAGTTAGGAGATAATAAATGGTAGGGTAAATGTTGATTACTGATTTGTTTAGATAGATAGAACAGATGTGATTCAAATTGGAATGTAGTTAAAAGATATACAGATGAACAGTGAACCGTTTAGTTTTTCGGTCATAGATATACTAGAATGACCTGTATAAATACTTAGTATGTTTTACTTAGTATGGGAGGCCAAGATTGATGGGCCACTGTGTGTAGTAATTTGAAGGGAGTTGTATTTTTTAGAAAACCTTCTCTGTAGAGAGAAGACAATTGTTTTATCTTGTTTTATGGACTCTAGTTTTTATGCCTCATATATAATATGTTTTTTTTTGTTGCTCGATTTGGTCCTGTTATTATTTTAGAATAGGATTATTGTGTTTGTAGACTTTTGTGTGTAAACTATTGGTCCGTAAAAGAGACCAGTAGTATTAGGTAAAAATAGATTAGGATGTATGTTGTATTATTTTAACCATCATCATCACCATCTTCATCACCATCACCTTTAATTGACATGAGGGGAAACATAAATGATGTTATAAAAATTTGGGGGGGTTTGATGTCCAGTTGTGATTTTATTTCGCTGTTTTGTGTGTTAAATAGTAGTTAAGTAAGTTATGTTTAATTTACAGGGTTTTTGTCTAGAATAAAGAAAATACATGGGCTTTATTTTAGTCCTTCGTTCAGAAAATAGTAATAAACTACTGGGGACTAGAAGAGAGACATTTATTTGGGATCCTTCGTTTAGAAAATAGTAATAAACTACTGGGGACTAGAAGAGAGACATTTATTTGGGATCCTTCGTTCAGAAAAGAGTTAATAAAACTACTGAGAGCTAATAAAGAGACACATTCTCTTTGTGAAGAATAAGTTCATGGGTATTTTGTTGCTGTGATAATCAGCGTAGAGAGGTTAAAATGGTTATGAAGTACTGGAAATATATGGATGGTTATGGGGAAGTTTAGAAGTACACTAAAGTCAGCATTGATTGGAAATATATGGATTAGAAGCCATATGGGGGAAGAAAAGATTAATATAGCAGTGGGGTAAATGAGGAGAAAGTTTTAAACATGGGTTACATGGGGTCAGAAGAACCATGATGTACACAGAATGCTGGGTTATAGAAGAATAAGAAAATTACCCCAGAAAGTAAACATGAATTGGATCCATGTTTAACTAGACACTGTGGATAACAGTACAATAGTAAGGGAGTGTAAGTTGATGAACATAGTGGAGACATAATGACATGGGTTCTTGAGAGTCCGTTAAAGACGGGAGGTAAATGGTTATCCCTTTGGGTGTATTAAGTTTCAGAGATAGAATAATAAGTGGGTTGCTAGAGTAGTCTATATAGTGGTCGGATTACGATGTTGTGAAGTTACGGGTGTCTGTAATAAATAGACATTTAAGGTTGCTGTAGATTACGGCATGAATTATGAGTTGAGAGGTGGAAGATTTTAGAGAGACATTGGGTTACATGGCCTGGGCAGGATGTAAATGTTTATAAGTGGGTCAGATTACAATGTTGTGTTTGATGGTTAATATTTAAGGGGAGATTTCAAGGTTACTAGGTTGCTGTTGATGACGGCATAAGTAGAGCATTTTAGTAGATATGCCCATAAGAAATGGACATTAAGAGAGAACCTGAGATATTGGAGAAGATTAGTTATACGAGGATGAGGTTATGTGAGGTGTTCTTAGGGGATAATAGATTTTTTAATTGTGTCTTCGGGATGTGTTTTGTAGTTTACATTACTATGTGAGGTTGAGGTAAGGTAGTGTCTGTTATATAGACACTTAGAAGTGAAGAATATTATTGGATGTGAATAATGTTTTTGATGCTGTAGATAGCAGCATAAACGTTTACCATAATGAGTGGTAAAGGGGGTGTGTGATTTAGGTGAGTGCGGTTTTAGACTTTATTACATAAAGTCTCAAATGACATAGGAGGGTAAAGGAGGATGGTTTGGTAAAGGGGGTGTGTGATTTTTTAGCTGAGTGTGGTCTTTGTGTGGAAGAGTCTACTGCTTCTTTTAAATACCGGTGGCCACCGATTCTTCGTCTTCCTATCGTGTGAAAGTAATTTCGGCTTAGTTGAAAATGGGGAATTTGTAGCGTTGGTGATAAAATAAGGAGTTGGTGTTAGAGTTGAGTTTGAAATTTTAAGCAGATTGCTTATGAGGAAGGAGTATTTAAGAAGACGTGTTATGATGTTATTGTATATAGTTGAAATTGAAATGTTATTAAAGATATGTAAATATGTTATGTTTGGTTAAAGGACCAAGAACGAAGAAGAAGTGGGTTGATTATATAGCTGGGGAAAGAGTTAAAGAAATAGAATGTTTAATTAAATTGGAGTTGGTTTGGGGAGGATTAGAAGAACTATGGAAGATTAGAGGAAAAAGAGGGAATAGAGTAAGGGGATTAGGAGTAAAGATTTTTCCTTTATAAGGAAAATTCTTTAATAAACATGGGGAGGTGTAACAGTAATAGAGTACTGGGGTATTATTAGGATCTAGTGGGGAATTAGAGATACAGCACGATTGAGCATTATGAGTGAAAGCGGAGAGAGATGCTCAATCGTGACGTATTGTTGTTGTGAAGGGCAGTCAACATCCGATATTCCAGCAAGGCAGACACGGCTTGTCATCTTACGCAAATAAACAAACTTTTATTCAACCTTCGACTTTATTACTTCTTTCTACACTATGACACTAGCTTCCACAACTTTCTTGTGTTTCTTTCAAAGTTCAGTGACTGTATTCTCCTGCCAGCTTTTCTGTCTTGCCTGCATGCAGCTTGGCCCTTCAAAATTTGGTTTTTGCGTGCTGGTATTTATTGTGGTACTCTTGGCTGGGTTTGGCCTCTGCTTGCTTTCTATATACTTCCACACCATTATGCAACTGTTCACTACCCCAGTACGGTTTGTATTGTTTACGAGCTCCTCTTGGTACTGTTTCTCGTGCTGCCTTTAGAATGCATTTGCCAAACTCTTCAACTACTTTATTTGTGTCTTTATCTGTGTTCCGATTTCTAACCAGTATGCTTGTGCGATGTTTGTACATTCCCAGTCTGCTTTCTTGTAATTCCACCTCGAGAGGGTGCTGCTTTCACTTATAAGCTTATTTTCTACGGTTAGAAAGACTGGCCAATGGTCACTAACATCAAGTTGTTTCCCAACAATTTGTGTGATAATCCACTCAAGGTCTGGTGAGTGAAAAGCCAGGTCAGGTGTAATTGTAGTGTGCCATGATCTCGAGTAGAAGGTATGTGAGTCAGACAGCTTGTTAATCAAGATGGATCTATTCTCGTCATGCCAGTCTTCCAGTCTCTCTCCTCTCTGGCCCATGTGATCATAGCCCCAGCTCTGTGAGTGGCTGTTGAAATCACCACACACAATCATTTTTTCTTTTAATGGTAGTGTGTCCAGCACCTGTGGGTGGTCACTTGGACAGTAGTAATTGGTCAGATGTAGATCTGTAGTGTCTTTCTTAAGTTTGTGTCTGATATTCGGCTCCTTCCATGTAAACTTCAACTTGAGAAGCAGTGATGTTATTTTTTTTTTACAAAGGTTAGTATCCCACCCTTTCACCTGTCCTTTCTGTCAGAGCGGTAGCACTGGTAGCCTCTGATTTTGAAGGCTATGTTTTCAATGAGATGAGTTTCTTGCAAGCAACATACACTTATTTGTTCTTGATTCAAGATGTTTTCTAGCTCTATTTTTGTAGTTGCTGACTACCTCCGCATTCCAGTGCATTATTTTCAGTCTTTGTTAGGTATGGTCAGATACTCTATTCTCAGGATCCTGACTCCATAGGACATCTGAGAAGGATCTCCAGTAATTTTGCCTCAAACCTTTCGAGGCATAGAGCCCTGCACTGCACCTGCCTGGGGATCCAAAGCAGGGGAGCACTATACATTTTTGCAGTAATCGACATATATCATGGCGTAATTGCGTGGTATCCTGATTTCTGTGGTGGGCCTCCTGGCTGGTTGACTCCATCTTCAGCATCTTTCCTTTACTAGAGTAGACTGAGGTCTTACTTGAGTTTAGATACGTATGCATGTACACACCTGTCTGCGCATGCACGTAAGTACATACATATCTAGCGCATTCTGGTTTTTCTTTTCAATGGCGCCAGAGACTTGCCTGTTCTCTCCTGTTAGTTAAAACAGTTCCAGCATGTGAAGGCCAGGAGTGGGACTTTTACTGCCAGAGGTAATGAATGTACAAACCGGAGTATTTTGCAAGGTGGGCGATCACCTCAACTCTGCACCCCAGCTCTAAATAGCAATCTGAACCCACCAACTAACTAAATTGTAACAATAATGAGGGTAAAGATACTGTTGTAGGGTCAAAGTGTTAGACCATCACATGTACAAGACTGCTAGATGAAGTGGGGTGATTAGTTCCCTTCCTAGCGGCCTCTTATTTCTAGAAAATTCTGAAAATTATCTGCTACCCATTTTAAGAGGCAGGATCTATGCTAAAGCCGTCTTCCTTCTTCTACGTTCATCCAGAGTGATTTTCAGACGCAATTGCATTGTGCCTGTTTACTTGCGCCTTTAGGCCGACACATCCGACTTCTGCGGGTGTTTGTTGACCGGGTTAAACTTCCCAGGTGCTGTCTTCCTAATCATCACATGTCTGCCAAATGATGAAGGCGTTCATGTCTCCCCACACATCTCAATACTTGCTGTTCTGGATCAATTCTATTGATATTCCTTAATGTCACCATCTTAGATCATCCAGTACCATTTCTTTCAGTCTATGACTGCTGATTTCTACAGCTGAAATTTCCAGTTATCACAAATTTGTCTAATGCCCCTCTTCTTCTTATAGGACCAAAGAGCACTATTTATATATTTCTTATAGTTGTGAATAACGATCTTCTTTCATTACACTCTTCTAGATCAATTGCCTCAAAGCTTTTCCTAATTGTTCGTTCACATTCCAAGATTCACTTTCATACAGCAGAACAGGTTTGACTAAAACATTTCTGTATTATATCTCTGTCATTTAATGACAGTGAATTATTACATGATACTTTTCATCCTCTGACCTATTCTGCTCTTAATCAATGGTACACACATATCTTCCATCTGATATTATGATTTCCCCCAAAATATTTAAATTGATTGACTTGGTTAATCACTTTCCCTTCTATTGTTATTTTGGTGCTTTCATTTTCTTTGATATAACCATTCTTTCTGTTTTCTTGATATTCACAAAAGTCCCTAGGGCTGAAAAAAACCTGCCACCATGAAACTTAACCTGGATCACTGCACCAGTAAGCAAACATACCAATCACTAAGCCACCATGACAGAACAATGCAACAACATCTAAAATGCAATAATTTTAAGTAATGTTTTATCTTACTCGTGCTTTCCGCCGTGCTGTCTTTTTAATCTTTTTCTCTAACTGTCTTTTTTTAGCCTCCTCCAAAAGCAGTCTCCTCAAACGATCTCGCTTTTGCCTGTCATTCTCCTGGGACTGATTGTCATTCTCATAAGGCTGCCTGTCATTCTCCTGGGGCTGATTGTCATTCTCCTGGGGCTGATTGTCATTCTCCTGGGGCTGCCTGACATTCTCCTGGGGCTGCCTGTCATTCTCCTGGGGCTGCCTGTCATTCTCCTGGGGCTGCCTGTCATTCTCCTGGGACTGACTGCCATTCTCCTGAAGCTGCTTATCATTCTCCTGAGGCTGCCTATCATTCTCCGGAGACTGCCTTTCATTGACATCTAATATAACTTCCTTGGGCCTATAATTGTGAGAGACAAAGAGATAAAACATGCAAATCATGCACAAGAATTATAATGGAAAACAAAAAAATCCTGTCAGCTTGCAACACAACATAGATTAGCACAGGTTGTCTGGGAAACAATTTTCAAAATGGTTATTGCAAAAAAGTGTAATTTATGAACCAGTTTCTTCTTCACCACACACTTTCAGACATCAATATGAATACATTCTTGTGTTTAAAAATATGATTCTGGATGCCACATCCAATCTGAAGAGACATAACCATTGAATGTATGAAAGTAATGATCCTAGATGATGATTTGCATGACTATTTAGCTTTTGGCTGGGGGATGAAGTGTGGTTGAGTTTTGAGCCTTCAGCTTGTTAACATCTCCACAGAGTTTGCCTTCACATTTTCTATATTCTACATATGTTGGACACTCCTGCAACAAATGTTTAGCTGTCATTTTACCAGTCTCACAATTACATTCATCAGTATCTTCTCCTATCCTGAGTTGATTAAACACGTGGTGATCCTGCCTGTTGTGCCCTGTACAGAGTCCGAAGATGTCTGTCTAGTAATTCTCTTGAATTGTCTCTTCAACACATTTTATTTGTTTACAAATGAAAAAAAAAAAAATACATGACTTGTCCTTGACTTATGCTTTGCTAATAGAAATATCTGAAGCGAAGAGTGCTAACATAACTAGGTATTAATTTTGTCTATATTCCATAAGTTTGGATTCAACTGGAAGAAAGACCTGGCTAATGAGTGTTGGAACCTTTATAGGAGCTATCCATGCATGGTCAATCACTTGTACCTTCAGCAAGGCACTGTTTTCATTTGAAGGTAAGAGATTTGTCTCTGTGGCGATGGCGTTGCGGACGTGATTCATAATGCTGCTTACCCGCGTTCAAAACACAGTGGTGACTGACTTGGCAGCAGACTGTGTCTCGCTGGTTTTATCATGTTTGTATAAGAGCCAGTCGTTCAGAAAGCAATGGCAAACTACAGAACGCAAAAAATTTGCCAAGACATCAACAACAGAAGTAAAATGCTGGTGTTGACCGCAACGTCCTGTAAAGGATATGCAAAAAAATGAAAAAAAAGAAGAAAGATTCAAACCATGGTATGCCTATAGCTATTAGTTCTTGTTCTCTAGTGGAGCTTCTTATTTCTACTTCTCTCCTGTATTCAGTAGGTAGTAAAAACGTAGTAAAGTAAAGCAACGTTTACAAGCTTTAAGGCATACTGGCCATATGGTGCCAGGCCCATATTTACATAACCAACTGGCACCGGGGATGATGTGGGTAGCATCATGCCAGCTGCCTTCACTTTCAAGGACATTACCTGGTACCCATTTTAGGCTGGGTCGACCTGGGGGAACAGGTGAATGTTAAACGTCTGCCTCAATGTGAATGTGAATCCAGGAACATGGGGCAAGCAGTAAAGTGTCTAGCCACTACACTACACTACCACAGCTTCAGTCTTCCATGGGTGAACACATGAACATAGGGCCAGCAGTAAAGTGTCTAGCCACTACACTACACTACCACAGCTTCAGTCTTCCATGGATGAACACATGAACATAGGGCCAGCAGCAAGGTGTCTAACCACTACACTACCACAGCTTCAGTCTTCCATGGGTGAACACATGAACATAGGGCCAGCAGCAAGGTGTCTAACCACTACACTACCACAGCTTCAGTCTTCCATGGGTGAACACATGAACATGGGGCCAGCAGTAAAGTGTCTAGCCACTACACTACACTACCACAGCTTCAGTCTTCCATGGGTGAACACATGAACATGGGGCCAGCAGCAAAGTGTCAAGCCACTACACTACACTACCACAGCTTCAGTCTTCCATGGGTGAACACATGAACATGGGGCCAGCAGCAAAGTGTCTAGCCACTACACTACACTACTGCAGCTTCAGTCTTCCATGGGTGAACACACAAACATGGGGCCAGCAGCAAAGTGTCTAGCCACTACACTACACAACTCCAGCTTCAGTCTTCCATGTTAGTTAGTTAGTTAGTTAGTCGACAGATCATCCTCGTTGCACATCGAACCATTCAGTCCATAAGTGCTCGGATCCCGTCCTCAGCAAATCCCGCAGCGTGTAGCGGCTAACGACGCCAGTTCTGTGTTGGTTTATAAATCTTCTTTGGCTTCCTGCGTAGTGTTCTTGTTTGGCCACCCCTCTTTTAATTTGCTGCTCTCGCAGTCTGGCCATTGTTGTAGATTCACAGTCATCACTTGGTTCTCGCAAAAGTCTCACTTCACGTAGAGCATTCAGAATGTCGGCCTGGTCCATGGCGCGTCCGCCCTCCACAGTAGCCTCACCTGCGAGCTTGTCAGCCCGCTCATTTCCTTGTATTCCCGCATGCCCTGGCACGAAGATGAAACTAATCTTTGCCAGCCGAGACCGCTTCCATGGGTGAACACGAACATGGGGCCAGCAGCAAAGTGTCTAACCCAGTGTTTCCCAACGTGGGGCCCACGCCCCACAGGGGGGCAATTCGATTGGTAAGGGGGGCAATTCGAAAATGGAAGAAATCGGCTGGATATAACAAAACGGGGAGACTTGAGACTGAAGTTAACTAAATTGGAACCTGACATAATATCTCTTTGCAGCAAGCATCAAGCGCAAGGATCTCACTAAATTTAAATAATTACTAATAATTAAAATAATATAGAAAAATCTGTCATTAAAATTATTTTGTACTTGAATTTCAGTTCTCCATTATATGTTTTGAAAATTTAATTACTGTGCTTGCTCAATAATTTCCTAGTGATTTCTTCCTAAAACCTATCGGTCCTTTGGCTAGGATTGGGTGCATTTGCTGCCCAAACCCCCCCCCCCCCCCTCCAGTAGTGCGCCTGGTCTGGTCAAATAAAAACCCATCACATATCTTCACCTTAGATGTGGGCCTGGTGGACCACTGTGGGCAATAGCTCACAGTGAGACTAAGGGTCCACGCAAAAAAAGGGGGAAAAAAAAAATTTCACCCAACACACAGGGACGTGGGACCTGGGGGAGGGGAGGAGGGGTGCTCTGGCCCATCTGGGAACAGTGAAACACTCTAAAAAAGAAATTCAAGTTTCTTTAGGGAACATTTCAATTTTTGAATATTAAAAATGATGCATATGTTGGGGGGGGGGGGGGGGGGGGGGGGGTAAGAATTTTAGAAAGGCTTAGGTGGAGCATAGCACAAAAAAGGTTGGGAAACACTGGTCTAACCACTATATTACACTACTGCAGCGCTAGTCTTCCATGGGTGAACACACGAACATGGGGCCAGCATCAAAGTGTCTAGCCACCACACTACCGTAGCTTCAGTCTTCCATGGGTGAACACATGAACATGGGGCCAGCAGCAGTGTCTAGCCACTACACTACCGCAGCTTCGGTCTTCCCTGGGTGAACACACGAACATGGGGCCAGCATCAAAGTGTCTAGCCACTACACTACCGCAGCTTCAGTCTTCCCTGGGTGAACACACGAACATGGGGTCAGCAGCAGTGTCTAGCCACTACACTACACTACTGCAGCTTCAGTCTTCCATGAGTGAACACACAAACATAGGGCCAGCAATAAACTGTCTAGCCACTACACTACTCCAGCTTCAGTCTTCCATGGGTGAACACACAAACATAGGGCCAGCAATAAACTGTCTAGCCACTACACTACTCCAGCTTCAGTCTTCCATGGGTGAACACATGAACATGGGGCCAGCAGCAGTGTCTAGCCACTACCCTACTGCAGCTTCAGTCTTCCATGGGTGAACACATGAAAATCTGGCCAGCAGCAAACTGTCTAGCCACTACAGAACTGCAACTTCAGTCTTCCATGGGTGAACACACAAACATGGGGCCAGCAGCAAAGTGTCAAGCCACTACACTACACTACTGCAGCTTCAGTCTTCCATGGGTGAACACATGAACATGGGGCCAGCAGCAAAGTGTCAAGCCACTACACTACACAACTCCAGCTTCAGTCTTCCATGGGTGAACACATGAACATGGGGCCAGCAGCAAAGTGTCAAGCCACTACACTACACAACTCCAGCTTCAGTCTTCCATGGATGAACACATGAACATAGGGCCAGCAGCAAGGTGTCTAACCACTATATTACATTACTGCAGCTTCAGTCTTCCATGTGTGAACACATGAACATGGGGCCAGCAGCAAAGTGTCTAGCCACTATATTACATTACTGCAGCTTCAGTCTTCCATGTGTGAACACATGAACATGGGGCCAGCAGCAAAGTGTCTAGCCACTACACTACACTACTCCAGCTTCAGTCTTCCATGGGTGAACACACGAACATGGGGCCAGCAGCAAAGTGTCTAGCCACTATATTACATTACTGCAGCTTCAGTCTTCCATGGGTGAACACACGAACATGGGGCCAGCAGCAAAGTGTCTAGCCACTATATTACATTACTGCAGCTTCAGTCTTCCATGGGTGAACACACGAACATGGGGCCAGCAGCAAAGTGTCTAGCCACTACACTACTGCAGCTTCAGTCTTCCATGTGTGAACACATGAACATGGGGCCAGCAGCAAAGTGTCTAGCCACTATATTACATTACTGCAGCTTCAGTCTTCCATGGGTGAACACATGAACATGGGGCCAGCAGCAAAGTGTCTAGCCACTACACTACTGCAGCTTCAGTCTTCCATGTGTGAACACATGAACATGGGGCCAGCAGCAAAGTGTCTAGCCACTATATTACATTACTGCAGCTTCAGTCTTCCATGGGTGAACACATGAACATGGGGCCAGCAGCAAAGTGTCTAGCCACTACACTACTGCAGCTTCAGTCTTCCATGTGTGAACACATGAACATGGGGCCAGCAGCAAAGTGTCTAGCCACTATATTACATTACTGCAGCTTCAGTCTTCCATGTGTGAACACATGAACATGGGGCCAGCAGCAAAGTGTCAAGCCACTACACTACACTACTCCAGCTTCAGTCTTCCATGGGTGAACACATGAACATGGGGCCAGCAGCAAAGTGTCTAGCCACTACACTACCACAGCTTCAGTCTTCCATGTGTGAACACATGAACATGGGGCCAGCAGCAAAGTGTCTAGCCACTATATTACATTACTGCAGCTTCAGTCTTCCATGGGTGAACACACGAACATGGGGCCAGCAGCAAAGTGTCTAGCCACTATATTACATTACTGCAGCTTCAGTCTTCCATGTGTGAACACATGAACATGGGGCCAGCAGCAAAGTGTCTAGCCACTATATTACATTACTGCAGCTTCAGTCTTCCATGGGTGAACACACGAACATGGGGCCAGCAGCAAAGTGTCTAGCCACTACACTACAGCAGCTTCAGTCTTCCATGGGTGAACACACGAACATGGGGCCAGCAGCAAAGTGTCTAGCCACTATATTACATTACTGCAGCTTCAGTCTTCCATGTGTGAACACATGAACATGGGGCCAGCAGCAAAGTGTCAAGCCACTACACTACACTACTCCAGCTTCAGTCTTCCATGGATGAACACATGAACATGGGGCCAGCAGCAAAGTGTCTAGCCACTATATTACATTACTGCAGCTTCAGTCTTCCATGGGTGAACACACGAACATGGGGCCAGCAGCAAAGTGTCTAGCCACTACACTACACTACTGCAGCAAAGTGTCTAGCCACTACCCTACAGCAGCTTCAGTCTTCCATGGGTGAACACACAAACATGGGGCCAGCAGCAAAGTGTCTAGCCACTACCCTACTGCAGCTTCAGTCTTCCATGGGTGAACACACAAACATGGGGCCAGCAGCAAAGTGTCTAGCCACTACACTACACTACAGCAGCTTCAGTCTTCCATGGGTGAACACACAAACATAGGGTCAGCAGCAAAGTGTCTAGCCACTACAGTACTGCAGCTTCAGTCTTCCATGCCTACCCAGGCATAATTGTTTATTTATTTCTCATGTTGGTTCAATAGCTTTAATGGCTGCCCTACAAGGGATATTTTTGCTAACTACATTTGCAAAACAATTACACCATTTCGGACACCACAGACTCTGCTACTTAGATCTGAAGTGTTAGATCATCACATATGCTAATATGCTAGGTCACAATCTCGTGAGATGAGGGACTGACTTCCTTTTTCACTACCTTTCCTACCAAAAGAATGTTTGGAAACTATCATACGAGGCTGGAGCAAACTCAGGACTGTACAGGTAAAAAAAAAAAATTCTTTCTATTATTATTAATGGTATTATCAGTAATTCACTCTAATTTACAACAACATTTTAGCAGCAAAAGAAATTTACTTAAGGTAATCAATATAATGCGATGGCTCGTTGTTCTTAGGGGAGACGCTGTTCAGTGTTTTTCTGTGGATTTCCTATGGAAACTCCCGTGGAATTCGTGTGGGTAGTGTTTTTCCTTTGGATTATGTGATGTTATTTCGTGTTCGTTTATTGGAAGTGTTCAAAAGAAGCCACGGAAGGCAGGTGGTGGATGAAATTTTGAGGGCAGCCGACAGATATTTGTTGGTTATGGTCTCGAGTTTCGCGACGGCAAGCAGAGGATCTCTTTCGAGAGACAATGGTTGCGGTCATCCGGCCAGTATGGTCACTGCCATAGAGGAATGCAACGGCAAACTACCTCTTTGAAAGTGCCTAGTTTATTATAATTCGCTTAAAGAATGATCATCGCAAGACAAGGAGAGAGACATTAAAATTAGGAACATGGAACGTTAAACAACGACGGAAAATTAGAGAACATAACACAAGAAATTCAAAGAGAAAAAATTAATATATTAGGTATGTGCGAAACAAGATGGACAGGAGCAGGCATCAAGATACATAAAGATTTTAAGATTATTTATTCTGGAGGTGAAGATCGACATAGGGGAGTGGCAATAATTTTGGACCGGAAAACATCAACGTCTGTTCAGGGATATTGGGCCGTGTCGGACAGAGTTCTATTAGTTAAATTGAGTGGCAGACCTTTTAACATAAATGTTATTCAAGTATATGCCCCAACAGGAGAGTCCAGTGAAGATAGTGTAGAGGAATTTTATAATGACATAGAGTCTGCCTTAAAGAAATGTAAAAATTCAGAAATAAACATCATAATAGGGGACTCCAATGCAAAAGTAGGAAATCAAGGGGATAGATACACAGTAGGAAACTATGGTTTAGGAGAGAGAAATGAAAGAGGATACAGACTAGTAGAGTGGGCAAAAGAACAGGAAATGATTGTAGGAAACACCTGGTTCAAGCAACACCCTAGAAGATTATGGACCTGGAGGAGTCCTGATAGCAGGATTAGAAACCAGATTTACTACATTCTCATTAGCAGAATATTTAGAAACGCGCTAACAGTAGCAAAAACAGTTCCCAGTGCTGATTGTTATAGTGACCACAGACTACTCACAGGAACATTGAGGATAAAGTTGAAGAAAGTCAAGTATATAACAGGAAACACTAAATATGACTTGTGTACATTGAGTAATGACAAGGAAATACAAAACAAATTCAACATAGAAGTACAGAACAGATTTTAAATATTGTCTGATCTAGAGATCCTATTCCAGGATGTGGATGATCAATGGGAAATGTTAAAGAATTCAATCAATGTGGCTGCAGAAACAACTATTCCAAAATTAAAGAAGGTGGGTCGTAAGAAATGGATGACAGGAAATTTTACACTTAATGGAAACAAGAAGACTCAACAAAAATAATCCTGCCAAATATGAAGAAATTCACAGACAAGTCAGAATATTATGTAGGAAGGCAAAAGAATCATGGCTTGAGGAAAAGTGCTTAGAAATTGAAAAACAACACAACAGTCAAAATACCAAATTAGTGCACAAAAGAATTCAGGAACTTACTAATAAAAGAACAAGTACATCAACAGGCTGTCTAAAAACTAAAGATGGCAAAATCATAATAGAAAAAGATCAGATTCTACATGTATGGACAGATTATGTGAAAGACCTGTATAATGATAACAGAGAGAAACAGTATGCTGTTAGATTTAATAATGAAGGACCAGCAATTTTAAAGATGGAGGTTCAAAATGTTCTTAAGCATATGAAAGCTGGCAAGGCCCCCGGTGCAGATAACATCACAACAGAAATGATTAAAGCTTTAGAAGAATTTGGACTAGAGCAAGTCACTAGACTGCTGAACACATTATATGATACTGGAGATATACCTTCTGAATTATGTAATTCTGTATTTATTGCAATCCCAAAGAAATCAGGAACCTTAGAATGTGATCAACATAGAACAATTAGTATAATGAGTCACATCACAAAGATTTTGTTACGAATTATCATGCAAAGAGTGAGGAAGAAAATACAACCTGAAATAGGGGAAGAACAATGTGGGTTTGTAGAAGGAAAGGGTACAGTAAATGCTGTGTATATGCTGCGAACAGTTACTGAACATGCTTTAGAAGTAAACAAGGATATACATCTTTGCTTTATTGACTACACAAAGGCTTTTGATAGAGTTAGACATGTCAACATTGTGGATATGCTTGCAGATCTACAAATTGATGGGAAAGACATTAGACTTATAAAAAACATATATTGGAAACAACAAGCTGCCATAAGGATTGATAATGAAGTAAGACAATATCAACCTATTAAGAGAGGTGTTAGGCAGGGATGTGTAATGTCTCCAGATCTTTTTTCCCTATACAGTGAAAATATTTTCAGAAATGTAGAAGACCTAAATGGAATCAGCATTGGAGGACGAAACATAAATAACATTAGATATGCAGATGATACAGTATTGATTGCAGACAATGCACAGGATCTGCAACAATTAGTAGACGCTGTTGTTGTACACAGTGAGCAGCTGGGGTTGGAATTAAATTGTAGGAAGACACAGGTTATGGTCGTCACTAGGAAGAACGAAGTACCACAATGTAATATACAAGTAAATGGGAATATTCTTCAACAAGTGAATCGGTTCAATTATCTCGGAACAGTCATAACATCTGATGGCAGATGCCTTGAAGAGATCAGAACAAGAATCGCCATGGCGAAAGTAGCCTTTAGCAAGATGAAAAACATTCTGACCAATAAAATGATGTCAATTGAAACGAGAAAAAGAGTGTTGAGGGGATACATAGAGCCTGTTCTTTTGTATGGATGTGAAACTTGGACAATGTGCAGTCAAGCTGAAAAACATCTGATGGCTGCAGAAATGTGGTTTCTGAGGAAAATGCAAAGAATACCATGGACAGATAGAAAAACCAATGACCAAGTACTACAAGAGACAAATGAAAATCGTAGATTGATTAGAGAAATTAGACGTAGACAGTCAAAATTTTTTGGGCATGTTATGAGAAGAAATGGACTGGAGAACTTAGTGACAGCTGGCAAGATCGAAGGGAACAGACCAAGAGGAAGACTGAGAGGAAAATACCTGGATGGCTTGGCCACATGGCATGGACGAGACAGGAACACTGAGCTGATCCACGACTCTGGTGATCGAGTGAAATGGCGAATCATGACCGCCCACGCTTTCCGGCATGGCACATGATTGATTGAATCAATATAAGCCAGCTCCGTGGCGAAGGAGTTACGGACGTAGTTCATAATCCCGCATACCCGCGTTCAAAACACAGCTGCTAACAATTTGACAGCAGAGCGCCTTGCATTGTTTTTTTTAAAAATGAAATTGAATGGGTGCCGGTTGTTAAGAAAGCAATGGCATACTACTGATCGTAAACTTGCTAAAGAGATCACAGCAGCAACAAATGTTGGTGTTGACCGCAACATTCTGTAAAGCTATGCAACTAACTAATTAATGTGCATCTAATAAGCGTGTGCTTTGTTACGTATTCTATTATTTTCATTTCTTTAAAAAAAAAAAGCTAAGAAAATTATGATGTCTTAGTGAAGTTTCTTGTTCCTATTATTACATCCAATAACACTACCTACTGGTCATCAGAGTGCCACAATGGACATGTTCATAGCCAAGGTCTTCCACAGCTCTACTGTCAGCAAAATGTATTAGAGTGGAATTGCTCCAGCCTCACCTGTGTGTTATGGGGCGCAAAGAACAGTAACGCCTTAACCTACCATATACGAGGAGGCTTCAAATGACAATCCTAAAAGTGTGATAGAAATTACAATAACCATACCATTGTTATGTAACTTGTCAATACTGTTGTTAAGGATATTAAGAGTGTTAAGTACGTGACATTACGATGCAGATGAACATGGTGACGCCATAAGGACAGATTAAGATAGCCACCCCACTTTTGACATGCACCAAAGAGGAGCAGCGTTCTGTTATCCGTTTTTTAAAAATCAATGAAGGGGTGAAATCTATTGAAATTCATCGGCGAATGAAGATCCAGTATGGTGATGCATGCATGTCAGTCCAGCAAGTGTATGAGTGGAGTAGAAAGTTTTGACCAGCAATAAAATCCAAATGACTTGAGTTTCTGAGTAAAGGTGTCCGTTTGCAACATGACAATGTTTACAACCCCATACTACCCGTGCAACGGTAGAAAACATTTAAAGACTTCCACTTTCAGTGTGTACCACATCCCCCATACTCGCCAGAACTAGTCCCAAGCGATTTCCATCTGTTAGGACAATTCAAAGTCACTGAGAGGTTTAACCCTACCAGACCGCTGTACCAATTTTTAGGTAATGCCCTAATCTGCCGCTATACCGCTATACCCAATTTTTGGTGTTTTGCCTAGTACGTGAAAAAAAAATGCGTCACAAACTAAAAATAACCAACCAATCGTGGTCAAACCTCATAGTTAGCCATTGCAATTGTCTGCCCCCATAGGTGTGAATTGACTTTGTGTAGTTTAACGCGAAAAAATTCTGAAAATTCACAATGAAACGAGCGGCTGATGAACCAAGCACTTCAACAAGAAAGCGAAGTAGGTCTAGACTTTTCACAGTCCAACAGGTGATCGATACTTTGGTTTATTCAGACTGGATTGGCACACAAATGTGGAATATTGGTGCTAGATGAAAGGTAGATCTATTTTCTACAATGTCTCCAAGTTACATCTTATTCTAACCACTTGTTTGCATCTAATTAACATAGATCGGGGAAGACCAAGAGAGACCCTGCGTAGAACCATCATTAGAGAAGGCTCATTCAATGGCCAAGTAAATATCCAAGATCTACAACAGGTAGCAGCGAACCGCCAGGCATGGAGAGTCAGGACTTCTGCCCTATGCGCCGCCTTAGGCTCAAAAGGAAAGACTAACTAACTAACTAACTAATGCTCAGGAGCCCAGGTATAGGGGACAGTTAGGCTCAGGGCCTCAGGTCTGGTAGGGTTAAGATTTTCATCCGAAGCCCCCTCGTAATTTGTAAGAGGCATCTAAAAAAAGGTTAGCATGAGATTGGATACCTAAGCTCATAGACACCTTTAGCTGCTAAATCCAACCAATCATGAATAAGTCTACAAAGGGCGTGGCGTAAACTGGTTAATGACCTATATTTCACTGGCAGATGAAAGGCAGAAGAAACAGATGAATGATACCTGTACAGTCCTGAGTTTGCTCCAGCCTCGTATGATAGTTTCCAAACATTCTTATGGAAGGAAAGGTAGTGAAAAAGGAAGTCAGTCCCTCATCTCACGAGATTGTGGCCTAGCATATTAGCATGTGATGATCTAACATGCATTAATATTATCAATAAACATTATGTTTCTGTCTCTTCTCCTACAGTAATAATAATAAGAAACTTCACTGAGACATCATCATTTTCTTGGCTTTTTAAAAAAGAAATGAAAATAATTGAATGCGTTACAATACACACTCTTATTAGATGCACATATTTTAATGTTATCAGTCAACATTTTTGTCTGTCTCTTCTCCATTTGGAAGCTGAAGCAGAAAAGTAGCTAGCAAGTTTACCTGTCGGCTTGGTGGTTAAGGGTTCCAATCCACAGTGAGACAGATTTATAAAGTTAACCTTGGCTTTCAGGTCAACCCAGTTCAAAATGGATGTCTGGAAATGTCCAGGAAAGTAAAGGCACCCCTCACGATACTGACCACCTCACTCACTGATCTACACAAACATGGGGTAGGCACCATATGTCCAACAAGGCATGTCAAGCGGTCATTTACTTTTAGTTTTCGCTGTTTACCTACAATTTTACCTGGAAGAAGAGCTTTCAGCCAGAAATTGTAATGATTAAGAAGGCAAACTAGGCAAATTTTCTACATTTCATTGCAGAAATGAATTATTTGTTGTGCTCTGCACATGTGTTTATTCACTCCTTAACGTGGCCATTTCTTTTATGCTCTATATATGAAATGTGTAGAAACTTCCAGAAGCATTTGAATTCAAATACCTGAATTCTTCACTTCACATCTGCAGTAAGCAGTCAGTTTTCACACCAACTAACAAAATAGTGAAGATTATGACTGGCTACTTACTTCATTTCAAATCTGGGTCCTTTTATGGCATGGTCCATTAAACTGTATTTATTCAGCAAGTTTTCTTCTATTTCTTCTCCTAAAGTCAAAGTTATTAAAAAAATACATGAAATAAGTGACACATGTACAACAATTTATAATCAAGTGATACAATAAACTCAGCATCTTGCATTTAATGTGACAAAGGTCAATATAATTAATCTTGGGAAATCATATCTGTTTTTAATGCAAGCAGGCACGTCCTACTGTGCCATGGAGATACCTGAATAAGCAACATCCTCTAAGATATACGAATATCTTCTTCTTCAATTACTATTTTGAGGGAAATGTGTCACACCCAGTTATGCACCTCACAGGTCAGTGTGTCCGACTTCAACATGCATGTGCAAGGCTTACTTCCTCTAGACAGATTACATCCAAGGTCACAGCCTCTGTCTAGCTGTAGGTAGGTTTTCTTTCCTAACAATTTTGCCCGGGCAGCAGCAAATAGAGTAAAAAATCTTAAAAGTCGAGAGGATCAACTTAATTGCACAAGGTTTTATCCCATATGACTCAGTCTCTTTCCGCAGGGTGGCCTGCTGAAAGCATTGCACAAAGCAGAAACTCTACAGCTCCAGCGACGACCCGCTGGAGTCTCAGAGAAAAATGCACTCATGAACCAAGACGTAGCCTGGAATCGAACCCACAACCTTTGGAGAGTGAGACAGATGGCTTGACGAAATACAGTTATCTAAGATGTACCGTTATATATGATAAAGCATAAATATGTGACAACTACCTTTTATGAGAAGTTTTCTATTATTTTGTTTGCGGTATTGCTAACAAAATGCAAACCTTATGAGGTACACACCAGTTTGCTATGAACCAAAAGTGGCAGAAGAGAAAAATAAAACTGATTTATTTCATTTTTTTGGGATTTGAGATTTGAAGATTGAGCACAACCCAAAAATTGGCAACACTGATCATATTCTGGTATGAACCTTGGGCCTTGTCCACATCAGATTGGAAGCACTAGACTCGAGTTTTGACAAACGAGAGCGAAACTCGAGTCTAGTGCTTCCAATCTGGCGTGGACAAGCATTACCAGTAGTGGGTTCTGATGAATCTTCAAAAAATAAAACTATTTGTTTGGAAGCTAGTACGTTAGTAGTTAAGATTATCAGTTAAAGAGAAACACAAGGAGAAATGTAATTCCTTAGATCAAAATTAATGTATCTCACACATCGACACTGCATTGCATTGGTACTTACTTTTTTGTCTGTGTAAATGTATTTACAACTTCAAAGAACACTTTAAAATAGTGAAGGTAAAGGTAGTCCCATAGCAGATACAGTCATTAGGTTATGAGGTGTTAAGCCTTCACATATTCTAGGCCATGACACATGAGATGAAATGATCAGTTCCCTTCCACATTGTGTTTCCTTTACACACAATTCAACCCCAGAGCAATACTAGCTGGTATAAATAATACTGCCACTGTTCGTTTGTATGGATGTGAAACTTGGACAATGAGCAGTCAAGCTGAAAAACATCTGATGGCTGCAGAAATGTGGTTTCTGAGGAGAATGCAAAGAATACCATGGACAGACAGAAAAACCAATGACCAAGTACTACAGGAGACAAATGAAAATCATAAATTGATTAGAGAAATTAGATGTAGACAGTCAAAATATTTTGGACATGTTATGAGAAGAAATGAATTGGAGAACTTGGTGACAACTGGCAAGATCAAAGGGAACAGGCCAAGGGGAAGACTGAGAAGTAAATACCTGATTGGCTTGGCCACATGGCATGGTCGAGACAGGAACACTGAACTGATCCATGACTCTGGTGATTGAGTGAAATGGCGAGTCATGACCTCCCCCGCTTTAGGGCATGGCACATGATTGATTGAGTGAGTTACGTAATCAAAACCTTAATCCAGCCACAAAATCTTATCTGGCAGTGATATAGCTACTGGTAGATTCCCCCAAGTTGGACTAGTTAATGGATAGAGACCAGATAATGACAGAGCTGACAAACTAGCCAAAGAAGGAATTGGGACAAAACAACCAGGTATTCCAATTACATGTTACCAGCATAAATATCTAACAAAATCACTCAAAAGTCATGTTCAACCATAGAATGAATATAATCTATTGGACAGGACTGAACAAGTTATCATATTTAGGCTCAGAATAGGACACAACAGACTTAACAGCCATAAGTACACAAAGCTAAAGGTAGGTTTACATCAATCTCATGACAGCAAGTGGCTCAAACTGAAGAATACATACAACAACATTGTACCACATATAACTTCGAGGTCTACTCTAGGGTCAGACGAAACAGCCCTGGATGGTCCTGCTCTGATCAGATAGTCATATTACATTATGTAGAATAACAGACCAAGCAGAACACTGAACTGAACTTGCCACTTCATACTGGATTTGAGGACTATGAAAAGGGATTGGCAACACACTTGAGTTGATGGGAAGCCAGAAAAATTAGTCTACAATTCAAAGGGTAAAGACAAAGATAATGAGAATAAATCAAACAAATGACCACCCTATTTACCTTGGTGAAAGTTCACTTCAAGAGTGTAGTCACCCACCTATGTAGGTAGCAAATGTAAACAAACATGACAGAAAAAATATATTAACATAAAAAAAAAAATAAAAGGTAAGAGAAGCTTTGATGGCACTAGAAAATGTATGGAAGTCAAAAGAAATTAAAACTAATACCAAAAGAAAATTGAACTCTTAACAAAGCATTAAATCAATACTGACTTCTAATGTCTATTCTAAATGGCATGATTCAGAAGCATGGAAAATGACTAAAATAACTAAATCAATTACTAATAAACTACAAAGATTCATTAACTTGGGACTGTACATAATATAAGGACTAAAATGGCATGTGTGAAAGAACCACTAATACTAATAGTAATAGAATACCAAATACAACTGAATTACAGAGCTTATGCCTTATTTTGGAGACTATGTACGATGAGAACTAGAAACAGATTCCAGTGAATCAACAGGTGAGAAAAAGTCTTTCTCAAAAAGGTGCTCGATAGGACACGCACTACTGATCACCAAGAACATCTGAATATAGAATAAATAATGGGTTGTTTTTCTGCGGTAAAATGCTGGTGTTGACAGTGATGTGAAAAAAAAGGTGTACTTAGAAAGTCTTTTCTCTTTAATGATAATGATAATCATCATAATCCACGGCAGAAAAAAAGTAAAGACAGACCTAAAAACATATTAATATCCAAGGTTGATGATAATTAAACAATACTAGTTAAGTTATACGTGATAATAATGTATTTAATAATAATATAAATAATGAATAACACAAACAACACCGTGCACCTTTTGCTGTCTCCGACACCATGCAGCGAGCTTCCAGCGGCGCACTGAAACTGCAGGAGACAGCAAAAGTTAGGGCAGCTTGAAATAAGTTAGTTATAATAGTGTAGTTGACGGCCTTGTACTAATGGGAGATAAAGGCTATTAGAAGAACAACCTACAATGGAGAAACTAGCAAATGCTACCAACATTTATTGTCCGCACTTTATGTTTAACTTGCTATAGTATATAATGTATATCATTTGTGTCTGCCGGCGACATTTCTGAATGTTTATACTTTCATCTTGGACCGGAAGTTACTGTTGTACTGGCCAACGCACCGTTTTCCCGTGCAAATAGTTTCCTCCAAATGTTCAATTATCAAAGATAATAATATTTAATCCAACAGCCAGAACATAAACCTGCTTTCCAATCCTTCTGTTTTCTTCCTTCACCATCATGTGCGATGCCCGATAAGCGTAGGCGGTCATGTTTTGCCATCAGAGTTGTGGATGATCTCGGTGGTCTTGTCTTGACCATGCCATGCGGCAAAAAAAAAGAAAAAAACAACATAATATAATATTAATCAATCAATCAATCCATGCCGGAAAGCGTGGGCGGTCATGACTCGCCATTTCACTCGATCACCAGTGTCGTGGATCAGCTCAGTGTTCCTGTCTCGTCCATGCCATGTGGCCAAGCCATCCAGGTATTTTCCTCTTGGTCTGTTCCCTTCGATCTTGCCAGTTGTCACTAAGTTCTCCAATCCATTTCTTCTCATAACATGTCCAAACATTTTTGACTGTCTACATCTAATTTCTCTAATCAGTTTACGATGTTCATTTGTCTCCTGTAGTACTTGGTCATTGGTTTTTCTGTCTGTCCATGGTATTCTTTGCATTTTCCTCAGAAACCACATTTCTGCAGCCATCAGATGCTTTTCAGCTTGACTGCTCATTGTCCAAGTTTCACATCCATACAAAAGA
The DNA here is from genome assembly GCA_963921405.1 of Cepaea hortensis. Lineage (NCBI taxonomy): Eukaryota > Metazoa > Mollusca > Gastropoda > Stylommatophora > Helicidae > Cepaea > Cepaea hortensis. The sequence continues at coordinate 49,567,048 of OY992881.1, forward strand.
ACAGGCTCTATGTATCCCCTCAACACTCTTTTTCTCGTTTCAATTGACATCTTCTTATTGGTCAGAATGTTTTCCATCTTGCTAAAGGCTACTTTCGCCATGGCGATTCTTGTTCTAATCTCTTCAAGGCATCTCCCATCAGATGTTATAACTGTTCCAAGATAATTGTACCGATTCACTTGTTGAAGAATATAATATTAATAGTCAATGTAAAATTCCCATGGTAGACAATTGACATTACTGTGCGAACATGTGTATATTTCAGCTTGAAAGATTTATCCAGTTATTTTACTTTATGTTGTGTGAATTCTGCAGTATGTACCTGAGGAAATGCAGCGGAACATGCCAGGCAATAACATAATAAATCGTACAATCTATGGTTTGTGTCTTCGTTATTAAAAAACAGTTAGTTGCATATCCTTTACAGGACATCGCAGTCAAACTGCATTTTTTGGCTGTTCGTAATATCTTGGCAAGTTTACGTTCAGTAGTTTGCCATTGCTTTCTGAACGACTGCCACTTATGCTTTTGTATAGAAACTAACGCAAGGCTGTCTGCTTCCAAATTACCCGCAGCTGTATTTCGAACGCAGTATGTGAGATTACAAAATGTATTCGCCAAACCATTTAGATATTTACTTCTCTGCCTTCCCTGTACTCTTTTCCATTCAATCTTGCCACTCATCACAAAGTTCTCCAGCTTATTTCTTCTCATAATGCCCCCCCCCCCCAAAAAAAAAATAAATAAAATAAATAAAAATAAAAATAAAAAATAAATTTAAATATTGAGCACAACCCACTACTGGCAACGCCGATCGCATTCTGGTACGAACCTAAGGCCTATCCACGTCAATATGGAAGCACTATACTCGAGTTTCGCCCTCATTTGAGCTCGTCAGTAGTGCATATCCTTGACCGGATCCGGAAACAGTCCCGGATCACGCGTGTGAAGTGGGTGTGTAACCACGCGGCACACACTGGACACACCAAATTATCACAACAGAACATCACAACGCTACCTATCGTAGGCTATGCTCAAGATTGCCCAATCGCCGCGACCGACGTCCGTCAATCGATGGGACCAGAACGATCAGGACTTCTCACTGGCAAGGAACACCAGGCCTCCTAAATCCAGTGAGCAATAATCAATTGATTATGTGGTTGTTTCGGGATTTGAAATTTAAATATTGAGCACAACCCACTACTGGCAACGCCGATCGCATTCTGGTATGAACCTAAGGCCTATCCACGTCAATATGGAAGCACTATAATCGAGTTTCGCCCTCATTTGAGCTCGTCAGTAGTGCATATCCCTGACCGGATCCGGAAACAGTCCCGGATCACGCGTGTGAAGTGGGTGTGTAACCACGCGGCACACACTGGACACACCAAATTATCACAACAGAACATCACAACGCTACCTATTGTAGGCTATGCTCAAGATTGCCCAATCGCCGCGACCGACGTCCGTCAATCGATGGGACCCGAACGATCAGGACTTCTCACTAGCAAGGAACACCAGGCCTCCTAAATCCAGTGAGCAATAATCAATTGATTATGTGGTTGTTTCGGGATTTGAAATTTAAATATTGAGCACAACCCACTACTGGCAACGCCGATCGCATTCTGGTATGAACCTAAGGCCTATCCACGTCAATATGGAAGCACTATACTCGAGTTTCGCCCTCGTTTGAGCTCGTCAGTAGTGCATATCCCTGACCGGATCCGGAAACAATCCCGGATCACGCGTGTGAAGTGGGTGTGTAACCACGCGGCACAGACTGGACACACCAAATTATCACAACAGAACATCACAACGCTTATCAGTTTACATTTTTCATTTGTGTCTTGTAGGACTTGCTCATTGGTATGTATTTTTGGGGCCTGTCCATGGTATTCTTTGTATTTTGCCAAGAAAGCACATTTCCACTGCCACTAAATGTTTTTTTTTTCCATATTGTCTGCTCGTTGTCCACGTTTCACGTCGATTAAAGGGTATAGGTTCTAGGTAGCAATTTAACATTCTTTTTTTCTTGCTGCAATTGACATCTTTTTAATGGTCAGTATATTTTTTCATCTTGCAATATGCTACCTTTGCTATAGCGATAATTTTCTTCCTGAGCCTGTTGATTTTATACACCAATGCCAATAGTCGTCTAAGGGTTCTAACCGTTTCAAGCAACCATGTATAAATAAAATGTGTTTAACTGTTGTGGACTTGTGGAAATGTAAATTGTAAAACTGTCATTTACAGCCTATAGCACCTCTTTCCGCAGAAGTCGCATGTGTTGGCCGAAAGGCGCAAGTATCGCAGCTCTGCTGTAAACAGGCACAACGCAACCCCGATGAATGTAGAAGAAGAAGAAGAAGAAGAAGAAGAAGAAGAAGAAGAAGAAGAAGTACCTCTTTAATCCATGGCGGAAAAGATATAAAGGCAGACCTAAAACACAGAATAAGAGCCGGTGTTGATGATAATTAAATAATGTACTGTTTGTCCGTCAAGAATGACGATGACCATTCATTTCATCCAGTGGGGTTGAAAGTATTATTTTTAATTAAATAATTAATAATTATAATTAAATAAAACAAACAAATAAGCAATACTACCTTGCGGCGTAGGACGACGGGGTGGGGGTTGGGGGGGGGGAGGAGGCAGGGAACCTTGAGCCTGATGAATTAAGGCCACCTGGCTAGTACAGTCGCCACTAACTGTGCAGATTAGGATTTTCTCTCCCCCCTATACCCCCCCCCCCCACCACAGAAAAAAAAATCCAGGATTCGAAACCGGGTCTCCCGAAGGAAAACTGCAATCTAGCCACTCGGCCAGCCCCTCCCCAGTAAACAACAGGAGAAAACCGTGGCTGAGAGATTAATGTGTCCGCCTCATAGTAAGAAGATACATGTTTGATCCCAGCATATCTATGGGGATTTTCTCAAGAGCCATTGGTATCTAAGGGTATCACATACTTCCCTTGATCTCCTGAATAGTGAGATTGAATAACTAGCCTCCCCGGGAAAACATGGACAAACAGATCTGCTCGCTAAAAATCCTACAGCAGTTGGAAATAGCTAAAAGTTAACCTTTTTCACGATATTTTCATTGCTTTTCTGTCCGTCCACGGTGTTCTCATCATTCATCGGTAAAACCACATCTCCGCAGTTTCCATTTTGCGCCTGCCAAAATTGTTAGGAAAAACATATCTGCCCAAGGGTAGATAAAACCCGTCACCTTGAATTATGGAATATGTCTAGAGCAGTGGTTCTCAGTCCTCTAAAAGTACTGGAGAGTTTTGGTCATAGACCACAACTTTATGAAGGGAAAATCCCAACTGCACCTCCCCGCGGTAGAGGATGGAAACACACTACGGTGTGGCTAACACAGCTCTGGGGACCGAGTATCCACCGGAATAAGTGGACAACTCTGCAGCCGAGCAGAGCAGGGCACTCACTTGTCCTTACAGTCGGAAATGGCTGTCAAAGGCAGAGGTAAAAAGACCACCATGTGAATGTGGAAGCCAAGGGGAAACCACCACATTATCTTCCCAAGACTTCATGGCAAAACATATATCAAAGTTAGTGAAGGACGTTAACGGCTGTCTTAGGGCATCCTCGTCCGGGAGGGACAGTCATGAGCCACAGGTGACACCAGACCTAGGGGCATTTATAACATCAGATGGAAGATGTACAACAGAGATTAGGAGCAGAATAGGGCAGGCAAAAGCCGCATTTCAGAAAATGAAGAGTATCTTATGCAATAAGTCACTATCACTGAATGTAAGAAAGAGAGTGCTGAAATGCTATGTGGAACCAGTTTTGCTGTATGGCAGTGAATCTTGGAATGTAAATGAACAAATTAAGAAGAAATTAGAAGCAACAGAGATGTGGTTCCTGAGACGAATGTTGCGAATTCCTTGGACTGCCAGAGTAACTAATGACGACTGCCTGAAACAGGCTAATGAAACTAGAACATTATATACAACAATAAGACAGAGACAAACAGCTTTCTTCGGTCATGTGATGAGAAGAGAGGCATTGGAGAACATCGTAACAACTGGAAAGATCGAGGGGAAGAGAGGCAGAGGTAGACCAAGAGAAGTGATGTTGGATGGATTGAGACGGTGGCATGGAGGAATATCAACAGCAGAGTTGATCCAGAAAACCAAAGACCGAGATCTGTGGAGAGCCATGAACGCCTACGCCAGCCGGCACGGCACTTGATGATGATGATGAGTGGTTCTCAATCTTGTTTGGCCCGTGCCCCCCTTCACAATATTTTCAGAACATCACCCCCCCCCCCCTTTCGTATTTAATCCCTACACCCCCCCCCTACACAATATACGTAGTAATTGAAGTTAAATTTAATAGCACACACTAAAACAAGTCTAGATGTCTACATAAAACGTGATTTGCGGGTCTAGTTACGTTATAAAATGAATTTCAGAAGGGTGAGACGTACAGAATCGTAAAGTATGAAGGGAAAAACAATATCTAGTAATAGGTTCTTGTATTAACGAGATCTTGAAATAATCTTAATCCCCCCCCCCCCCCCGGAAACTCTAAAATTCCCCCCTAATGTGGGGGGGGGGGAATTCCCCACCGTTTGAGAACCACTGGTCTAGAGGAAGCAAACCTTAAACTCATGCATGTCAAAGTTGGATCCACTGACCTTTGTGTTGCATAAATAGATGTGCCGCACTTTCCTCGAAAAAAAAAAAAAAGAACTAAACAACTGGCAAACAAAGTGTTGGCCCGCTTTATAAAATCACAGTAAAAACATAATGATGATAATGAGGACGTTGCACCGATGAGCCTTAAACAAGAAATAACAATACACAACAATGAAGGAAATGCATTAACGTAGCTGCATTCATCTTCACCATCAGTACCGGCCTTGTAGAGTGACGCAGAAGTTCATCTCTTCATTGGTCTAGACTCTTGGTGTTTTGTATCAGTTGTGTTGATGATATTCCTCCATGCCACCTTCTTATGCCAATCAGTAAAATTTCTCAGTTATTAGGTCAAAAAAAAAAAAAAAAAAACACACACACACACACGCACGCACGCACGCACACACACACACACACACACACACACACACACACACACACACACACACACACACGCACGCAAAACGGAGTGTGTGCAATGGCCTTAAAACGTTTGATATCGATTACTTTTCTGTTTACATTATATTTATAATTTGTAATTAAATTTTATAATTTCATGGTTTTCTATAGACATAATTGTGTTGTTCCTGATGAAGATCACTAAGATCGAAACGTCGATTCGTTGTGTTGTAGTGTAACTTATTTTTATCTTATTTTTACGTTATTATTATTATTATTATTATTATTATTATTATTATTATTATTATTATTATTATTATTATTATTATTATTATTATTATTGTTTTTGGTATTTTTACACTGTGACTTTCGTGTGTCGGATTTCCGTCCACTGTAAGGTATCTACATTGTGTCTGTTTTTATTTATTATCCCTAACTTTTTCGCAGGATTCACACATATTCAACTTTCTTTATGTTGAATTGCATTATTAGATTGTTGGTGGGGAAAAGCATTGTAATGTAACTTCTCACAAGGAGTATTGAAAGACGGTGTTACAGGATAAAATAAAATAGTGGATTTATTCGCCAATGCGGTTTTATATTTGAATTATATAAATACAGTCAACACTGAAGTAATACAAGTTGGCAGATCTCCTGGTGCACTGCTTATAAATAACACATCTCTGAATAGTTAAAGAATGTAAATATGTTTTGGAAGTACGGTTACAGACGTTGGCAGAATAGACAGAGAAATCGAATTCAGATGTCAACAAGAGCGCTTATATACCAACTATCATGGATACTGGAACATCCAAATATACATACACACGTCAGAAAAACGACAGATAATAAATGGCATATTCACATCAACCATATGGTAGCAATGTTACAATTGGACATTATTTAAATCTTATGCAAAATCAACACCTGCGATATGAGATGTTTGAGGAGAGCTGCCAACTTAACTATCCGAGACCGAATAAGAAATGATGTTATAAGACAGCTCTCCTGACAGTTGACAGTTATAAGACAGACAGTGGGATCAATACAATGTGCCACGCATATTGGAATACAGAAGATCAAATGGTTTGGCCATCTCGTTAGAATACAACACCATCAACAACCAGCACTGGCTCTACATCGAAGAAGATCTGCTACGAGAGCAAAAGGACGCCCGAGAAGAAAATGGATTGACGACAAAAGACATTGTATAATCACACGGAATGACACTACCCAGTGCCATCCATCTCTCACTGGAACGCGAATTATTCCTCCCCACGACTCTTGACTGCAAAAGTGGACGATAATGATGATTATACTGTAGGATAAGAAGAGGATATTACGACGTGGCGAGAAAGAAAACATGATCTTCTAACGGAGAAAGACAAATGGCACATAAGAATATGCTACACTCAAACTAGCAATCCCCCGTAGTGTAATATCTAGCACACTTGTATGCTGACCCCGTGGCAGTGTGTTCGAATCCCATTCGAAGAGGATTAAGAAAATGATGTGGAGGTCGTCTAAGCCTAAATGGATGCTAGGAAATGTGATGAGAAGTATAGGCAGCATGTGATTTAGATCATATCACCCATGGAGTGCTGCTTGCTCTTTACCCAGTACCATGTGCCCAATACACGTTAAGGCGTGTGAAAAGTCCTTTAGCTCACACACTATCTCCCAAGACAGAAACGGATGTTTGATTATATTGAATAAAATAATACAGGATGTTTCCTGATTTGATATCTGTGGAGGAAAGATCCCACCATATCAGTAGAACACGATAAATAGATTGATTACTTTTGGTGATGGCGTAACCACATTGGTTGCTTAACCCGTTTGCTTTCGGTTCTGCATTCATTTACTTATTTTTGCTGTATTTATATTTTCTTAATTGCCAACACACGGCGAGGTGGAGAGGCGGAAGGTAAAAGTTTAGTAACACACGGTGGGGGGGGGGGGGGGGGAAAGGGAAGAAATAAACACACTAAACACATAAATTATCAGGCTCTCTAGCTCTGTTGGACTAGAGCCGCTTTCAGGATTTTTTTTTAGAGTAACTTCCAGAAACACCATAACAAATTGCTTGAGGAAATTCGAGCCACACTCTCTTCGTGACAAAGGCTTAACAAACACATTGATACCCATAAACTCTTACACCTCCAGAATTCTCTCTCTGTGCTACTTTCTTTGCGCTAATAACTATTTATTTAGGTAAGAGCAACTGGACGAGTGCAACGTGGGGATAGGGATAAGCCGCTCAGGTAAAAATAATCGCGGATTAAATTAAGAAATACGGTTGAATGTTAACCATGGCAGTGTTAAAAGTTAAAACAACGACTGATTTGTTGTAGGAGTGTCCAACATATGCAGAACAGAGAATACTATTGTGGTCTGCACCCGCTCCATTTGAGGACGAATTCGATGGAGATGTCAAGTTGACTGCTGCTTTCTTTGCATGTATACGTAGTGATTGTCTGTTGGTGTAGGAAGAAGAAGAAGGAGAAAAAGAAGAAGAGGAAGAAGAAGAAGAAAAAGATAATGATGATGATGATGATGATGATGAAGAAGAAGAAGAAGAAGAAGAAGAAGGAGAAGAAGAAGAAGAAGAAGAAGAAGAAGAAGAAGAAGAAGAAGAAGAAGAAGAAGAAGAAGAAGAAGAAGAAGAAGAAGAAGACGAAGAAGAAGAAGACGAAAAAGAAGAAATTTGGTTGTAGGAGTAAAATGTATTAAGCTACACACGTTGTTGGTTGAACCTTGTTGTAGAATATTGCCGATTCAAACTGTTCACTCTGATACTAATTGAAGAATTAGGGACTGGGGGTCATTTGGCTCCGACTTGATAGGCAAGGAAAGCACCACAAGCATACTCATACGGTCTCCGAGTGGTTAATACATAACATAGGTGGTGATTTTCTACCATCATATTGTAGAGTTGCTATGGCTTTTCCCCGTCTATCTGGCAACATTTGCAGTGGTCGGCAAGAACGGGGCATAATGTGGCCACCCTGTGGCGTGTAATGTAAGTTTAGAGATATATCCTCCCAAAAGTGGTTGCCGAGTTGTCTCTTATAGTTCCTGGTTTTATTTTAAAGATTGATATGCTATTAGCTTTTGGTTGACGACGAGGTATCTTAGGTTAGTATGTAATACTCAGCTTTTAAGTGTGCAGTTCTTGTTGTTGGAACGATTGGGCTCTGAGTAGTCAGTGGCTGGTACCAGGTCGTCACTCTTTACTGCAGTAGAAAGGCGAGATCCTTCAGCAATGACTGGTAAACTTCAATGTAGTCCACAACATAGGCAAACAACCACCACTGTTGAAAGAAAAGAACAATAAACACGTACCCACCATCATAAGAAAGTCGGATACAGTATTATATCACATGGCGAGTTTGGCCAGATTCTTATATGCTGCTTGCGGTCGGTTAAGGGCGACGTAGTCACACAATAAGTCCATACATCAACTGCCCTTTTACTTTTTTTTCTATCTTTACACCATCTGTTTCGGTCCTATGAGATGATGCGATGAATATTCACACATATAGATACTGATAGATGAAGTTAACATCTCTTCACTAACTAGACATGCACCATCATTTTCATGCAATAAGTTTCTCAAATATCCATAATATGCACATATCAAATCGCCTAGATCACTGTGAAAAATCCAGATAATGATGGTATTCATACAATGTTCTGGTGATACCCATTTACGGTGTAGATGGTTGCACATAATTAATAAAATATTATCTTATTAAGCACATAGGATATAATAAAGTAAAGAATAATACATTTTAGTAAAATATTATCTCAATAAGTACGTGTAATAAAAACAGGAGATAATAAAGTAATAAATAATACTTCTTAGTAGAATATTATCTCATTAAGAGTGTGTAGTGAACAAAGGAGATAATAAAGTAACGAAAAAGACACCAGACAGAAAACAGAACTTAAGTAAACACGATATAATACATAGATATGTTCATAAAAAATGCACTTGTTAAGACGAAGTCACAATTAGACAACATAATATAACATTTAGAGAAGTAATGAATGATTGTCCTCAATATTGTCGTAGTGGGAATTGTACTAGCTACCCGACTCGAGAAAGCGCATTTTGATGAAAATGCTATGTCACAGACCCTTTGCCGTGAAGTTGGAACCGCGACTGACTAACTAATTAACCATAGGTTCAATCCACCTTACGGCGTGTAAAGTGGTCTTTTACGTCTTTTGTTTTATTTACCATGACCTCTGGAAGTAAAGGCAGACGGTGTGATACTGACCACACCATAAATCAAGTGATGTTTTCTGATGACAATATGAGACTAGTATCATGTCCTCAATAAGCGAATGTGGCTTTTGGTTAGTGAAGCACAGTTTCACAATTCACCGACCTACCAAGTCGAGGATGCTAAATAAATCGCTTAGCGTTGTTTTCAATGATATGAGAATTCGGCCGTTCAGAAAGCAATGCAAATTATGGAATGTAAAATTGTCTAGTAGAGTTGGCTTTAGTTGAGTTAAGAACTGACATCACTGCACTCAGGACGTTCCCTTATTCGCTCCGTCCCCTCGTTCAACGGCCAGCGAAGAGTCATACTACTAATCGTTCCCACCGCTTTCTGATTGAAATTTTTCATTGTTTTCACTCTCAGTTTCGAGATTATTCCAGAACCCCTGTCGATCCCCCGTAATATCATTCTTTCCACATACGGGTTCTCAGTCTGTTCCCTGGTCCTCTCGACCTTGTCCCACAGGCGCTCGACCACCCCTCCCTTGTCCATAAGTAATCTACCACCGAGAGGTGCATTCCCAGAAGCGAGGATAGCCATTTCACACGAAACGTTCCTTTCTCCACCTTGCTTAGCATATTCATTGAGTCCGTAATGAATGTAATGTGTGTTGCAGTGGTCTCATCTAACCAACGGAATGTCGCTATTACTAAATCACAAATAGTGCTTCCATATTGACGTGGATAGGCCTTAGGTTCATACCAGAATACGATCAGCGTTGCCAGTAGTGGGTTGTGCTCAATATTTAAAATTCAAATCCCGAAATAACCAAATTAATCAAATCACAAATAGCCAATAAATGCCGGGGTTGATTGCAACGCACTGAAAAAAAAACACTCGGCTAACTTTATCATGTTCTCTACACGCCGCCATAGCTCGGCAACTATCTTCCTTTTACCTGTTACCGAGATTATGACAGTAACAACAGCAGGCACTCAGGAGTAGAGACTCCACCCAGCACGTATGTAAGACATGCAGGAATACAATGCAAGGTAAGTTAGGTATGAACTAAGAGTGCTGACGCTGCGGATGCCGCCTGTATCACACACATATCAGATTAATGTTCTGGTATGTTGGTATTTAGTGCAACATTACCTGCAGCTATATCAAGAATAGGGAGTAAGAGTTGAGCATTGGCTAGGATGGTTACCTGTTGTCCCGGTAGTTATGTGTTGAATCCCAGTCGAGGTGGTAAAAATGAGTTCCTTGAAGTGAGGTTCTAGAAACACTGGGAATAAAAACAGAGTTGATGAAAGAAATAAAACAGAAGCAAGTGACATTTCGGCCACGTGAGAAGACATAACCATACTGGAAGTCCATTACAGCCAACCTTCAGTGTGGAGACGGCACCTAATTGATTGATTGATTGAAAAGGAAGACGATCGGATCATACTGCCCACATCACGCATCCATTGTTGATAAATGTATAACAATATGACTGGCACTATATGCCTAGTTATTGGTCATAATGATATAGCATTAATACTGGGAGATTTTAATGCAAAAGTAGGTACAGGAAGAGCTGAAAATGAGAGACACGTTTTAGGAAAATTTGGATTGGAAAACAGAAATGATGCAGGTGACAAATTAATTGAATTTTGCACAGAAAATGAGTTAATGATAGCCAACACACTTTTTAAACAACACCCAAGAAGACTCTTCACATGGAAGGCCCCGGACAGTATTACCAAAAAATCAGATAGAATATATTTTAATACAAAGAAGATGGAGATCAAACATAGCATCTGCAAAAACCCTACGAAGTGCAGATTGTGATACGGATCATCAGTTATTAGAAGCAGTTCTGAAATTAAAACTCATAAAGCTTACCCGAGGACCAAGGCCACTTCGTTTTGATCTAACAAAAATACCAGATGCATTCACTGTAGAAGTTAAGAATCGTTTTGGGGTCTTGATGTCTGTACAAGAGGAAATGACACCTGATGAACTGGCAATACAAGCTAAAGATATCTTGATAACTGTAGCCAAATATTTAATTCCGACCAAAAAAAAAAAAAGCATCTTAAGCCATGGATTACATCAGACACGTTAGAATTAATAAAACAATGAAGGGAACTGAAAAAAAGGAGGTGAATCCGATAACAGCAGGATGAGGTATACATCTTTAACTCGAGAAATAAGAAAGAACACAAGAAAGGACAAAAAATCAATATAAACAAGATTGCTGTACCAGAATGGAGTAATATCATAAGACTGGTCGAGATTACGAAATGTTCAAAGAAATGAAGTTATTGACTAGAAATGTTCAACCTCAAATGAATGTTATCTGTGACAAGATGGGAAATACCTTAACAGAATCTAGACAAATTCTAGAAAGATGGCAGGAGTATTGCAGTGGAATGTATGATGTGAGTGACAGTGACGATATGAATGAGATACATGAGCCAACGACAGCAGAGTCAGAACCTGAACCCTCATTAGATGAAATTGCATGGGCAATAAAGAACCTGAAGAATGGTAAATCACATGTTATGTGATGAAATACCAGCTGAGCTAATTAAAGCGGGAGGAGAAGAAAGCATACAAATCTATCACGCAATAAGTAAAACGATATGGAAAGATGGTATATGGCCAAAAGATTGGAAGAGAACTATGTTCATTCCAATACCATAAAAGGGCAACCTGAAATTATGCACCAACTATAGAACTGTTGCCCTGATCAGTCATGGAAGTAAAATTCTACTAAAAATCATAATGGGAACAAAATGGAAGAAGAAATTAACGTGGTTCAAGCTGGATTTAGACAAGGAAGAGGAACAAGAGATCACATTCTCAATATGCGTTTAATAATAGAGAAATGCAGAGAATTTAATTTAAACCTATTCTCATGTTTTGTGGATTATTCAAAGGCATTTGACTGTGTACAACATCAGAAACTTTGAGAAATCATGAGGAATATGGGCTTTCCACCACATGTAATACAACTCATAAGAATGATCTATCTAGACCAACAAGCAGCAGTTAGAATAGATGGCGAGACATCAGATTGGTTTGACATCAAGCAAGGAGTCCGTCAAGGATGTGTGCTGTCCCCCTATTTGTTTAACCTGTACGCCGAAAATATAATGAGAAATGTAAGAGATGATATAAATAGGGCGCTATATGATGCCCTAAATATCGGTGGTCTTGACATACCAGAGATTCGGTATGCTGTTGATACAGTATTGCTGTCCACAACACAGACTGGTATAGAAAACCTTATAGCCTCAACCCAATTGAATAGTGAAAATCACAACTTGTATCTTAACATTGCAAAAACAAAGATAATGCATACAGATAAAACCACTATGGAGAAAGAAATATATGTTAATGAGGAAAAATTGGAGGTGGTGGAAAATTTCGAATATCTTGGGTCATTGATTACCAACAACAGTGACACAATGAAAGAAATTAAACGATGACTATCAATTGCTCTTCACAGACTAAAACAACTGAATAAATTATGGAATGGGACAGACAGAACTACAAAAATTAGATTTTTAAGAGCATGCATCTTTCCCATTGCAATATACGCCTGTGAGACCTGGACACTTACTAAACAAGCTGAGCAGCGCATAAATGCCTTTGAATATAAATGTTATAGACGAGTTCTAAGAATATCTTAGGTAAAGAAAAGAACAAATGCATCAATACTTCAAGAGCTGAATATTGAAGAAGGTTGGCTATTAAAAACGATAAAACAAAGAAAATTGAAATATTTTGGTAACTTTAAACATCACGAAAGTTTGGAGAGAACAATAATGGAGGGATATATGCCTGGGAAGAGAGGAAGAGGAAGGCCAAAGAGAAGATGGGTGCAGGATGTGGTGGATGATCTCCAGATGGGTGTATCAGACGCGGGATATCTTGCTTATGATCGAGAGGTTTTCCGGAAGGTTGTTATGGGAGCGAGGTTCTGCAAAGGACATGCTACTGAATGAATGAGTGAGTGAATATGCCTAGTTCGCCTCCATGCGTTTAGCAGCGTACATTCCCAATACTTCCCAAGGCAAGTAAAGGGTTATTTCACTTTGGTTACACTTATGCCAAGTGTAAATAAAGTGAAATAAAGCCTCTATTATTATAACAAAGGAGGTAGAGGGAGTAAAGAGAAAAGAAGACAAATGACATAAATAAATGGAATTTATAGGCTCACCTATACGTTTGGTGATCATTGGTTCGAATCCGCAGAAGAGGAGATTTTAAAAGCTGACCTGCTCCCAGATGGACCCAGTCTAAATAGGTGCCAGGAGATGTCTTGAGAAGTAAAGGCACCTACTGAATGACAATTTGTATATAAACATATTTCTACCATTATATGTCCAATGCGCCACCTTAACGTGTTTCAAAAGACCACTTACATAATTGTAATTGTCAAGTGGACCGTTATAATGCGAAATAAGCACAGATTATCATTTTCATAATTCGTCAGAAATTACTAAGGGAGACAAGAAGAAGAGAGTTAAGTCATAAATGAATAATGTAGGGAGAACAGGGACAGAGCTGCAGGAGATAGCAAACGACAGGTCGGCTTGGCGTCGGTTGGTTGAGGATCAATACCCCAAAGGGGGGAGGGGTAACAGGCGGAAAAAAAAGAAAAGTATGGGACTTCATGTTATGCCATGAAGCGTATTAGTAATTCTGCTAGCCCCATATTTAGAAACCGATCGGCATTCGATGAGTGATGTGGTGAATATCATGTCGGCGACGTTTACTTTACTGGTTCGATGAGTGATGTGGTGAATGTCATGTCGGCGACGTTTACTTTACTGGTTCGATGAGTGATGTGGTGAATATCATGTCGGCGACGTTTACTTTACGGGTTCGATGAGTGATGTGGTGAATGTCATGTCGGCGACGTTTACTTTACTGGTTCGATGAGTGATGTGGTGAATATCATGTCGGCGACGTTTACTTTACTGGTTCGATGAGTGATGTGGTGAATGTCATGTCGGCGACGTTTACTTTACTGGTTCGATGAGTGATGTGGTGAATATCATGTCGGCGACGTTTACTTTACTGGTTCGATGAGTGATGTGGTGAATGTCATGTCGGCGATGTTTACTTTACTGGTTCGATGAGTGATGTGGTGAATGTCATGTCGGCGACGTTTACTTTACTGGTTCGATGAGTGATGTGGTGAATGTCATGTCGGCGATGTTTACTTTACTGATTCGATGAGTGATGTGGTGAATATCATGTCGGCGACGTTTACTTTACTGGTTCGATGAGTGATGTGGGGAATGTCATGTCGGCGACGTTTACTTTACTGGTTCGATGAGTGATGTGGTGAATATCATGTCGGCGATGTTTACTTTACTGCTTCGATGAGTGATGTGGTGAATATCATGTCGGCGACGTTTACTTTACTGGTTCGATGAGTGATGTGGGGAATGTCATGTCGGCGACGTTTACTTTACTGGTTCGATGAGTGATGTGGTGAATGTCATGTCGGCGACGTTTACTTTACTGGTTCGATGAGTGATGTGGTGAATATCATGTCGGCGACATTTACTTTACTGGGAAGTTCCTGGTACCCGTTTTATGTGACCTGGGAATCAAGGTTAACTCTTTCGCTACCAAGGGCCCATCTGGTGCCACATTGGACCCGCTGTGGTGGCAATTGGTACTTTTATTGCCACAAAATGATCAGTGGTTTATTTGATACATTTCTGCTCCGTTTCGGAATTTTAAGTTACAGTAAACTGAAAATTTACATGGCCTGAACATATCTTTATCATCATTCTGCGGTAAAACATTTGTATTTTATAACATTATTGTCACACACCCCTACTTCCAGTTTTCTGTCATTATTTTTTTTCCATTTTTGTGTGAAGAAGACATGGTTCAGAATATGCAGCAAAACTTCCTTTTGGGTAATTGTAATGAGCAATACTGTTTATATTCTTGAAGACATGTGGTGTTTGTTTGATTATTCAGTAAATTAAACATGATTAGCAGTAGAGGAGTATAGAAAACACCTTATAAGTGCAATTTTTAAAATAATTTTTACCTCTTTAATTTCAGTTGTTATTATTAAACCTCTCATAATTGTCATAATATTTGTAACCTATCAATTAATTATCAACACTGTCATGTTCCTTGTGCAATCCTCTTTAATTTCATATATAATACAATATATCTGCTACCATTTTAACCATTTTAAAAGCATTATTGTAACACACCCCTACTATAAATTTTCTGCCATGAATTTCTGTTTGATCAGGACCCAATTTTTGTTTGGTAGCGAAAGATAATAAATATCCTCACATTCAGTGATTCGAACACAAGACTACCTCGTTTGCAGGCGAACATGCTGCGTTAATGCGAATCCCTAGTTTTCATAATTTAATCTAGAATGTTGCATCTCCTTTGCAGGACGTTGCGACCAACCCCAGTTTGATTTCTATGCATTTTACATTCAGCAGTTTGCCATTGATGTCTGAACGAGAAATCTACGATGAGGAAAAATAACCCGCCATCAACGCACCGGAAGGTCACAAAAAGAGCTCTTATTTTTTTCGGCCTCGCCGACTTCTGATTTTCAAAATCTATGTATATAAAAGACGATGTATGTATGTCTGTTATTTATGCGTTCGATAACGGTCCATCCGATTGAGATGAAATTTTCTACATGCTTTCTTTTCATTCCTGTGCAGCCAACTGTCATAGTTTGTTAGTGTACAATCAGCTATTTACTTACTAAAATTTAATATTTAAATTTACATTATCATATATATATAGCGAGGGGACTTAACTTAAGAAAAGTTATTTCAAGGGGCATAACTTTTAATAGCATTGCTATATATTTTATACATAGATTGTTGCATTGTTTTTCAAAGATTTATAAACTCTTTGTCTACAGTTATATATATGAGTTATAATAAATAATTATATAATCTTTAAGGCATTTTCAAAGTTGTCATAAAAATAATGCATCTATTTAAATAGTGAAAATTTTCTAACCCATCTTTTTATTTTTCTTCAACAGCACATTAATTTTAAAAAAAAATATTCTCATATGTATGGCGCGTTACACCCACGTTGGGTATTTATGATGTTCATGTTAAACATTTCCTCAACGAGTTACTTTTCATGCATTTAAATGCTTATTGTTCTTTTGTTGTCAAAGAATTGCTTCATAAGAGATGTTGAATGAAAGAATGTATGAGAGGAAATAGAGAAGAAGGGCAGAATGTAGGACGGGCCTGCGTGCCCAATTCTTAACCCTTTGAAAATAAAGATTTTCGTTCGTTTAAAAAAAAAAAGTAATTTTTTGTGAGAGAAAGTTAGGTGCATATCGTTTGCAGTACTCTGCAGTCAACCCACCGCCCACCATTTATTGGCTGTTCGTGATATCTTGGTAAGTTTACTTTAGATAGATCTCTTCCAATCATATTTTCTACTATCAATCTATCTATTCTTCTATTCTATCTATATTTTTAACGGGAACGGGCCGAACATAGATAGATAGATAGATAGATAGATAGATAGATAGATGGATGGATGGATGGATAGATGGATGGATGGATGGATGGATGGATGGATAGATAGATAGATAGATAGATAGATAGTCGGGAACGGGAATGGGAGCTTATATGACTACTTATATGAATTAAATGAGATGCTCCCCACCAGGGTCTGGGCGAAGCCGGGCCGGGTCAGACAGACAGACAAACATATAGATAGACAGACAGACAGACATACATACATACAGACAGACAGACAGATAGTCGGGAACGGGAACGGGAGCTTATATGACTACTTATATGAATTAAATGAAATGCTCCCCTCCAGGAGCTGGGCGCAGCCGGGCATCGTCAAACAGACAGACAGACAGACAGACAGACAGACAGACAGACGGATAGATAGATAGATAGATAGATAGATAGATAGATAGATTGATAGATAGATAGATAGATAGATGGATGGATGGATAGATAGATAGATAGATAGATAGATAGATAGATAGATAGATAGATAGATAGATAGATAGATAGATAGATCACCGCCAGGGCCTGTGCGAAGCCGGGCCGGGTCAGCTAGCACTAATATAAAATAAGCAATGAATTTACCTGCAAGCATTATTTTTCTCTCTTGGACAGGCTTCCGGTCCCCAGCATAGCGGTTAGGCATTGAACCGCTACGGCCTCTGGAGTATTTATCTTTGTGGCTGCGGTTTGCATTTCGGATTTTCCTCATGTTAGACTGGTAGTATATGGTTCCACCTTCCTGCTTCTGAGTGAGTGCGTGGCGCGAGTCTGTGAGCTGTGATATTCACGTGGAATGCTTCTACATGTCCGCTTTTGTTTGTACAGTGACCTGCATGTTCGGAACAATGGCTACCGGCTGTTGCTGCATTGACTGATTTGCATTTTCGGTTCACGAGTGCATTTTTCAGGAGACTCCTGGGGTCGGCGCTGGAGCTACGGAGTTCGTGCTTAATGCGATTCTTCCGGCGGGTCGCCCTGCGGATAGAGACAGAGCCATGTGAGAAAACCTGGGTCAATGAGGTCTTTCTGGTGACTGCCGATTCCATCGACGATGGTTTTCGTGGAGAACTTTTGTCTTGCCATTCTGGCGGCGGAATTATGCACAGTGTACCTGTGCGGGCTGTTGGATTTCTAACTAACTAACTAACTAACTAACTAACTAACTAACTAACTAACTAACTAACTAACTAACTAACTAACTAACTAACTAACCAACCAACCAACCAACCAACCAACCAACCAACCAACCAACTAACTAACTAACTAACTAACTAACTAACTAACTAACTAACTAACTAACTAACTAACTAACTAGGCTTCCAGAGTAGAACACATATATTGTACAATTGGTCAAGGAAACGACATTTTAATCAATTATAAACCAAAAACGTCGATTTAGATCACGCAGAGAGTGATCGAATGAACGATTTTGATTTGCACGCTATAGAATGAGTTAAGATGGTATCTTGGGCCGACTGCAACAATTTATGTTCCAAATCGTTAGGTTAGCCTGGCAATGAATGGATACAGCAGCCAGTTTGCAATAAAAACTAGCTGGGATGCTGTTTGTGTCTGTGTTATAAAAGAAACTGGTAACAATAATTTACCGGAGCTTATATTTCTGAACTGCTTAAATGGTCAGTGTTTGTTTCCTACCTAAAAATAGGACGCGTTAGCGAATTTGATAGGAAACTGCCCTGATGGCACGAACATAGTCGGACGAGACTTCGACACCTGGAATCGTTGCCTGCTAAGTGAGGGAAAGATAGGCCACCTACTGCTCCGTGCATTTAGGCACAAAATATGACAGCTCCATCACATTATACACCCACAACAGGAAACTGATTCAGGACAATTTTTTATTTTAAACCAACCAAAGGTTCTGTGAGTTTAAAGGCTATAATAATGAAAACCGATCGCATGGTATGAGATGTAATCTGATTGATGCGGAGTGCTATGTAAGTTGTCAGCAACATCAATCACAGATGACTCACGCTGTGCAAACTGTTATTTATTGGGTATCAAATTCAAGCCCATGTTTCCATCCGTGTATTCACCGTGATGAACACGTTTAAGCGGTAGTTCATTGTAACTTCTTTTACGGGAAAGAGGGGAATACGTCTCATCTCATCTGGTTCTCCTTGTACCTTGCAGTGTAGAGGTGAGGCATTAGCAGCAAGAGAATGTTCGTTTATGGGCTTCATATATCGAGATTCCCATGGACTCGTTTATTCCCTCTGTCCATCGTTTACTGGTTGGCCGCTTCTTCTGTTTCCATTTGGTCTGAACATCATTGCTTATTGTGGTATACTGTTAGTTGATAGCCTAGTCATAAAGCCGAACCATTTCACTTGCTGTTTTATAATGATACCTAGCACTGCTATAACCCCCACTTTAGTCCAGATTTCATAATTTCTGATTTTCTTTCTTCTGGATACGTGTAAGTATTCCTCCAAGGAATCTCATTTCCGTTGTTTTAATTTTTCTGTTCTCTTTTTCCGCCCTGTCATTGATGAGAATACGTGTTCTTATTTAAAATAAAGAAACAATATTGGTTATATGTCTCAAAGTCTATACTTACGAAGATGTGCAGTTGTCTTTGAGCTGAAGTCAACCCCCAGTATCCCTACAACATGTCAAATTACAAACATATAAGTTTTCATTGTAGAAAAAACACAACCACAAAGCATTACAAAGAACTGAAAAGTAGTCCCATCACAGGTAGTGCTTGTGTGGCGTGGTATGTTTGACCTTGACATAATCATACAAATAATTGTCCAGAAGTAGTTTTCTGCTGTGGGTATGTGATAGCGCCACCACATATTTTGTTCCTGAGAGCATGGAGGAATAGGTGGACAATCATTCCCTCGCTTAGCAGGCAACAAACCCAGGCGTCAAAGCCGCGCCCGACCTCGTTCATGACACTACCAGCGCAGTTCGCTACCAACTTCGCTAGCTCCCCCGCCTCACATATTCTAGGCCAAGACATAATAAAATGTAGTGACCAATTCCCTTACTCGCCACCTTTTCTAGCCAGCAATTTCCCAGGAAATTCTGCAAATTGTCAGTAGTCCATTTTAAGAGGCTGAATCTATCTCAAACCAATACTGGTCAGAAAAAAATACCCTGCCTCTGCAAGGGTTGGAACCATGACCCTGATCTTGTCAGACAAGCGAACTAACTACTATGCCACCGCAGCTCCTCGTACACAAGAGTTCACAAGAAATCTGTGCCAAGAGCAAGTGTTCCGGCGCTTCACAAACTTACAGAATCCATTGCACCGTAAGAGGAACCTGGATGCTTTCATTGAGAAAACAATGATTTCAGGAGTGTCCAGGGACTTGCTGTGTAAATATAGATGATTGCGCCAAGCTGGCGGCCTCCGCGAACAACACTTTACAATGCTGTCCCCATCACGCATGGGAGTGTGTGTAAATCATAGCAGCTAAACTATTTGCCTGTGTTGTTTAGGGAGCCTATTGCCTAGGATGTGCATACAGAGTGGCCCCTGTAGGTTACACGTGCTTATGTGCTGACACCAATGAAAGTAAATCGACACATCTTGTGTTTATTCTCATTTTAGATTTTAGGTAATATTCGGCGACTCCAGTACTCATGTCTGCACCTGAATCTTAGGCGTTAGTGAACACATTTTGACAAAACCTTGACATCTTGATCAACGGCTCGAAATCAGTCGCCGTACTTCACACATTGAGCTCAGTACTACTGACACAACCCCATCCATTTTACAATGTTATTGTGACACTGTTGGAAACAGAACTGCCACTGTACTTCACACATTGAGCTCTGTAGTACTGACACAACATCATCCAGTTTGCAATGTAGTTGTGTCACTGTTGGAAACAAAACTGTCATTGTACTTCACACATTGAGCTCTGTAGTGCTGACACAACACCATCCATTTTTCAAAAGTTATTGTGTCACTGTTAGAAACAGGGCTGTCACTGTACTTCACATATTGAGCTCTGTAGCACTGACACAGCACCAACAATTATACACTGTTATTGTGCCACTATTAGAAACAGAACTGTCCATCTATGTAAGTGTGTCACTGTTGGAAACAGAACGGTCACTGTACTTCACACATTGAGATCTGTAGTGCTGACACAACACCAACCTGTTATTGTGCCACTATTGGAAACAGAACTGTCCATCTAACGTATTCGAAGGTACCGCTAGCAATAGACAGCACTGATGTTCACCAGGACACACTTCCATTTGTTCGCTTGTCTTGCCACGTTCCTCTGTGACGAACCTGGTATTGTATGTCATGTTGACATGAATTCTGCTGATAATGTTGACATAAGCGTAGTCAATGTTTGGGTACTATAGGAACACAAGGTGACGATGATCTGGAAACAAGACTGCTGCTAAAAGAAACAATTGTTGAAAACTCACTGGGACCGTTGGGGGACCTTACTTGCCTCGCATCCTGTGGTGTTCACACTGCACACCTATGGTACAAACTCGTACGCCATGATGACTGTTTGTTAGTTCTGTGTTCAGGCGACCACTACAACACAGTGTACTGAAGAATATCCTTGCTCTAGAGAGATTTGGCATCTTTTCTTCTGGCTGGTAACAGAAATTCGTTGATCTCTTGAATCTGTTGAGGTATTCCATTGCCGGAACAAAACAAACTAAAAGAAAATACACATTTCACCAAACGGTCGGAAAGATTGAACACCATCTTGCCCCAAGGGAAGTCACCTTGAGAACCCATATGTGGAAAGAATGAGATTGCGGGGGATCGGCAGGGGTTTTGGAAGAATCTCAAAACAGAGTGAAGACGAGGAGAACTTTTAATCAGATAGCGGTGGGAACGATTAGTAGTATGACTCTTCGCTGGCTGTTGAACGAGGGGACGGAGCACTCATGGGAATGTCCTGAGTGCAGTAATGTCGGTTCTTAACTCAACTCAACTCGAAATCAGTCGCCGGCGATATGGGAGCAGATCGGTTTGCGTTGATTTCGAAGGAATGGGAGTCGGCCCTTCAGAAAACAATGGCGAAATACTGAACGTAAAATTGCCGAGTAAATTACAAACAGTCAATACGTGCTGGGGCTGATTAAAACGTCCCGTAGATGACATGCAACTAACATTTTTAAAACCATATACACAGGAGCCTAGGTAGCGCAGTGGCTAGCACGCTTGCGCGACGGTCAGGTAGTTATGTGTTCGAATCCCCGCTGAGAGAGGGGGGAAAGAGAGAGATGGGGTGTGGGGTGGGGGGAAGAGAGCGAGACAAACAAACAAACAAACAAACAAACAAACAAACAACCAAACAAACCCAGCTCTAACGCCCAAGTAGGCATGTGAAAGATTGTAAATGTACCAGCCGTAGAGCATAGAACAATGTAGACATTGAGAAAATCATTATAAACAATATCGGCGGCATTTTAAAATAAACAAAATACAGAAGTATCCACAAAGCATGTCACACGGTGTCCGTAAAGTCTGGACACATAGGATAATTGGATATATTTAATTTAATTCAAATGAAATACAAACTTCAAAATTATTAACTGATTTCCCTAATTGTATTGGAAGACGTGGTCATGTGGAGTGGTATCCTCGTTCACCAGACCTTAGTCCTCTTAATCTCTTAATGTCTTGGGGGGGGGGGGGGGGGCATGCTAAAGGAGAAAGTGTACTCAACAAAAATCACAGACCCAATACACTTGACTCAACGAATAAGGAGTGAATGTACCAAAATTGAAGGCAATGTGGATTTATTGCATCGAGTTCACGAAAAGTTTGTGAAACGCATCAATATTTGCATTGCAAATGATGGAAATCATATTGAAGATGTTATTTGAATAACAAGTTGTATTTTTACCCATGTGTCCAGACTTCACGGACACACTGTATTTCTGTGTGGTTGATGGACACAGTTTTCAGCAACATATTTTGTTGGCTTGCTTCAAGACAGCTGCTATAACAGACTCTTCGGTGGTTGAGATAAGTTATCAGTCCTCCTAATCCACTGGGCATTGGATTGGAGGCTATTGACAATAAAATACCAAATAGTCGCAGAGAAGACACGACTAAATTAGACAGTCAGTATGTGTCGTGTTGAATCATATCCTTATTATATCCCCACTTGCCTCTCTGCTGATGTGAATTTCCAGTACCAGCATTTTACATTTCTAGGTTTCTGGGTTTCTTCCTATCAGGGAAGGAGAACTAACTCTACAACACAGTCCCCCAGGAGGTGGTATTACGGTACTGGGTCTTTAAGAAAGTTTACACAAACTTTACTTGGATTTATACAACCTCTCTGCAGGGCTCAAATGACAAATTAATGACACTAATGCATCGGACTTAAGAAGATTCACCAACCCATCAACCAACCAGCCAACCAACCAACCAACCAACCAACCAACCAACCAACCAACCAACCAACCAACCGAACAACCAACCAACCAACCAACCAACCAACCAACCAACCAACCAATTAGTTAACCAGTCAGCGAACCAACCAACTAACCAAATAACCAACCAACCAACCAGCCATCTTCCTGTTTGTCTGCCTCGTTGTGTTGTCTATTATGGTCAGGTTAAGTAGTGCAATCGCCCGTGTACCAATGGGACCCCGGAAGAAAGCACAGAATAGTAACACACCACGTATGACGTAAGATAACAAGGACAGAGTGGGTTGATATAACATTTGTCTGGTAGTCACAACAATTCATTATTAATGACAACAGAGTGGGTTAATACAATAGTTGTCTGAAAGTCACAAGCATTATTTAATAAGGAGATGAGAACAGTTTGTTATAGCATCTATCTGGTAGTAACAATAATTATTTGCATGGTCTTTATAGAACATGGCAATCAACCCCAGCATTTATTGGCTGTTTTGTGAATGTCTATGCAATTTTACGTTCAATAGTTTGCCACGTTTTTCTCAAAGGCCGACGCTCATACAAACGTGAAACACAACGCAAAGCGATCTGCTACCAAATAGCATGCGTCGGATTTTGAAGCCGGTATGTCGGGATTGTGAATGTGAGGTCACTACCCATAAGCCACAGACGCTGACGTGGTAGTGATAACGAAACGTTGTAACGAGGACATTGCAGGTTGATATAACAGGTGTTTGATACTGACAGAAATATCACGGTCTGGCGAATAGCATACACAAATATTGCTAATAATCAGGGCCAATTTAAGTCGATTTTAAAATTTGCTGCCCACGCTAGTAAACTCAGGAAACAGAATGGGCAGTATTTTAGAATTCTCTATAGTTCTCTCTCTCTCTCTCTCTCTCTCTCTCTCTCTCTCTCTCTCTCTCTCTCTCTCTCTCTCTCTCTCTTCTTAATATTTTTATCGCTCTCTCCATCATCTCTCTCTTTCTCTTTCTTCCTATCTTCTCTCAATATTTGTATCTCTGGCTCCACTCTATTTCTCTGTCTGTCTGTCTGTCTGTCTGTCTGTCTGTCTGTCTGTCTGTCTGTCTGTCTGTCTGTCTGTCTGTCTGTCTCTCTCTCTCTCTCTCTCTCTCGCACTCTCCATTCTCTCAATATTTGCATCTCTCGCTCCACTCTCCCTCCCCCCTCTCTCTCTATTTCTATTTTCTCTCAATATTTTATCTCTCGCTCAACTCTCTCTCTCTCTCTCTCTCTCTCTCTCTCTCTCTCTCTCTCTCTCTCTCTCTCTCTCTCTCTCTCTCTCTCTCTCCATCCTCTCAATGTTTGTATCTCTCGCTTCACTCTCACTCTTTCTCTATTTCTATGTTTTCTCAATATTTTATCTCTCACACAACTCTATTTCTCTATCTCTCTCCTTTCTCTCAATATATGTATCTCTCGCTCCACACACACACACACACACACGCACGCACGCACGCACGCACGCACACACACGCACACACACACACACACACACACACTCTCTCTCTCTCTCTCTCTCTCTCTCTCTCTCTCTATTTTCTCTCAATATTTTTATCTCTTGCTCCACCAAATTTCTCTTTCTCTCTCCGTTCTCTCAATATTTTTATCTCTCGCTCCACTCTGTTTCTCTCTCACGTCTCTCAATATCTTTATCTCTCGCTCCACTCTGTTTCTCTCTCATGTCTCTCAGTAATTTTACTCTCACTCTCCCCTCCCCCCTCTCTCTATTTCGACCGTCTGTCAACATGTTTATCTCTCACTTCCATCTATTTATTTCTGTCCCCTGCTCACACACTACAACTATTTCAAGACGTTATGATTAACCCCAGGTTGACTGTTTATTCAATTTTACGATACGAGTTTGCTATTGCTCTCTGAAAAGTAGTCAACGTTTAAGTCCAACTTAATGCCAGTGTAGGAGTTGAACCATCTACCTCGCCATCAAGGCACCGGAAGTTTAAGAGCGAGGGCTCTTATCCTTTCGGTAACGTCAACATCACACACGTATATATATATATAATTGTACAGTATTAGTAGCCGCTGTCGCACAGTGGCTAGCACATTTGCCTGCCGGCGCGGTGGCTATATGTTCGAATCCGCACTGAGGCAGATTATTACACATTTACCCGGGCTCACCAGTCGATTAAGCCTAAAATAGGCACCTGCAAACGCCCTGGGAAGTAAAAGCCATCTGTGAGATATTGACCACGTCACACATTATGACGATTGGTCTGTAACATATGGGGATAGCACAATACACACAATACACATCAAGCTGTGTATGCGCATCTGTTCCTGTTTCCTTTTTATTACATATTCATTTCCTATTGTGGCATTCCTGATGTGGGACTATTCCACTAGGAGTTTTAAGGATAGAAGAAGACGAATAATAATGTTAATAATAATAATAATAATAATAATAATAATAATAATAATAATAATAATAATAATAAGAAGAAGAAGAAGAAGAAGAAGACGATGAAGAAGAAGAAGCAGAAGAGGACAGTGACGAAATAGACGAAAAAGAAGAGATAGTATAAGAACGAACGAACGAAAGAACTTTATTTTCACGGGATTAAGAATTGGGCACGCAGGACCGTCTGACAATTCTGCACTTATTATCTCACTGGTCTCGTATATTATTTCATTTCCGAAGAAGAGGAAAAAGAAAAGAGGAAAAAAAAAAGAAACGGGGAAGAAGAAGAAGAAGAAGAAGAAGAAGAAGAAGAAGAAGAAGAAGAAGAAGAAGTAAAAAAAAAAGAAGAATCCACCATCGTTAAGCGAGTTGAGGGCAGGAGAGCAAGAGGAAGACAGTGATACAAGTGGAAAGGTATCATCAAGCGATGGATGGACATCAGTCTGTCAGAGTGTACAACCAGGATGAGAGACAGTGTATTAGAAATCCATTATAGCCAACCTTCACTGTGGAGACGACACCTCATTGATAGATCCAGACATCAGAATGTCGTAAAATAAAATGAGACTAGAAAGTTAGGAGTTCACTAAGCAAAGACAGAAAAGGGAAGGTAAGAAAAAAAAAAATCTTAAAAAAAGCGAAGAAAATAACATACAAAAGAAGAGAACAAGGAAATATCAGTCGAAAGACTATATAACACCGTCCTCGTAGATTTATCAACACTTCACAGACTCATAGGCATAGCGTGAACAAATTAATAATAATAATAATAATAAAAGCTTTTCGTTAATGTATTCGACAAGCAATTAAAAGATTGTTCAACTATATTGAGCGTTAGCAATTAGGCGGTTCCAGCCGGTTTTGTGCAAACAGAAAAAGTTCATGTTATATTTGAAATTACCGTGGGGATAACAAATGTTCCACATCCGAACATTACCTGTGATTATGTGTTTTAAATGTGTCAGCTGAAGGATTAATCATTTATTCAATTCATATGATATATAACTCTTCAGTATGCACCTACGTAATGCAACGTATTATGCCAGGCAATAAATCGTTCAACATATTGTTTATGGCTTCTATGTTTAAAAGGAACAAGGAAAGGCGGGGAAATTAATAGAGGTAATTGAAAAATAAAGCTTAACAAACTGTAATGACAAGATAAGTCTACAGGGCATACTAAAAATTTACTATCCTGCACGAGTTAAATCATCTCAAGTTAAGAAAAAAAGTCGTGTCAATAATTTTTATCCGACAGGAAATACTGGAAGCCAGGCCGGTCTTCTTCAAGTTTTCTTAAGAGAACAAGGCACGTCAGACCTAGGTAAGATAACGCAGCGCGCCACCCACACCAGACAGAACTTGCTCGCGGGATACAACATCCAGCGTGGTTTATTCTATCATTTATATGTTCCCGAAGTTATCCGCGGCGACTATTATTTGTTTGGTTTTCACAGTCTAGTTGGTTTGTTAGTGTTTGGAGTATGTACACTTCAGTTTGTGTACCCGCGTGTAAGTAGGGAAACAATTTCACATATAGGACGTAATTGTGTTGGTCTCTAAGTTGTATAAAGCTACCTTCTAATGTAGACTTCAGTACAGTAACGTAGGATTATTCGAATTTGCACCATCTGCGGTTTATATTTTCAGTTCACAGTGGAGTGTAGCGCAGTGTGAGAACAACACACCGCCGATTAAAGATAAGGTAAGTTACAGTGCATGTGGGCATCTGACAATCTCTGTCTCTGAGTAGCTAAGTGTGTGTGTGTGTGTGTGTGTGTGTGTGTGTGTGTGTGTAAGCACGTACATACTACGCACGATGTTGCGTAATATATACTCGTATATAAGTACATGCAGCTCCGTGGTGAAGAGATTACGGACGCAATTCGTAATCCTGAATTCCGCGTTCGAAACACAGCTGTGTTGGTTATTAAAAAGAAATGAAATGGTAGGGGTGCCGGTCGTTCAGAAAGCGATGGCAAACCACTGTACGTAAACTTGCCCTGGAATCACGAACAACCAAAAAATGCTAAACTAACTTAAAAAAAAACCAAACATACAAGCGTCTGTCTGTCTGTCTGTTTGTGCGTGTGGTTGAATTGGATGGGTGGATGGAGGCCTGCTTGAAAGTCTGCCTGCCTGCCTGCCTGCCTGCCTGCCTGCCTGCCTGTCTGCCTGTCTGCCTGTCTGTCTGTCTGTCTGTCTGTCTGTCTGTCTGTCGTGTGAATATGTATGTTAATGTGTGTAGGTAGATACGTACATGTGTAATTATGTAGGCAGATAGTTAAGTAGATAGAAAGGTATGTCGGTGTGCAGGTGAGTAGGTAGGTTAGATGGTAGATACGTAGTTATGTAGGTACCTAAAGATGGATCGATAAACAGTACACAGCGATCCCCATTTCTATAGTGATAAAATGTTAACACTGCTGGCAACAGTGATGCTTAAAGTGTCAATTTCAGAAGTAAGTTAACTGAACATGAAACAAGCTATCGAGAAAAGAAATGGGTACCTATAGTTAATGAAACTTTGACTGAGCCTGTTGTGTATGTACCCATCAACAATCATGAAATACTAACAAGAAGATAAGCGGCGATAGTGTAGTGGCTAGACGCTCACCTGTCGGACTGATGGTCTTGGGTTCGATCCGCATCGCGGCGTATTGCAATTTTAAAAATTGACGTAGGCTTCCAGGTTAACCCAGCCTAAAATAGGTACCAGGACATGCCTTGGGAAGTGAAGATGGCCGGGGTAATACTGACTACATTACCGGTTGAGTACTTTTAGTTATTACAAATATGTGTCTATCGCTTTATACATTTAGTCCGTACAAATATATGTCTATCGCTTTATACCAATGCCGAAACCTTCAGGCGACCTTTACTGTCTATACTTTGTAACAAGAGGAACACGTGCTATATAGGTAGACAAATTCAATAGACGGAGACAGTTAAATTCATGCAAGAGACAACATTGCAGATATAGACATATTTCAAGCGAACGAAAGAAGAAGAAGAATAGACGGAGAAGGAAGGAAATGCCTTAGGTGGTGCGCCCTGGAGAGGTAGAACAGGGGCTGCTGAACGCTCAGTATAGCCGAATGTGGATGCGGAAAATATTTAATGAATGGAGTAATATCTAGTAAAACTGGAAATGAAAAGTGAGTTGGATGAAAGAAATAAAGAGGCAAGTGAAATATTTCGGCCATGTTAAATGACACAACACTCATATAAAAACCATACTGGAGGTTAAAGCTGAAGGTAGGCGAACAAGTGGTAGTCAACGATACAAGTGGGAAGATAATATCAAGAGATGGACGAACAGCAATTTGACAGAATGTACAGGAAAGGTGAAAGACAGACAGTGTTGGAGATCCATTGCAGATAATCTTTACTGTGGAGACGAGACCTGATTGATTATTTGAATATCTAGTACGCAACTAGCTGTCATTACCTTGTGCTGGTAGCGCAGACGATTATGTACCTCCCTAGCCATGGCCAAAGTATAACTTTTGCAGCACTTAAGATTTTGATGCTCCTCTCTCTCTCTCTCTCTCTCTCTCTCTCTCTCTCTCTCTCTCTCTCTCTCTCTCTTTCTCTCTCTCTCTCGCTCTTTCTCTCTCTCAATCAAAACACCGTCCCGATGTGAATCCGAACCCATGACAACCCCATAAACGCCGGGACGGCGTCTAGACACTACGCCACCATAGTCCCCCATTTCACTACTTATTGGTTCTGAAGGGTTGTTAGGATACAAATACGCCGCGTTGTTGTTTACTAATGGGGAATGCAAGTTAAGATCAATTAATAGAGAAGAGTCTGTAATTAAAAAAACCTTTAGCATGTCAACAATATCGATGGGCTGGCGGGAGAGATGAAGAGTTAGCCAACTTAACCCCTGGATAGATCACCGTGCATGTCTGGTATAGACGCCTTTGAGGACACGTGATGCCGGCAACAAACAAGATTTATCATGACTGATAATAATTGTTGTTGGAAACGTTAGTGATCCTTGTCAAAACGATTGAACACAGAACATAACTGGGTGAACCGTATCAATGAGGTTAGCTCTGGCTCAGCAAAATAGATCCTTCATAGACAATAATAATAGTGAATGCTGGGGAAATAAAATACACAATTTTAGTAAACCGTTTCGTGTCATAGTGTCTAGTTGCAGGCTAGCCGAAAGATGAAGCGAGTTTTACTGTATAATTGTAGACTATTGACGAAAGATGAACGGGATTTTAAACAAACTTACCATCAGAACAAACCATTCAGACGTTTTTCTAGGGTCTAAGTATTTATGCAAGTTTAAGTAATGTAGAGAATTGGCTGGCTGAGTGGGGCACTGGTCTCTGACATGTGTATACACAGGTTATATAAAAGGTGTAATTATTATCAGTAGCAAAACAAACATTTTAAAAATGAGATTTACATGCGAGAAGATCGACTTCATTACATTGTGTTTTATCCGGGTCTCTTTCCACAAGACGGCCGACCTAAAGCATCGCACAAAGCCCGCAGCTCGTGCTACATCGACGACCCCCAGGAGTCTCCGAGAAAAGCGCAGCCGTGAACGGCACCCCATTTCACAACTTATTTGACTACAACATAATTAACAACATGTCAATGAAGGGTGTAAAGGGGAGACATATCTGAAGGGTTGTTAGGATACAAGTACGCAGCGTGGTCGTTTACTAATGGGGAAAACAAGCTAAGATCACTTAGTACTGGAGAACTATAATAAAACATACGTTTAGCATGTCGACAATATCGATGGGCTGGCGGGAGAGATGAAGAGTTAGCTAACCTGACCCCTGGATAGATCTAGTGCATCTTAGTGGATATCTGTTCTAAAGCCTTTGTGGAAGCGGCATGCCGGCAACAAACAAGATTTATCGCTACTGATAACAACAGTGGATCGAAACACTAGTGATCCTAATTATAAACGGTTGAACACTGAATAAGATTGGGTGAATCTTAGGTGCAGCTATAGAGTGGGGGGGGGGGGGGTCTCCGTAGCGAAATAGTCAAGCCACCTGACTCGGGCTCAGAAGGTTGTGGGTTCAATTCCAAGCCGCGTCCTTCGGTTCACGAGTACACTTTGTTCGCAGACTCCTGGGGGAACTCGCCGCTGGAGCTACGGAGTTGGTGTTTTGTGCGACGCTTTCGACAGTTCGCTGCGGAAAGAGACTGAGCCATATGTGACAAAAAGCCGGAGCAATGAAGTCGACCCTGTCAACTTTTAAGCGACTTTTTAGGCAGCTTAGTGAACCGTTTCGTGTCATAGCATCTAGCTGTAGGGTGTACACCTTGGCTGAGAATGTTCGGCCCGCAAAATCATTTGGTCTAGCTCTGCCAAGGCAACCGCAGGCGGGACTCAAATTTCAATAAATCTAGAAGCCTTATAAACAATCATCAATAAATCTAGCAGCAACACAATCGATACCAGCTAACTTCACACGCCTAACCAAAGAGAAGCAGTTCCAGTCATCACATTAAGGCCGAGTTAATTAAATGTTGGACCAAATATAGCAGGCACAGTTTTAAGTTGATATTTTTGTATGACCCACAAATGATGCTATAAATATAAATAACCAAATGGCTCTTGCACACAAAAAAAAAAGGTTACCACCGCAGGGGTGATAGATGAACAATAAAAAATAATTTTACTGTGTAAATGAAGGCTATAAACGAAAGATGAAGGGCATTTTATGCATAACCTCGTAGAAATATACCTGAGAAAATAAAATGTGCATGGCATGTAAGAAGCCATGAATGTCTGATAAATATAATTATGAACGAAAGTTATCAGGAAAGCGAAGAAGAGAAAGATCAAGATGTAGATGGATTCAAGATGTGATAACTTAGACATGATAGTTTCTAAAGCAGGCATTCTGATCTATAACAGAGATCTGGACATCTAATCCATGACAGAGATCTAGACATCTGGTCTATGATAGAGATATGGACATCTGGTCTAAGACAGAGATCTGGACATCTAATCTATGACAGATATCCAGACATCTGGTCTATGATAGAGATATGGACATCTGGTCTAAGACAGAGATCTGGACATCTAATCTATGACAGATATCTAGACATCTGGTCTATGATAGAGATATGGACATCTGGTCTAAGACAGAGATCTGGACATCTGGTCTATGATAGAGATCTGGACATCTGGTTTATGATAGAGATATGGACATCTGATCTATGACATAGATCTGGACATCTGATCTATGACAGAGATCTAGACATCTGGTCTATGATAGAGATATGGACATCTGGTCTAAGACAGGGATCTGGACATCTGGTCTATGATAGAGATCTGGGCATCTGATCTATGACAGAGATCTGGACATCTGATCTATGACAGATCAGGACATCTGGTCTATGACAGAGATCTAGACATCTGATCTATGACAGAGATCTGGACATCTGATCTATGACAGAGATCTGGACATCTGATCTATAACAGAGATCTGGACATCTGATCTATGATCGTAAACTGATTAGAGTCATTAGATGTAGACAGTCAAAATGCTTTGAGCATGTTATGAAAACAAATGGCTTGGAGAACTTGGTGACAACTGGCAAGATCACAGGGAAGAGACCAAGGGGAAGACCGAGAAGTAAATACCTGGATGGCTTGGCTACGTGGCATGGTCGAGACAGGAACACGGAGCGGATCCACGACTCTGGTAATCGAGTGAGATGGCAGAACATGACCGCCCACGCTTATCGGCCTGGCACATGATGAATGGTCTGTGACAGAGATATGGACATTTGGTCGAACACAGAGACTGACATCTGGTCTATGACACAGATCTGGATATTTGGTCTAACACAGAGATCTGGACATCTAATATATGACAGAGAACTGGACATCTGATTAATGACGGAGATCTGAAAATCTGTTCTATGACAGAGATCTGGACATCTGATCTATGACAGAGATCTGGACATCTGGTCTATGACAGAGATCTGAAAATCTGGTCTATGACAGAGGTCTGAACATCTGGTCTATACAGAGATCTGGACATCTGATCTATGACAGAGATCTGGACATCTGGTTTATGACAGAAATCTGAACATCTGGTCTGAGTCAGATATCTGGATATCTGGCCTATGAGAGGATCTGGACACCTTTTCTATGACAGAAATCTGCACACCTGGTCTATGACAGAGATCTGGACATCTGATCTATGACAGAGATCTGAACATCTGGTCTATGACATAGATCTGGACATCTGGTCTATGACATAGATCTGGACATCTGGTCTATGACATAGATCTGGACATCTGGTCTATGACATAGATCTGGACGTCTGGTTAATGACCTGCAAAATGAGAGACATTTCGGAAGAATTACGAAGGAGAGCTTCTGTACAGGACAGGCCACTGATGGTGGTGGTGGTGGTGGTGGTGGTGGTGGTGGTGGTGGTGTTGGTGGTGGTGGTGGTGGTGGTGGTGGTGGTGGTGGTGGTGAACTGTAAGCTATAGAAGACAGCTGAAGGGAGGTTTTAACAAAGCCTACTGTCAGAAAAACTATTCACACGTCAATCTAAATGTCAATAAATTGTAGTTCAACAATTTCCTTTTCTGTTTCTCTTCGTTCTTCTTTCGATGGGACTTCAACATGCATTTTTGTATAACAATTTCTTCCTCTAAACAGATTCAATACAAGGTCAATGGTTTTGTCTATTCATGGGTAGGTTTACCTTCCCTAACAATTACGCCAGGGCTGTGATCGTACGGTCTACTTTTTGCGGCGATTACCAACCGATGTGGAAATTTTAACGCGAACACCTTACACACAGAACCTCGAGTTTTTTTGCCATTCCGAAGAGGCGAAAAATCTAATCACACTACCCGGGAAGGTTAACCCGGCCAACAAACGCCCGCAGAAGTCAGATGTGTCGGCCTAAAGGCACAGTATCGCAGCTCCGCTGTAAACAGGCACATCGTAATCACATCCGAAAAAGACTCCGGATTAACGCAGAAGAAGAAGAAGACAATAACACTACCAGATCAGGGGGATGAGTGGTATCATTAGATACCAATGATTTTTGGAAACATTCCCCGCCTTATGCAGGAACCTTTCGAAGATTCCAATAATGTAGAGCAGGGGTGTCAAACTCTGTCGCTCAGCGGGCCAAAAAGCAAATCACACGTAAGGCCAAACAGGATAAACATTCAATAATCAGAAAAATTAACATTTTTTTAAACATTAATGTAAATTAAAACACAAAAAAGTTTTAATAATAAAAAATCATTGGTGTATACATTTTAACTCTTATGTCAATCTGTCAAAGCACGATGTTTGGCATATTTTCTTGGCTACAAGTTCGTTTATGTTGGGAGTAATGTTCTGTGTCATTGAGATTCATCAGTGAGACGACTGCTGTGAGATGTTTTGTTAATATTCATCACAGAAAATAGCTACCCACACATATATGTGCTACCAAACATGCTCAAGGTTCGAGCCGCATGTAGACGAAGCCGGGGCATCTCTTCAGGAATGAAACGAATGAACTGTGCAGGCCCCACAGTGTCGTACTTTGCCTTTAGTGTCCCATTACACTGCAGCTCTATTAACTCCATCTGGAAATTTACATGTGCAGTTTCCACATGGTTACAACACTTTCTCTCTGTAATCCCGTTTATCACGCAGAGTCTCGTAGCGGAGCGAGAACTGAGGCGGTTCGACCCCCGCTCGTGACTTGCGGGATACTGAGCCGGCGCTCAGAAAACAATGGCAAACTACTGAGCGTAATCTTGCCAAGAGATCAACATACAGCTGAAAGATGCTGGTGTTGACAGCTAAGTCCTGTAAAGGATATGCTAAAAAAAAAAAAAAAAAAAAAAAAAAAAAAAAGTTTCCACATATAATGCAAATGGATTACGAAACAGCTCGAAATTACGTTTCTGTGCTTCAAAGTCACTAAAGTGCTGTGTGAACTCGGCGCGAAGTAAGCTAAGTTTTTCAGCAAAGTGTGCTTTGGGAAACACCATAGCGTTGACTTGGTTTAACATTGCTTGGCAACAAGAAAAGTAAGACAGGCTGCATTGGTGCATTTGTGTCTCCCATAAGCGCAGCTTCACTTAAAATGCCCTCACTGCATCATACATATCAGTGATAAAATAATCTCGTCCCTGGAGCTGCAGGTTCAAGTCGTTGAGATGAGTGTTTATATCAGACAGAAGCGCCAACTCATATTATCACTTTTAATCCCGAAAAAAACTGTGGCATCTTTTCCTATACTGCCCATGCATTGACAGATTTCCTCGATCAGCTGGAAAAATCTACTAAGAACTTTTCTCCCACTTAGCCACCGCACCTCTGTATGATAAGGCATGTCACTGAACATCGACTCTATTTCCTGCAAACAAGACTGAAACTGGTGGTGATTTAAACCTCTGGCTCTGTTAAAGCTGACGGTTTGTGTTACTATGCGCATTACATCTTCCATGCTAAGGACTTTACCACTCGGCGATCCTTGGTGTATGATGCAGTGATATGCTATCAATTCACCAGTACAGTTCTCCTGCATCTTTAACTGCACCCTTCCAACTAGTCCACTTTATTTTGTTGGAAATACATCGTCAGTGCTCTATCGGTTGTCAGTCCAACCAGTTTGTCCCAAGGCAGGTTCATGTTGGTTAAACTTTGACATACGTTGTCAAAAATGTCTTTTCCTGTCGTTGTCCCATGCATGGATTTCGTGTCCAATATTTCTTCTGTAACATTCAAACTGGAGTCCACTCCACGGATGAAGATGGCGAGCTGTGCAGTGTCAGTCGTGTCCTTACTTTCATCGACAGCAGGGGAGAATGAAACAAAGTCTTTGCCTTTTTCGATCAGCTGTGTTTTCACATCAGTGGCCATCTCACAAACCCGATCAACAACCGTATTTCTGCCAAGGTTTACCTTTGCAAACATCCGCTTGTTTTTCAACATGTAGCGCTTCAGAAACTCTCCTTCTATAAATGGTAGGCCTGATTTTGCGATCTCCTCCGCCACAATAAAACTTGCTTTCACAGCAGCTTCAGTTTGTGATTTTGCTTTGGTGAAAAACATCTGCTGTGATGTTAGATGCCTCTTCAATTCTTCTACCTTATGTAGCTTCTGCTCTGCATTCAGGCTGTTTAACTTGTCTTGATTTTTAGTCTCGTAATGCCGTCTCAGATTATATTCTTTGATCACAGCCACATTATCTCCACAAATTAGACACACAGGTTTACCGCCAATATCAGTAAACATATATTCAGCCTCCCAGCGGCTTTGAAAGGCTCTGTTTTCAGAATCAACCTTTCACTTGGTCATTTTAAAGGCTAGCTTTGATTTAAAAAAAGATTGTGCATCTACCGACAGACGCTTGATTGATATCAGTTTAGCCATAGTGGGAAAAGGTGATATAATATCCGAGCACTACACTACATTCATTTCTTATGTGCCAATCCAAAACGAGTAACTGAACGTTGCTAGGTCACTATAACGACGGACATCCACTCACTACACAACTTTTATTTGCGCTTATTCTAATCGAAGCAAGAACGGTCTCAGGTAGCCTATCATTCGACAAGGCTGCTAATTAGGGAATTTGATTTACACTTTATATCGTGGTCATGAAAAATATATTTGCCTAAAATTCTCTCTCGGTCCGAATATAATTTTTACGTCAGTTCAGACCTTTCGGGCCTGATATGATTGTACGCCGGGCCTGATGTGGCCCGCGGGCCTTGCGTTTGACACATGTGAAGTAGAGGGTTGACTGAAAGAGTGGGACGCCAGTCTTTGACATCTAATTACATGGCCTATGTAAGGGTATAATTTCTATGGGCGGTAAAGTGAAATAGCACACACAGTAACATAACAATGGCAGATGCAAGTTTTCTCCTCAAACGAGACGAACAGGCATAGTCAATACGTACAGCGAGGCATTGATCGAGAAAAGGATGTGGAGGTTTAGCAAAATACTAACTACACTGCAGCTGAGATGAGTAAGCTGTGGGCAAGATAGCAACAAGAGCGCGTGAAAGAACCAGATAAATGAAGCCGAGGTTTTGACAAACCACTTTTGTGTGCATGTATGTGTGTCGCTATGTGTGTGCGTGTGTTTTGCTATGTGTGTGTGCGCGTGTGTGTGTGTGTGTGTACGCGCCTTGCATATTGTGATATATCAGGGAGGAATAGACTGTATGTATGTGTTTATGTGCGTGCTCACGCGGGTGCGTTGCATATTGTAACATTTCAGAGAAGAATATATCGATGCATTACAAATTTCTACCACTTGCAAGAGATAGCAACTGTGGCATCTATATACTGCGCTTGCCTACAAAGGTAATTCATTCATTCATTCATTCATTCATTCATTCATTCATTCATTCATTCATTCATTCATTCATTCATTCATTCATTCATTCATTCAGTAGCATGTCCTTTGCAGAACTTCGCTCTCATAACAACCTTCCGGAAAACTTCTCGATCACAAGCAAGATGTCCCGCGTCCGATACACCCATCTGGAGATCATCCGCCGCATCTTGCACCCATCTTCTCTTTGGCCTTCCTCTTCCTCTCTTCCCAGGCATTTACCCCTCCATTATTGTTCTCTCCAAACTCTCATGACGTTTCAAGTAGCCAACCCTCTTCAATATTCAGCTCTTGAAGTATGGATGCATTTGTTCTTTTCTTTACCCAAGATATTCTTAGAACCCGTCTATAACATTTATATTCAAAGGCATTTATTTATGCACTGTTCAGCTTGTTTAGTAAGTATCCAGGTCTCAAAGGCGTATGTTGCAATGGGAAAGATGCATGCTCTTAAAAATATAATTTTTGTAGTCCCATCTGTCCCACTCCATAATTTATTCAGTTGTTTTAGTCTTTGAAGTGCAATTGATAATCGTCGTGTAATTTCTTTCATTGTGTCACTGTTGTTGGTAATCAATTATCCAAGTTAAAAGGCAATAATTTGGGTTAAATCCCCAACAGAAGTAAGATAATAGTTCCCCACCAGTATGGATCTGTGGTCGACTCAGCCTCGTAAATATAGATACCAGACGGTTTAAATGAATTTTCTAGTATTTCTCTGGGAAGGAGAGGATACAAAAGGTAACTGGCTACCAAACCTCATACGTCGTGGCCTAGAAATAGATTTAACAATTGACACGTCAACGGCAGTGTCTGTTATGGCACTAGCATTACAACAAATGTTGCATGTCCTTTGCAGGATGTTGCGATCAACCCCAGGATTGATGTTCTAGGCAATTTTACGTTCAGTGGTTTGCTCTGTGGCGAAGGAGGTACGGAAGCAACTGGTAAACGCGCATACCGCGTTTGAAACACAGCTGTGGGCGATTTGGCAGCAGACTCCCCTTGCGTTGGTTTTATAAAATGGTATGAATGCCGGTCGTCCAGAAGGCAATGGCAAACTACTGAACGTAAATTTGACAAGAGATCTAAACAACCAGAACAAATACTGGGGTTGAATGCAACGTCCTGTAAAGTATTTGCAACTAACTTTTTAAAAGTTTGCAGTTACCTTTATCGTAGTCCAAATTAATTCCAGCGTAGGGATTAAATCCCCAACCTGGCTCTCTGCGCACAAGAAGTTTAAGACCGTGTGCTCTTATCCTTTCAGCCACACCAACGTCTTTGGACCAGCATACTACTTGTTTTACCTTTAACTAATTGGAATGTTCTGTGACTTTACTCCCATGGTATTGTTCTCTATTAGAATACAGTTTATTGCGAATGTTCTTGTCCGATTTAAGTAAAATATCAGATCTGCATTAGATTGGAGGATCTGTTGATGGAAGTATACAGCTTTCTTTAATTCTTTTCTGTGCCGTACACCATCATCATTGTATAAGGTAAGGTAAGGTAAGTAATATACCACTTTACATGTTTTAACTGATTCAGTGCCAAACAAAAAGTAGGACTGGACCAAACATCGGTACACAATCAAACAAATAAGTATTATACTGTATATCTCCGTTCACTGAGCATTGAAATTGCATAAGACACCACAAAACAAAACAAATAACACGATGACCCTAGTACAGCGATATATCGTCCTTGTTCCGGAGGTTACATTGGGCGATATATAGGGTGTATTTTTAATGACTGTGGAGTGTTTGAAAATATTGCCGTTCCAAGTTTTGAACTTACCTTTTATGTTGTTTGAACTCCACAGAGGGTAAATACAAAGCTTGGAACGGCAATATTTTCAAAAACCCCACAGTCATTAAAAATACACCCTATATAGGGGTATTCCGGCATTGAATAAGTTAAGGCGTGTTTGGCACACGGTGCTAGACCTATGTATCTGTAAATCAATCGACACCCGAGGCTAATGAGGTCAATATCAAATGGGCCAACTGCACTTCACAAGCCATGTCCTGGAAATCATTTTATACTGGGTTGACCTTAGAGTTCAGGTGAAGCGTTAAAAATGCTCCTCGATGCAAATTCGAATCGATTGCTTACAGGCTGGCAGGCAAGCTTCTAAACACTACTCTACTCTGCTCCTACCATCATCATGTGCTATGCTGATAAGCTTGGGGGAAGTAAGCACTTGACACAATCATCAGAATCTGGAATCAGGACTAGCAATGTCCAGATTACTGACGCCAGAAGCGGTTTCTCGTCATAGATTGTGTTCAGCAGCGTTGCGACCTGGTCTATTCTATATTTACCGTTACATTGATTATTCACGAGTGTTGCTTTCTTTACCTGGCGTCTTGTCGGATTTCATATGGTTATAAAAATTTTGAAGTTCTATTTTCAAAACTAGCTGTCTTCCATTGTGTTTGAACATATCAAAATATTCCTCACTCGAATCGTTGTACAGGTCTTTCTCATACATACACATTACTTAAAAATAATAATTCTCTGGGCAAATAGAAGTTATAGTAACAATCAAGACAGATTGGGTTACAGTGTCACCATGCAGGAAAGAATAAGTTAAAGCGATACGAAGGAACTAGTTGGGTAATGTTTAACTGATAAGAGCAAGCCAACATTCAATGTTTGATGTTTTGTTTGGCATAGAAGTTGAAAGAAACCTACTGTAGTGATGACTGACCCATTGCTCTAGAGTTGAGCTGAGCTGAGTTGAGTTGAGCTAAGAACCGACATCACTACACTCATGGCATTCGTATACACGCTCCGTCCCCTGGTTCAACAGCCAGCGAAGAGTTCACTATTAATCGTTCCCATCGCTATCTGAATGAAAGTTCTCCTGGACTTCTCTCTCAGTTTTGATATTATTTCAGAACCCCTGCCGATCCCCCGCCAAATCATTTTTCCACATGCGGGTTCTCAGTCTGTTCTACCGCTTTCTCCATCTGCTCCCACAGGCGCACAACCACCTCTCCCTTTTCCGTAGGTAATCTACCACCAAGCGGTGCATTACCTGCCATCCTATCAGCCTGTCCATTCCCCCGCGCTCCCGCATTGCCAGGGCAAAAAATCCATACATTTATCACAATCTGTGATCTCTGAAGCGAGGAAAGCCATTCCATACGAAACATTCCTTTCTCCACCTTACTGATCATACTCCTTGAAACCGTAGTGAATGCATTGTGTGTTGAAGCAATCTCCTCTAACCATCGGATAGCCACTGTTACTGCTTTCACCTCCATCCTCATGCCGGAGGTTGCAGTATCATATGCCAGACTCTTCTTTGTCAAATATCGTCCATTAGCCTTCGCGATGAAACCTTAACCATTACGTCTCTCTCACCAATGACGCATCGGTGTAGATCACTATGTCACCTTGATGTGTGTTACTCTGGACCAGTTGTTGAACCTCATACTCTGTGCCGCCCGCCGCCCATTCTCTGCCATCACGACCCAGTGTTACTATTACATTGTGCCAGTCCGACATGTCTTCCGGTACTTTAACCCACTCTTTTTCACGATTGATGGTCTGGATTTGATCTAAAGTGAAATGATGATGGCACCGAAAGTTACTGCTATGTGTCCCAATTTATGACAACACGGTAAAGCATCAACACCAGAACCGATTCCTTTCATTCTTCTAGCCCACAATTAATAATGTTCACAGAAAAAACTGCATGCCAGCGAAAACTCACAATCAGCAATGAAGAAATGTATAATGGCACACACTTTGAATATCTTAGTATATAATCAACATATTGCCAAGTATTAGTCAGATATGAATAAGCTACTGTATAACAATAGACAGTACTACCTGCTTTCTGTTACTGCAGAATGTTGGACTGTGCTCACCAAACCCGACATCCCTCATTGTGCTAACGGCTTCTTCCGGAGGAGCGCAACTGGGAGGATACAGGCCTTATTGTCGTGTCCTCCTTTAAAGTGTCGTCCCTGGAATGAGGAGAGTCAACACCCACATTATAATATTTTTCTTTCCTATCAATATCCTGGAGAATCCACCAGCTTCCGTCCAACACACCCCATCAGCCCGTGGACACCTTTTCCTATCACTCTCTCACTGTCGTACTATGCCCCCTCTCATACTTCCCCAACGCAACATACTCAACAACTCTTGCTTCTAAAAATTAATAAAGATTAATTTATTAAAAGAAAAGTGTAACGTATATGAGACGTGTATGCGAAGAAAATGTGTGTCGTGTATTATAACATAAATGTATATGTCAGCCCTCAAAGTTCAGGATCATAGTGCACACATCATGGCAAGGATTACACGACATCACACGAGTCAGTACAATAGACCTCACCGAAGTCGTATCCTTCTCTCCAGACATGTCCTCCTCCAGGAGCTCTGATGACCATGAGATCTGAATCCCATGTAAATCTATAATCCGTGGAAAATACTATTATTGTTCCTAACACAACGGTTCCTATTAGTTCTGTATTTTCACTCTTAAACAGTCAATGTATCTAGACAAATATGGCTTGCTTTATTCACTAGATATAGTCTGAAAGTTCTGATTTCCTTGATACGTGGAACAACTACACTTCAATGTTTGGTTTCATCTAATGTGAACATCAGTTCCTACTGATCTAGTTCCTCATGGGCTGAACATCCATCACTTCAGGTGTGTTAACGAGTGGTATTCACTCATGTAGGATACATATACCATTAGGCTCCACCGAGCAATGTGTATTAACTTCTTCCGTTGCGAAAGTTGCTGGCCCATCTCTCTACATCATAATTTATCCGGGATCGGATTTTTCATTGGTTCCGGGTTCTTCATTCCAACCAGAGGAACCTTAGGCAACACCGCAGTTAGATCCAATTACATCCACTCTTGCCATGACAGGCACGTGTAAAATTAAATTAACTCAATTCGCACACGGTAGACATTTTCCAATCAAAACCGCAGTGCCGAAGCACGTCCGCTAAAATCCAAGGTTTGAGTTCAACTCTCCTCCAATCATGGTTTTTGGCAAAACCTAAAATTGGTCACGTGACGGTATTCTTCCTGTCCACACAGGTGTTATTTGGACATATCATCCATTGTCAAGAATCCATTTTCCCTGGCTTAGTCACTGTCAGAGTTGTCATCAGTTGTTTTGACTCCCACAACAAACCAGCGAGTTACCGTATGATACAACAACGGGTTTCCCCAACAAGCTGCCAATCTTCTTGATGTCCGGAAACTATAAATTGACAGACGGACTGTTTTCTTCCGAGCTGAGTACTTCCGCTTCCAATCCGACCTGTTAATAAACTGTCAAAGCGATGTATGATTCAGCTCACCCACTTCCCCTACACATCTGCAGCTGTTAACTTTGCCCGACCTGTGAAGGCTGACATCCGATTGTAACCAGGATCTGACGGGCTCTATCTGTATTCGAATGTTGATAGACTGTCAAAGCGATGCAGGGATTTGTCTCACTCACCACCGAATGTTCCCAATCCGTCGACCAGATGTACACGTGCAGCTACAAATATTGTCCTGGGATTTTGACATTCGATTTGTTTTTTTTTCTGTTAGTTAAAATAGTTGTCGCTGGCGGATAGTCCGTTTAATCAGAAAGCCTCTATAATAATCAACTGGTTAAACGCAAGGTTTTATTTTGTGACACTTATCCTAATGCGAGGAAATGCAATCTAAAGATGAAATGTCATTAAAGGGTAGACCAGACGCTAAGCCGTGGTTGGCAACTGGTCCGACAGACGGACAGCAAGAGCATTGCTTTGCTGGTCCAACAGCTTCTGCAGCTTGTCTTATTTCAGATGTATTGGTGATACCTTTCCTCTGGGGTAAACTATACAGGCCGAGAGAGGGATCATGCTGCTTGGGCAACACATGGTCTCTACAGTTTAGCCTAGGTTTTGTGCTATGGATAGATATAACTCCATCCCTGGTCCCCATTATGGGCTGTAGTTATTGTACATGTTTTTAATGCACGGCGTAACAAACTATCGTTTGTCAAGACGGCAAGGTGCCAAAAGATGACGAAATAATCAACAACGGGACCTATCCAGTAGAAATCAAACGGAAATGCAGCGGTTAAACATTGTTAAGATTCCACCCAATGGCACAATAATAGCAAACAAATTAAAATGAAATTCTAGAGAACATAACTCGTTCTTGTAGTAACGTACGAATGCAAATCACGAACCATTTCGCAATAACTTAAAAAAGAACATCAGTGCATTTTAACTTAAATGTTACAGACAAAGTACGAGAGCTATTCAGAAAGTAATGCACCACATCGTTTTTCTCAGGAGCTGTGTTTAAAAAAAAGCATGAAATTTATACACAATATACATGGAATGTCATGTAAACATCGGTATTATTCAACAAAATATCCATCAACTTGTAGGGCGTTTTGCTATCGCGAAACAAGTGCATGTATTCTTGGCTTTTACTAGAATTTGACTTGATCATGTAGCCAATTCCTCGCTGCATGTATGCATCACCCATTCATCATTTTAAACCATGTCCCATGGAGTCCGCCTTTAAGTGGACTAGATAGTTGAAAAGTAGAGGGTGCCAAATCGAGACTGTAGGGTGGATGGGGTAGTACAGTTCAACCCAGTTTGGTGATTGTTCCCGTGTTGCCAGACTTGTGTGAGGGCGCGCATTGTCGTGAAAGAAAAGCAGGTCTATGGATTCTTGTGTGGCCGAACTCCGCGAAAACGTTGATTGAATTTGTTTCAATGTCTTAATGTAAGCTTGCGAATTGATTGTCTCTCGGCTTGGCATAACATCCTCTAGAATAACACCTTCTATGCCCCCCCCCCCCCAAAAAAAAAAAAGCGATAATGACCTTTTCAGCTGAAGGAGTTGTCTTGAATTTCTTCGTGGTGATTGCGAATGCTGCCAATCCTTTGATTGTCTTTTTGTCTCAGGTTCAAAATTCTTCTTCTTCTTCTTTCGTTCGCTTGAAATATGTCTATAACTGCAAAGCTGTCTCTTGTATGAATTGAACTGTCTTTTTCAGTTCACACAGCGGTCCATAGAGTTTATCTTCCACTGTCGTCTCTCTAGGCCAGAAGGTTTGCCTAGATATGTTATATTTTGGGCAGTCTTGGAGTATGTGCTCTGCTGTCTGCGATGCCAAACCACATGTGCACATGGCTGTTTCACCAATCTTGAATTTTGTATACATGTGGTTGCGTAATCTATTGTGCCCTGTTCTGAGAAATAATGACTTGTTCTGGTCTATCCATAACGTGGTAGTCATCTTGAGCAGGTTTTGGTGGCTTTCTGACTAATTTGATCATTCTTTTATTTTGGTGGTATGTAACGGGCACATCAGGCTGTTCTTCTTTGGCTCCTTCCTTAGCCAATTGATCAGCTCTGTCGTTTCCGGGTACTCCACAGTGGGATGGTATCCACTGTATGGTGACCTTATGCTGACTGCTAAGTTCAGAAAGTAGTGTCCTTAGTACTGGCAATTTCCCAGACAGGAGCGCCTCGAGTACTGATTTTGCATCTGTCAATAGCACCACAGGTTGTGTACCATTGCTGGTATTTAGTAATTTTTCTGTTGCTATCTTGATTGCCTCAAT
The DNA here is from genome assembly GCA_963921405.1 of Cepaea hortensis. Lineage (NCBI taxonomy): Eukaryota > Metazoa > Mollusca > Gastropoda > Stylommatophora > Helicidae > Cepaea > Cepaea hortensis. Next base: position 49,611,717 of record OY992881.1, read on the forward strand.
TTCAGCATCGTAGTTATGGCAGTACTTTCCTGTCGGTACTCTAGCTGTGTCCCTAGTATTATTTGGGTATTCTATGTACACTCCCGCTCCTCCATTTCGAACAGCATTTTGTGCTGACCCATCTGTGTAGACTCGGATCCAGAGTTCCTGTGGGTATTCTTCATCAAGGAAGCTGAGAGTGGCTGTTCTGCGCTGCACACTGTTCTGTTCTTCCTTGTCAAATATTCCTCTCACTTTTGTCTGGATTTGTAATGATAGTCTATGCTCATCTTTCCATGAAGTTCGCTCTGGAATAGTTGTTAGGGGGATACCAACTGTTGGCAGATCGGTGGTTTCTCTGCAGAGTCGTTTGGCCTGGTGGAATAAACTACTTCTTTTCAACCGCCCCATAGCTAGGTTTTCAAATCTGTTCTTCATAGGGTGGCCTGGCAAGCTGAGGAACTTTTCTGCTTGTATTAGCGTTTTCGTATCTCTGCGCTCACTCAGTGCTTGTGTCCTCCCCATCTTCTCTATTTACACTATAGGTGTTGATCTCATCCCTCCTGTGGTGACTCTAAGTGCTTGATTTTGCACTTTGTCCAGCTCTTGTAGTGTGGTTTTTGATGCCGAACACCACGCAGTTGACCCGTATTCCAGGTGTGGTCGTATGCTCTGTTGATAAACTTTGCTAAGTATTTTCCCACTGCCTCCCCATGTGGTTCCACTTAGCTTTCTCAGGATGGCTATTTTCCTTCTAGCTTTTGCTACTGCTATTTTGATGTGCTTTATCCATGTCAGCCTGCCATCAAATGTTACTCCAAGGTATGTTGGTTCTTTATCTTCTCCTAGGGGTGTTCCATTTATCTGGATGGTCCCTGCCTTTTGTTTTGGAGAGAGGGTAAATAGGGTGGTGCTGCACTTGTCAGTGTTTATGCTGACACATAATCTATTTGCCCATGCAACAAATGTGTCTACAGCTCTTTGTAGTAATCTGGTGGCCACTGATGCATGCTCATTTGTGCTCCATAGAACCAGGTCATCGGCGTACATTGCCGCTTTAATTCCATGCGGCAGATTAGCAACGAGATCATTGATGAAGATTAGAAAAAGTGTGGGGGACAAGACTCCGCCCTGGGGAACACCGTGACGCAGTAGTTCTTTCTTGCTCTTTAGTCCATCTATCTGTACTCGGGCTCTTCTGTTGTGCAAGTATGCTTTCACCCATTTGTACATTCTTCCATTGACTTTGCAGTTTCTCAGTTTATTCATCAGACCTTCTTTCCAGACTTTGTCAAAGGCTTTCTTCAAATCTATCCATGCCGCAAGCACCAGCTTCTTTTCTTGGAATGCATCCTCAATTTCTTGATAGAGGTAGGTTGTCTGATCTTCCGTAGAGTAGCACTGCCTAAAGCCAGCCTGCTGTGGCACAAGGATGTTTTTACTTTCAATGTAACACTGCAGTCTGTGATTGATGATGCGCTCCAGTGTTTTGCAGAGACAGCTGGTGAGGCTAATTGGTCTGTAGCTAGACGCAGTGGAACTATCTTTCCCTGAATTTAGGAGGGGTATCATGATTGCTTCTCTCCAGGCTTGTGGAACACTGCCTAAGGTCCAACTATTATTGAAGATCTGCAACAGCCTTGCTTTGGCCTCTGTTCCTAGGTTCCTGATCATTTCATTGGAGATACCATCAGCTCCTGGTGACTTTCTCATTTTCAGTTTTGATATGGCTAGCTCCAGTTCGCTGATTGTGATGGGTGCCTCCAGAACCTCATGTACTATTTCCTTCTGTCCTGTATGTTGCCGTTTCTCTCGAATCTCTTGTTGTTTCTCTGGACTAATTTTGATATTGTTATCTTGTGCGAATGAGTCCGCAAAATGGTCAGCTGCTTGCTTTCTTGTTAAGATGTTTCCATCTTTATGTAGTGCAATTTTTGAGTTTCTCCCTGTGCCCTCATCATTAAGTTGTTTTATTAGCTTCAACAATTTCCCTGTGTCTCTTTCAAAGTTCAGAGACTCTGTTTTTTCCTGCCAGCTTTTCCGTCTAGCCTGCAGCTTGGCCCTTTGAAATTTGGCTTTTGCATACTGGAATTTATTGTGGTGCTCTTGGCTGGGTGTGGCCTCTGCTTGCTTTCTAATACTTCCACATCATTATGCAACTGTTCCAGTTCACTACTCCAGTAGGGTTTATATTGTTTACGGGCTCCTCTTGGTACTGTTTCTCGCGCTGCCTGTAGTATGCATTTCCCAAACTCTTCAAGTACTTTATTTATGTCTTTCTCAGTGTTCAGGTTTCTAACCAGTATGCTGGTGCGATTCTTGTACATTGCCCAGTCTGCTTTCTTGTAGTTCCACCTCGAGAGGGTGCTGATTTCACTTACAAGCTCATTTTCTACAGTTAGAAAGACTGGCCGATGGTCGCTGCCACCAAGTTGTTTCCCAACAATTCGTGTAATGTTCCACTCCAGGTCTGGTGAATGAAAAGCCAGGTCAGGTGTAGTTGTAGAGTGCCATGATCTCGAGTAGAAAGTATGTGGGTCGGACGGCTTGTTAACAAAGATGAATCTATTCTCATCCTGCCAGTCTTCCAGTCTCTCTCCTCTCTGGTCCATTTGATCATAGCCCCAACTCTGGGAGTGGCTGTTGAAATCGCCACACACAATCATTTTTTCTGTTAATGGTGGTGTGTCCAGTGCCTGTGGGCGGTCACTTGGACAGTAGTAATTGATCAGATGTAGGTCTGTATAGCCTATTTTAAGTTTAAGTGCCTGATACTCAGCCCCTTCCATATAGACTTCAATATGGGAAGCAGTGATGTTATTTTTTACAAGGGTAAGTATCGCACCTTTTCGCCTGTCCTTTCGGTCAGATCGGAAACACTGGTAGCCTCCGATTTTGAAGGCTGTATTTTCGTTGAGGTGAGTTTCTTGCAAGCAACATATGCTTACTTTTTCTTGGTCCAGGATGTTTTCTAATTCTATGTTTTTGTTGCTGACTCCCTCCGCATTCCAGTGCATTATTTTAAGTCTTTGTTTAGTATGGCCAGCTGTCCTATTCTCATGTCCCCTGGCTCCACAGGACATCTGAGAAGGACCTCCAGTAGTTGGGGTTGGACCCTTTCGAGACATAGGGCCCGGCACTGCACCTGCATGGGGGTCCAAAGCAGGGAGAGCACCATAACATTTAGCAGTAGTCGACATATTCCATTTTGCGTAATTGCGTGGCATCCTGATTTCTGTGGTGCGCCTCCTGGCTGGTTGCCTCCGTCTTCAGCACCTTTCCTTTGCTAGAGCAGACTGTGGTCTCACTCGAGTTTAGATGTGTACACACACACACACGTGTCTGCACATGCATGTATTTGTATACACATCTAGAGCACACTGGTTATTTTCCGGCGCCAGATACTCGCCGTCACACCTTCTCCTGTTAGTAGAAACAGTTCCGCCACGTGAAGGCCAGGAGTTGGACTTTTGCTGCATAGGTTATGTATTCACGAGCCATTGGGGTATTTAAGCAAGGTTGGGCGCTCACCCCAACACTGCGCCCCGGCTACATACAGCAACATTTGGAACTAGGTTCAAAATGATGTGCCCAGCTTTCGTCACGATCTTAGCCAAAATGTTCTCTCCATTAGCATTGAAATACTCCAACAATTGAGAAGAAATTGCTTTCCTTTGCAATCGGTGGTCATTTGTGAGACTTCGTGGAACCCATCTTACGCCTTAGAAAATCCGAGAGTTTAAATAACTGCATTTGCACTACCATTGCTGACTGACAGCTGTAAGGCCAATTATTGAGTAGTGATTTGCAAATCAGCAAGAATAATGCCTTCAGAGCATTTACAGATTTCTGCGTTGGTGGCTGCTGCAGGACGTCCACAGCGCTGCCGACCAGCAGCTCCTTATCTCCATTTCTTGATTCTTTTGATTCTCTGAACCCAGCGACCGACTACTGTCGACTGCAAAACTTCCATACACATCAGCTAGACGCTTGAGAATGTTTAAAACCGTTTCCTTTTCTGCAAAGAGAAATTCTACCACAATTCGCTGCTTATAACGAAATGTAATCGTCTGGCGCGATACATGATGATGATAATGTTACCAGTACCAGCATCCCTTGCAGTGCCCTGGGGTACGATGGGAAGCCGCTCTGGAAGTGAGGATAAATAGAGGCGCGTGTCAGTTTCCCGGTCTCTCCAAACCAGACAACCGTGGCCGAAGGAGCGATTATGTAGATCGCTGTAGTATAGAATAGGGAGGCTTTAACCAGCCCTCCCCAGTCACTGGACCAGAGCAGGGAGTCACAAATGCCTCTAGATTTAACCATGACTGGATTGTGTGGCCCACACACGAGGACCGAGGAAATCCATCAAAATGACTGGCAATTTGTAAGCCCACTCTTGGTGAGTTAAATTTATTTAGATAGCTTAATTAAAGATAGGATAGTGGTGCCTTTGCTAGTTTCCAACTGGAAGCTCCAAACTTAACATCCACAGGTTTGAGGTACAATTCGGTGTAGTTCGGTTTATAGTGTTACCTAGATTGAGGAACTCTTCTGTTCCTGAGTGAATAAAAATTTGTATTTATTTTCACAAGTAAAATGGCGATGATCGGCAGAATGACAACAACATGGGTTCGCCTCAATTAGTAACTGTAAAAGTGCTACTCTGCAGATTGGCAGGGATATAGTAAGAAAATTAATACCAGGGGTAGTTGTTGAAGATCCAGGACAAAGGATGTTCTCATACGACGGTGTGTATATTTGTAGGTTTTTAGATTTAAGGTAGCAGACAGTGCAGTACGGTTTGGAAGTAATCAAGTATCGATACCGTACTGTGTTTGGTAGTTCTATAGAATTTGATATAGCCACGATTCAATACAGTATTAAAAATATGTAGTAACATAGTCCAGAGTAGAGGAAGAGACTGGAGCCATGCATAAAATTGAATGCTTATGAGTAGGGGAAAATAACCATAATATAGGTGTAATATTTATAACATGTGTAAAGCAGAGAAGAGTACGTACATGTTATATGTGGCAATGATGGGTTAATGGTTAAGCTATGTAGTTAGGACATGTAGGTAATAAATAGAAGTGAAGGAAATAATGTGTTGAATTGTAGGGACGCCATGCAGATTGATAGCTACTAGGCGTAGGAAATAATGCACCTTTAATACGCGGGATGCGTATGAGCAACCATAATGTAATCATGACAACTGCGAATGAAGTGTGGCTTTACTGAGGGGAAGAATGTGATTTAGTGCTGCGTACCACCCTTCGCAGAGATATTAATATGTAGTTGTCATGGGACATGAAGCGTAAGATAGCAAAGTTTATAACCGGGGTATCATAGGAAGAATGATGGGGAAAAGAGGACACAAGTGTACATCTTTTGCCTAGTAACACAGAATAATACACTGAGGTGGTTTGCATTAGACAGCACTGGTTGACATTGGTGTTATAATATCAGATATGGAGCACTGTAGCATAAAATATTAGGTTATGATTAATTATATTTGGGTGGTATTCCTGTATGAAGGTGGCCAGATTAGGTGTGCAGGATATATATAATATAATGCCATTATTATAGTAGCATGGTGAGGTTGAAAATAACAGTAGATTGAATGGCCTGGGGTAACCAGGGCTGTTCCAGGTGGACTGTACAGTCAGCAAGAGGGAGGCAAAGTACATCATTGGGTGGTTATACCAGTCTGGTCTATAATGAGGAACATGAAGTTGAGCTGGAAACATGGTACAGATGTGTTTATGATTTAACTTCCCACAAGAAAGGGGAAGGCCGGTGTCTTTATATTATAATGTACTGAGGTATTGAGATATCTCACATGTAATGGAAAGTAAAGGGTGCCAGGGCATGAGAGACACCTCCATTATGTTATATTGTTTGAAGTCAGATGACTTATCACGACTCAAGAACACCAAACCTATAGTGATTGCTGGGGTACGAAGGTGTAGAGTGGCACGGTGAAAGTAATAGATATATGGTGCTTGATGACAATGTATGTTATGTTCTTCTAGATAAATGGAGCTATGGTAATAATTATTCATGACTGGGTGTAGTGGTGAAGGTGCCAGGTTGAACACTACACATGATAGGGTGGTTTATGATTATAATAGTGTTCATGGGGATAATGATCTGTGTTGCTCAGGTTGGACACATGTGAACTTAGTAAGAATAGTCTCCTGACCAGCAAGAGGTGCTGAATAAGGCACCCATAATGAATCTGGGGTATTATTGAGAGCTTTGTCATGGTGAGGGTGACCATGTAGTGATGTCAGCTAAGATGATTGTGATTGTGGTGATGGCTATGGTGAGAGCGATCATTTGATGATTGTGATGGTTTTATGTGGTGTTATATGTCTGAGTTGTTGGCGGTGACTTATGTTATAGCCTGTGTCCTGATTGTTGCTGGTGTTATGTGTAGAACTGTACTTCTGGTATAGTGATGTTGTCTAGTTGTCATCAGTACAATGACACATCTAGTTGGTGATGTCATGTTGAATTGCATATCCTATGTCTGCTTGATTGCTGTTGGTGCATTGGGCTGTATTTATGTCCTGTATGTACATGTTCAAATGGTGTTGTCCTGTTAGAGTCGTGGTACACCGGTGTAACTGAGTTGTGTTCGGTGTTGATTTTGACTAGTTGATGAGTGTTGCTGTGTAACATTGGCATTTATGAGTGGTATTCTCAGCCTGTGGTGTTGGTGATGAGAAGTTGTGTTGTGTCAGAGATCTGTAGGTAATGACCCCCCTGAACTGAGAGTGTTCAAGAAGTAAATATTGAGTTAGATGAGAGGCCATGAAAGGCTGCGAGCATTGTGACGAGGGATGATCCGCCCTCACATTAAGATTGTCCCATGATATGGTGGTGGCTGTTGCATTAATTGTGGGCCCAATCACTCCGAAGGATGCTGTAGAGCGTGTGTGCTCTGTTTATATTTTATGTGGAGTATATCCTATAACCTATCCATGTCATTGTTGTCCAGTTGAAGTATCATGTGGTTGGTGTGAACTTACACAGTCCATGTCTATGTTTGTGCCACAAGGACACTGTTTGCATACACCGTTGCTGTAGTTGTTGTCCCGTGAAGTCCATGTGTTGATGCAAATAATGATGCTTTGATGATTATTAATTAGTTGTTGTACCTCGTCATGCATTGCAGGTAGTGAACCCAGGCCATGGTTGGGGTTGTAGAGCAAACTTGAGCCCCGGCTCTGGTTAATGTCGTAGGCCACTCACATCCCCTTCGTATACCTGTTTATGCGTGTTTATGCCACTATATCTCCGCTGTTAGGGTTATAGTTTTGTTATACGTTATGTTATGGTTTTTCGCTGTATCTGGTCCCAGTCGACTTATGTGATGCGGGTGTCTTGTGTGGGTATTGAAGGTGCCCTTCGACTCAACTGAACATGATTGAGGTCTCACTGTCATTTAGAGACCGCCCCTGTAGTTAGTACTAGGCAGCAGTTATCTCTGTGGGATTTCAGATTCCCATTTCTGTATGTACCAACTGTCCATGAGTCCTGAGACGATAACAATAGAGAGTCCATACCTGCTGTTATGTTGTTGTTTACGTTGAGGCTCTGTTGTTGCCATGTCCTTGTTGGTTTGTGGAGATGGGTACCTAGTCATGTGCATAGCGATGTTAGGCAGCAGTGATTACTGTGGGAACATAGGTTCCCATTTCTGTATATGTCAGTTATGTGGCATGTCAAGATGCCTGTTTGTCACCAAATCATGCAGTTCTGTCAATAAAAACCTAATTTTGTTGTTCTTAATTTGTTTTGTTTAGTCTGTAGTTTGTTGTGTAAACTCATTGATCCTGTTACAGTCCAGCAGTGTAATCTTCTGTCTGGGATGTACAACCGTATATCCCCCGCCCTAAGAACTCCTGGAATCTTCTGTCTAAATTCTACCCCTTTTCTTGTTAACAGAGGAGAATATACACAGTGCTCTTTCTCTATTTCTTCTTATTGTCCTTTTCTTCTCTGGCCCATTAAAAGTCAGTGTTGCGCTTCTTTGTCTTTGGGCACTTAAGTATAGGAAATAACATCTTCCTGTCCTTGATTATTCTAACTCTTATGACAGAAAGCTGCTAACACACTACAATTCAACGGTTTAGGGCAGGCAAATTATTTGGCCTGTTAGGTTACAATTTGGTTCATGCAATCTGCACATGTGATATTTGAAGTGTGCACAATTTCATGCTTCTATCTTCATTATTAGCTGAGAAAAACGATGAGGTGCATTACTTTCTGAACGACCTCGTATTAAAATATCGTGTACCAAGATTAAGAAAAATACTGACAATATACAAGATCTGAAGACCGAAGAAAACAGGCTCATAAACACAATCACTTCTCGTAAACTGAAATTCATTAATCATTTTAAACATCACAGTGGTTTGGAAAGAACAATAATGGGAGGCTTGGTTTCTGGAAGGAGAAGTAGGGGCTAACCAAATTTCTAGTGACAAGGACTATGTTAACTGATCCAGTGCCAAGCAAGAAGTAGGTTTGAACCAAACATGGTTCACAGTCAAATAATAAAAAAAACTAATGGTCGGCGTTTGGTGCAGGAGAGCCTGGCGTATGATAACACTACATCTAGCTTAAGAATGGAGGTGGAGGCGGTCAGTGCAGCTTTCCGCTGGATAGAAAACACGATACATACACACATTGTGATTGTAACTGACTCAGAACGCATGCTGAGAAGGGTGAGAACAGGCAAGCTTCGTGCAGAATGGCTTGCTTCGCTTCGGAGGTCACGGGTAGTAAGCATCACCTGGATCTTTTCTCCTGGGCATGCCGGTGTGCTGGGGAATGAACAGGCGGACAGATTGGCTGGCTCGGCAAAACTTGGTGGAGTATTGATGCATGACAGGGCAGACGTGGTTGCGGCCTTGTGGGAGCACGTGTACACCTCGGAGGAGCAGATGGATCACCATAGTCTGGTAAGAATGAGACAGCGAGGTGTGACGAGGGGATCTGGCCGACGCTCGGCGCTCGGAGGAAAGGCGAGACGGACATATAATCAGATTGCTACTGGAACTATTAGTGTTGGAACTCTTCGCTGGCTGCTGAGGATGGGGACGGAGCGCTTATGGGAATGTCCCGAATGCTGTGATGTCGGTTCCTCAATCAATCAATCAATCATAAAAAAAAATATAATGTAAACTTCCGTTCATTGAGCATTAAAATTTTGGACGATATCGCGAAACGAAACAAATAACATGGTGAACCTAGTTTGGCAATATTTCTGTGTAAATGAGAATCATATTTGGTGATATACTATTCTTTGGTTCTGAAAAAGTTAATGAGTTTACTTATTGTTGTCGTTGAATGGAGAAAACACCCAGACGCAGTTGGCAGAAAGATAAAAGCGTGCCAGAATCCTATTGTAACAGATTAGTTAGAAGCAAAGAAACAATCTGGGCGCAACAGGATCTGGAGAAAGTAACAACAACCGGAATATCTAGGATGTTTGAGACAGGGAGTGACAGAGTTAGAAAACGCAGTATCGCTTGGCTGTGTAGCTCAGTACACGATCAGCGGTCAAACTTAGCAAAACTCTGAGAGCAGATCGGTGGGAAGGTACATGATCGCCTGCGCTCAATATATTTAACGTTACCACTATTATTCAAATATTGTATTTTCGCATATTAAACATATTGTTTTATATTACACCAGTTCCAAACAAAATATTTATCGGCTGTTTGACGTTAAGAACATTGTCACCCTGGAGACATGTCATCTCTGGCTCAAGTTCTACTGCTCCCACAGGAATAAGTCTTGCAATGGATGCAGTTAATTGTGCAACCTTTGCCCTTCTGTGTATTGGGTTTGTGTCTCTTGACAATGAAATACCCAAAAACCAGTGTTGATCTTTACAGTCGATAGGTGACCTAGTTTTCGAAAATACTAGACGATAATGTCTCGCATGCCAGTATTAAACTTGTTTGATTGTTTGCTTATTTTATCCTGAGTGTTTCATCTCACGACAGCAGCAACAATGCGACCCGAATCACGTCTGGGTGTAATTGTTCTTTGCCGGCAGTATCTTGTGATTAATGTTTAACTCCTTCTGTTCCTGGCAGTTGCAAACAGATTCAGAAAAAAGGATAATACAGAATCTCTTGTACACGTCTTGAAGCGTAGCTGGCATGTGGTGGATCCCCTTATTGTTCTGTCATAGACAGGTCTGTACTCGAGGCTGATGTGGTCAATATCACGCCGACCGTTTTTACTTCCAAAGACTTTTCTTATACCTTCTGTTGGCTGGGTGGACGCAGGAGAATTAAGAAAATAATACACATCCGTCGCGATGCGAATGTGCACCAATGACACCGAGTTGTCAGGCAAACGTGCTATCCATTGCTTTATTGCGGCTCCCGTTAGTGTGCCTTGCCGGATCGAGAAGACCTAATCATTCGGGGTCACATCGATTGACGGATGTCGGTCGCGGCGATCAGGCAAATTTTGAGCTATAGCCTACGATGGGTGACGTGATGTTCTAGCGTGGTCAAGTGGTTACACACCCGCCTCACACGCCAGTGATCCGGAGTTTGATCCTGGGTTCAGTCAGGGATATGCAGTTCTGGCGAGCTCAAACAAAAGCGAAACTCGAGTCTAGTGCTTCCAATCTGACGTGGACAGGTTCGTATTGCAATACGATCAGCGTTGCCAGTAGTGGGTTATGCTCAATCTTTAAACCTCAAATCCCGAAATAACCAAATAATTCTTTATAACTTAGAAAAAATAAATAACAGAAAAAGATACCCTTACACTATAATAGAAAACAAGTTAAGTAGCATAAACTTATTGTGGGTAGGCGAAGTGTTAAGGCCATCACATGTTTGTAGGCCTGAGAGCACGGAGGAGTAGGACAAACACAGATGGGAATATCATTTACCAAACATAAAACACCCACATGTAATTTAAGAATTAATTCACAGTCTCGTGTTTTGAACCGAACAGTCTGATTGTTTGCTTGTTTTAAACAATCTTCATTCAATGTTGCTGTTGACAATAACAGCAGAAATGTGACCCGATTCGACAAACACAATTTAGTTGACAGAAATCAGTTTGCAGCACAGACACAAAAGCCCCCAGGACCCTATGTTAATTCATACTTCTCTGTCTCTGCCTCTCTCTGCGTCTCTCTCTCTCTCTTTCTCTCTATCTCTCCCTCTTTCTTTATCTCTCCCTCTTTCTTTATCTCTCCCTCTTTCGTTATCTCTTCCTCTTTCTTTATCTCTCCCTCTTTCTTTATCTCTCCTTCTTTCTCTCTCTCTCTCTCTTTCTCTGTCTCTTTCTCTCTCCCCCCTAGCTCCACCTTTGGCTCTTGCTCCTCCATCTTTCTCTCTCTCCTCTCCTCCCTCTCTCCCCTTTCTCTCTTTCTCTCCTTCCCTCCCTTTGCCCCTCTTTCTCTCGCTCCCTCTTTCTCTCTCTCCGTTTCTCTCTCTCCCCCTCCTTTCCTTCCCCCTCTGTCTAGTTAGTATTAATGTGAAATGCTTCATCGGTCATCGCTTTGGCACGCCGCCAGACAAATCAAGAACCCGATCTTAGACGGATACAGGGCGTGAGGCTGGAATGCGGACAAACAAAACTATGGGCCCATTGAGATCTCCATTCTTGGATATTGGGTGTGATGTTGACCGGATGTGATCGCATTAAACAAAATGGCCGTCTCTGCCAAAGACCTCCGTGCTCGTGAGTTCAACAAAGCTTTGGCTGATTTCCCGAAAAGGGCTGCAAGGTTGCAGACTGGGTTGATGTGATCAAACTGGGTCGTTTCAATGAACTCAGTCCTTACTATGAAAACTGGTTGTACGTTAGAGCAGCTTCTGTTGCCCGCCATCTAACATTCTGATACCCAAGAATAGTTAAGCTTTCCCCCACAACCAAACCATGTTAAGCCGTCCTATCTGTTGCTATCTCCAGTAGCTCACTCCATATCCTCCCGATATTAATCTCTGTCTGTAATTATCTTCTCCAATTGTTCTTAGGTTTCCCGCTAATTCGCCTGACTTGTAGATTCCAGACAAGAGAGTATCTAATTATATTGTCCTCAGGTTTCCTCAGCATGTGTCCTATCCAGCGCTAATGTTTTTTTTCTTCGCCTGTTGGTTCACTGGGATTTGTCTAGTCCTCTCCATGAGCTCTACATTGGTGATTCTATGATATTATTTGATTCCCATTATTCTGCGCAGACACCAACCAGTGAATGTTTGTATATATTTATCACGTTTACCCATTGCCTTCTAGCTGTCACCATATCTACTTTAGGATCATACAGTTATTAATTTAAAACGGGTTTGACCTATAGTGTATTTTAAAAGTAATTATTTGATCCTAAAGTGTTCTTGTTCGCACTCTGACACCAGTGTCTGCGATGAGTCTACCTGTATTTCATGTACGAAACATACATGCGTGTTGCAAGCAACCACTATTTGCTTATAATAGTGTACGCATTTTCTCCTAAAGTTTGCACAACTACGATCCAGTTTCACATACATCTTTTGCTTATGAATAAAAAAAAATGTAAATACTAACATCCCTACATACCAACATCAGCATGGATAAGAGCTATCGTTCTTAAACATCCGGTGTGCTGATGCCAGCTAGCGAGTTAAACCCCTACACCGGTCAATTGGACTACAATATTGACTTCTCGACCTTATCCTGGGGACGTCAATTACAAGTACCTCAGAAGACGCAGTGGGTTCGCCTGATGGCGAGGGACATTGGTAATAAGGAAAGCTACTCCAAACAAAAAAAAATCAGTCCAGAGAACTAGAAATAGCAATAATTGTATCGGTACGTGAAGGACTACGCTTGGGTTCAAACCGAGCGCTCGCAAAAAAAAAAAATTCCAACATCCGCCATATACCTGTTTATCCCGGAAACATTTTGAATAATTAACGATACCGCAAACGATTGAAACATACACACGTCTCACAGCACTCACGGGCCGTTAATTTGTAGGTAGGACAACATTCTTCTTCTTCCTTCTTCTGCCATTTATCTCCCAATGGAGCATAAGCCACCCACCAGCTGACGCCACACCCTTTGTAGACTTCCTCATCATTGATTGGGTAATACTGCTACTGTTTTCTACGGTATAGGGTAAGTAGCCTGACTCCAAACCTTCTGAGGCGCCTCTTATGACATGTATGGCAGGTTACGGTGTGACAATTCCTTGCTCCCCTTACTTGTTCCGGTAACACATGGTCTAGGTTTTGTGGTCAAGAATCACTTTGACTGCACTAGGATATCTCAATAGGTGTCTAAGTCTCCTTCCTTAGAGCACACAAGGAGAGGATAATCTCACTGCAGTGCACGAACTCCGAAGTACCGGCGAGAATCTAAATGTCCAGATATCAGAATCACACATGATTTCAATATTGTTTGTGATTAGCCTTTATCTAATATCGTCCTTGTCTGAGAAGGCTAGACGTTCAATGTTCTATCTCGGGATCAAGTGGACGGAGTGTTTCATTCTCTTATTGTTTTTAATAATCCACAAAGTACAGGCGTGAAATGAACCGAGTCTACACAGGCCAGAGTCGGACGTCGCAATCATTGAGCTACCCCGCCCAAAGTCAACAGTATCTGTCAGCGTTTACTAAGTTAAACAGTAAGTTGCACGTTCTTTACAGGACATCGCAATCAGGCACAGCATTTATTGGCTGTTTGTGATTTTCTAGGAAATTTTACGTTCAGTAGCTTGCCATTTGCTTTCTGAGCGCCAGACGATCGCACCAGTGTGACAATCACCGCTAAGTCTATCTGCCCCTGAATCGTCTGCGTCTGACTTCGATCCCCGTTTGTTGGAATTCCGAAACTGCGTTAATTACCCCTAAGACACAAGCACCAGCCTTAACTAAGTTTAAAAAAGGGAGTTTGTTGCATATTCTTTACAAGACGTGGCAGTCAACCCCAGAATGTTTTGGCTGATTGTGATGTTTTGGCAAGTTTACGTTCAGTAGTTTGCCGTTTGCCATTGCTTTCTGAATGACCATCACTCATCATCATCATCATCATCATCATCATCATCATCATCATCATCATCATCATCATCATCATCATCATCATCATCATCATCATCATCATCATCATCATCATCATCATCATCATCCAATGCCTAGCCGCCTGCCGTGGGCGATCATGCCTCTCCACAAATTACGATCTCCGAAGTTATGTATCATTTCGTGTGTTGACGCTCTTCCGTGCCATGACACAAGACTGTCAAGAAACTTCTCATGCTGTCTTCCTCTATCTCTCTTTCCATAAATCTTTCCGGTTGTCACAACATGTTCCAGTTTTTGTCTTCTCATAACGTAGCCCCAAAAAAAAAAAAAAAAGATGACTCCCTCTTTATGATGTTTGTGATAAATTGTCTTTGCAACTCAATTCCCTTTAAAACGTCCTGATTGCTTTTTTGGCTGTACAATTAAGTTTTAGCATTCTTCTATAAAACCACAACCCCTAGGCTTCCAGTGACTTTTTTCGTCTGTTTACTAATTGTCAATTTCTTTGGTTGGCAGAAGAAAATGTATTGACGACATCAAAGACATTGTACAATCACACGGAATGACACTATCCAATGCCATCCATCGGGTGATAGAGCTACAGTTCTCAGACGCTTGACAGCAAAAGTGGAAGACGATGATGATGATGATGATGATGGATGATGATGATGATGATGATGATGATGATGATGATGATGACAATTGTCCAGGATTCACAGCCGTATGTTAAAACTGGTTCTATGTAACATGCAAGAACTCTTTTTCTGACTTTCAAGGACAAAGACTTATTGCACGAAACGTTCTTTATTTGATAGAATGCAGTTTTTGCTTGTCCTATTCTGCTCTTTTTCTCAGTATTATTTCGAAGCATGATTATCTTGGGAAAATACAGAAGTGGTTTCCCCTTGCCTTCGATCGGTTTCTGTATGGTTGACACTCATACGATTGTATAAAAACCAATGCAAGGCGATTTGCTGCAAATAGCCCGCAGCTGTGCTTCTAAGGCGGTATGCGGGATTACAAACTGCGTCCGTAACACCTTGGCTACGAAGCCAGCCTTTACTAAATGAACAAGTACATTGTTGTTTCTGATGGTCTGGTGAAGTGATCCAATATGTTACGATAACATTTCGTTATCACAGTCTCTAATAGGTTTTCCCCGCGACATCTATCTGAAGACTGGAACTCCTGTTGTGAAGCACTTCTAGACAGTATTAAACAATTCATTTGAAAAAAAAGAAGACAGTAATAAAAAGCCCGTGGTTGCAGTATACTTAATGTTCGTTTAAGGCAGCCGCGGTAGCCTCCTGCCTGCCGGCCTGATGATTATGCGTTGGAATCCTCGTTGGGGGAGATGTTACAAATTAACCTGGGCTTCTAAGTTGACTTGGCTTAAAATGAGTATCAGGAAATGTCTTGTGACGTTAAGGCGGCCGGTCTGATACTAGCCACATCACAGACCGAATGCCCAATGATCTATACAAATATGGGCCTAGCACCATGCTCTCAATGCATCTCAAGTGGTCAAAGGAGATCCGTTACTTACTTACTGAAAGCTCTTATAGGAGGGACTTCTTGGCATTCTGGCAGCAGCTTTATTTATGCATAGTATACCTGTACGGGCTGTTGGTTTGTCGAGACTCCTGTCTGTTTCACTTTTCACATGGGGCAGTGAGGGGCATTTTGTGTGATATTCACTGTCACAGGAACGGAGAATTATGGGGACGACCCGTTGCTGTGAAGTTGGAACCGCAACTAACTAACTATAGGAGGGACTACGCGTCATTCAATAGATTTACAGTTATGCCTACAGTCCCGACACTTGTGTCATGTCTGTACTAACTAAAACGTCAATGACTACACGGGATTTGCTTCACAATATGTTGCCATCCAGGTCTATGAACTCGTAGTAACAACTCAGTGTTGGCGACAGTCCGTGGTGTTTGACTCACTTCAGCAGACACTGATGGTGTGTACGTATGATCTACAAACATGTCCATCTGCTTCACAGTGGTTATGTATATTAACTTGTCTATCGATTGTGATGGTAGTTATATATGCTAACGCGTGTATGCGTGATATAAGCTGATTATCTATACAGATAAAATTGATCTAAAGGCCAAAGTGGCGAGTTCATTGCAACGGATTTTTATTCCATGTGGCTCGTCTTCCCCAGAGCAAATGTCGAAAGCGACGCACAGAGCACGAACTCCGTATCTCCAGCGTAAAGTCCCAGGGGTCTTCTAAATCTATACAGATGTACGTTGCTAATCAGTGTCGGGCTTACGGATATTTCGACTATCCGACGATCTCACTTCTAACCATGCTTCACAAAATCAGTACGCGCCTTTCTTAGCCGACGTATATCTTCGTGTTTCAAGGATCGACAGTTGTTCGCTTTTTCTCTCAATTGACATCCCACCCTCTCATGCTTCCACCTTGAAGTGGTAAAGAGGCTTGCGTGTTCCAATGAACTCCAAGGGCTATGCCGACGGTAGCCTCTGCCAGAACGTTGGTCAAATGTTCGTTCGCACCCTCATGATTGCGGGGATGTTATACACATTATGGTTCCATCACCTAGCTACTGAGTTGATTGCGTCGAGCGACACTGTGAGCTGTTGATTTCATCTGGAGTGCTTTTACATCTATCCGCGGTTATTTGTATCGTGAACTGCATGATCAGAAAAATGGCGGCTGGCCGGTTGCTGAACAAACTGGGTTTGCCTTATGCATTAATGTGTGGCTGCTGGTTTCTAGTGACTGCCGCTTCCGATGACGGTGAACTGTATTTTTCGTAGCGGGCTTTTGTGTTGGCATACTGGCATCGGCATTATGCATAGTATGTCTATGTGGATTGTTGGCCTGTCGAGACTCCTGTCTGTTTCACTTTTCACATGGGGCAATGAGGAGCATTTTGTGTGATATTCACTAGGGCAGGAACAGAGCATTATCTGGGAACCCTTTATCGAGAAATTGGAACCGCGACTAACTATTGGGAAATTGGAACGGCGACATTGATCTGGGTCTCCCATGTCGGACAGGTCAAGGATAGGTATCAGACGAAGAGGGACTCACGCCAGCTGCCTTGTAGGTAGACTTGGGACACTGAAAGGCTAGAGAAAGCAAACCATGAATAATGCTTGTCGACGTCGAATGTACTGATCTACAGGCATGACGAAACAGTACAGCGCAATTCACCTTATAATGTCACAACTGATACCAGTTGTAACATATTCATTATTACGTTTATAGAAGTTTACCACAGAGGCTCTCTTGTATATATACTTGAGAGTTGTAATACAATTAACAAACAACATAAGCTTTTCAATGTGTAATAAATACATATGTATTATTTATGCTTTGTAAACGAAGGTGTAAAAATAAGGGGGGGGGGGTGGTTCCGTGGCGAAGTGGTTAGCCATCTACTACGTGTTCGGAAGGCTGTTTCGCTTTCAAGCCGTCATTCGGTTTAAGAGTACAGTTTATTCGGTAACCCCTGGGTTCGTCGCTGGAGCTACAGTTACGTGCTCCCTGACACTTCTCGGCAGGCGGTTAGTTGCTCTGCGCAGAGACTGAGATATGCGGGATAAAACCCAGTGCAATGAAGCCTATCCTGTTGCCTGTGCATTTATGAGCCCATATAACAACACCAAAGCGCATTTGTAAGCTGCATTAAGCTAATGCTTCACACACGAAACATTTTAAATTGTTCTCTGGTACCTAAACTGTCTAATTAGTGGGATATATCCGCACACACACAAATACCCAATCACAGCACGGGTGATGGATATCCCTTAGTACTGGTGGACTGACTAGGATATCAGCTTGCCCGATGTCAAGTGGGCCCTGTGGGCCTCTAATGAAGTGGGCCCCTTTTAACATTAGACATAATGTCCCTCTAGTTGCTTCTCTTCCCGTAACCCATATTTTTAGCCCAGTTCACCACTGACTCGTAGGTTATCTACTCCTGCCTAAACCCACCATACTATAGTATGTCCACATTTGTTTGCCTATATTCACGATCAATTATTTTGAAAACTGTCTGTTGCATCGTTATGAAATTTTTCCAGCCGTCTTATATTTACCCCCACCCAAGGAATATGTCTTTGATAGGTCCAAAAGCAACTTAAATCATTGAAAACGGCAACATTTCTTTGATGTTTTGGGGGAAATGTAGTGAATTCACGTTATAACAAACTAGTCTTACAGTAAACCACGTTATTTCTGGTAAAGACACAAGAACAAGGCGTAGCCAGGTTCGTATGGGAGTGGGTGCAATAAAAAAGTAGCTTAAAGTAGCATTGCACCGGGTTTTTATCCCATATGGCTCAGTCTCTTTCCGCAGGGCGGAAATCGTGGCACAAAGCACGAACTCCGTATCTCCAGCGACGACCCTCTGGAGTCACCGAAAAAATGCACTCGTGAAATGAAGAAATCGAACATACAACCCCCGGAACCCGAGTCAGACGGCTTGACCACTTCACCACGGAGATTCCCGAGAGGGGTGCAATGTGTAATATTAGTAAAGACAGAGAATGTACAGAGGTATGGGGTAAATAATGTGTAAATTGACAGGAAAGTAGAAGGAATATATTTCTTACCTTATTTTTCATTTCCTTCTTGTTTCTTCAGCTGCTGGTTAATAATTGTACACAAGTATTCATGTTACCAGGATGCATGTAGCTTTTTATATTGAGCTCGTGAAAGCTTCCAAATAGCTGTGCGTTAATGTGCGTATGGAGTGACCAGAAATGATACCGCAATTTAGTCATCATGTTTACATTTTTAAGGATCTGTTCAGCTGTCTGTGTAGTTTGTTCACACGTACATATGGGTGACAGACCCGCTGTAATTCTTCGTGACAGACAGACAGACAGACAAACAGACAGATATTATTATATAGTATTCTCGAGCCAATCTCTAAATACATTACCATTAATCTTATTATGATAATCCCTATTGTCTGTATGCTTTGATATGAACACGAGCCCAGCATTCTGTTGCAAGCCATTAAGCGTATTACCAGCATGAGCCATGACCAAAAGCTGTCCTATACTACTGGGCACATATCGCTTTATCTGTCCATCCACTGATTGCCATTCCTTATCACTTGTGTGGTGCGCATTGATCCACATTTCATCCAAACACACTATGCCATAATTTTCTTTGCGCATTTCCCTTATTTCACGTAGGTATCTGCTTCTCATGGCTCCTAAATGCGGTTGCTCGCAAAGATTATTTCTACCGCCCTTATACTTTCAAATAGTGAAGATAAAGTCCTTATAATTTTCCACAAAGTTGTTTTGGATCCATCCATCCATCATGTGCCATGCCGGTAAGCGTGGGCGGTCATGTTCTGCCATCTCACTCGATCACCAGAGTCGTGGATCAGCTCCGTGTTTCTGTCTCGACCATGCCACAAGGCCAAGCCATCCAGGTACTTGCTTCTAGGTCTTCCCCTTGGTCTGTTCCCCTCGATCTTACCAGTTGTCACCAAATTCTCCAATCCATTTCTTCTCATAACATGCCCAAAAAGTTTTGACTGTCTACGTCTAATTTCTCTAATCAATTTACGATCTTCATTTGTTTCTTGAAGGACTTGTTCATTGGTCTTTCTGGCTGTCCATGGTATTCTTTGCATTTTCCTCAGAAACCACATCTCTACAGCCATCAGATGTTTTTCAGCCTGACTGCTCATTGTCCACGCTTCATATCCATACAAAAGTACAGGTTCAATGTAGCATCTCAACACACTTTTCTCGTTTCAATTGACATCTTTTTATTGGTCAATATGTTTTTCATCTTGCTAAAGGCTACTTTTGCCATGGCGATTCTTGTTCTAATCTCTTCAAGGCATCTCCCATCAGATGTTATTACTGTTCCGAGATAATTGTACCTGCTCACTTGTTGAAGAATATTCCCATTTACTTGTACATTACATTGTGGTATTTCGTCCTTCCTAGTGACGACCATAATCTGTGTCTTTTTACAATTTAATTCTAACCCTAGTTGTTCACTGTGTGTAACAATCGCATCTACTAAATTTTGCAGGTCCTGTTCATTGTCTGCAATCAAGACTGTATCATCTGCATATCTAATGTTATTGATGCATCGTCCCCCAATGTTGATTCCTTCCATATCTTCAATATTTCTGAAAATACTTTCACTGTACAGGGAAAACAGATCTGGAGACATTACACATCCCTGTCTCACACCCCTTTTAATAGGCTGATATTGGCTTACTTCATTATCAACTCTTATGGCAGCTTGTTGTTTCCAATATATGTTTTTTACAAGTCTAAGATCTTGTAAAAAACATATATTGGAAACAACAAGCTGCCATAAGAGTTGATAATGAAGTAAGCCAATATCAGCCTATTAAAAGGGGTGTGAGACAGGGATGTGTAATGTCTCCAGATCTGTTTTCCCTGTACAGTGAAAGTATTTTCAGAAATATTGAAGATATGGAAGGAATCAACATTGGGGGACGATGCATCAATAACATTAGATATGCAGATGATACAGTCTTGATTGCAGTTTTGGATAGCTCTATGTTATTGTTCTTTCTGAACCAAACCCTAAGTTTTCTTACAGTCACTGTTTCTTTGGCATCCAGCATTTTTATAATGCTGGATAATCCTGGATATAAAATCCAAAATTTTTATAATTTTAGGAGTCTCTGTGGCGAAGTGGTCAAGCCTTTTGACCCGGGCTCCAAACGTCGTGGGTTCGATTCCAGTTCACGAGTTAAATGTTTTGGAGATAACACCCAAACGGTCATTAGGATTCATTAGACCATCGGCTGACAAACAGACAGCAGGTCACAACCAGAGCACACACAGAGTTCAACTTCATACCTCGCATGATCAACGCACACACTCACATCAGTTAACCAGCTTTTACATAATCATGCGTCCAAGAATTGGACTGGCTTGACGGACGAGATGATCAAACTCAACTGGAGTAATTGTGAGTACGATAATGGGTCCGGATAACTCATATCAGCTAAGAGGGCCTGAATGAACTGTTATTAGTTTGAGACAAGGCAGTGGGCTATTCTGAATGTGGCACATACATATAACGACAGGTAACTTTAGACATTTCAGACTCTAGCCATGTTTGCAGTAGATGTTGTGGGAATGTTGGTGGAATGTCAGTGGTGCGACAGCGCCTAAAGGCAGCATCAATCCAGACATACAACTCCATTATTCATTGCCTGCCAATGATAAATACATATCATTGATCTCTGCACGAGAGCGTCATTGAGTTCTTAAGAATGTTCGACCGTTGTGTTGTCGTATGCATACCTGTATATCTGTGCCCACGGGTAGACGCACAGCGTCCAGCTCACTGGGAACCCTTTTAACGAGCTAGTTCATGGAGCGTGTCATGCACTCGCCTTAACGCTTTATGACAGTCGTCGCTAGAGCTGCGGAGTTCGTGCTTTGTGCGATGCTTTCCGCGCTGCGGAAAGAGACCGAACCATATGGGATAGAACCCGGTGCAATGAAGTCGACCCTGTCGTATATCAGGCGACTTTTTAAAGCATTTTTATAATAGCTCGCCTTATGACATCTTTGTCAAAACTGTCTACAATAATCTTTCTACCTACCGTTTGGTTATTGCGTGGTGGTTTAATTCCAGATTCTTGCACCCTTTGACAAAATGCTCGTTTACTCAAGCCCAATGCATGCATTGTTCTTTTTTCGGAATTTGTAATAGTATAAAACAGTTTCTTGCGATCAGCTTCTTGACAAAAATATGTGTAAAACTTCTTAGCGATTCTTTGAAGTGTACAATTTCGCATTAAAGCCCATTGAAAAATATTCACACATTTCAGTGTTAGCGATAAGTGATAAGAAAAAAAAACATATTAATCAGGTTTCATGAAATAACCCACATTTTGAGACACCTCTGAACAGTCCTAGTTTGAACAACGCGGGGGGTTGGCAAAAGGCCAATCCTGTGAAAACACGTACAATATTCAAAATTGAGCCCTGATTGTCTGGATACGCTGTAATACATGTAAAATTATGAATTTCATGTCAGACCCGCAAATTATATATCTCATATTAACAAACTTTGAAATCTGCTGTAAAATCTCCAGAATAAAATTTTTTTTGTTGGGTGGACATAATGATAAGGTTATATACTAAATTTCATAATTTTCCCTCAGTTGGTTACTGAGATATTGATGTTTATATTGCGACAAAAATATGTGGACATACAATAGATGCATATTGTGTTGTTTGTCCATCAAGAGTGATGATGACCATTGATTTCATCCAGTGGGGTTGAAAGTATGGAGCCGTGAGTTCTAAGAAACATTTTAAATGCATACTGTATACCCATAGGCAAGAGTGCGTTTTGTGTCTCTGGGATATACAATTGACCAGTGGTTTAATTTGCAAAATATAACTACAACTTTTGTGTTTCCTATTAGTTCTCTATCTATTCTTCGCGTGGAATGTATTGAGATTCCCACGAACGACCAGAAACAACAATTCTCACAAACAAATCATTGTAATGACTCAAAGAGCACTTTGCTGTCGTCCATCAGAAGCTTTTGTTATTCATTCAAGCACAGTATTAGGTGCTGCAGCACGTTAAGCCATACCCAGGGAATTTACTTTTCTAAAATCACACAATTGGCGAATAACACATCAGCTCTCCCTCTTGTCCCGCAGAGGGTTCTACCTCGCTAGTGAATCAAATAAACAGGAACATATTCTGCTGGGCATTCCCAATAAATTGTGACTCGTAGCATAAATTTATAAACATTATGTAGCGTAACTTTGACAAGCAATGAATAATATTTCGCTTCTACAACGTGTCTGAAACGCCGTTGTGAATAATTGATAAAACTGACTGAATGGGTCAAAATGCTGTTATTTGTTTCGATGAAATATTTAATACTAGCTGACCCTGCCCGGCTTCGCCCAGACCCTGGTGGGGAGCATCTCATTTAATTCATATAAGTAGTCATATAAGTTCTCGTTCCCGTTACCGACTGTCTGTCTGTCTGTCTGTCTGTCTGTCTGTCTGTCTGTCTGTCTGTCTGTCTGTCTGTCTGACCCGGCCCGGCATTTCCCAGCTCCTGATGTGGAGCATCTCATTTAATTCATATAAGTAGTCATATAAGTTCCCGTTCCCGACTGTCTATCTGTCTGTCTATCTGTCTGCCTGACCCTGTCCGGCTTCATTAAATTCATACAACAAAAAAAGTAACTTAAAAGAACGTTCTTCTACACACCATCCATTATTTTTAATGAAAACTCTTTCTAATCACCTGCATGACTACAGTAACTTCTTAAGCAAAAAAAGATGAGTTACAATGTTATGCATTGTGCATCATTTTTATGAAAACTTTGAAAATGCCTTACAGATTGTATCATTATTTATTATAACTCATATGCCGGTACATAACTATGGACAAAGAGTTTATAAATCTTTGAAAACGATGCCACAATATGACTATAAGTTATACAGAAAAGTTATGCCCCTTGAAATAACTTTTACAGAGTTAGGTCCCCTGAAATATATGAAATTATGATGAAAAATGAAAAATGAAATAATACTGAGTAAGCAGGCGATTTCACACTAACAAAATATCACAGTTGTCAGCTCTGGAATGAAAGGAAGGCGTGTAGAAAATTTCATCTCAATCGGATGGGCCGTTCGCGAACAAATAAAGGCCATACGGACAGAGATACATAAATACATACAGAGATACATCCGCACAAGTCTTTTTTATATATAAGACTAGCTGACCCTGCCCGGCTTCGCCCAGACCCTGGTGGGGAGCATCTCATTTAATTCATATAAGTAGTCATATAAGTTCTCGTTCCCGTTACCGACTGTCTGTCTGTCTGTCTGTCTGTCTGTCTGTCTGTCTGTCTGTCTGTCTGTCTGTCTGTCTGTCTGACCCGGCCCGGCATTTCCCAGCTCCTGATGTGGAGCATCTCATTTAATTCATATAAGTAGTCATATAAGTTCCCGTTCCCGACTGTCTATCTGTCTGTCTATCTGTCTGCCTGACCCTGTCCGGCTTCATTAAATTCATACAACAAAAAAAGTAACTTAAAAGAACGTTCTTCTACACACCATCCATTATTTTTAATGAAAACTCTTTCTAATCACCTGCATGACTACAGTAACTTCTTAAGCAAAAAAAGATGAGTTACAATGTTATGCATTGTGCATCATTTTTATGAAAACTTTGAAAATGCCTTACAGATTGTATCATTATTTATTATAACTCATATGCCGGTACATAACTATGGACAAAGAGTTTATAAATCTTTGAAAACGATGCCACAATATGACTATAAGTTATACAGAAAAGTTATGCCCCTTGAAATAACTTTTACAGAGTTAGGTCCCCTGAAATATATGAAATTATGATGAAAAATGAAAAATGAAATAATACTGAGTAAGCAGGCGATTTCACACTAACAAAATATCACAGTTGTCAGCTCTGGAATGAAAGGAAGGCGTGTAGAAAATTTCATCTCAATCGGATGGGCCGTTCGCGAACAAATAAAGGCCATACGGACAGAGATACATAAATACATACAGAGATACATCCGCACAAGTCTTTTTTATATATAAGACTAGCTGACCCTGCCCGGCTTCGCCCAGACCCTGGTGGGGAGCATCTCATTTAATTCATATAAGTAGTCATATAAGTTCTCGTTCCCGTTACCGACTGTCTGTCTGTCTGTCTGTCTGTCTGTCTGTCTGTCTGTCTGTCTGTCTGACCCGGCCCGGCATTTCCCAGCTCCTGATGTGGAGCATCTCATTTAATTCATATAAGTAGTCATATAAGTTCCCGTTCCCGACTGTCTATCTGTCTGTCTATCTGTCTGCCTGACCCTGTCCGGCTTCATTAAATTCATACAACAAAAAAAGTAACTTAAAAGAACGTTCTTCTACACACCATCCATTATTTTTAATGAAAACTCTTTCTAATCACCTGCATGACTACAGTAACTTCTTAAGCAAAAAAAGATGAGTTACAATGTTATGCATTGTGCATCATTTTTATGAAAACTTTGAAAATGCCTTACAGATTGTATCATTATTTATTATAACTCATATGCCGGTACATAACTATGGACAAAGAGTTTATAAATCTTTGAAAACGATGCCACAATATGACTATAAGTTATACAGAAAAGTTATGCCCCTTGAAATAACTTTTACAGAGTTAGGTCCCCTGAAATATATGAAATTATGATGAAAAATGAAAAATGAAATAATACTGAGTAAGCAGGCGATTTCACACTAACAAAATATCACAGTTGTCAGCTCTGGAATGAAAGGAAGGCGTGTAGAAAATTTCATCTCAATCGGATGGGCCGTTCGCGAACAAATAAAGGCCATACGGACAGAGATACATAAATACATACAGAGATACATACGCACAAGTCTTTTTTATATATAAGATTACTCGGATCTGTTAGGTGAGAAAGGCGGGTTAAAGTTGATGATAACTTATCAGATAAGAGGTATTGCGCTATCATTGTATGTTTGCTGTAGCAGCTGTTGTACTCTGTGTATTGTTTTTTCTGAAGTAAGGTCTATTTCACGATAAGATCCAAGTGCTTTTGTTTGACAAGACATGATGCAATGCTTGTGTGTTTTATAACAGTGTCGTTTTAAAGACAACACAGGACATTGTAATAATTTCACAGCAAGTACAGAAGACGATACTAGAACAAAACAATATTACAGGAAGAGAATAAGAATGAGAACAGGATAAACACTGATATTATGAAGTTGGCTTCTTTTTCTTTCCTGTAGATCCATTTGGTGCATAGGCCATCAACCAAATCACACTAAGCCTTCCTAACGTTTGCTAACTCCTACATCACCCTCTGCGTTCTCCAAATATTATTAATTTCTGCCTGTAATTCTCTTCCGCAGGCTTCCTAGCCTAGAGGTTAGCGACTTTTCTCCGTAATCTCGTATACTTTCGTAGGTAACGTGACGTCGGTGAGAATCAGCAGTGATTTCGCGTCGGTAACTTACGGGGTATGTGAGCCGGCCGCTGAGAAAGCAATGGCAAACTACTGAGTGTAATCTTGCCAAGAAATCAACAATCAGCTGAAAGATGCTGATGTTGACAGCGATATCCTGTAAAGCATATGCACAAATATTTTAAGTCTGCCGTTATTTCTTTTGTCTTGTGGGTTCCAGACAAGCGAGTGTCTAGTAATATAAGACACCGTTACACATAACGTAACCTACTAACTTTCTTATCGCGTGATCTTGCCAGAGCCATACGCAAAGGCGGTCAACTGAATGACACACAGGGACGTGGGGACCTGATAGGGTGGCTCTGGCCCCGGGGGGAACCGCAAGCCGATATTGAAAAAAGTTTTCTTAGCGTGTTCTATCTAGCACATGCGTCTTTCCCTCATCTCGGGGCTCATTGGAATTTGTTTCAGTTCTCTTCATGAGCTCTACATTGGTGATTCTGTAATACCAGTTTGTTCCCACTACTCTGCACAGGAACCATTTAACGAATCGAAGAGAATAGGAATGAGAATAGGACAAAATAGATAAATGAAGTTCGCTGACAGAGACAATCAGACCTGTCATTAGGTACGATCGAACGAACAAACTTTATTTTAAAAGGGTAACAAATTGGGCACGCAGGCCCGTCTTACATTCGGCCCTTTCAATCACTCATCTTTCACTCATCAAATGTGCATGTTACATTAACATAGGGGAAAAAACATTGTGAAATGGATTTTGTAAGCATAAACAATGCATATTACGCATGATACATTCACATGAGATAAAAAACAAAAACATTATCAAATGAAAGTTGTAAACATAAACAGTGCATATTGCAATGTTGTGAGACACATCCCCCATCCACCCTCATATCCCGCAGCCACCAACACATCCCCCACCCACCCACACATACCTCCACGCACCCACACAGAACCAGGCGAACATACATGCCGCCACACACCCACTGAACCCCCACCCACACACATTTCGCCAAGAAGAAGAAGAAGAAGAAGAAGAAGAAGAAGAAGAAGAAGAAGAAGAAGAAGAAGAAGAAGAAGAAGAAACCACACACACATACCCCTGCCAACATACACATCCCGCACCTATCCACACACATATCCCGCACTCTCACAATTTTCCACACCCACCCACACACATCAGCCAACCTACACCCACTCACCCACCCAATATTCGCCACCTCTCAACTACACATCACCACCTATACACACATCCCCACCCATAAACACAGCTCCCCACCTGCCCACACATATCCCCCACCCATAACCCAAAAACACACACCTCCCACCCACACACACCCCGCCACCACATATACCCCACCCACACACATCCGCCGCTCACACACATCTTCTCACAACTACACACCTCCCCCCACCCATACACTTATCTCCCACACACATCCACCCACTCACGTACTCATCCATCAACCACTCACACCCACACATCACCCACGCGCCCATCAACACGTGCATCTCTCTTCTACCCTCCCACCCACACACACCCCAACCACCCAGCCAAACACACATCCCCCATCCTCGCATACATCCTTCAATCACCTGCACATCCCACACCTCCCCCACCTCTCACACATCTCCCCTCCCACACAAAACTCCACTCATAAACACATTCCCCCCACACACACATCCCCCACATACATTCCCCATACACATCTCCCCACCCACTCACACATCCTCCACCTACAAACATCCTCACCACCCACACATACATCCTCCACTCACTCACAATTACCCCATCCACGCTCACACACTCCCACCCACACAGACATATCCCATTCACAGACACCCCCACACTCATCCCACACACTCATCCCCCACACCCATTACACACCCATCCCCCAACCCACACAATCTCCTACACACCCATTCACCCACCCAAACAAGCACTCCCTACCCACACCCCCTCCCAACCCACCAACACCCAGATACTTCCAACTATCCTCTCAAATATCCCCCCCCCCCCACACACACATACAAATCCCTCACACACACATACATCCACCACCGACTACACATCCCTTCACACATCCACACATCATCCATTAACCCATACACATCCCCCACACACAACCCCTCCACACATACATTCCCCACACCCCCACACACACACATATCCCTCACATACACACCCATACAGACATCCTCACATCTAGACACATACATGATGCCTCACATGATCACTGGAACTAATAAGAACAAACTCCCACACTTTACACACAATTGAGACACTGACGATTGTCGTGAGAATTCTCGCAATTGCAAGAAGTGGAGAAAAAATTGTACATATACATTATGTAGCGTAAAAATTAGTGATGCAATTCAACTCTCTCTTTTCTCTCGCTCTCTCTCTCTCTCTCTCTCTCTCTCTCTCTCTCTCTCTCTCTCTCTCTCTCTCTCCCTCTCTCTCCCTCTCTCTCTCCCTCTCTCTCCCTCTCTCTCTCTCTCTCTCTCTCTCTCTCTCTCTCTCTCTCTCACTCACTAACTCTCTCACTCACATCACAGTAATGTTACAGGAATCTTTCTTGGACAGCGTCAGCAGCACTCGGCAGCTAGCGTTATGTTTTGAACACGTCTTAATGTAGCACATAGCATGCATGTATTTTATGTTCATGCTCTAGGTGTGTACATCATCGTCCTGGTTGACCCCTGACTCTTCTGCCTAGGAATGGGCCCTTCCATGACAGTTATTTCCAAACCACTGTGACATTTAATATGGCCAAAGAATTTCATTTCCCGAGACACGATACTGTTTATGAGGCAGTTTTCTTCCATGTTCAGATGTTCTAAAATGCCTCTAGTTTACTTCTTCTCTGTCCTCGGTATGTAAGAAGTTTTATGTAACATTTAAATTAAATAGCATCGATTTACGTCTTTCGTGATTGCGAAATGGTTCACGACTCACATCCATATGTTGCCACTGGAACGATGCATGTTTTCAAGAATTTTATTTGAATTTGTTTCAGGTAACGTGCCATTGGGTTTAATATTGTCTGACCTCGGGATTGCTGTGGCCTGTATGAGCCAGGCTTCTGTTCTGCGCAAGCAGCAGTTTATGAATAGCTGTCTTCTTTGTTTTATGCCTACATCTTCTTTGGCGCATAGGCCCCCACCAACTCACGCCAAGCTATCCCTTCCTTAGCTATCTGTTGTGTGTTTACGTCTCTCTCTCTTTCTCTCTCTCAGTCTCTCTCTCAGTCTCTCTCTCTCTCTCTCTCTCTCTCAGTCTCTCTCCCCTCTCTCTCCCCCCTCTCTCTCAGTCTCTCTCTCTCTCTCTCGCTCTCGCGCTCTCTCTCTCTCACGCTCTCTCTCGCTCTCGCTCTCTCTCTCTCGCTCTCTCTCTCGCGCTCTCTCTCTCTCTCTCGCTCTCTCTCTCGCTCTCTCTCTCGCTCTCTCTCTCGCTCTCTCTCTCTCTCAGTCTCTCTCTCTCTCAGTCTCTCTCTCTCTCTCTCTCTCTCTCTCTCTCTCTCTCTCTCTCTCGCTCTCGCTATATATATTTCGCTTGGTTACCACCGTGAGTTATAGACAAGGGACTGTCCAGTTACAGTATTATCAGGTGTTATTAATGTGTCCTACCCAGCGCCAGGCTCTGTTTCTCATCTCTTGGTTCCCTGTCATTTGTTTAGTTCTCTCCATGAACTCCACATTCGTGATTATGCATTACCCTATTAGTTCTTCTATTCTGTACAGGCAGCGATTAATGAATGTTCAGAGTGTAAATGTAATTGTTTTAGCCGTTGTCCATGTTTGTGATCACTACAACGGTACTGATTCAATGATAGAATACAATTTTCTATGTCTGATACTAGTTTCAATTAGTTTTGACTTACAAAAATTGACTAGCGCCATGAAAGACCCAGACGCCGCTTGTATGCTTATTTTAATATCCATATATGTCCCTCTATCTTTGTCTCGATTGCTGCCTAAATATATGCATACTATTTAGTGGAATTGCGGTAAACCTGTGGAAATATAAACAATATAAAATAACACAAAGTAATGCAGCTTTACAGAACAGAATTATGAAACACACAGGCGATTAGCCTTCATCAGAAAACACATACATACTCAAAACACACACGCAATCACGGAGAAGACACCCCCTCCCAACCCCCCAGTATCACAGCCTGCGATTCTGAGATGAGTATCAAATAATTTTTTTTTTCATGTTCATTCTCTCTTCATTGTTCTCATTTTTTCCCATCGTTTTATTCTTCTTATCTCGTTCTTGGGCCTTAATGTAGTCACTCGAGTGTCTTCTCCGTGTCTGTGTGTTGTGTTTTGTGTATGTATGTGTTTGCTGATGATGCTAACAGCCGAAACGTCCTGTATGTTTCATAATTCTGTTCTGTAAAGCTGCATTACTTTGTGTTAAATATATGTATGATTTCACGTCTGACGTTGACATTAAAGTTAGGTGCACGCCCTGTAACAGGAAGCTGCAAGCAACCCCATCATTTATTGGTGGTTTGAGATTTACCAGGTAATGTTTACGTTCAGTAGTTTGCTATAATCTTCTGAACTGCCGACTCTCATACCATCGAAATCAACAAAGCGATTTGATCCCAAATTGTGACTTATTTCCAACACTCGAGCAGATATGTCGATGAATTATGAAACTGCGTTCATCAAACACCCATAACATCGCTATAAAAGAAGCGTCATTAAACAGCATAAGGTTTAATTGTAGCTAAATTCAAACATTGCATTAAACGTTTTTGTGAACAGGCAATGAAGTAAATACTAAACATCACCTTCTGAGGGCAATAGATCAATTAAACATCACTCTCTGAGGGCACTAGATCAGTTAAACACCACTTAACGGAGGTCACCATGTTCGAATGGATAAGAGCGCTTGTTCTTAAACTTCCAGTGTGCTGATGCCGAGGAAGCCAGCACAACCCCTACACCGGTCAGTTGGACAACAATGTTGACTTGGGGAAGTGAATTACAAGTACCGTAGAAGTCGGAGTGAGTTCGCATGATGGCGAGGGACACATGTAATAGGGAAAGCTAATTGACACGCAAAAATCAGTGCCTTGAACTAGAAGTACTAGCACGCGTATGGACAACGCTTGATTTCAAAATCACTCACAACCTTGGAGCAACTTTACGCTGTTCAGCCTCCGCTCCCAGTCTGGCTAACATTTCTACTATATATGTTAAACAGACCCCCCCCCCCCCCCCCCCCCCCAAAAAAAAAAATAAAAATAAAAAGGACCCTATTACAAGCCTTTATTGGCCAAATGATGCTAGACCTTTATTTTTATTGACCAGTCGGCACTCGAGAGATTATGTGGTCAGTCACATGCCGGTCGTTGTCACCTTCCAAGTCATGTCCTGGTGCCATTTTTAGACTGTGTTGACCAGAGAGCCCGCGTCAGTTTACAAATCCACTTCGATGCGAATTCGAACCCACGACTGTATGGTCGACGGGCAAGAGTGCTAGCCAACACGGCTTCCAAGGATCCATTTAGAACACATCTCCACCCATTCGCCATCTCCCTTAAAACAGTGAGACTCTCGGACGCGTAGTACGAGATAAGATAACAATGACTGTCTGAAATATCACAAGATTATCTGCAACAGTAGATGAATCAATCTCGCGCTATAAAATATTTACTTCATACGCCAGGGAACCATACCGAGTTTAACAAATGTCATGATTGTGTACACAGCGCCTTGAGTTCAGCAACGAGACAGTTTGGCTTCCTGCGCTGGTTTGGCCGGGTAGAATAACATTAGAACGTTGTCCAGGCAGAATGTTAACAATTTAACAAATCTATCGATGGGGTTACGGACGCAATTTGCAATCCCACATGTGTTCGAAACACAGCTGTGGGCGATTTGGAAGCAGACCGCTGGTTTAATACAAGTCTGAGTTAAGAAAGCAATGCTGGGGTTGACTGTGATGTTCTGTAAAGGATACGCAACTAACTTTTTTATAAGCAGGTAACAGAAGCCGCGGTAGTTTAGTGTTTAGTTTTCTTACCTGCTGGCCAGCATTTCTGGATTCAAACCTCTTTCTCTTCTCCCATCAACCAACCAACCAATCAATCAATCAATCAATCAATCAATCAATCAATCAATCAATCAATCAATCAATCAATCAGGTGCCGTCTCCGCAATGAAGGTTGGCTGCAATGGATCTCCAAGACTGTCTGTCTCTTGCCTTGACTGTACATTCTGTGAGGCTGATGTTCGTCCATTTCTCCATCCTCCCACTTGTATCGTTGTCTTCCTCTTGCTCGCTTGCCCTCAACCTTGCCTTCCAGTATGGTTTTCATAAGACTATCATGTCTTTTAACGTGGCCAAAATATTTCACTTGTCTCCTCTTTATTTCTTTCATCAACTCTCTCTTCCTTCCCATTTTTTCTAGGACCTCTGTTCTGCATTTGTTTTTTTTTTGCTTCTGCCATACCGATGCTCATATCAGTCTATCCGAGGTCATCAGGTTGATCCAGCTTAAAATGGGCACCTGGCCTTGTTGGAAACTGATACTGGTGCTCATGATGATGACCCCATAAATGGTTCCTAATATCACAGCCCCCCCCCCGCCCCAACCCCCACCTTCCAGCCCTTTTGATGTTTTCGATGATGAGATCAGATACCTATCATTTGTTGGTAAGGGTGATAAATTGGGGGTCACTCGTGCAAGGTGTGATCATTAAAATCCAAGGCAATTAGAAATCGTAACTAGTAGGTCGCAGAGCCGCTTCTCTGGTAAAATTGTTAGAAATTAGAGTTGAACCACGGACAGATTCAATCCGCCACCTGTTTAGAGTATTCTGACTAGAGGAATCTGTCTTCAGGAATCAACCTCGGATGAAATCTGTCTAGAGGAAGCAAGATCAAATGGAATCTGTCTAGAGGAATCTGTCTAGAGGAATCTGTCTAGAGGAATCTGTCTAGAGGACTAGAGGAATCTGTCTACAGGAAGCAACCTCGGATGAAATCAGTCTAGAGGAAACAAGCTCAAATGGAATCTGAATAAAAGAATCTGCCTAGAAGAAGCAACTTCGGATGAAATCTGTCTAGAGAAAGCTATCTCAAACGGAGTCCGTCTAGAGGAATCTGTCTAGAGGAAACAACATCAAATGAAATCTGTCTAGAGAAATCTGCCGAGGGGAAACTACCTCGGATACAATCGGTCTAGAAGAAGCAACCTCAGATTGAATCTGCTTAGAAGAAGTAAGCTCGTATGGAACCCGTTTAGAGGAACAAGCTCGAATAGAATGTAAGAAACCACAAACAGCCAAAAAATGTTGTGGTTGACTGTGACGTCCTGTAAAGGAAATAAAAGGAAATAAAAAGGAAATAAAACTTATTTTTTTTACCGAATAATACCAACAAGTCTGGAAACTTGGTTTGATTTGTAATATCATCGTGTATATGTATTAGAACAATATATACAACAATAAGAAAGAGACAAACAACTTTCTGTGACGAGAAGAGAGGCATTGGAGAACATCGTGACAGCTGGACAGATCAATTTCGAAGAGAAGAAGAGGCACACCAAGAGAATTTATACTGGATGGTTTGAGACGGTGGCATGGAGGAATATCATCAGCAGATCTGATCCAGAACACCAAAGACCGAGATCTGTGGAGAGCCATGAACGCCTACTGGCAGAGCACTTGATTTTGATGATATGTACGCGCATAATCATCATATAGCAAGTCCTTTGAACAATGTAGCTCTCATCACAGTCTGCCGGAAGCACTCTCGATCCTTCACTAGCTCCAATGCCTCATGCAGTTTCAAGCCTTGGGTGTCGTGAATGTCCAGGACCAATTTCGGTTGGTTTATTCTTCTTTCATCTTTAAACTACCATTGGGACCTAGCCCCTAAATCAACCCACCCCAAGCCCCCTAACCTTAGCTATCCTATGCATCTCCGACCATGTCCTTCCCATATGATTAATTCATGTTTCTATTTCTCTTTATCGCATATCGTTTTAGATAGTCCTCTATTGACGAGTAGTTCCTGGATAAAAGAAAGAAAATTTGCGACCCAGATTCCCTGCGGCTTTACCCATACGCGTCATATCTCTTCTAGTACAGCCGCCTTCTCTCTTCGTTGGCTTGGCTATTATGTTTTCTTTCTCTGTGCCCTTGTTCATGACCGGATGTATTCTGCAGGTAAAAGTTTTTTTTCTACGGAATGGGAAAGTCAGCTCCACGTCCAACCTTCTTTAACAGCATCTTTCGACGTGTATGTTAGGCTACAGTTTGATACTATCCTTTACTCCTCTTAAGAGTCCCGGTAACAAACGTGTTTAATCGCCTCTTACGACATATTTGGTAGGTTATTATTCTTTGCTTCTTTATAGGCTTCCGTTAAAATACAGGCTCGAGTTAGTCTACCTGTGCTACTTATTTAATTTCAATGAGCCATGCCTTAAATTACTGTTTTTTTGTCCCCAAACTCACTGTGCAGTTTCATGTGGTCAAAGTACTTCAGATTCTGAGACATATTGTTTTTATCAACCCGTTTTTTTAAGATGTTCAGATCTTTAGAGTGTCTAGATAACCTTTCTTCTTGATCCACGGGATTATACGAATTTTAGTGTGAAATATAATTCTTTAAACAAACAATGATAAACGTCAAATCTGACATATCGCCGAAACAGCAATTAATATATTTCTGTGTAGCTTACCATACGAACATTAAACTTGCTGTACGTTTATGCAAAGAAGAATACACATTAATATTACACAAACAGGATTCCAGAGTATTTTGTTCCCAACACAATAGGTGCTGCCTGCCGATTATTTTTATAGGACACAAGAATACTTCACAATATTATAATTGATCGTTAGTGTGATGTTAAGCTGAAAGGACTCGACTATCCAGTTCCACACTTAATACTTGCTAAAATGTCTTCAACATCTATAGTTTTATTATTATCCTTTATTAATACTTTGGTTTTTACCAATGAACTATTTATTTCTGTGTCCATTATTATGCCTGCTTGCTTTCCTGCCTGCTTGCCTGCTTGCCTGCTTGCCTGCCTACCCGCCTGCCTACATACCTGCCTGCCTACCTACCTACCTACCTACCTACCTACCTGTCTGCCTGCCTGTCTGCCTGCTTGCCTGCCTGCCTATCTACCTACAAACATGTATGATGTAGACAGACAGACAGACAGACAGACAGAGTGTCAGACAGACAGACGTGGTTACTCAACAATGCACGAAAACATTCTCTAGCCACTGAAAAACTAACAAACAAAACAGCTCAGCAATGTCAGCCGTATTGATACTCGTTCCAGGCCTGGTAAATCAGATTAGAATCTCACCTACAGACGATATTTGCTATGTCTGCTGTATGTTACACTGTTTGTTTATATTTCCTACTTCGTTAAGTCTGACGGCATGTGTCACATACAAGAACACGGCAGGGTTGTACCTGTGTCCGGTCAGTTTTACATCTAAGTTGTGGAGTGCCATCTTGCACCCTCCAACATGTATTTAATGGTAAACACGTGCGCTGTTTTTGTTTTCGCTCGCTCGCTTTGAACACAAGCGTAGTCCATACACATGCTACTACTTCTGGTGCACTGGACTGACTTTTGTGTGTGAATTAGCTTTCACTATTACCCGTGTTCCTCGTCACCAGAAAAACCCACTCCGAATTCAGAGGTATTTGTAATTTACGTCCTCGTGCCAAGGACGAGAGAAGTCAACATTTTAGTCCATCTGACCGATGTAAGAGTTGAACCCGCTACCTCAGCATAAGCACACAAGATGTTTAAGAGCTAGCGCTGTTATCCATTCGGCCATGCCGACCTCATATGCGATGTTCATTGTAAGGTAATCACTATTAGGAGCAAAGCGTAAGAACTCTACGCATAGTAAGTCGGGTATCATTTTTGTGTTTTATTTAAATAGTTCAAAGACGCAACTACTCTAGTTCCATGTTTAGTCAAGTGCATCACTCTTTAACTGAACATCAAACACCATTTTCATCATGTGTCCTGCCAGCTGGCGTAGACATTCATGTCTCTCCACAGATGTCTGTCTGGTGTTCTGAATGAACTCTGTTAATGTGTCATAATACCACCGTCTCATCTCAGTCCACCCATTATCATCTCTCATGGTATGCCTCTGCAGCTTTCCCCTTTAATCTTTCCAGTTGTCACGATGTACTCTAATGCCTCTCTTCTCATCACATGACCAAAGAAAGCTATCTCTTTCTTATTGTGTGTGTATGTGTGTGTGCGTGCGTGCGTGCGTGCGTGTGTGTGTGTATCGTAGTGCCATTAGCCTCTTGTAGACATTGTTTGTTAGTTTCTCCAGCAGTCTAAGGAATTTACAACATTCGTCTCAGGGACCACATCCCAGGTGACAATCACACATGAACGTTAAAAAAAAAAAGACCCGCTTCCGTTGATAGAGGCTTGCTTGGTACTGAATATGTTGCTAGCCCCATATTTTATTGACCAATCGGCCTTTGATGGGTGTGTGCTCAATATCACACCGATCGCCTTCATTTTCAAGGGCGTTTCCTGGTACCCATTTTAGCTTGGGTTGATCTGAGAGTTTGGGTCAATTAAAAAATATCTGCCTCGATGGGGATTCGAACACATGAGCACGGGTTGTGCAGACCAGCATGTTAGCCACCACGTGACCGCAGCTCCGGTGGGAATATGGTACGAAATCAATATCAATATGTTCTGTAACCGAAGGCACAGGATGTATAATATGATTAGCGACACGGGAGGCTTTGCTTTCCCAGATAAATCAGTGGTACCTACTTTGTGATGTTATATAGGAGCAGCTGGGCGAGAGGCTAGAATGCAGAGCTTCCCTGTGGATGATCCGGGATCGAATCATTGGAAAGATGTGGATTTCTTTATGTCGGGGAGGAGAGATGGGAGAAAACGCTAACCTGCACAGTTAGCGGCGACTGCATTGGCCAAGCGGCCTTAATTTGACAGGCCGCAACTTACTGTATTGCAATACAGGATACTGCTATAGGCAGTAAATGACAGTTTTGTTGTTTTTGAAAGACAGGATAGACATTTACGAGAGCTGAACACAATGATTTCCCTTAGTGAATTTAAACACCGCAGCCTCAAAGAATATGCTAAGCAATACATCGTGCAACATATTGTTTCTGGCTTCTGGTTTAAATTAAAGAAAACATTACTGAATGCTATCAAGGCCAGAGAAGTAAGGTACTTTGACCATATCAATCGACATCTCCTTGTTAAAAGATGCAGTTGAGGATCGGGTGAAAGGGATGTGTACACGAGGAAAACGTTTCAGGTGTTGGACAATATCAAGCGATGGACTGGTGGAAGTTTGCATGAGTGCATCATGGAGATGCAGAACTGAGGGCGTTGGAGACTCACTGCACTCTTTGTGAGGAGAAAACAATATACTGATTTATCGACATCAGAGCAATACTAATTGCTAAGTACAGAATGTCGCAATCAGCCCCGGCGTTTATTGGTTGTGATTTTCTATTCAATTTTACGTTTAGGAGTTTACTGTTGTTTTCTGAACGGCTGCCCCTCTTACCACTGTGAAATGTAAAGTGATCTGCTCCCACAGACAGACAAAATGACAGATAGATAGACAGACAGACAGACATACAGACATACTGACAGGGTCAGAGACAGATAAAGAGAGAGTCAAAGAAAAACAGAGAGAGAAAGTAATGAAGAGATGCAGAGACAGAGAGACAAAGAAAAACAGAGAGACAGGAGACGTGGAGACAGAGAGAGAGAGAGAGAGAGAGAGAGAGAGAGAGAGAGATAAAAAGAGACACAGAGAGACAGATTAAAAAGAGACAGAGAAATACACAGAGAGATAGATAGATAGATAGATAGATAGAGAGAGAGAGAGAGAGAGAGAGAGAGAGAGAGAGAGAGAGAGAGAGAGAGAGAGAGAGAGAGAAGTCACACACACACAGGAGTAAAATGGGGGTGGAGTAAAAGGGAAAGGTCGTTGCTGAGGTAAATGGGTTTTATTAGTTAGTTCATCCCTCAAGTATGAGAGTGGAGGTGGCTGCAATCCTGCAAGGTTTAAAGTGGACAATAGACACCTGGATTACCACATCAGTGATTGTAACTGATTCTCAGAAATATTTCCTGCTATCTTTTTAAGCTGGGTCGACCTGGATCGGTGAAAAGGAAATCCTTTCCCCGTAGGGGATTTGAGCACACGACCAACGGGACGGTAGGCAAGCGTGGTAATCACTGATTGCTCCCAAATAGCACTATATTAAAACACATTTATAACCCACACATGCGCCACAAGTCCTATGCCAGTTTGAACACAGTAGCAAAGTACTGCTTGACTAAATACAATGAAAATTGAACTCATTTTAATATAATGTATACCGTTTAGAAAATAATAACACACTTCTTATACTTTGTCTTTTACCATTTATCCCCCTTTAGGTCAGTCCACCGATCATCTCACTCTTTTCAGCAGGCGGGCCAAATTTCGGAAATAATATTTCCTGCCGGGCCACGCACATAATTTTTTTTAAAAATTGTTGTTATTAAATTAAAGTAAATAAGCAAGCGTGCTACAACTTCGACCACATAGTCGCTTCCCGGTAGGTGAGATCGTGCTCAAATGCTTGCCTGGTTTAATGTAAACCAAAAAAATATATCTTGTTAATTAATTTACCTTTCCCTTGTAGATGTGTATTATTATTAACGTCATTTAGGTGGCTAGTTATATCGACCAGAAATGCAAAGTCGCAAACCCACTCTTTGTCTTCAAACTCTGGGATACTTTTCGACTTGCTTGCAAAGAATGATTGTATTTCGAGTTGCAAATCAAACAATCTTTTCAACAATTTGGCACGGGTCAGCCATCTTACTTCTGCATAAAATGTAACGTCATGATAATCTGAGTCAAAAGAATAGAAATTCTTGGAACTGACGGTGACTCAACCCGTTCGACTTCATGAAGATCACTATTTTGACGACTACTTTCACGACATGGTCCATTTTGAGGGGCTTCAAAAATAAATTCTCCTGATGATTAATGCAATGAAAATTTAGCATTGAAGTGTTACCTACTTTGGAGGCCTAATTTTCAATC
Organism: Cepaea hortensis; assembly: GCA_963921405.1. Lineage (NCBI taxonomy): Eukaryota > Metazoa > Mollusca > Gastropoda > Stylommatophora > Helicidae > Cepaea > Cepaea hortensis. Next base: position 49,650,874 of record OY992881.1, read on the forward strand.
AATTTTACTAAACCTTCGGGTTTCCCAACCATTGCTGGGGCACCATCCGTTGTTAAGCCCGATAAGTTGTTAAGGTGTAACAAAAAGCAATTCAATGTCGATGTAACTACTTCTAACAAATCTCGTAACTTAGTAGTGTCCTTAGGTGGATACAGCACCGCTAATTCTTCTGTCTTTTTAAAATGGATGTCAACTATTATGCTATTATCAGACAGACTGTGGGATCAACACCTTGTGCCACATTTATTGAAAGACAGAAGATCAAGTGGTTTGGCCATGTTGTTAGAATGCAACACCAGCAACTACCATCACTGGCCTTACATCAAAGATCATCTGCGACTAGACCAAGAGGCCGTCCAAGAAGAAAATGGATTGACGACATCAAAGACAATGTATAGCCACACGGAATGACACTATCCAGTGCCGCCCACCTGGCTCTGGAACGCAAATTATTCCTCCCCACGACGTTTGATGGCAGAAGTGGAAGAAGATGATGATGATGATCAACACCCACGATAAAAATTGCCAGTTGTGCAGTATCTGCCATATCTGTGCTTTCATCCACTGCTAGAGCATAAAATATAAACTCGGATGCTCGACTTTTCAAATTATATTCAATATATTTTCCAATGTCGTCCACATGCCTAGTAATAGCCTGACGAGACTTATTTTTTGAGAAATTCTTCTTCTTTTCTGGACTCAGAGTTTCACCGACGCTCTCCAAACATCCCTTAACGATTTCATCATCTGAATATTGCTTCGTTTTATTTTTAAAAAATAACACATAACTAGCTTTTACATAGCATGTTGACTCTGAACCGGCTCTAGTAATTATCCTTTGTTGTGCAGAAATGTTTTTTTTTGTAAAGTCATTTACTTGGTCTTATCGAAATTGCCCTTTGTACTTATAAAACGTATTTGCATGTTTAATCTCGTTGTGCCGTTTGATGTTATTGTCTTTCAACACAGAAACAGGTTCGTTGGATATCAAGCATATGAGGTTTGTATTAATTTCCACGAAAAAATAGTATATGGTCCACCTGTCTTGAATACTTCTTAATTCTTCTGTGATTCTTCTCTTCTTTGGTCCAACGTCTTTACTAGCTGACACCATGGTTACGTAATACCTCAAATACACATAATGAATATTCACACAACAAAAACCCACATCAAAATAATATCAATAATCTATATTAATCATACTTTTCTCGCTGATGTTCTCAGCCAATATCCAACCAATATTATTTCTTCCTTCAACAACATCCACTCAGAGAAATATCAGGAACAGAGAGTTTATATCTAATACCACAAGGTCTTTTCACAAACTAAACCACCGTGGTTCCTACAGTCTATGGTCCATACTATTCCCTTTATGAATGTTCAAGTTTAAGTCACTGGAGTAGAACTAGCCAGGTTAATAAGTTCCCAAGGTGCACATATTCATTCTGATAAATGTTCCGGATTTGGGAGTATCCAGTGAAACATTCATCAAGCGGTGAAATATACCTGATAATAAATTTCCTCAGAAGTTATGAACATCCACAGGGCAGATTAACTTCAGGAGTTATAAATGGCCATAGTTCAGATAAAGTTCAGACGTTATAAATATCCGCAGGACTGGTAAACTTCAAGAGTTATAAATATCCAAAGGGCATATAAACTTCAGGAGTTATACACATCCATAGGGCAGATAAACTTCAAGAGTCATAAATATCCATAATGATACCAGTCAAGGATGGAAATTATCCATGCATGATAAACGACGGGCAGTAATAAGTTTCAGGGGGTGAAAAATATCCACGATAATGCCGTTCAGGTTTTCAAAATGTCCTCATAGATAAAGTTCAGGTTTTAAAAATGTCCAGGTGGAAACAATCCATGTTTTGTAAATGTCCATCTGAATAACTGCCAGGTTTCGACAATGTTCATAACCCTTCTCCTGAATTTAACAACTAGCCATGAAGGGAAGACTCAGCTGGTGCATTTACTTGAGAAGTAGGTACATTGGTGTTGGCCAGGCCATCCTCTTATATACATTGATCATTCACTCAATAGACTTCTGTAATGTTGAGGTTGTCGTAAACTTGGAGAGCAAATAATATTAAGGAAATTCCGCTCTTACAGCAATATAAAGGCGAATCCTTTTCATCATATGCCGATGAATCAGCCACTCCAAATGAGAACTAGAGCATTTGTACTATGCTTCAGGTTCGACCAAGGCACAGTCCACCATCCTGGAGTCCAAAGAACCCCACTGTATGCAATACGGAAAATACAGCTGGTCGCTAGAAAAGCATTTCTCAGACTCCTTACAGTTCTCAATGTTAAAACCTAAAAAAACTTCTCAATTCAATCCACACACTCGTTTTCTTTTCATGTACCTATCCTAGGCGCACTTTTAGCACGAAACATGACAGCTTGATTGGGATGGTGTCTCGGAAAGGGACGGGCTGGAGAAAGAGGTGTGGGGGGGGGGGGCAGTAGTGTTGCTATCTCCCGTCTTCTTGTCACCAACCAGATGGTAGTGTGGACGCAGTTTCCAACTCCTGTCAACTTCAAACGAAACGTACCGGCGGCTTAAGGTTGTGGTTAGAAAATTGGGCTTGGCCTCGAATTAATATTGTGACCTCTGAATACACAGTTTAATAGGGAATCCAAGTGTCGTTGATAGGCAGACAATATTTGAAATATGTCATAACGACTCATGATGTAATGTTCTTTTGGTGATATGTACAATAAAGTTAACATTTATGTTCATTTGACCTAGCTCCGCGGGCCGCAACATGACCCCTGGCGGGCCACACGTGGCCCGCGGGCCTCGTGTTGGCCACCCCTGCTCTAAGTCCTCCTGTCGTTTGCTTTCCCACGCAGCTCTGTCAATGTCCTCTCCGCATTATTATTCCTGTTTGTTCTGTTTTGTCTTGTGGATTCCAAAGGCCTTTCTGGTTATACTGTTTTCAGGTTATCTCAATCTATATCCTATCCCATACCGTCTTTTCTTCACCTCTTAGTTTACTGGTATTTGTCCAGTTCTCCACATGATCTCCGCATTAGTGATTCTTTCATATTATTTTGATTCTTTCTGGTGTGTGCAGGCACAAATTAGTGAATGTTTGTTGTTTATCTGTAATTGTTTTCGCTGTTCTATATATTTAGGATTCATGCAATACTACTTATTTATTTAACTTTAGAATTGAATATTCTAAGATTCATGCTAAGTTAAATTTTTTTTTTTGGACATCCATACATTTCCCAAGGCCATAAAAGCACATTTAGCCGTCTGTATTCTTATTGTGATACCTTTATCTGTTCCACACTCTTTGTCTGCATTGCTGCCTAAATAGGCGTGTGATTAATGACAATCTACTGACCGTAACTGACTCAGAAAGCATGCTAACGAGGGTGAGGACGGGCAGACTTCGTGCGGAGTGGCTTGCTTCGCTTCGGAGGTCACGGGTGACAAGCATCGCTTTGGATCTTTTCTCCGGGGCATGCCGGTGTGCTGGGAAATGAACAGGCGGACAGATTAGCTGGCTCTGCAGAACTTGGTGGAGTATTGGTACATGACATGGCAGACGTGGTTGCGGCCTTGTGGGAGCTCGTGCACACCTCGGAGAAGCAAATGGATTACCATGGTCTGGCAAGAATGAGACAACGAGGAGTGACGAAGGGATCTGGCCGACGCTCAACGCTCAAAGGAAAGGCGAGACGGACTTATAATCAGATTGCTACTGGTACTATTAGTGTTGGAACTCTTCGCTGGCTGCTGAGGATGGGGACGGAGCACTTATGGGAATGCCCCGAATGCTGTGATGTCGATTCCTAAATCAATCAATCAATCAATCTACTGACCTAGAAAATAACAAACAGCCAATAAGTGCTGGTATTGATTGCGATGTCATGTAAAAGGACACACAACTACCTGAATAGGTATACGCATAATCTGTGTTACGCTTCAGCTATATACTTTAAAAAAAAATTTACAACTGTACAAAGGAGATCAACCGTGCTCTATAAACATCTAATGTGAAAAGAGGCACTGAAAATCACTGTGACGACTGGAACGATTAGCAATAGAAAGGAAGGGGCAGACCGAGGAAAATGATGCTGCCTGGACTGGGACGGTGCTATAGAGCAATATCATAGTCATAATTGATCTGGAACACCAAGGACAGAGATTTGTAGAGATGGATGTATGACTCTCCCAATTGTCAGGGCATACGATGTTACTGGTATATATTTTATAGCGTTGGTAACGTAGTAATTAATCAGTGCTCTAGTTTACCCAGACAGTGGTCCGTGTGTCAGTTCAAACCGGGGGGGGGGGGGTGTAGCGGAGAGGTCACGGTATCTGGTCAGACGTTGAAGTTACCCAGTTCGAATCTCATAATAGGGTTGGGAATCTTGACGAAAATCAATGTTTTCATACGTCCCCGTGATCTCTTTGATAACGAGATAAGATATCTAACCTTCTTGGATAAGGTGGTAAAACAGGAGGTCAAGTGTTCAAGAGGTACACATTAAGAATCCCATGGTAGTTGGAAATCACAATCAGTAGGCCACCGCCCAAGGAAAATTGATAGGGAAGAAAACCTATTCACGAGTAGATGAAGTCCGTTGCTTTGGATGGTCTACTGACTGTGATTTCCAACTAGGGAAAGACAATTTTATACAAATGCATGCTGAAGTCGGACACACTCTGCATGTCATACATCAAAAGAGGAACGAAGATGAAGAAGAACAATTGCTGCCATCAGCAGGGTTTCATTTCTCCTTTCCAGTACACCTGCGAATACGGCTCAAACTTAACATTCGGCTATCAAAGAATTTTCAAAATTGTCTGAGAAGACATGGCAAAGGTAGAGGGAGGGCGGTTGGGTTGGAAAGAAATTAGTCACCCCACCTCATTATTAATGTATGCAAAATGCCATGACCCAGCCCAACACCAAACACCAGTAAGCCTTTATCTATCACGCAACTACCTTTCACATTTTCTTGGTGCAAATGCTGTTGCGCAGATAATGGTGATGTGTCGGGGCAGACTAGGTGTCAGAATTCCAATTGAAAGCTGTTGAATACCAGAGTCATGTTACTGGTTTCCACAGCTGGATGCAACAATTCAACGTAAATCAGCGTTGACGTCTAGACATGAAGAGGGAATAGCAAGGGATCTTAGTCTGGATGGTGAGTTGCGCGCCACGAAATCTTAAACCTGGAAAGTCTTGTCTGCCTACTCAAGCACAGACATAAGTCATGTGTCTCCAGAGATGAATGCATATATAGAATTCCAGGAGCCTGAACAGATTTTCCACACGTATAATAAGATATGCATGCATATCTGCCTGTCTGTCCGTCCGCCTGTTTGTATGTCTGTCTCTGTGGGTGCCTGGGTGTTTATATTATCGTATAGAGGCTGCATGTCCTAATCATGGTGTGGCCAGAATTTAGCTCTCATTGCTTGTAATGTCTAGTGTTTCGTTACTGTCTTTTCTACAATTCTATGAGTGTTCATCAATACTTGCATATTTATTTATCATTCTAATTCAGTGACCGCAAGGACTACTTCTAGAGCACTGGAATGATTTTTGCGCATGGATTAGCTTTCCCTATTAACAGTCTCCCTCGCTCGCCATCAGGCGAATCCACGACGACACGTTGAAACCACTACTTGTAAATTACCTCCACAAGTCAAGGACGAGAAGTCAACATTTTTGTCAAACGGACCGGTGTAGAGGTTGAACCCGTTACCTCGGCATCAGAACACCGGAAGATTTAAGAACGAGAGCTTTTATCAATTCGGCCATGCTGAACTGCCACGTAGCCTTTAACAGGATTATGTGTTTGGTTTGACTGATTTAAAAATTCCCGTAGCACGAATCTGCTCTGAGTATGTGAAGTTTCAGGATCACTACAATTTTGTAGGATAGAGTGAACGGAGGACTAGATGGCTAGTCTTTCTGTCCCGTAGCGAACAACGACAGCAGGCATCGAACTCTTGTCCGACCGTGCCCATATCGTTGTCAGGTTATCGAACTACCCATTACAGAAATGCGCCTGCTGGGCTTGGATTGATGGCTCTGCTGAAACCACTGCAGTCCTGTTCAAAACAAATGTGTTGCATGGACAATTGCTTCGCGCACGTAAAAACACACTTGTTAGTGATGGTATGTGTGGTAGCTATTTGATAAACACCTTCCCAGCATATATTCCTGGTGGAAATGATAGAGATCTCTGGGTAGACCGACTCCATTAGCTCTTTGATAAATTTATCATCAGTAATGCTAAAGGCAATCTGGATATCACCAATACAACAGGGGAAGCTTGGACATTTGAAGTTGGAAGATAACTGACTGCTGCCTTCAGGCGAACACATGATCTTGCAATATTTGTAAATAGATAATACATACGTGATGTATAATACATACATACATACCTACCTACCCAAGTATGTACGTACATACACACATTACGTATACGCCTGCTGTGATTTTATACCATCAAATTGCTATGTCGAGGGGCTGTTTCACACACAAACACACACATACACATGTCTACCTGCCTGCCTACCTACCTACATATATACCTACCTAATTACCTACCTACCTATATACCTACCTACCTACATACATACATACACACACACATACATACTTACATACATGCATACATGCATACATGCAGACATGCACACATGCACACATGCAGACATACACACAGATATACACACAGACATACACACAGACATACACACACAGACACACACACACATACACACACACTTCGACACACATACGTACATACATACATTTGTCAGTTTCATATCTTTTAAAGAAGGTCGCAATCAACCCCAACATTGATTGACTTTTTGTAATTTTCTAGCAATATTCACAATGTTTTGTAATCGGTCAAAGCCTCTTGCCATTGGAATCAATGCAAATCGATGTGCCCTTAAATCGTAGCTCGCTGATTTTGTACATTCGACTTGGTATGTCGATGAATTGCGAAACAGCGTCTCACTAACCCCTAAACTAAAGATCAGGATGCTCAGGTTCATTAAACTGCATTGAACTACGGAAGTCACGACTGTGTAGGATTACATTGCACTGAGGTCATGCACCACGTTAGGACAATAACTAAATAAAAGGACCCTTTAGACAGTTCAGAAAGCAATGGCAAACTACTGAACGTTAACTTGCCAAGAAAACACAAACATTGAAAAATGATGGGGTCGACTGCGACGTCATGCAAAGGATACACAACTGTTATTTACACGCCTGAAGGCACAATGAGTATATTGTGCTAGACCCACATCGTTATAGACCTCGGTGAGTGAGCTCGTCAGTATGTCACCGGCCGCCTGTCTAGACCCACATTGTTAAGACCTCGGTGCGTGAGCTGGTCAGTATGTCACCGGCCGCCTGTCTAGACCCACATTGTTATAGACCTCGGTGCGTGAGCTGGTCAGTATGTCACCGGCCGCCTGTCTAGACCCACATTGTTATAGACCTCGGTGCGTGAGCTGGTCAGTATTCCACCGGCCGCTTGTCTAGACCCACATTGTTAAGACCTCGGTGCGTGAGCTGGTCAGTATGTTACCTGCCGCCTGTCTAGTTCCCCATTGTTACAGACGTCGGTGCGTGAACTGGTCAGTATGTTACCGGCTGCCTGTCTAGACCCACATTGTTACAGACCTCGGTGCGTGAGCTGGTCAGTATGTCACCGGCCGCCTGTCTAGTTCCACATTGTTATAGACCTCGGTGCGTGAGCTGGTCAGTATGTCACCGGCCGCCTGTCTAGACCCACATTGTTACAGACCTCGGTGCGTGAGCTGGTCAGTATGTCACCGGCCGCCTGTCTAGACCCACATTGTTACAGATCTCGGTGCGTGAGCTGGTCAGTATGTCACCGGCCGCCTGTCTAGACCCACATTGTTATAGACCTCGGTGCGTGAGCTGGTCAGTATGTCACCGGCCGCCTGTCTAGACCCACATTGTTATAGACCTCGGTGCGTGAGCTGGTCAGTATTCCACCGGCCGCTTGTCTAGACCCACATTGTTAAGACCTCGGTGCGTGAGCTGGTCAGTATGTTACCGGCCGCCTGTCTAGTTCCCCATTGTTACAGACCTCGGTGCGTGAGCTGGTCAGTATGTTACCGGCTGCCTGTCTAGTTCCCCATTGTTACAGACGTCGGTGCGTGAGCTGGTCAGTATGTTACCGGCTGCCTGTCTAGACCCACATTGTTACAGACCTCGGTGCGTGAGCTGGTCAGTATGTCACCGGCCGCCTGTCTAGTTCCACATTGTTATAGACCTCGGTGCGTGAGCTGGTCAGTATGTCACCGGCCGCCTGTCTAGACCCACATTGTTACAGACCTCGGTGCGTGAGCTGGTCAGTATGTCACCGGCCGCCTGTCTAGACCCACATTGTTACAGATCTCGGTGCGTGAGCTGGTCAGTATGTCACCGGCCGCCTGTCTAGACCCACATTGTTATAGACCTCGGTGCGTGAGCTGGTCGGTATGTCACCGGCCGCCTGTCTAGAACCACATTGTTACAGACCTCGGTGCGTGAGTTGGTCGGTATGTCACCGGCCGCCTGTCTAGACCCACATTGTTACAGACCTCGCTGCGTGAGCTGGTCAGTATGTCACCGGCCGCCTGTCTAGACCCACATTGTTACAGACCTCGGTGCGTGAGCTGGTCAGTATGTCACCGGCCGCCTGTCTAGACCCACATTGTTACAGACCTCGGTGCGTGAGCTGGTCAGTATGTCACCGGCCGCCTGTCTAGACCCACATTGTTACAGACCTCGGTGCGTGAGCTGGTCAGTATGTCACCGGCCGCCTGTCTAGACCCACATTGTTACAGACCTCGGTGCGTGAGCTGGTCAGTATGTCACCGGCCGCCTGTCTAGATCCACATTGTTACAGGCCTCGGTGCGTGAGCTGGTCAGTATGCCACCGGCCGCCTGTCTAGATCCACATTGTTACAGGCCTCGGTGCGTGAGCTGGTCAGTATGTCACCGGCCGCCTGTCTACACCCATATTGTTACAGACCTCGGCACGTGAGTTGGTCAGTATGTCACCGGCCGCCTGTCTAGACCCACATTGTTACAGACCTCGGTGCGTGAGCTGGTCAGTATGTCACCGGCCGCCTGTCTAGACCCACATTGTTACAGACCTCGGTGCGTGAGCTGGTCAGTATGTCACCGGCCGCCTGTCTAGACCCACATTGTAACAGACCTCGGTGCGTGATCTGGTCAGTAAGCCACCGGCCGCCTGTCTAGACCCACATTGTTACAGACCTTGGTGCGTGAGTTGGTCAGTATGTCAACTGCCGTCTGTCTAGACCCACATTGTTACATACCTTGGTGCGTGAGCTGGTCAGTATGTCACCGGCCGCCTGTCTAGACACACATTGTTACAGACCTCGGTGCTTGAGCTGGTCAGTATGTCACCGGCCGCCTGTCTAGACCCACATTGTAACAGACCTCGGTGCGTGAGCTGGTCAGTATGTCACCGGCCGCCTGTCTAGATCCACATTGTTACAGGCCTCGGTGCGTGAGCTGGTCAGTATGCCACCGGCCGCCTGTCTAGATCCACATTGTTACAGGCCTCGGTGCGTGAGCTGGTCAGTGTGTCACCGGCCGCCTGTCTAGACCCATATTGTTACAGACCTCGGCACGTGAGTTGGTCAGTATGTCACCGGCCGCCTGTCTAGACCCACATTGTTACAGACCTCGGTGCGTGAGCTGGTCAGTATGTCACCGGCCGCCTGTCTAGATCCACATTGTTACAGGCCTCGGTGCGTTAGCTGGTCAGTATGCCACCGGCCGCCTGTCTAGATCCACATTGTTACAGGCCTCGGTGCGTGAGCTGGTCAGTATGTCACCGGCCGCCTGTCTAGACCCATATTGTTACATACCTCGGCACGTGAGTTGGTCAGTATGTCACCGGCCGCCTGTCTAGACCCACATTGTTACAGACCTCGGTGCGTGAGCTGGTCAGTATGTCACCGGCCGCCTGTCTAGACCCACATTGTTACAGACCTCGGTGCGTGAGCTGGTCAGTATGTCACCGGCCGCCTGTCTAGACCCACATTGTAACAGACCTCGGTGCGTGATCTGGTCAGTAAGCCACCGGCCGCCTGTCTAGACCCACATTGTTACAGACCTTGGTGCGTGAGTTGGTCAGTATGTCAACTGCCGTCTGTCTAGACCCACATTGTTACATACCTTGGTGCGTGAGCTGGTCAGTATGTCACCGGCCGCCTGTCTAGACACACATTGTTACAGACCTCGGTGCTTGAGCTGGTCAGTATGTCACCGGCCGCCTGTCTAGACCCACATTGTAACAGACCTCGGTGCGTGATCTGGTCAGTATGCCACCGGCCGCCTGTCTAGACCCACATTGTTACAGACCTCGGTGCGTGAGTTGGTCAGTATGTCAACTGCCGTCTGTCTAGACCCACATTGTTACAGACCTTGGTGCGTGAGCTGGTCAGTATGTCACCGGCCGCCTGTCTAGACTCACATTGTTACAGACCTCGGTGCGTGAGCTGGTCAGTATGTCACCGGCCGCCTGTCTAGACCCACATTGTAACAGACCTCGGTGCGTGATCTGGTCAGTATGCCACCGGCCGCCTGTCTAGACCCACATTGTTAAAGACCTCGGTGCGTGAGTTGGTCAGTATGTCAACTGCCGTCTGTCTAGACCCACATTGTTACAGACCTTGGTGCGTGAGCTGGTCAGTATGTCACCGGCCGCCTGTCTAGACCCACATTGTTACAGACCTCGGTGCGTGAGCTGGTTAGTATGTCACCGGCCGCCTGTTTAGACCCACATTGTTACAGACCTCGGTGCGTGAGCTGGTCAGTATGTCACCGGCCGCCTGTCTAGACCCACATTGTTAAGACCTCGGTGCGTGAGCTGGTCAGTATGTCACCGGCCGCCTGTCTAGACCCACATTGTTACAGACCTCGGTGCGTGAGCTGGTCAGTATGTCACCGGCCGCCTGTCTAGACCCACATTGTTAAGAACTCAGTGCGTGAGCTGGTCAGTATGTCACCGGCCGCCTGTCTAGACCCACATTGTTACAGACCTCGGTGCGTGAGCTGGTCAGCATGTCACCGGCCGCCTGTCTAGACCCACATTGTTAAGACCTCGGTGCGTGAGCTGGTCAGTGTGTCACCGGCCGCCTGTCTAGACCCACATTGTTACAGACCTCGGTGCGTGAGCTGGTCAGTATGTCACCGGCCGCCTGTCTAGACCCACATTGTTACAGACCTCGGTGCGTGAGCTGGTCAGTATGTCACCGGCCGCCTGTCTAGACCCACATTGTAACAGACCTCGGTGCGTGATCTGGTCAGTATGCCACCGGCCGCCTGTCTAGACCCACATTGTTAAAGACCTCGGTGCGTGAGTTGGTCAGTATGTCAACTGCCGTCTGTCTAGACCCACATTGTTACAGACCTTGGTGCGTGAGCTGGTCAGTATGTCACCGGCCGCCTGTCTAGACCCACATTGTTACAGACCTCGGTGCGGGAGCTGGTTAGTATGTCACCGGCCGCCTGTCTAGACCCACATTGTTACAGACCTCGGTGCGTGAGCTGGTCAGTATGTCACCGGCCGCCTGTCTAGACCCACATTGTTAAGACCTCGGTGCGTGAGCTGGTCAGTATGTCACCGGCCGCCTGTCTAGACCCACATTGTTACAGACCTCGGTGCGTGAGCTGGTCAGTATGTCACCGGCCGCCTGTCTAGACCCACATTGTTAAGAACTCGGTGCGTGAGCTGGTCAGTATGTCACCGGCCGCCTGTCTAGACCCACATTGTTACAGACCTCGGTGCGTGAGCTGGTCAGTATGTCACCGGCCGCCTGTCTAGACCCACATTGTTACAGACCTCGGTGCGTGAGCTGGTCAGTATGTCACCGGCCGCCTGTCTAGACCCACATTGTTACAGACCTCGGTGCGTGAGCTGGTCAGTATGTCACCGGCCGCCTGTCTAGATCCACATTGTTACAGGCCTCGGTGCGTGAGCTGGTCAGTATGCCACCGGCCGCCTGTCTAGATCCACATTGTTACAGGCCTCGGTGCGTGAGCTGGTCAGTATGTCACCGGCCGCCTGTCTACACCCATATTGTTACAGACCTCGGCACGTGAGTTGGTCAGTATGTCACCGGCCGCCTGTCTAGACCCACATTGTTACAGACCTCGGTGCGTGAGCTGGTCAGTATGTCACCGGCCGCCTGTCTAGACCCACATTGTTACAGACCTCGGTGCGTGAGCTGGTCAGTATGTCACCGGCCGCCTGTCTAGACCCACATTGTAACAGACCTCGGTGCGTGATCTGGTCAGTAAGCCACCGGCCGCCTGTCTAGACCCACATTGTTACAGACCTTGGTGCGTGAGTTGGTCAGTATGTCAACTGCCGTCTGTCTAGACCCACATTGTTACATACCTTGGTGCGTGAGCTGGTCAGTATGTCACCGGCCGCCTGTCTAGACACACATTGTTACAGACCTCGGTGCTTGAGCTGGTCAGTATGTCACCGGCCGCCTGTCTAGACCCACATTGTAACAGACCTCGGTGCGTGAGCTGGTCAGTATGTCACCGGCCGCCTGTCTAGATCCACATTGTTACAGGCCTCGGTGCGTGAGCTGGTCAGTATGCCACCGGCCGCCTGTCTAGATCCACATTGTTACAGGCCTCGGTGCGTGAGCTGGTCAGTGTGTCACCGGCCGCCTGTCTAGACCCATATTGTTACAGACCTCGGCACGTGAGTTGGTCAGTATGTCACCGGCCGCCTGTCTAGACCCACATTGTTACAGACCTCGGTGCGTGAGCTGGTCAGTATGTCACCGGCCGCCTGTCTAGATCCACATTGTTACAGGCCTCGGTGCGTTAGCTGGTCAGTATGCCACCGGCCGCCTGTCTAGATCCACATTGTTACAGGCCTCGGTGCGTGAGCTGGTCAGTATGTCACCGGCCGCCTGTCTAGACCCATATTGTTACATACCTCGGCACGTGAGTTGGTCAGTATGTCACCGGCCGCCTGTCTAGACCCACATTGTTACAGACCTCGGTGCGTGAGCTGGTCAGTATGTCACCGGCCGCCTGTCTAGACCCACATTGTTACAGACCTCGGTGCGTGAGCTGGTCAGTATGTCACCGGCCGCCTGTCTAGACCCACATTGTAACAGACCTCGGTGCGTGATCTGGTCAGTAAGCCACCGGCCGCCTGTCTAGACCCACATTGTTACAGACCTTGGTGCGTGAGTTGGTCAGTATGTCAACTGCCGTCTGTCTAGACCCACATTGTTACATACCTTGGTGCGTGAGCTGGTCAGTATGTCACCGGCCGCCTGTCTAGACACACATTGTTACAGACCTCGGTGCTTGAGCTGGTCAGTATGTCACCGGCCGCCTGTCTAGACCCACATTGTAACAGACCTCGGTGCGTGATCTGGTCAGTATGCCACCGGCCGCCTGTCTAGACCCACATTGTTACAGACCTCGGTGCGTGAGTTGGTCAGTATGTCAACTGCCGTCTGTCTAGACCCACATTGTTACAGACCTTGGTGCGTGAGCTGGTCAGTATGTCACCGGCCGCCTGTCTAGACTCACATTGTTACAGACCTCGGTGCGTGAGCTGGTCAGTATGTCACCGGCCGCCTGTCTAGACCCACATTGTAACAGACCTCGGTGCGTGATCTGGTCAGTATGCCACCGGCCGCCTGTCTAGACCCACATTGTTAAAGACCTCGGTGCGTGAGTTGGTCAGTATGTCAACTGCCGTCTGTCTAGACCCACATTGTTACAGACCTTGGTGCGTGAGCTGGTCAGTATGTCACCGGCCGCCTGTCTAGACCCACATTGTTACAGACCTCGGTGCGTGAGCTGGTTAGTATGTCACCGGCCGCCTGTTTAGACCCACATTGTTACAGACCTCGGTGCGTGAGCTGGTCAGTATGTCACCGGCCGCCTGTCTAGACCCACATTGTTAAGACCTCGGTGCGTGAGCTGGTCAGTATGTCACCGGCCGCCTGTCTAGACCCACATTGTTACAGACCTCGGTGCGTGAGCTGGTCAGTATGTCACCGGCCGCCTGTCTAGACCCACATTGTTAAGAACTCAGTGCGTGAGCTGGTCAGTATGTCACCGGCCGCCTGTCTAGACCCACATTGTTACAGACCTCGGTGCGTGAGCTGGTCAGCATGTCACCGGCCGCCTGTCTAGACCCACATTGTTAAGACCTCGGTGCGTGAGCTGGTCAGTGTGTCACCGGCCGCCTGTCTAGACCCACATTGTTACAGACCTCGGTGCGTGAGCTGGTCAGTATGTCACCGGCCGCCTGTCTAGACCCACATTGTTACAGACCTCGGTGCGTGAGCTGGTCAGTATGTCACCGGCCGCCTGTCTAGACCCACATTGTAACAGACCTCGGTGCGTGATCTGGTCAGTATGCCACCGGCCGCCTGTCTAGACCCACATTGTTAAAGACCTCGGTGCGTGAGTTGGTCAGTATGTCAACTGCCGTCTGTCTAGACCCACATTGTTACAGACCTTGGTGCGTGAGCTGGTCAGTATGTCACCGGCCGCCTGTCTAGACCCACATTGTTACAGACCTCGGTGCGTGAGCTGGTTAGTATGTCACCGGCCGCCTGTCTAGACCCACATTGTTACAGACCTCGGTGCGTGAGCTGGTCAGTATGTCACCGGCCGCCTGTCTAGACCCACATTGTTAAGACCTCGGTGCGTGAGCTGGTCAGTATGTCACCGGCCGCCTGTCTAGACCCACATTGTTACAGACCTCGGTGCGTGAGCTGGTCAGTATGTCACCGGCCGCCTGTCTAGACCCACATTGTTAAGAACTCGGTGCGTGAGCTGGTCAGTATGTCACCGGCCGTCTGTCTAGACCCACATTGTTAAGACCTCGGTGCGTGAGCTGGTCAGTATGTCACCGGCCGCCTGTCTAGACCCACATTGTTACAGACCTCGGTGCGTGAGCTGGTCAGTATGTCACCGGCCGCCTGTCTAGACCCACATTGTTAAGAACTCGGTGCGTGAGCTGGTCAGTATGTCACCGGCCGCCTGTCCTTCCCTAGACAGTTCTCGGTACCTAGTTTAGGCTGGGTCGACCTGGCGACCCAGCTCCAATTTAAAAATCCCAATTCGCCCCGGCCCTCTCCGTGGCGAAGGAGGTTACGGACGCGGTTCGTGATCCCACATACCCGCGTTAAAAAGACAGCTGCACATGATTTGGCAGCAGACAACGTTGCGTTGGTTTTTCTTTTTACGAAATAGTATGTGTGGCTGTCGTTCAGAAAGCAATGAAAAACTACTGAACGTAAACTTGCCAATATATCACAACAGCAAAAATGATGATGTTGACTGCAACATCCTGTAAAGGATATGTAACTAACTTAACGTTTATTTCGCCCCGATCCGAATCGAACCCATGACCATCGGGCCAGCAGGCGACTGTCAAGCACCACGGCTCCCATACATGTCTGTAATAGTCGTTGGCATCTATGAATGTTGCTGATGTATAAATGATATCCCGGGTATCTGGATTTCCGAACTTAATCCCGAGAAGATATGTTGTCTTAACGCCTCCGTAATATTGAATTGGAGATCAATTCCCAGCAGTATTGACATTCTGATTCTTGGCTGCTGGTGTGTCTGACAACCTTGAGTGTCCAATGACTTATTTAGCTAGAAGGGTCAGTTTTGTGCTGAAGGATTGACGCTGTTTCCATTATTATAATATTTTAGTTGGCAGAAGAATTGAGAATTGACAAATGTTGATGAATATTACAAGACTAGTATGTGAAGATTACAAGACTAGTATCATATACGTGTGAATCAGGGATTAACGAATCAAACTGATTCAGAGTATTGAAGTTGGTATATTCAGAAGCGGTAGAATGCTAAATGCAACGATATCGTAGACAGTATCCAAATGATTCCTCTGTGGGGACAGCCACTATTTATACACAGCGATATTTGAGTATGGAAACTGAGGACTTGTGCGTCTGACTCAGTTGTTATGAATTTAATTAAGTTGCATGTCCTTCACAGGACGCAACAGTCAACCCCAGCATTCTCGCTGTTCGTGATTCGTGGGCAAATTTAACGTTCAGTAGTTTTGCCATTGCTTTCTGAAAGACCGGCTCCAATACCTTTTTTCGAAAAAACCACCACCGCTGTGTTTCGAACCAGGGTATACGGGCTAACAAACCGTGTTCGCAAGCCCTTTAGCCACAGAGACCAGTTGCTATGAAGCTGATGTTTATTAACCCAATCAACCAAAATACTAGCATCTCTGAATATGGCTCTTTTCACAAATTTGAAACCAGTTGGCACAGCTGCTTGCCAAGGCAGAAATATAGAGTCTTTTTCTTTGCTACAGATTTAGCAAAATCTGATATTCTTCATAAAAGAAGCATTTCATAGTGGGTTTTTGTTGCTGTTACTAGATTATTTGTTTCAGGAATCCACTGGGCTAAGTGAAGAGTGAAAACATCGTCACATATTTCATATACTAACAGCAGTAGTTATGTGGTACTGTATGGCGTACGAACACACAGAGCGGAAAGCTGGTCCATTACGAGTGCAGCAGTGAATACATATTTTGTCTTTCCCGCTCGCTTTGAACTCAAGCGTAGTCCATACAAGCTACTTATAGTTGTGCTGGACTGAATTTTGCTTGTGGATTAGCTTTCCCTATTAACAGTGCCGTTCACCATCAGGAGAACCTACTCCGACTTCAGAGGTACTTGTAATTTACTTCCCGAAGTCAAGTACGAGAGGTCAACATTTTAGTCCAACTACTCGGCGTAGGGGTTGAACCCCTTACTTCGGCATCAAGACGCCGGATGTTTAAGAAAACGCGTTCCTTTCCATTCGGCCATGCTGTCCACCGTATATGTTTGTAAAACAGGTTCGTTACTTCCTGTTATTTCTTACACGTTTACCAGATATATGCATAATATATTTCGACACAATTTCCTCAAATTCTAAAATAATTGGAATATAATTCTTTAACACAACACGCTAATTGGGCGGCGAAGTGGTTCGCCATGGCTAATTTCAAGCGCTCAATCTGCGAGGTTTTCATCGCGGTCTCGACGTAGAATAAAAGCCTTTCTGGGCCTGTCCGGCAGCTCGGCGTCAAGATCATCACGTGCTCCATACCTTTCCGTGCGCACATTGTAAGCACTTACTGCCACTTTACTCAGTGATGACACCAGCCCAAGCTGGCACCTATCGCTTTCCCATGTCTATTTTTCACATCATTCCTTTTGGTTGATTACATTTTCCTGCTATTTTCCTCGTTGTATGGTAAAGATCTCTGAGGTTTACTTTAGATGCTGCTTATTCTACCTCTCTTGCTAGGTCACCTAAACATGATCGTATCCGCTCTTATCTGCTTGTAAAATTTAAATCTTTATTAGCTTCTGCGTATGTTTTGTGAACTAGGCTTTCGTAGCTCTGGTTTAGCTATGATTTAATTCTGCTTTTTTGCTTTTCCTGTTATTTTTTAAGGATTTCCGGCGTTTGCCATGTTTTACATTTTGGGTCTCTTTTGCGAAGGACTTCTAGACTCGATTTGCTCTAAATGTTTCAACTCTTACGCCGTGCAGAGATGATGTAAATTTAATGATGATACACATATGATCGATTTGATTCTCTACTTTCTAATTCGCAACTGCCGGTCTCTCTGGCCGAGGAGTTACACCACTTTCTCCGTAATCCCGTTTATCACGCAGAGTCTCGTAGCGGGCGAGAACTGGAAGCGGTTCGTCCCCCGCTGGTAACTTGCGGGATAACTGAGCCGGCCGCTCAGAAAGCAATGGCAAACTACTAAGCGTAATCTTGCCAAGAAATCAACAGACATCTGAAAGATGCTGCTGTTGACAGCGATGTCCGGTAAAAGGATATGCGAATTAAAAAAAAAAATTTGCAACGAGAAAAAGTGTTGAGGTGCTACATAAAACCTGTGCTTTTGTATGGATGTGAAGCGTGGACAATGAGCAGACAAGCTGAAAAACATTTGATGGATGTGGAAATGTGGTCCCTGAGGAGAATACAAAGAATACATGGACAGACAGAAAAACCAATGACCAAGTCCTACAAGAAACAAATGAAGATCGTAAACTGAGTAGAGACATTAGACTTAGACAGTCACACATTTTTTTGGGGTCATGTTATGAGAAGAAATAAATTGGATAACTTGGTGACAACTGGCAAGATCGAGGGGAAGAGAACAAGGGGAGGGCAGAGAAGTAAATACCTAGATGGCCTGACCACGTTGTATGGTCGAGACAAGAACACTGAGCTGATCCACGATTCTGGTGATCAAGTGAGATGACAAAACATTACCGCTCAGGCTTACCGGCATGGCTCATGATGATGATGAACACTGCATTGCATCCATGTTTGATTTGTTATTTGTTGTTCCAAATGTTGCTGTTGGTATCGAACTGACTGCTTCTCATTTATTAGTCCTTTCTTTGCCGCTTTAGATAACACTAAATCCACTCCTTCACTGTATCATGCATTTTCCTCTGTATGGCCTAAGAATAGAACTGTATCATCTATGCTTGGAAGCTTTTTGTCTGCTGCGTTCCACCTAGATTTTCGTTTCGGACTATGCTAATCTCTTATTATTTCATATACATTATATACTTTTAAAATGCTGATCTCATGGTATTGCATTTCATTCACCATCTGTACTATTTCACCCAATACATACATAGTTTTGACGTTGCAGATGCAAATTCTGGACATTTTCATAGGTGTAAGGAAGAATATCTGCTATCTTGACTAATTGTGGCTTTCTCTTGTCCGTACCCCGCCATACCTCTTCTAGAAGCGCTTCCTTACCTCTTGGTTGCAAAGAATTGAATTAACTCACCCCTAATGTGACGACTGAAGCTGCTTCCCTTTGATGTGATGTTAGCTAGGACTCATGATGTTGAAACTCGCAGCTGCCTTTCCAGGTTTGCTTGATCACTCTGGGGCACGTCGACTCTTTACTATAGTAAGTTTTAAAAAGGACGTCTCGCAGCAGTAATCTGTTCCGAACAGATGCATATTTCAATGCATCTCTCCTCACTGTGGGTAATTCGTCATTACTTATGCAGATTTTAAGGAGCTCATGTAGTGGGAGGTTGTTGTCCTTTTCTTTCAGCTCATCATAACTTGCAGCGGAATGATTTGATGATGTATGTTAACAGGTTCATCAGCTGGTTCCACATGAAGTTTGTAGCAAAGATGTTCAATTTCTGTTGCTTACTTTTCACGACGGCTCCGTGACAAAGAGGTTAAGGACGCAGTTCGTAATCCCTCATACCGCGTTTGAAACACAGCTAGCTGCGGGCGATTTGGCAGCAGACCGTCTTGTGTAGGCGTTTTCATCAAATGGTATGGGGGTCGGTCGTTCAGAAAACAATGGCAAACTACTGAACGTAAACTTGCCAAGAGATCACAAATAGCCAAAACATGCTGGGTTGACTGCGACGTCATGTAAAGGATATGCAACTAACTTTAACTTTTCACTCCCTTGATTCTTTCATTAAATGCTTAAGTTAGTTTCGCACATTCACCAGCATATCTTATAGTCGTATATGGTTGTACTCCTTCCAAAGTGGGGAAATGCACTGTGTTATTATTTCAAGTTAAACTTTCCACAGCCTTAATTTAGCTTCAAATGATTTCACGTTTGAAAACAGGAAGCTGAGATTACTGAGTTGGTGACCCTGCAGCCTGGCGTTCAGCTTTCAGAGTTACATTGCAATGTATGACAGGCCCAGTATAACTGATTTTGCGACCCTCATACGGCCCGAGGGCTGGATGAACCTCGTCCCTGATCTACAGTTGCCTTATTATTCACATGTGAAGTAGTTGAATAATTAATATAGCAAATATCACGATCTTTCCACAAATAAGTTTATAATACAAATTGCAGCAATAATATTATTCCAGCAAGAACAGTAATAACGAATATAACCATGAGAACTATAATGTCATAATCATCATCAAGTGCTATGCCAACTGGCAAAGGCGTTTATGTCGCTCCACATATCTCGGTCTTTGGTGTTCTGGATCAACTCTGCTGGTGATATTCCTCCATGCCACCATCTGTATCCATACAGCATCATTTCTCTTGGTCTACCCCTGCCTCTCTTTCCATTTATCTTTCCAATTGTCACGATGTTCTCCTATGCCTTTCTTCTTATCACATGACCAAAGAAAGCTGTTTATCTCATTTTTATTGTTCTAGTTTATGTTCTGTTGTCATAATAGCTTCGGCAATCTCTGGTAATGGTCAAGATTATCCAATCATATCGTGGCGAAGTGGTGAAGCCGTTTAACTCGGGCTCCGAAGGTTGTGGGTTCGATTCCGGGCCGCGTCCTTCGGTTCAATAGTTAAATTTTTCGGAGACTCCTGTGGGTCGTCGCTAGAGCTACGGAGTTCGTGCTTTGTGCGACGCTTTCCGCGCTGCGGAAAGAGACCGAGCCATATGGGATAAAACCCGGTGCAATGAAGTCGACCCTGTCGACTTTTAAGCAACTTTTTAAGCGACTTCAACTGAATGCAAATACGGACTTCATGCATCACAGAAGGTAAATACAAAACTTGGAACGGCAAATTTTTGAACAAAAAAAAAAACACACACAGTCATTAAAAATACACTCTGTACTTAATCAGTTAAAAAAGAGTAAAGGACAAATTTAACACGCCTTGGAGCGTACTGAGCAGATGGTGAAAGCTTCGTATTCTAAAGGCCAATGCGTACTCGAGGAGTGATCTCTTCAATATCATACCTACCACGTTTACTTCACAAGATATTTTCTGGTATCTACGTTAAGTTGCGTCCACGTGAGAGCCCAGGTGAATTTTAAAAATTCGAATCGATACAAATTCGAACCCATGACCACTGGATCCGAATACAAGCGTGCTAGCCTTTACCCCATAACAACCACCAATGTAGTTTAAAGCTCGTCAAAACTATTCGGATATCACGACAAATATGAGTTATAAACTGACAAACTACTGCCGACACACATCTGTATGACAAATCTGAACATATTAATTCCTTAGAGAGCTGTGTTTTAATCTGGTAATTGTGTTGAGCGAGATGCTGTTCTGGAAAACGAACTTCTGCTCCCGAACAGTCGCAATCTGATATGTTACATCTCAACACGGGGACGTCATAGAATCGAACTTTAATTTATAAACGTATTTTTGTGCTGGGGTTGTCAGGTTAATATAATGATTGAAAGGCAAAGGTTATTAGGAAAAAAAAAACAGACAGTCGCAACAAATGTAATGCATGTTTCATATACATATGACATGAACAAGCTCAAGAATCAGGTTATCGCTGTCATCGTTGCTGAAATGAATGTAGCCGGTGGCATACAGCTTGCTATATGTCATGTATGTTAGCATTTATGGGCATACAGTGAACTACATGCACCGTTTCATTATAAGATATTTTTTTTTTTCTCTTTCGCTTGCTTTAAATGCATGCGTAGTTCACATATATGCTACTACTTGTAGTACACTGGACTGATTTTTGCGTTTGGATTAGCTTTCCTTATTACCATTGTCTATCGTCATCAAGCGAGCCCACACCGACTTCAGATGTACTTGTAATTTACGCCCTCAAGACAAAGACGAAAAGTCAACATTTTAGTCCAACTTACCGTTGTAGGAGTTGAACCCGCCACCTCGGCATCAGTACACTGGATGTTTAAGAACGAGTGCTCTTATTTTGTCATACTATTGGTCAATGTGGAGTGCTGGTTATCCCTCTGTCCAGGATAACGTGAAACATTGGTAGCGTTGGAAGCAGCCGACAGATAATTGTTGGTTAAGGTTTCAAGTTTCAGGACCACAGGCTGAGGATCTCATTATAGAGTCACCTATCAGTAATGCTACTGTCAAGAAGGACAGCAATAGCAGACTACCTTGATTACAAATATCTTGTAAATCATCACTGAACACAGTTCATTCAACGTGAGATTGGCAGATATAATAACTGCTTGGACTATAAGAAGAAGAAGAAGAAGAAGAAGAAGAAGTAGAAGAAGAAGAAGAGGAAGAAGAAGAAGAAGAAGAAGAAGAAGAAGAAGAAGAAGAAGAAGAAGAAGAAGAAGAAGAAGAAGAAGAAGAAGAAAAAGAAAAAGCAGAGGAGGAGGAAGAAGAAGAAGAAGAAGAAGAAATGTTATCCAGGTTCTCACAATAGCACACGTCGAATGAATGGGTAGCCGTGATAGAAACTTCTCTCTTGTACGTATACTGTGCGGCTCTTGCTGCAGTACGAGTCAATCAAACAGTAAGTGTCAGTTATAATTGGAACACTGACAATGGGCAAGGGAAATGTGAAAACAGTCACTGATCGTTTGCTAGTTAAAGACGAAAAAACAAAACAAAACAATTACAAGTACATATTTCAGAATGGATGAGTTTGAATTTAAGTTTGGTTCCAGCAAGGAAGGGCGACTGAGAGGATGGATCCGAGGTGTTTACAACCACGATTCTTTGAACAGTCTTCATCTCACCTTCTGACATCTGCTGATGAAATTGGAGCATTTATGAGATGGGCCTGAATGCTGTGATGTCCATGCTTCATGGGGACCAGGACATCCCCTGAAATGTGAAGGTCAATATTGATATCTCTCCTCGAGTGTCGTTTGATTTATGACAATATGGGGCTGGCACCATATGGCCAATACATTTCAAAGCGTGCAGTTAGGTCATATGCTTAATTTGTAGGTGACCAAATGACACAAATTCAAGACAAAACTGTCAAGGAAACATCATCATCATCATCATCATGATCATCATCATCATCATCATCATGATCATGATGATGATCATGATCATGATCATCATGATCATCATGATCATCATGATCATGATCATCATCATCATCATCATCATCATCATCATCATCATGATCATCATCATCATCATCATCATCATCATCATCATCATCATCATCATCATCATCATCATTATCATCATCATCATCATCATCATCATCATCATCATCATCATCATCATCATCATCATCATCATCATCATCTCATCACGTGCCAAGCGTGAGTGGTTTTGGTTTGCTATCTCACACGATCAGTTGTAGGGAAATAACACCAGGCTCATGACGTGACAAGAGGCTGCTTGACTCTATTTACAAGCATTGTGTGTGTGTGTGAGTGTGTGCGTGTGTGTGTGTGTGTATGTATGTATGTGTGCAGCGCGTGTGCATGTGTGTGCGTGTATGTGTGTATACGCGTGTGTATGAGTGTGCCTATGTGTGTGAGGGCTCGCGGTTGTGTGTGTGTGTTGTTTCAGCAGTGACGACAATGTTTCTTGCAAGGTGTGTAACGTGTAAACACTTCAAACTTGTTATCACATGGCTCACCGCTCATATCACGTGACTCCTCTGATGAATCTGCTTCAACATAAACATTAATCTTTAGAGTTTATTTTTAGATGACAGCTTTATATTGTTGCTTTGCCATAGGAGCTTACTGCAGTTTATTTAAGAATGTCATACCAAACTCAATTTGATGAATATTTGTTTTCCTACCTGCTGTGGCAAACACAAAGAACAAGTAATGTTTGTATCCTGACATTATGTGGCTACCAGTGGTCCGTTAGATTGCGAAACTTGACCACTCACGCCTATCGGCATGGCAAGTGATGATGATGAATCATTTCCTTGACGTATGTGCTTTTAACTGTGTGCCAAAACTGTGACTGGGGCTAGTCCGGCAGAAATTAAATAAACATGTACCTCTTTTTAGTCGATGAGAACATTAAACATAATATTTTCACACTGAACTCATTGAGTCTGAATAAAAACACAAATTATGAAGCTCTACGAATGGAAAAACACACAGATAGGGGCGAACGTTTCGACCGAAGTCCTTATCAACAGAACAACAAAAACAAAATAATTAAAGGGCCAGAAGACAAAGAAGAAGAAGAAGAAGAAGAAGAAGATGTATAATAATAATAATAATAATAATAATAATAATAATAATAATAAGAAGAAGAAGAAGAAGTAGAAGAAGAAAGAGGAGGATGAGGAGGGGGAGGTGGAGAGGGGGAGGAGGATAAGACGACGACGACGACGACGACGGAAACGAATAATAAGAAGAAAAAGAAGAAGAAGAAGAGGAAGAAGAAGAAGAATAAGAATAAGAAGAAGATGGAGGAGGAGGAGGAGAAGAAGGAGAAGGCACTTGTATCATTTGCAGTAGTAATTATAGAAATAGACGCCTCAACCGCTATACCAATCAGTGTGCTAAAGGAAACATCACGATAAGGCAGACATGGTCAAGGCCCTTTGAGATCATGTGTAAATTGTGGCAGTACAGGTAAATCATCATAGCCTAGAGAGAATGGTGCTGCGGAGAGTGCTCCAGAGAAACTGACCGATACTCAGTACTCATAGGAAAGGCCAGACTGACACATAATCAGACTGCAATTGGTGCCATTACTGTTGGGGCTGTTCGCTGGCTGTTGAAGATGAGGACAAAGCATATATGAGGGTGTCCCGGGTGCTGTGATATCGGTTCTTGTCTAAATTCAATTAAAAAAATCACCACTCCTACACTAAAAAAACCCTGATGTGTGTGTGTATGTGGATGTATGTATGTATGTGTGTGTGTGTGTGTGTGTGTGTGTGTGAGAGACAGAGAGAGAGAGAGAGAGAGAGAGAGAGAGAGAGGGAGAGAGGGAGAGGGAGAGAGGGGGGGGGAGAGAGATGTTTACTTATGAATGTATGCTGGTTACTATGACATCGATTATAGTTAATCAACTAATCATTTATTATTGCCTGGTAGTCTTTGTGTAAATCTGTCCCTCTCTATAATTTCAGATCAACGGGGTTTGAACCGACATAGAATAAACATGAAGTGGACAGTGTACATAGTGATGGTGGTGGTGACCTTCACCTACCTCATCATTGGAGCCGTGGTCTTCCACTTCTTGGAGAGAGACGACGAGACAGAGGCCAAGAGAGTGTTCGCCAAAGTACATACAGAGTTCCTGAGTAAGAATCATATTTTTAATTATTGATGTTACTGTCTATGCAACATAGCATATTTCTTTACATGGATCTGCTAACAAAACAAAACAAAAACTATTTACTTAGTAAAAAGATCATCCTCATTGCACATCAAAATATTAGTCCGTCTATGTTGAGTTGAGTTGAGTTAAGAACCGACATCACTGCACTCAGGACATTCCCATACGTGCTCCGTCCCCTCGTTCAACAGCCAGCGAAGAGTCATACTACTAATCGTTCCCACCGCTATATGATTAAACGTTCTCCTGGTCTTCCCTCTCAGTTGTGAGAATCTTCCAGAGCCCCTGCCGACCCCCCGCAATTTCATTCTTTCCACATACGGGTTCTCAAGCTGTTCCTCCGCCTTCTCCACCTGGTCCCACAAGCGCATGACCACCTCCCCCTTGTCCATAGGCAATCTACCACCAAGAGGTGCCTTCCCTGCCAGCCTATCAGCCTGTTCATTCCCTCGTAAATATATTTTGCCCTGGCCATACGGGTGTAGTCTGTCTATAAGAGCTAACGTCCTATTCTTTGTCATAATCCCCCTCATCGTGTAGCCACACCAATTATGTGTTGGTTGGCTATTCTTCTTTGGCTTCCCTTATGGATCTCTAGTGTAGCGTGACCCCGTTTGACATGATGTTCTTGCAGTCTGGTCAAAGTTACAGTCACTCCCATCCATTGAGTCATTTACTCGTCCTGTCTCCCTGAGGGCGTAGAGGATGTCAATCTAGTCCTTTGCTCGTCCGCTCCCTGGGGGTGTTCAGGATGTCAGTCTAATCCATTCCTCGTCCTGTCTCCCTGAGGGCGTAGAGGATATCAATCTAGTCCTTTGCTCGTCCGCTCCCTGGGGGTGTTCAGGATGTCAGTCTAATCCATTCCTCGTCCTGTCTCCCTGAGGGCGTAGAGGATATCAATCTAGTCCTTTGCTCGTGCACTCCCTGGGGGTGTTCAGGATGTCAGTCTAATCCATTCCTCGTCCTGTCTCCCTGAGGGCGTAGAGGATATCAATCTAGTCCTTTGCTCGTGCACTCCCTGGGGGTGTTCAGGATGTCAGTCTAATCCATTCTTCGTCCTGTCTCCCTGAGGGCGTAGAGGATGTCATTCTAGTCCTTTGCTCGTCCACTCCCTGGGGGTGTTCAGGATGTCAGTCTAATCCATTGCTCGTCCTGTCTCCCTGAGGGCGTAGAGGATATCAATCTAGTCCTTTGCTCGTCCGCTCCCTGGGGGTGTTCAGAATGTCAGTCTAATCCATTGCTCGTCCTGTCTCCCTGAGGGCGTAGAGGATGTAAGTCTAGTCCTTTGCTCGTCCGCTCCCTGGGGGTGTTCAGGATGTCAGTCTAATCCATTGCTCGTCCTGTCTCCCTGAGGGCGTAGAGGATGTCAATCTAGTCCTTTGCTCGTCCTGTCTCCCTGGGGGTGTTCAGGATGTCAGTCTAGTCCATTTCTCATTCACTCCCTGGGGGTGTTCAGGATGTCAGTCTTGTCCATGGGTGTCAAACTCAATCGCTCAGCGGGCCAACATTCAAACCACACGTAAGGTTTGCGGGCCGAACAGGATAAACATTCAATAAGCCGAAACTTAAACCTTTTTTTAACATTAATATAAATTAAAGCAGAAAAAAGTTGTAATAATAAAAAAAAATCATTGGTATACACATTTTCACTCTTATGTCAATTTGTCAGAGCACGATGTTTGGCATCTTTTCTTGGCTACACGTTCGTTTATGTTGGGAGTAATGCTTTGTGTCATTGAGATTCTCATGACAGACTGCAAGTTTTCATCAGTGAGATGATCCTGTGTGATGTTTTGTTAATCGTCATCACAGAAAACAGCTGCTCATACAGATATGTGCAAGGTTCGAGCCGCATGCACACGAAGTCGGGGTATCTCTTCAGGAATGAAACGAGTGAATTGTGCAGGTCCCACAGTGTCGTACTTTGCCTTTAGTGTTCCATTACACTGCAGCTCTATTAACTCCATCTGCAAATTTACACGTGAAGTTTCCATATCTATGGAAAATGGATTACCAAACAGCTCGAAATTACTTTTCTGTTCTTCGAAGTCACAAAAGCCTGTGCGAACTCGGCGTGAAGTAAGTTAAGGCCACATCAGGCCCGTATATATATATATATATATATATATATATATATATATATATATATATATATATATATATATATATATATATATATATATATATATAGTTACAGTCTCACATTTTAGGTAGTCAGGCTCATGTTCATGAATCAAGATACATTGATATTTCAGGTGAAGCATTCACAAAAAAGGAATTCACACTGATTCTCATTCATATATATATATATATATATATTGTTCATGAATGAGAATCAGTGTGAATTCCTTTTTTGTGAATGCTTCATCTGAAATATTAATGTATCTTGATTCATGAACATGAGCCTGACTACCTAAAATGTGAGACTAACTCATTGAGTCATTTATGTGATTTGTAACTTATTAAAACTTCTAAACATTATGGGGAACATTCGTTCAGACTATAACACCCCAGTTCAGAAGGGTAAGTGAGGTAAAGATGATTGAGAGAGAAGTAAAGACACTCGGGATTCGAACACGACTTGTTACAGGCAACTAACAATTTTATACTGCCCTGATGTGGGACAATGAGCACATAACAGTATTGATGATGCCATCACAGCTGTCATCCTGTTATCATCAATGCCTATGTCTTAGTTCTGATGACTATGCCTGCTCATCTACCTCCCTGTCAGACGTCTGATGTCTTGTCGTTCCTGGGTGTGGGATGTTTGGGTGGATGGGTGGGGAGTGTGTGTGTGTGTGGGTGAGAGATGTGTGGGTGAATGTGTGTGGGGGATGTGTGTGGGTTGGGGGAGGGGTGCGTGATGGGTGTGGGTGATGGATTTGGGGATGTGTGTGTGGGTGAGGGATATGTCTGGCTGGGTGGAGGTGTGTGTGGCTGGATGGAGGATGCATGTGTGGGTAGTGAGGGTGATTGTAGTTGGGGGATGTGTGGATGGGTAGGAGATGTGTGTGTGGGTGAGGGATGTGTCTTTGGGATGTGTGTGGGTGTGGTGTTGTGTGGGAGGGGAGCAGGGTGTGGATAAAGGATATGTGTGTGGGTGGGTGGGGGTGTGGTTGGGTGTGCGGGTGGGTGAAGGATGTGTGTAAGGGTGGGGGATGTGTGTTTAGATGGGTGGTTGGGGTGTGTGAGTGTGGGTGGGTAGATAGGAGATGTATGTGTTGATGAGTGGGTGAGGGATGTGTGGGTGTTAGTGGTTGAGGGATAAGTACGTGTGTCTAGGGATGTGTGAGGGGATGAGTGTATGGGTTGTGTGTGCGTGGGTGGGAGATATGTGTTTGTGAATGGGGGATGTGTTGGTGGGTGGGGATGTGTGTGAGGGATGTGTGTATGGGTGGGGAGATTGTGCGTGGGTAGGGATGTGTGTGTATATGGGTAGGGGTGTGTGGTTAAGGGATGTCTGGCTGGGAGATGGGTGGGTGGAGGATGTGTGGTTGGGTAGAGGACGTGTGGGTGGGTGATTGTATATGAGTAAGGGTGTGTGGTTAAGGGATGTTTGGTTGGGGGATGGGTGGGTAGAGGATATGTGGATGGGTGAGTGTGTGTAGGTTAGGAGATGGTGGGGGATGTTTGTAGGGGTGGGCTCGGGATCTGTGAGTGGGCTGGGGGAGATGGGAGATTATATGGGTGGGTGCGGAATTTGTGTGTGAGTAGGTGCGGAATATGTGAGTTGACGGGAAGATGTGTGTGTGCGTGGGGGATGTGTGGCTGAGGAATGCGTGTTTGGCTGGGTGGTTCGAGGTGTGTGGGTGGAGGAGGATATGTGGGTGAGTGATTGTTGGTGGGTAATGGGACGGGTAGAGGATATGTGAGTAAGTGGGGAGATGTGTGTAGGTGGGTGGATGTGTGTGGGTGGGGGAAGTGTGGGTTGGGGAATGTATGTGTGCTTGGAGTGTGGGTGGATGAGATGTGTGGTGGGTGAGCGGTATGTGTGGGTGGGGAGATGTGTAGGTGTAGGGATGTGGTGGATGGGTGGGGGAATGTATGTGTGTGTGGGTTATGTGTGTGGTTGGGTGGGGGAGTTGGAGTGAATGGGGGATGTGTGGGTGGGTGGTGGATGTGTCTCATAACAATAATATACATTGTTTATGTTTACAAAATTCATGTGACAATGTTTTTTCCTATGCACTGTTGATGAAAGAAAGATGAGTGATTGGAAGGGCCGAATGTAAGACGGGCCTGCGTGCCCAATTGGTTACCCTTTGAAAATAAAGTCTGTTCATACGTTCGTTCGTTCGTTCGTTCGTTCTGATGTCCATATCTCTTGTGAGATCACCAGCACGTTCAGATCACTATATCAGCAAGGACAAGAAGCTGTAGCAATGCAGATAAATGTTATACCTATCAGCAGTCAGAGTCGAACCAGTACCAAGGAGAGACCAAAGGGGCAACAGATCTCACCTTTAGATACTGCCTTTTTCTTCCTCTTTCTCATCCTTCTATATTTAGTTCCCTTTCCATTCTTGTCTACTTCACTGTGACATTCAGTTTTAACAACATATAAATGGGTGAAGTATGTTTGTATTAATAGAGAGGAGATGGTGTTCGTGGATGATTCCAGTATGCAATAAGCACATGATTTGTCTGGGATCAATATTGAAAAGCTCAGCTTTGTCAGAGCTTTGGATCAGTCGTCATAATGTCTGGTTGTCCTGGAGTCAATCCGAAGTACTCCTGTATGGAAAACCTAGTCTAGTGAAGATCTGCCCAATTCTATTATCTCCAGCAATCACCAGCTGTGAATCAAAATACTCAAAAATTGAAAACCAAACCTCTAATTAATTATTCCACCAACCATGGAGAGAACCTTGTCATCATAAAGTATGAACACATTCTTGTCAGATCTGTGAACTGAATACATACTTCATTGAAACTCAGTCATATTACTTTCTGGGACCATGTTCACTATTGGCATACCAGTATTAAGAAGGACAATTTTACCACCACCAGATATTTTAGTGGGTGATTTAGAATATTCTAGAGGGAAACAGGGAAAGGTCCTCTTGTGAAGGACACATTATATATAACATGCATTCAAACTGTTCTTGGTGTTTTTATAACATTCATGCATGCTTGATGTGCTGTTTGTGTATTTCATATTGAGAAGTCTTTTATTAACTTTCCTCTCCTCTACAGGATATTTTGGTTGAATTAAAATAATGAAATTTAACCTTCCTCTTCTTCACTAACTTGTGATGTTACTCAGTTCATTATATGTTTAATTAAGTGATTAATTAACATACTTTGAATAATTTGGAACAGCATGTGGCTGGGTAATCACTAGTAGGCAGTGAGTTACTGATCCTACGGTAATCTCCCAGGTACCAAATTGTCCATTGAGGAGAAATCTTTATATTTAAATTATTATTGTACCCTTCTCACATACTGAGGAAGATGGATACAATTGGGGGAATATGAGTCAAATGTTGTTCTCCTTGGGACGGACAGAAATTAGTGTTGTTCTTTAACATGCCCGGGAATCCCCTAGACATCCTGAGTCCTATCGTGTCACATCACATTCAAGTGACATACCCACACTATTGGAAATCAATCCCACCACTCTAACGTTACTTATCAATGGGGATGAACTTGCGGGTACTGACCTTTTCCACCCAACATGCCACAATTATTAAAACGTTTTTCTGCTTCAATTTATATTAATGTTTAACAAAGGTTTAATTTTCGGCTTATTGAATGCTTATCCTGTTCGGCCCGCAACCTTAAGTGTGATGTGAGTTTTGGCCCGCTGAGCGATTGAGTTTGTCACCACTGCCATAGAGAAAAATGCGGTTGCGGTGTGAAGTCTTTACTTCTTCTTCTTCTTTCGTTCGCTCGAAATATGTCTATAACTGCAATGTTGTCTCTTGTATGAATTTATCTTGTCTTTTTTAGTTCACTCATCGGTCCACAAAATTTATCTTCCATTGTCGTCTCTCTAGGTCAGAAGGTTTGTCTAGATATGTTGTATTTTGGGCAGTCTTGGAGTATGCGCTCTGCGGTCTGTGACATCAATCCACATGTGCACATGACTGATTCACCAATCTTGAATTTTGTATACATGTGGTTGCGTAATCTATTGTGTCCTGTTCTGAGGCGCAGAATAATGACTTGTTCTGGTCTGTCCATAACGTGGTAGTCATCTTGAGCAGATTTTGGTGGCTTTCTGACTGATTTGATCATTATTTTCTTTTGGTGGTATGTAACGGGAACATCAGGCTGTTCTTCATTTGCTCCTTCCTTAGTTCTGGAAACTGCACAGGCAAATGCAGAGAAAAGATCGGCCTATGACAGTGGGAACAGTTTATAGAGATGACGGTGTGCGCGTGACAACAGACAAAGAGAAAGGGGAGGCGTTTCTCCAGAGATTTTTAGAGCAGACCAATCATAATGATACGGACACCAGGGATGCAGTTAGAGAGGAGTTATCTGGCACCACGAAGAATATGCAGTATGAAGACATCATACGGGTGGAAGATGTTACACACATTTTGAAAAAGGCAAAAGACACGACACCAGGGCCCGATGGGGTCAGGTATGGCCACATGAAGGGTTTGAGCGATGCAGACCTGGAGGAGATGACCGACTGCTTTAACCAGAGCATTAGGACAGCATCAGTACCGCAGGATTGGGTGCACAGCTATCTCATCCCTCTCCCAAAACCATTCAAGAATCAGTCAAAGCTTAGCGGTTTTAGGATCATCACCCTTCAAAATACTTTTGGGAAGGTTTTAGAGAAGATAGTCGCTGTTAAGCTGCATGATTTTTTTGGAAAGGGGGAAGCTGCTTCCAAGAGGCCTGGGGAGCTACAGGCCAGGAAAAGATACCTGGTCAAATGCAGCCACTTTTGCCTTTGATGTTTATGAGGGGTTCCAGAGTAGACAAGAAACGATGGCGGTAGCGCTTGATCTCGAGGATGCATAGAAATAGAGTTCGATATGATATTTTAATGATCGATCTGATGGAGAAGGGGGTCAATACCTGGTTGGTGAACTGGATAGCAGCCGTCCTGCACTCTCGTCGGGTTGCTATCCGTCTGGGTGCATGGACCTCAGAGCCACATATGTTAACCCCGGGACTGCCACAGGGATCTGCAGTCTCACCGGTGCTCTTTAATGTGTATACGAGCACGATTGCAAACCTAGAAGCACCAGGGGTTGGAAGAATACTAACATTTGCAGATGATATTCTTGCATATAGGCAGGGGAGAGATAGGGAGCAAACAACCCAGGAGTTACATGCGACAGTAGATAAAGTGATTGACTGGTGCACAGAAATGAGTGCTGTCATCCACCCGGAAAAGGCGGCGGTTTTGTGGTGCTCTCTGGACAACAGGATTGTAAGAGCTGATGTCCTAAGCCTCGCGATAGATGGTAGAAATGTCAGCAGAGAAAACAAACTGAAGTATCTGGGGATCACATTTGACAGGAGCCTATCCTTCAAGGACCATGTGGAGACGGTTGTGACAAGATCTCAAAAGGGACTCAGTGCACTTAAAACTATGGCTGCAATGGACAAAGAGCAGAGAATGCTTTTCACACTATACCAGCACTTGATCCTCTCAGTAATTGATTATGGATTAAGTCTGCTCACTGTCTCAGAGAGTCAGTTGGTGAAGTTGGAGCGCATACAGAACGAAGCTATGCGGGTCATTCTGGGATGCACTAGAGACACCCCAGTAGTGTTTATGCGTTACATCCTTGGTCTGCCGACTGTTGCTGGCAGGCTCAAGGTTATGCAGGCGAAGGCATACCTCAGAGTAGCTGCAGACACAGACCACCCACTGCATGAGGCGCTGGACGCAGTTAAGGGTCAGCGACTGATAAGAGGGAAATCATGGATGGCTCAGGCGGAAGATACGATCAGACAGGTGTGCCCCTTGGAGAACATTAGGCGTGGAGAGGAGTGGGTCAGAGTGCCAGCGGAGCAGTCGTACTTGTGCAGAGTTATAATCACATTAAGCCGGGAGTGCAGGGAGTGGCCAGCAGGGGCCACGGAAGTGGAAATCCAGCAACTAATTCAGGACAATGCTCACTCGGGTGATGTGATTATCTACACAGATGGTTCGGTGTCAAGAGATGAGAGAAGTGGCTGGGGGTTCATAGCCAAAGCTAATGGTCGATGTTTGGGGCAGGAAAGCCTGGCATAAGATACCACAACATCCAGCTTAAGAATGGAGGTGGAGGCAGTCACTGCGGCTCTCCGCTGGATGGAGAATACGACACACACACATCGTGATTGTAACTGACTCAGAAAGCATGCTGACGAGGGTGAGGACGGGCAGGCTTCGTGAGGAGTGGCTTGCTTCGCTTCGGAGGTCACGGGTGACAAGCATCGTCTGGATCTTTTCTCCGGGGCATGCCGGTGTGCTGGGAAATGAACAGACGGACAGATTGGCTGGCTCTGCAGAACTTGTGGAGTATTGATACAAGGCAGATGTGGTTGCGGCCTTGTGGGAGCACGTGCACACCTCGGAGGAGCAAATGGATTACCATGGTCTGGCAAGAATGAGACAGCGAGGAGTGACGAGGGGATCTGGCCGACGCTCAACGCTCAGAGGAAAGGCGAGACGGACTTATAATCAGATTGCTACTGGTACTATTAGTGTTGGAACTCTTCGCTGGCTACTGAGGATGGGGACGGAGCACTTATGGGAATGCCCCGAATGCTGTGATGTCGATTCCTAAATCAATCAATCAATCAATCAATCCTTCCTTAGCCAATTGATCAGCTCTGTCATTTCTGGGTACTCCACAGTGGGAGTTCAGAAAGTAGTGTCTTTAGTGCTGGCAATTTCCCAGACAGGAGAGCCTCAAGTACTGATTTTGCATCTGTCAATAGCACCACAGGTTGTGTACCATTGCTGGTATTTAGTAATTTCTCTGTTGCTATCTTGATTGCCTCAATTTCAGCATCATAGTTATGACACTACTTTCCTGTTGGTACTCTGGCCGTGTCCCTAGTATTATTTGGGTATTCTATGTACACTCCCGCTCCTCCATTTCAAACAGCATTTTGTGCTGACCCATCTGTGTAGACTCGGATCCAGAGGTCCTGCGGGTATTCTTCATCTAGGAAGCTGAGAGTGGCTGTTCTGCTCTGTACACTGTTCTGTTCTTCCTTGTTCCTCTCAGCTTTGTCTAGATTTGTAGTGATAGTCTATGCTCATCTTTTCATGGAGTTCGATCGGGAATAGTTTTCAGGGGATACCAACTGTGGGCAGATCGGTGGTTTCTCTGCAGAGTCGTTTGGCCTGATATATAAAACTGCTTCTTTTCAACCGCTTCATAGCTAAGTTTTCAAATCTGTTCTTCATAGGGGGGCCTGACAAGCTGAGGAACCTTTCAGCTTGTATTAGCGTTTTTGAATCTCTGCTTTCTCTCAGTGCTTGTATCCTCCCCAACTTCTCCATCTCCACTATAGAGTTTTGATCTCATCCCTCCTGTGGTGACTCTAAGTGCTTGATTTTGCACCTTGTCAGCTCTAGAAGTGTGGTTTTTGATGCTGAACACCACGCAGTTGACCCGTATTTCAGGTGTGGTGGTGTGCTCTGTTGATAAACTTTGCTAAGTCTTTTACCAATGGCTCACCATGTGGTTCCACTTAGTTTTCTCAGGATGGCTATTGTCTTTGTTGATGTGTTTTCTTCATGTCAGCCTGTCATCAAATGTTACTCCAATGTTTGTTGGTTTTTTATCTTCTCTTAGGGGTATTCCATATTTATGGATGATTCCTGCCTTTTGTTTTGGAGACAGGGTAAATAGAGTGGCGCTGCACTTGTCAGTGTTTATGCTGACACACCATCTATTTGCCCGTGCAAGAAATTCATCTACAACTCTTTGTAGCGATCTAGTGGCCACTGATGCAAGTTCATTTGTGCTCCATAGAACCAGGTTATCAGCGTACATTTCCGCTTTAATTCCATGCGGTAGATTAGCAACAAGATCATTGATGAAGATTAGAAAAAGTGTGGAGAACAAGACTCCGCCCTGGGGAACACCGTGACGCAGTAGTACTTTCTTGCTCTTGAGTCCGTCTATCTGTACTCGGGCTCTTCTGTTGTGCAAGTATGCTGTTACCCATTTTTATAGTCTTCCACTGACTTTACAGTTTGTCAGTTTCTTCATCAGACCTTCTTTTACATACTTTGTCAAAGGCTTTCTTCAGGTCTATCCATTCTGCAAGCACTAGCTTCTTCTCGTGGAATGCATCCTCAATTTCTTGAGAGAGGTAGGTTGTCTGATCTTCCGTAGAGTAGCACTGCCTAAAGCCAGCCTGCTGTGGCACAAGGACGTGCTGCCCGTAGTAAGCATTTCCCAAACTCTTCAACTACTTTATTTATGTCTTTCTCAGTGTTCAGGTTTCTAACCAGTATGCTGGTGCGATGCTTGTACATCGCCCAGTCTGATTTATTGTAGTTCCATCTCAAGAGGCTGCTGCTTTCACTTACAA
The DNA here is from genome assembly GCA_963921405.1 of Cepaea hortensis. Classification (NCBI taxonomy): domain Eukaryota; kingdom Metazoa; phylum Mollusca; class Gastropoda; order Stylommatophora; family Helicidae; genus Cepaea; species Cepaea hortensis. The sequence continues at coordinate 49,686,499 of OY992881.1, forward strand.
GCTCATTTTCTACAGTTTGAAAGACTGGTCGATGTTCACTGCCACCAAGTTGTTTCCCAACACTTCGTGTAATGTTCCACTCCAGGACTGGTGAATGAAAAGCCAGGTCAGGTGTAGTTGTAGTGTGCTATGATCTCGAGTAGAAAGTATGTGGGTCGGACGGATTGTTAATCAAGATGAATCTATTCTCATCCTGCCAGTAGTGCAGTCTCTCTCCTCTCTGGTCCATGTGGTCATAGCCCCAGCTCTGCGAGTGGCTGTTGAAGAAATCGCCACACACAATCATTTTTTTCTTTTAATGGTAGTGTGTCCAGTGCTTGTGGGCGGTCACTTGGACAGTAGTAATTGATAAGATGTAGGTCTGTATTGCCTGTCTTAAGTTTAAGAGTCTGATACTAAGCCCATTCCATGTAAACTTCAATTTGGGAAGCAGTGATGTTATTTTTTACATGGAAAATGGGACAGTATCCCACCCTTTCGCCTGTCCTTTCGGTCAGATTGGTAACACTTGAAGTCTTCACATACTCTAGGCCACGACACATGCGGTGGAGTGGCCAGTTACCTTTCTCGCCGCCTTTCCTTTCCGTAAAAAAGTCGCTTAACAGTCGACAGGGTCGACTTCTTTGCACCGGATTTTTATCCCACATGAAAAAATGCACTCTTGAACCGAAAGACGTAGCCTGCAATCGAACCCGCAACCTTCGGAGCGAGAGGCAGACTGCTTGACCACTTGCCCACGGAGACGCCCGATTTTTCCTTTCCGTAAATCTGCCATAACATTCTTAAAACTGTCTGGTACCTATTTTTATAATGCTAGGTAGACCCCAGAGCTGGACTGGTAGGAAGAAATAATCCAACCTCTGCTGAAAATTGAACCTGAACCATAATATGATACTATACTATACTATACTATACTATACTATACTATACTATACTATACTATACTATACTATACTATACTATACTATACTATACTATGCTATGCTATGCTATGCTATACTATACTATACCATGCCAAGCTATGCTATGCTATGCTATGCTATGCTATACTATACTAATTAATAAGACAATACAATTTGTAATCCATCCATCCAACCATTCATCCATCCATCCATCCATTCTTCTGTCTGTCTGTCTGTCTGTCTGTCTGTCTGTGTGTCTGTCTGTCTGTCTGTCTGTCTGTCTGTCTGTCTGTCTGTCTGTCTGTCTGTCTGTCTGTCTGTCTGTCTGTCTGTCTGTCATTATTTTCTAGGATGAATGAACAGGTAATCCTCGTTTTAAGTTATAAAGGGAGAAACACGATGACCAAAAAAATATGATGAACGCACACGAGATATCAACATACAAAGCAACCGTTTATTTCCACTGGTTTCAAACTATCTCTTGCTTTGTAAATAAAAATACATCTCCATCAAGCCCTGATCCCTACCCCGCCCCAAGGGTTGTTTATAAAGCTTCTTACTCATATCTGGCCATCGGTGCCCCCTCCCACATAGCAATCCCTAATGCTGCACACGTAAGCACAGCCGCGTCTTTGTGTGCCCGAGCATGGACGCGGATATTGAACGAACTCATAATCCCTTAGAGTTCTGCGTGGCCGCGGGGTTTAAAACGATTGCCCTTAAATTCATCCCCCACGCCGGTCAGTTCGGCTGTAACGTTGAGTGCTCGTTCAGACAGCACTGGCAAACTACTGAACGTAAACATGCCTAGTAAATCAACCCGGGGTTGGGGTTGGTCACAACGTCCTGCAAATGACATGCAACATACTGGCTGACCTTGATGAACTTGCTCTAGAGGGCTTTCCCAACTGTCAGGTCTTAGTCAGATATGACTGAACTACCGTATGACAGTAGACGGTACTGCCTGCTTTCTGTTAGCGCCGAATGTTGGGTGGTGCTTACCAAACCTGATACCCCACATTGTGCCAACGGCTTCCGGCGGAAGAGCGCAATTGGGAGGGTACAAGCCTTATCCTGGTGCGAGGAAATGCAACCTAAAGACAAAATGACATGGCAGTGCAGATCAGGCCCTAAGCCTTGGTTGGCAGCTGGTCTAGGATCGAAGCTCCGATAGTCGGACAGTTAAAGCATTGCTTTGCTGATCCGGCAGCTTCTGTAGCTTGTCTTGTTCCAGATGTATAGGTGTTATCATTCCTCTGGGGTGAATTAGGCAGGCCGAGAGAGGGATCATGCTGCATGGGTAACACATAGTCTCTATATTTTAGCCCAGGCTTTGTGGTATGGAGAGGGTTATCAGGAGTGGGCAAGACACACTCACTCTTCAGATCCACCAGCTAATAGAGCTATGCTGGCGAGAAGGACAAGTCCCACAGGATTTCAAAGATTCAAGCATAATAACGCTGTACAAGAACAAGGGCGATCGAAGCGACTGTAACTACTATAGGGGTATCTCACTTCTGTGTACTGATGGGAAAGTATTTGCCAGAATTGTTCTGCGCCGACTTCAAGTCCTAGGAGATCAAGTCTACCCCCAATCACAGTGCGGCTTCCGACAGAACCGGTCTACCAAAGGCATTTGATTTGGTCAGTCCTGAGGGTCTGTTCAAGGCACTAAAGAAGATTGACTGCCCACCAACTCTTCTGTCCATTGTGGAATCGTTCCACACAGGTATGAAGGGTATAATCAAGTTTGATGGTGCAATTTTTGAAGAGTTTAAGATCAAGAGTGGAGTTAAGCAAGGTTGTGTACTAACTCCCACCTTCTTTGGAATATACTTTTCACTTCTACTGAAATATGCCTTTCGTGATCAGGATGGTGGTATATACATTCACTCTCGTACATATGGCGGCCTCCACAGGGAGAAGAAATAGATACAGATACAAATGGGATGAAATGGTGAGAGGGGAGTGAGAGATAGGGGGAGAGAGAGTGAGAGAGAGAGAAGAGAGAGAGAGAGTGAGAGAGAGAGAAGAGAGAGAGAGAGAGTGAGAGAGAGAGAAGAGAGAGAGAGAGAAGAGAGAGAGAGAGAGAGAAGAGAGAGAGAGAGAGAGAGAAGAGAGAGAGAGTGAGAGAGAGAAGAGAGAGAGAGTGAGAGAGAGAGAGAGAAGAGAGAGAGAGAGAGAGAGAGAGAGAGAGAGAGAGAGAGAGAGAGAGAGAGAGAGAGAGAGAGGGTAATGTAGTTGTTAACAAAAGAGACAAAGACTTTGCGTTAGCTGGTTGAGAACCAATATTCAAAGTGCAGAAGAAGAGGAAGGCATTACCTTGCGACTACTTGGGCAAACGGATTTATTCCTGAAACCGAAAACTCCCCGGCACACACTAGCAATGGTATAAATAAACACACTTCATGCATTACCATAAACAAATTGATGACTCTCACCTGTTCTGTCCGCAGAAAACCACACGTGCATCACTCAGGAGACCTTGCAAAAGTACATAATCACGGTCATGGAAACCCAGAGTGCAGGTGTGTCTGTTTCCACGTTAACCGGCAAGCTGGCTTCTAGCAATGGTACAATGGAAGACATCGAGGACACGGGAACTAAGTGGGACATCCCTTCATCAATATTGTTTTGTATCACTGTCATTAGTACCATAGGTGAGTACTGGATGTTTGCGTGTGTGTCTGTGCCTGTGCGTGTGTGTCTGTGCGTGTGTATCTGTGCCTGTATGTCTGTGCGTGTGTGTCTGTGCGTGTGTGTCTGTCTAGCTCTCCTCAGCTAATTGCTTCTGCGGATTTAGACTCAGGTATTGGAATGTGCGCGTTATTTTGTGTAGCCCTTGGTTTGCCACAGACAATGAAAATATTACCTCAGAGATTCTCAAACTGTTGTCGCTTTAGCGCACATCGATCGCACCCAATGGCTTGGCCCATGCAGAACGTCACCTACATAACAGTCTTTCGGAATGTCTCGCTATCACAGTGGTTTTCAACCTTTTTAGGCTCATCCCCCCCCCCCCCCATTTACCATTTGTTCGGAACGTAACACCCCCCCCCCCCATTTCGAATTTCCTCCCTATAAATCCCCCACCCTTACATAGTATACATAAAAATGGAAGCTAAATTTAATAACACATACTAGAACAAGTCTAGACATCTGCATACAACTTGATTTGCGGGTCTACTTAACGCTATAAAACGAATTTCATTAGGGCGAGAAGTACAGAACCGTAAAAGTTAGAGGGGAAAAACAATATCAAGTAACTAGTTCTTGTATTAATGCGATCTTGAAATAATCTTAATCACCCCCCCCCCCCCCGGAAACCTAAAATCCCCCCTCTCAAGGGGGAGGGGGGGGGGAATTCCCCAGCGGTTGAGAACCACTGCTCTATCAAATTCTCTATCAAATATATGCCGGCTCCCTGGCCGAGGAGTTAGCAACTTTCTCCGTAACCCCGAATACTCTCGTGGTTGACGTGAGTGCACGAGAATTGGAAGCAGTTCGAGTCGCAATAGTGACTTATGAGAGTATGGAGCCGGTCGCTCAGAAAGTCGTGGCGTGCTGATGAGCGTAATCTAGCCTAGGAATCAACATACAGCTGAAAGATGCTGATGTTGACCGAAACAGGATGGAAACGCGGGGAAAAAAATATATGTATAATGTGTTGGCTGTTTGTGAGTTCTTGGGAAGTTTACGTTTAGTAGTTTGCCATTGCTTTCTGAATGACCGGCACTAATATCTTTGTATGAAAACCAACACAAGGCGGTCTGCTGCCAAATCGCCCGCAGCTGTGTTTCGAACGCGGTATGCGGGATTACGAATGGCGTCCGTAAGCCCAGTCTCCACAAAGCCCGTGTTACACCGAGGTCTCGAATTGGAAGTGAGGAAAAACAACATTATAACCTCCCGTGCAGGTCGTAAGGGACGAATGATCTGGGCGTTCTCCGTGGCGAAGTGGTTAAGCTACCTGTCGCGCGATCCGAATGTTGTGTGTTCGATTTCGGAGTCCGTAATTCGGTTCCGGGGTGCAATTTTCTCTGAGACTCCTGGGGATCATCGCTGGAACAACGGCTGGAACGCAGGAGTTCGTCCTGCCGATAAAGCCGTATGGGATATAACCCGGTGCAACGAAGTCGATCCTCTCACTTTTAAACGCTTTGAGAAGCGACTAAAGAGGATTGGTGTGTGACTGGCTACAGTGGGACAAATCAGCCAACATGCAACCAACCATGGACTGATCTACAAAGGGCTACACTGGCCTGTATGGTCGTGGGCCCCTACTCCATCAGAACTCTTAAAGGCAGCACAAGAAAGGATAGGCCAGAAGCCTGCTCCTGTTGCTGTCTTGTGTAACGTATCAATTGTACCGTGAATCAATGTTGTGGCCTTCCCCGTTGTCACAGCACACCTCCGCCCATAATAAACTATTTTGGAAATTCTTGGCATAAAAAAACAACAACACACACACACATTAAGCAAGTAAAGGACCTTTGACACGTCTTAAGGCATATGTGCCTATTTTGCTAGAGCCACATTGTTTATAAACCAGTCAGCACACCAGGGATGGGGTAATCTATATCACGCCGGCCGCCTTCACTTCCCGAGTCTTCTTGGTCGCCCAGAATATCTCACGTTTCTAGTTTTATGTGTCTAAATAATCAACATTCTTCAATGAATACCCATAGGATAGATCTGTTGTGTGTGTGTGTGTGTGTGTGTGTGTGTGTGTGTGTGTGTGTGTGTGTGTGTGTGTGTGTGCGTGTGTGTGCGTTTGTGTTTGTGTGTGTGTGCAATGAATATTTAACAGTACGCTATAATGTTTATATTAACCATCTCCGGGGGCGAAGAGGTTATGGGCGCAGTTCGTAATGCCGTATACTCGTGTTCGAAACATAGCTACGGGCGATTTGGCAACAGACCGCTTTGCGTTGGTATTATATGAACTCGTATGGGTGCCGGTCGTTCAGAAATCAATGGCAACCTACTGAACGTAAACTTGCCAAGAGATCACAGTAACTAAAATGGTGTTCACTGCGACGTCCTGTAAAGGATATGCAACTAACTTTTAATGCTTATATTACAAGGCACATATGTGCTTTTCAGTTGATTTGAGAAATCTCCAAGTTTCATTCTTAGCACTCTTTCTTAGCACACTATCTTAACACTCTATCCGAGTACTCAATCGTAGCACTCTATCATAGCACTCAATCTTAGCAATCTGACATTGTGATTATAAAACTACTAGCTGACCCGGCCCGGCTTCGCCCAGACTCTGGTGGGGAGCATCTCATTTAATTCATATAAGTAGTCATATAAGCTCCCGTTCCCGTTCCCGACTATCTATCTGTCTGTCTGTCTGTCTGTCTGTCTATCTGTCTGTCTGTCTGACCCGGCCCGGCTTCGCCCAGACCCTGATGGGGAGCATCTCATTTAATTCATATAAGTAGTCATATAAGTTTCCGTTCCCGACTATCTGTCTGTCTGTCTGTCTGTCTGTCTGTCTGTCTGTCTGTCTGTCTGTCTGTCTGTCTGTCTGTCTGTCTGGCCCGGCCCGGCTTCGCCCAGCTCCTGGTGGGGAGCATTTCATTTAATTCATATAAGTAGTCATATAAGCTCCCGTTCTCGTTCCCGACTATCTACTGTCTGTCTGTCTGTCTGTCTATTATTAGAAAGAGCACTTGAAAGATCTTTACATCTTCCCCCAACAATTAACTTGGGTAAATGGAGCGTTTTATTTAATTCATATTCGGCCCTGCTCCCGTTCCCGTTCCCAAAAAAGACGACCCGGCCCGGCTTCGCCCAGTTCCTGGTGGGGAATATATAATTTAATTCATATTCGGCGGAGGGAGGAGGAGGAGGGAGCAGGAGGGAGGAGGAGGAGACAGGAGAAGGAGGGAGGAGTAGGAGGGAGGAGGAGGGATTAGGAGGAGGAGGGAGGAATGAGGGGAGAGGGAGGAGGAGGAGGGAGGAGGAAGAGGGAGGAGGAGGAAGGAGGAGGAGGGAGGAGGAGGAGGGAAGAGGAGGAGGGAGGAGGAGGAGGGAGGAGGAGGAGGGAGGAGGAGGAGGAGGGAAGAGGAGGAGGGAGGAGGAGGAGAGAGGAGGAGGAAGGAGGAGGTGGAGGAGGAGGGAGGAGGAGGAAGAGCGAGGAGGATGTAGGAGGAGGGAGGAGGAGGGGAGAGGAGGAGGAAGAGGGAGGAGGAGGGAGAAGGAGGAGGAGGAAGAGGGAGGAGGAGGGAGGTCATTAGTGTTAATATAATTTGTCCATATGCCATAGTTGTGGGTTCATGTGGATGTTAGAACAGTCCAATGAAGGCACCTTTTTCAGGTGTGTCTAGTTGGTTATGCGTCGAAGTACACTTGTTCCTGCAGAGAGGCGCTGTCGGCATTTGGAGGTGACGGGTTCGAAACTTTATTTTTCTACTTCTATGAGCGGGAAACACAACATGTGTGTTTAAACCAACTGGATGATATGTTATATGTATGTGGTATTAAAATGTGCTGTATCTTACCACTTAACCTTCATACTCCAAATTAGACAGACACTGAGTAAGTGGTATTATCCCGCACCGTTTTATGACCAGCCAGCACTGGATGGCTGAGGGGTCAGTGGCAAGCTAGCTCAGCATTGGAGGCCATTGGTTTCGTACAACTCTTCTTATAATCCATGGCGTGTGGCATTGATGATCATGTCTGTGCACAGGTCACAGTTTTGTGTGCTGCGTTGATGATCATGTCTGTGCACAGGCCTCAGTTTTGTGTGCTGCGTTGATGATCATGTCTGTGCACAGGCCACAGTTTTGTGTGCTGCCGATAATTTCTGATACTGATGCTCCTCCATGCCATGATGTCAAACTGTCCAGCGCCTTCTCTCTTGGTCGGCCCCTGCTTCTCTTGCCATCCAGCCTTCCATTTCTGATGGCATACTACAGCCTTCCTTTTCTAATGCAATTATAAAGCAGTAAAGAGAAACGGTCGCGCTGTTGTAATGATAAGGACGTTATGCTAAGAATGGCATGAGCGCAGTCGAGCGAGGTTGTAGTACCAGCTTCCAGCATTTTCTGTTGGAAGGACCAGCTGACCACATAAACCTCCGTGCACGCAGACCTACAAAATGTGACGTTCCTGACACGTCATGTACCCACAGCATATTTCTGCTACAGGATTTTATTTCAGCTAGCGCGACGGCGTAATGGTACTGCGCTGACAATATCATGAGTTTCGTCTGACGAGGTTTCGATGTCAGCTCTCGTCGTTCGCTACATGCGTGAAAGACTGTCCACCTATATCTTGGTCACGTCACGTACTCGCAATAGATTCCTGCTACATGTCTTGTTTATTGTATTTATAATAAAACATAATTTAGTTAGTTGGTTGCATTGTCCTTTAAAGAACATCGCAATCAACTCCAGCATTGTTTGGCTGTTTGTGATTTACAAGGCGAATTTACGTTCAGGAGTTGTGTTTTTTAATTCAAGCGAGGTACACTTATCTCTCTGTCTGAATAAAAATGCCAGTCGTAAAATATCTTCACTGCAACGACTCAGCAAGATAGTTCCTTATCAAATTCTATCAATTAATCTTCTGTATTTTTCTCTTTTTGATTTCTCATTAATTCTTCAGGAAATTAGTTATCGCTAGGTCATCCCTCCCAGGAGTAAATATATTCATGAATTATTTAGCGGCTTTGCCTTACTTTCGATATTTGCCTCCCACAGATAGGCTGGAAAACAGAGGCACCGCCCATTTACCCCTTCCCATCAGGGATTTCTTACGTTTTGCACTGACAAGATATCTATTTAACAGGGAAAGGTTTGGATTAAGTAAGATGAGCTAATATAAATTGAGCATGAATATTTCAGTAAAATAAAAGTATGCTTGAGACACTCCCATTTCATCACCTATCTAACAGAATTATCATAGTGAAGCACAGGATAGCAATAAATAATAATTGTTAAATAATAAAAGTTATGTGACGGTTGCATTTTATATATTTTCATTGTGACTGCATAAAACAGCATCGTCTTTCAAAATCATCATTACTATCATCATCATTATCATCATCATAAAAGATATTAACATTGATAGAAAAGATCTCAGAATAATAAAGACTATTTACTGGAACCAAGTAACAGCCAATACAATGGGAAATAAGGAGGGTAATTATGAACAAATAAAGCTAGGAGTACGACAGGGATGTATCTTGTCATCGGATCTCTTCTCTCTCTATAACGAAGTAATAGTGATAGAGATACAAGAGAAACCAGGAATACTAATAGGAGGTTATAATGTAAAATATATACACTATGACACAGTATTGGTGGTGGATAAGGCAAAAGATCTACAACAATTTTTGGACATTGTAGTAAGAAAGGACTCGCCGTGAATAGCAGGAAAACAGTAAAAATAGTGATATCAAAGAAAAAGGTGTCACCATAATGTGAAATGGAAATACCAGGGAAAATTCTTAACTAAGTGAATACCTACGGGCATTTACAACGTCAGATGGAAGATGCACAACAGAGATTAAGATCAGAATAGGGCAAGCAAAAGCTGCATTTAAAATAAGGAAGAGTATCTTATGCAATAAGTCACTATCATTGAATTTAAGAAAGAGAGTGCTGAAGTGCTGTATAGATTCTGTTTTGCTGTATGGTAGTGAATCTTGGAATGTAAATGAACAAAGTAAGAAGAACATGGAGGCAACAGAGATGTGGTTCTTGAGACGAATGCTGCGAATTACTTGGACTGCCAGAGTAACCAACAACGATTGCCTGAAAGAGTGAAACTAGAACATTACATACAACAATTAGAATGAGACAAACTGCTTTCTTTCGTCATGTGATGAGAAGAGAGCCATTGGAGAACATCGTGACAACTGGAAAGATCGAGGGGAAGAGAGGAATATACAGACCAAGAGAAATGACGCTGGGTGGACTGAGACAGTGGCATGGAGGAATATCATTAGCAAAGTTGATCCATAAAACCAAGGACCGAGATCTTTGGAGAATCATGAACGCCTACGCCAGTCAAATAAAAAGATGTCTTGGATCAAGTTGGACTAACATTTTGACTTTTCGTCCTTGTTTTGGCGACGTAAATTACAAGTACCTCAGAAGCCGGGATGAGGGGGGGGGAAGGAAAAAAGGAGGGGGGGGGTGGGCACTGATATTGGACAGTTAATCGCCGGCAAAAGAAGTAGTAGCACGTATGTGTACTTCTCTTGAGTTCAAAGCGAGTTCTTGTACCGTTTATGTCATCCAGGTATTTATTTATATCAATGTCTTCCTCTCGCTCTTTCCTCATCAAGCTTGTCAGTTGTCATTAAGTTTTCAAGTTGTTTTCTTTTCATATCTTGACCAAAACATCTTGATTATCTGCGTCAAATTTCTCTAATTTCTAAAATTTCTCTACAATTTTCACTTGTTTCCCGTCTCATTCGTTTCTCTGTCCGTTCATGATATTCTTTGCATCGTCCTGTGTAACCACATAACCACTGCAATTAGAAGTTTCTTAGCTGTGTAGAACAGTATAGATCCTAAGCAGCACTTTAACATTCTCTTTCTCATTGCATAGATGACAGTTTTTGTGTGTATTGGTAAGTGTGTTTTCTATCTTGCAAAGTCTTTACACATGCACAAATAATGCTTACAATAATACAAATGCGTTAATTAACGCAGTTTACTGAAATAGTGCATGGGGGATAACAACATGTAATGTATACAATGATGAAAGTATGTTAATTACAGAAGTTTACGTGGCTGCGGGAGTTAATGCGCTTGCGTTGAAACTTCCGGTGCGTTGATGGCAGGATAGGGGGTGGTGGGGGGGGGGGGTGGTAAATTGGACTTCAAGATTGACTTCTCGTTCAGAAAACAAAGGCAAACTTCTGCAAGTAAAATTACCTAGAAAAATCAACATGGGGTTGGGGTTGATTGCAATATTCTGCAAAGAACATGCTTCATTTTAACATGATGATTAAAGGAGTTTGTGAAATAATGCAAGGGAGGATCATACGACTTCTTCGTCATCATGTTCAGTGATTTGTCTTGCGCAGAACTTAGCTCCCCTAACAGCTTTTGGCGATTGCGCTCTATCATTTTAGGGACCGTTTATCCCCACGGTAATTTGAATCGATGAGAGCCGGTGATGGATTGAGCATGATAACAGCCGACAGGTAGTTGTTCGTTATGATCTCAAGTTTCGGGACGGTAGGCAGATGATCTCTTTATAGAGACAATGACTGACCTCACTGATCAGTGTGGTCCATGCCAAGAAGGAAAGCAATAGCAGACTGTTTTATTTACAGATGTCTAACCCCCCCCCCCCCTTTCCCCACCCACCAAAGCACCCGTAGGATACGAATTTCTGATTTAGCTGGGGGATTAGAATCGGGGTTACCCGTTGTACGAGTTTGGCGGTTATCCCAGAGTTAATGCGATATGTATATCTTAGTATCATCCTCATCATCATTATCATCATCGTCATTACCGTCGTCATCATTATCATCAGCGTTATCATCGTGGTCATAATTATCATCCTCATTATCATCATCACCATGGTTGTTGTTTTCGTTATCATCATATTATTTTTATTATCGTCATCATCAGCACGTGCCTTGCCAGCTGGTGTGGGCTGTCATATATCGCACTCTCTCGTACAGTTCATGTGCTGATAGTTTTCTATACCATGACGAAAGATTGCCATGAATCTTCTGTCTCACACCTCCCTTTTGCTCTATCTCTATCCCCAAAAAATCCTGACAGTTGTTGCTATATGTTCCAATTTTTCTCTAGCTATAATGAAATAATGGAATGTATTGGAAATGATACAAACAGCAGACATTTTCAGTTACCTAAGTGAGAGTCCAACTATAAGAACACAGATCTACTGATATACACTTGCATATACAAGGGTACCACCGTTTAGATTACGTTTGAGAACCAATGGAATAGATAGATACTGAGATAGAAGACCATAAGAACTTTTAATCAGATAGCGGTGGGAACGATTAGTAGTATGACTCTTCGCTGGCTGTTAAAGGAGGGGACGGAGCATGTATGGGAATGCCCTGAGTGCAGTGATGTCGGTTCTTAACTCAGCCTAACTGAACTCAACTTTCAAGATAATCATAATGGCTGCTTTCTTTGAGGCTTGATCAAATCTAATTCACATAGACATTTTGTGTTGTCATTATAGATTTGGGTTGGTCTTTTGCTATAAGTACGGTATTGGGTCTACGTTGTAAGTACGTTACTAGGTCTACACGATAAGTACGTTTTTGGGTCTACGTTATAAGTACGTTATTGGGTCTACTTTTATTTTTCCATATACCTTAAAGGACGTTGCAGTAAACATCAGCATTTTTCAGCTGTTATTGATCTACGCTAAGTAGTTTGTCATTGCTTTCTGAGCAACCGGCTCATATACTCCGTAAGTTACCAACGCGACGAGAACCGCTACCGATTCTCGCGCAGGTTACGTTATTCACGAGAATATACGGGATTACGGAGAAAGAAGTTAACCCCTACTACGTTATAAGTCGTTATTGGGTCTACGTTATCAGTACATTATTGAGTCTACGTTATAAGTAAGTTATTGGGAATACATTATAAATATGTTATGTGGTCTACGTTGTAAATACGTTAATTTGTCTACGTTATAAGTACGTTATAAGCACGTTATTGGGTCTACGTTACAAGTACCTTATTGGGTCTACGTTATAAGTACGTTATTGGGTCTACGTTATAAGCACGTTATTGGGTCTACGTTATAAGTACGTTATTGGGTCTACGTTACAAGTACCTACGTTATAAGTATGTTATTGGGTCTACGTTATAAGCACGTTATTGGGTCTACGATACAAGTACCTTATTGGGTCTACGTTATAAGTACTTTATTGGGTCTACGTTATAAGCACGTTATTGGGTCTACGTTACAAGTACCTTATTGGGTCTACGTTATAAGTACGTTATTGGGTCTACGTTATAAGCACGTTATTGGGTCTACGTTATAAGTACGTTATTGGGTCTACGTTATAAGTATGTTATTGGGTCTACGTTATAAGAACGTTATTGGGTCTACGTTATAAGTACGTTATAGGGTCTACGTTATAAGTATGTTATTGGGTCTACGTTATAAGCACGTTATTGGGTCTACGTTACAAGTACGTTGTTGGGTCTACGTTATAAGTACGTTATTGGGTCTACGTTACGAGGGTCTCTGTGGCTAAGTGTTCAAGCCGCCTGCTCCTCGTTGAAAAGGTCGTAGGTTCGTTTCCAGACTGTCATGCAGTTCATGAGTGCTTTTTTTTCTCGGATATACCTGGGGGTCGTCGCGGGAGCACAGCATTTTATGCTCTATACGATGCTTTTGACAGCACGCTCTGCGGAAAGATACCCAATCATTTGAGACTAAACCCGGTGCAATGAAGTCGATGCGATCGTTTGTAAATCACTTTAAAAGCTCTTGACCCATAAAGGTTAACCCGGTCAACAAACACCCAAAAGAAGTCGGATGTGTCAGTCTAAGGGCGCAAATAAACTTGGCACAACGCAATTACGTCTGAAAAAACAAACACTCCTGATGAATGCAGAAGAAGAGGAAGAACAAGAAGAAGAACAAGAAGACGAACAAGAGGAAACATCTCTAAGACTTTATTTGGTCTCCCATGTCTGGCTTTTCTATCCACTACAACAGTTTCAGTTGAGTCTAATCCATGGCTAAACAAAAGGACATTGCTGGTAGATCTTCCGTTTCCTCAAATTTGTATGAAGAGAATTATATCAAAATTGCGATAAATTAGTTTGGACAAGGTCATACAGAACTTCTCAAAAATTGTTTGCAAAGGTTAGACGCCGGAGGGAAGCAAATTAAAAGTCCTATATTTGGACGATACCCGGAAACAGAACAAAGAGATTTTGGATGGACCAGTCTCTTCATTAGTCTGGCGTACCATCTCAATGGGGTGTGGGAAGGTTGGAGACTAAACATCGGGAGAGGCTGAAAATGTGAAGTAAACTTACTAGCAAAAAAATTAACATAAGTTTCAAGGCCGTTAAAAGGGACTGAACTAGGCGAAATGCATGGATTACAAACTATTAACTATTACTGTATAGTAACTAAGACGAATAGATAGAAAGACGGATAAACGCCAGACAAATAAATAAACAGACAGACAGACAGACAGACAGACAGACAGACAGACAGACAGACAGACAGACAGATAGATAGATAGATAGATAGATAGATAGATAGATAGATAGATAGATAGATAGATAGATGGACGGATGGATGAATAAGTTGATAGATGGATAGATGGATGGGGGGACAGATAGATATATAGCTAAATAGATAGCTAGAAGGGTAGGTAGATAGGCGGATGATATTGTCATATATTCTGAAGGGACTGGGAGATCACTGTAGTGCATGCCCCATTTCTAACCAAAGAAGTTGGGCCCCATCCTCTTCTATCTTCAATAACCCCAGAATATGACCCTCGAGTTATCTGCAGGCCTCGTCTTATTAATTTTGTCTAGGAGATATAGATTATGGCCTTGGTGAGAATAGTAAATACCAACTGGGATTCTGCCCCTTCTCCAAGGATTCTTTTAGCTCTTGAGCACCCTTTGTTTATCATTTCTGAGGAAAGTCTGGAGAATTCTCTCAGCCTGATTTATGTTAAGAAAGCATGGATGTTGAGCAGTTGATAGACCTAGAGTCTTCTCTTCCCCATTTTAGTACTTCATCATGAGTGAATTTGGTTTTGACAATTAAACATCTAACAACTTCCAGTAGACCTTAACAACATAGTTTACACACATAAGATGGAGAATCAACAGATAGGTTGGGCTGACAAATCAACATATGGTCAGTTAAGTTTCATCATTTATTGACTGGGCCTGTATCATCTGGCCTGTTACATACATCCTCTATTGTGGTTTACACAGGATAAAATAGAAAATGGCATATAGGCCCAATTTTACAGTCCATCAATAATTAAACATCAATGAATACTATGTCAACAAGTGTGGAAACATTGTAAACATTTAAATGTTGTACATTATAAGTGTGGAGATGATAAATCAACATTTCAATGTCAGTTCCTGAAATTGGTGTTGTGTGTTCCTGAGAGAAATGTAACCTTGTGATTGGGAGATTAGGATAAGCTTCGGTCCATTGTCTGATGGATCCACTTCAGTTCTGCCCGTGTAGCTTCTCTGAAGGCTTCCCATACTCTGCTCATGGCGTAGTCATCTTCCATCTCACGTGTGGTTCATCTCTTTCTCTCTCTTCCCTCTTTCTGGTCTGGGTTGGTTGGCTGGTTGGTTAGTTAGTTGCCACCAAGAATTCACTGTGTAAGATTCACATAGATATGTACAATCCTACCAATGCAATATTCCAGAAGTAGGTCGGAAGAAACCTAAATTCCTGAAGTAGGAACTAGTCCCCCCCCCCCTCCTCTTTTCTCTGATCTAGTGTTGGGTTAATTTGGGGTGGTCAGAGTTTATCACACTGTGTACGCCTGGTATCAACTGGTTCCTGCTGTATGTAAGTTCTCATTGGACCTGGGGTCAGTGAGACGTGTACAGTAAGACAGTGACACGAGTGAGGAGGTGTCAAAATGCATGTGAATAAATGGCATACATATATAACATTTCTATCACTCAATTGGGTTTGTAGTGTGTGTAAATGGTTCTCTGTGTTTTCCCAATTAACCAACTTTTCCTTCTTCTTTGTATAATAACTCCTCTCCCATTACCTGTTGTTGTTGTGGTGTTGAGTGTTGTGTTGTGTAGTGTTGTGTTGGGTAGTGGGTTAAGTCAACTTCTGGTGATGGAGTTCCGCGAAGCATAACTTTTCTGATGTAATGCAGTTCATGAGTGCCCTTATCTAAGTAAAATCTGACATAAATATAAATATTTATTCCATCAAACCCTATCTATTCAATATATGAAGGAGAAAGGGAAGATATGATTTCTCCCTCAGTTCTCTAGATCGTAAATAGGCATAGATAAGTCTGTTTTAAAACAAGGCACTTGTTCTAGTACACGAACTGTCTTATGAGCTGTAGATAGTGATAGCAATTCAAGCAGTGTTTCTGATGAAATGCACAAGATTGCTTTAGAATCATCACTTCGTACAGTTGTCCAGAATAGAATGTAGTATTATTATGCACTTCTTAAAGTTAATAACTATCTTTAAGAATATCAGAGGGTGCAGTTTTTCGAAGAGAGTATTAGATTGTCAGTTTGCCCGGGGATCGGCTCCGCGTCGTCAAAATCTAACAGTCAAGCATTTTTCACTTCAGAGGTTTTAATTTATAATAATACACTTCAATTTACGTTACAAACACTGAATACCATTACTGGATACTTGATACATCTGGTCATCAGTTTAATCTAAGGAGTCACAAGCTTACCTCGGATTCAGACATTCTGCCTTCTTGTTTGAAAATTCGGTCACACCAGCTTTTGCATCTGCTCGTCAAGCTGTTTGCAGTAGAAGTGCGCGATTAACATATTCTAAGCAGGCGTTCTAGCGGAGGCGTTGTCACGTGTCTGTTTTTATCCAATGATCTCCTGAGCTTTGGCTGATGAAATATTTCCAAGAATTGACGTCATCTGTCAATCTTTAATTTTCAGTTTTGATTTTGCGTTCGTTTTCAGTTTTGGTTTCGTTTTGAGTTTGTGCAGTCAATTGTTATATATTTTCCCCTCTCTTTGGCGTGCATTCTTGGTAACTGAATAATGGTGGTTAGCGGTTATGCCACAGATATATATATATATATATATATATATATATATATATATATATATATATATATATATATATATATATATTGTCATATAGCAAATGACAGTAGCATAGAATTAATTTGATGAGTTAGTGCATCAAGAGATATTAATAGAAGGTCACAAATGTCGCACGTGGTGGCACGTGTTATAAACAAAGTGTAAACGTCATTGCAGTGCGTAGCCTGACAACGTAACGGTTAGTTAAGCAGTGGTGAGCCAGCTAACACAGAGGTAGGATGTCCTTCACCAACACTCACAGACTACAAGCCGTTACTGATTCACAAGTCACCAGTCTCCGCATGGAATCGTTACGGTCTACAGCCAGCGGTTGACAGTTGCTACACTCAGCTTCACTGACACCACGATCACCTGAATGTATATATGTTATTCTCACGATGGTGAGCATAGTTCCAGTTACGGGCAGCCTGTCGACATTGGCCGTTGGAGCTAGATCAGGGTGAGCTCCGGTTGAAGATAGGCAAGCGTAGTTGATTAGCATTACCAGGGTAGCAGGCGGCAAGCTTCGTTCCCAACACTCTCACTGGTCTAAGGAGATGATATATGATTGAAGAGCGGGAGTGAATGTTGTGCGAGAAAGACTCAAGCCTGGATCGGCACACACGCTCATAGCCGTTATCCAAGATCATCTGTGGTAAATTACATCGCAGTTCACTCTACTAGCCTGTGCGTTGAGTCGTTTTAGGAGTTCAGATAGTTATGCTGTCCTGTACGTGTGTGTGCAGTCACGTTGGCGCAGGCCATTCAGATTCACAGAGATCATACCCAAGAGCCACACAGATCTCGAGGTGAACGTTGCTGCATTATAGTGCATGAACTCACATCTTAGACAGAAACCAACCTCACCTCTTGACATGGGGGGCGTCGTCCGCAGAGATTTGAACCAGTGGATCGTCCACAGTGGAGCTTGTCATTGAGTCAAGGACAACGGTTACAAGCACAAATACAACATTATAAGGAATGAGTACAGAACACTAGACAGAGATACACGCAACACACATTTGTGTTTGTGAGGATAATGCCGGTCTAAGAAGCTGGAGACCAGTTGGCACATCCTCGTTTCAGCTTGTATCTTCATTGTGTCAATTGTTATCTGTTGGTACTCAGAAATGACAGTGTGATCTCATCATGTTACGTATCGCTTTAGGCAGAGAACTTCATGCTCTTATTATTTGATCCTGATTCTCACACCGGAGAATTCCTTGTTGTTGACGTTTGATTCTTATTCTCACAACAGAGAATTCCTTGTTGTCGACGTTTGATCCTGATCCTCACACCAGAGAAACCTCGGTCCTCAGCGTTTGATCCTAACTCTCGAGTGTGATTTTAAACTTCTTCATCATATATTATATGAAGTTACTGTATCAAATAGAGAGACAAGTGTCACTCTACCAAGGGAGCGACATTATTGCGATTTGGTATAAAGAGTTGAAGATACACACGGCCATTGTTTGAGGATTGACTGATCCAGTGTTATTCAGGTGTACATATATGTCACCTGTGCTGACCATTACTGTCATACAAACCTGCAGTACCTCGCTTTGGTGACATCTTACATTTTATCCACGGAATACTATTATACAGTGCTTTTCGAGCTCATTGTACTGAGCGAGAAATCTTGTACCTCTCAACGCCTCTTGAGAGCTGAAACAACGCAAGTGGATCCTATTTTTTTGTGTGGCACAACAGAAACTTCAGGAGCTTATATGGGGTCGGATGAAAATCTCGATTTGTCAACGTCTCATTGCAACTGAATCAACGCAATCTGTTCCTTTTTAAAATTACGGATATCTCAGGATAATGTCAGAATTGTATATTTGAAAAGTCTTGGAAATTCCGTACAACGACTGATCAGAGCAGAACGAATTTAATGGTGGCAAAGCAACGTTGAACAGATAGAGGTACTACAAATTTGTCTACGTTATAGCTACACTTAGTAGCAAATGTCACCGCCATTAACTACGTCGATTACATGGGTTAATGACAGGCAACCTGCCCTGGGTGTCAATTTCGTTGTGTTAATTTTATGAGAAATCCTTTATAACAGTCGCCACTACATAGGAGGATCTTTTATATCATTGTCGGAGTCAGATACGAACAGGATTGTCTGACAAATCTGTGGAGTCGGACAGTGGAAATTTGCTGATGCTTGAGCTGAGTATTATATTTGTTTGTGGTTTTTCAGTTAATTAGTTACGGTCAAAATACTGTGATTTTGCACACATTTTTATCCTTTCTTTATTTGCTCTTTTCTTTTGTGACGTCAGAGGCACGTTGTGCTATTTTGCACTGCACATTCTTATTTTAGGTGCGCATTATTTATTTGTTGATATAATAATAGTGTCTTGCTTTGCTAATTTAATTTATTTAAAGAACTCTAACTGTCTATACTTTGTTTGCTAGGTTATAAGTCTTATTTATTATAAAAATTATTTGTCATTTTTCATTCTTAATTTCTCTATTTGTAATTTATTAGGTATTTCTCTCTATTCTCTTGAACTTTATTTGTCGATTTCGATATTTATAAGCTCTGTCTCTTTTGTGCTAAACTTCTTTCTGCAGTTCTTACTTGTGACTATTATTGAATATTGATGAAACATAACAACATGTCGTCTTTACAGGACTTTATTGCGATTGGGAAAGATGCAGGTTTGACAGGCCAGATCTTATAGCGTGGTCAGAGAAACAATTTGCAAGTTTTCAGGCCCATGAAAGGGATGAAAGGGCCGCAGTGAGACAGTTGGAGAAAGAGCGACTAGAGGAACAAGAGAAACAAAGATTATTTGAGAGGGAAGAGGTAACTGCGGAGAACGACAGAATTGCAGCCCAATTGGTCGCTGATAAGGAAAAGATAGCGACAGAGAATGACAGAATTGCAGCTCAATTGGTCGCTGATAAGGAAAGGATGGCATTACAAATTGCGGCAGATAAAGAAAAGTTGGATAGAGAGGCACAGTTAAGAGAAAAAGAGATGGCTTTTAATCTTGAGAAGTTAAATACAGAGAAACTTCTGAAGGAAAAAGAGTTAGAAAATAACTTTAAAATGAAACAGTACGAGAAGGACAAGGATGAACAGATCGCGAGAAATAAAGTGGAGGCACATTCCACAGATGCCATTAAGAAATATAATGGAGTGGTCAAAACATATTCGAACTCTGATTCCGTCTCTGCATGGCTAACTAATTTTGAGCTCATAATGAGACATTATGAGGTTGCGGAAACAGAATGGGCGGTGCTGCTACACAGACACTTGAGTGGTGAACCTCTACAGGTTGTAGAACTAATTCCGGATGAGTTACGTAGTGATTTCTCATACATTCGGAACAGATTACTTTCTCACTTTTGTTTGGATGAATTTGGCCTACGTACAGTATTTAAAAATCTTGCTCCTAAATCAGGACAGACGTTCCTTGACTTCTCCTCTCTAACTCAATTGACATTTGACAAATGGGCTCGCTCAGCTAATGTTAATAACGATTACAAGAAATTACGTGACTTAATTGTTAGAGACAGACTTATCTCGGCAGTTCCACCTCTATGGCTACTTTTCTTGTTGAGCAGAAATGCTCGAGTATTCAGGAGATGGATGAAAAAGGGGAGTCCTTCTTCAACGCCCATAAGGACATATTTAATAATAGTTTTTCCCCGTTGGTGGAGACGAATGCGTGCGAGAGGTTCCCTCATAAATCAAGAATGCAGGGATATAAAGCACAGCAACAGTCTGGTGGACAATATCAAAGACGAGAAAAACAACAACAACCGAAGTATCAGCCATATCCTAGACAAGAGAAAAAGGGCGCGTGGACAACATGTAAATTTTGTGGGTTTGCCCACGGCTCTCTTCAAATGTGTGATAGGAATCCGCAGTTTGATAATTACATAAAGAAGTTGGCATTTAGAAACAGAGACAGATTCAACACTTATCAAAGACAGACACAATGTTTCAAATGTAAATCTTCTGGGCACGATTTTGGTGTTTGTCCGTTAAGACGTTTGTATAAAGAGGCAAACATAGGCATGTTGACATCTAGTAGCGAAAGTGACTCAGATGATACTAATCATGCAAATACGGTGGATGTGGAGTATTCTCCCATTGACCCAGCTTGTAATACCTGCCAGGTCTTTCATAAAGATGGTAGTTTGACGTGTGGTCACCAGATCCACGTGCAGGAGACAAATGCGGTCCATATTACCAATGGATCACTGGTTTTACAGCAGCCCACGGTTAATGGAAAGAACTGTAGCTTAGTCCGTGATTCCGGACGAGTATAGTCGGGATACATAAGAGGTTGATTAACAGAACTGACTATACTGGAGAACATATGATTTGCAGGACTTTTGGAGGAAGAAAAGAAAAGTTTAAGATTGCGTGGGCGGAAATCAACTGCCCGTATTTTACCGGAAGGATAAAAGTTGCGGTACTTCCAGACCCCTGTGCAGATGTATTGTTGGGTAATATCCCAAATGTGCATGAGGCCTCACCAGAGGACATAACCACATGGGAAGCAACACATATTGTGGCAAACGCTATAACAAGGTTACAAACCAATAAAGAAAAACAGATAAATCAAAACGACACATTGGGTCCAATACAAGCAATAAAGCAACTGTTAGAGAAACCTGAAGATTTTGGTTCAATACAAGAAAATGATGAGTCATTACAAATGTGCTACGCTAAAATAGAAAATTCACCAAAATGCTCAAAAACAGGTAAATGGTATTTCACAAAGCGAAACGATATCTTAAAACGAGTATATGATAAGGGTGGTCGTCAGGTGGAGCAGACTGTACTGCCATTGCAGTTTCGACAGAAAATTTTACAGACAGCTCATGACATTTTGTTTGCGGGACATATGGGTATTGCACGAACATCGGCCAGAGTTTTATCGAATTTTTACTGGCCAGGATTTGCAAATGACATTCGCAAATACGTTCAGACATGTAAGGTGTGTCAGACTATGGTTCAGAAGGGTCGACACCCCAAGACACTCGTGCAACCGACGGATTTCGCATCCCGCCCATTCGAAAAGATTGCTGTTGATATTGTCGGGCCATTAAATACGATAACAGACAGAGGTAATAGGTACATTTTGACTGCCATTGATACATGCAGTCGTTGGCCAGAGGCGGTGGCATTAAAGTCTATTACAGCGTCAGTAATTATAGATGCTCTACTTCTGATCTTCTCCAGAATTGGTTTTCCTTTATATATCTTATCAGATAAGGAATCGCAGTTCATTGCCGGAGCTACAAAAGCCATTAGTAGCATGTTGGGGATTAAACAAATGTTTTCCTCAAGTTTTCATCCTATGTCCAATGGGATTATAGAAAATCTGAATAGTACGTTAAAACGTGCATTGGCCAAGATTACTGCTCAACGGCTGGGTGATTAGGATGTTCTACTACCTGCGGTATTATTTGCTTATCGAGAAGTCCCACAGGCAAGTAGTGGCTTTTCGCCGTTCGAACTGGTATATGGAGCGAATCCACGAGAGCCGATGCAAATTCTAGATGAGTTGTTGACAGGGGAGGTTAACGATCAACCTACAAAGGAAGCATATGAACAAGTCAGTAACCTCCGTGACAAGATAATAACTTCGTGTTCAATTGCTAAGCAAGCATTAAGTGTAGCAGGAACAAAATATAGACAATATGCAAACAGGTCGGCAAAAACAGTTGAGTTACATGAAGGGGATGAAGTTTTATTATTACTCCCAAGTCCTGTTGAGGCATTGGCAACCTCATGGCAAGGACCATTTAAAGTCATTAAGAAAATATCCCACGTGGATTATCAGATTTTAGTTAGAGATAAACCTAGAATTTACCACATTAACATGTTGAAACCTCATCACTCAAGGCAGCCTGATACCTCTGATGATGAAACAGATTTACACGTTAGAAATGCTGCTTTATGTTCAGTGATAAATGAACAGGCTGAGGATGCTATTTCACAAGTAATACCTACACCAATTGTGGAAAATAAAAGTAGTTGGAAATCAGTAGTTATAAACGATCAGCTATCGCAAACTGATTTTGAAATGTTCAAGAAATTGTTGGAAGAATTTGCAGACATATTCTCAGATGCACCAGGTAGAACTTCTGTAATTAAATATCACATTCAGTTAAATTCACAAATTCTAGTTAGAACTAAGCCGTACCCAATTCCCCTGCACTATCAGGAAAGGGTAATTAACGAAATTAAAGAATTGGAAAAAGCAGACATTATTAGGAAATCGGTTTCGAATTACTGTTCTCCGTTAGTTATAATAAAGAAAACGGATGGTAATCTTCGTATTTGTGTAGATTATAGGAAAGTGAACAAGTTGACTTACCTTGATCCAGAACCTATGCCGCAGATAGATTAATTGATAGCGGGCATGGCGAAGTCTACATGGTTTTCTAAATTAGACCTGACGAAAGGTTATTGGCAAATACCAATGGCGGAAGATTCTGTACACATTACCGCCTTTGCAACGCCTTTAGGTTTATATGAATTCTTATACCTTCCTTTTGGTCTTCAGAACTCTCCGTCATCATTCACAAAAATGATGCGTTTACTACTTAGGGACATCACAAACATAACATCCTACATGGACGACATCGGTGTCCATACTACTGAGACAGTACATCATGAGTATATTCTTAGACAGATCTTTTGTCACATTCGAATGTTTGGTCTTACGGTGAAGCCGAGCAAAACTGAAATTGCATTTCAGGAAATTCAATTTTTGGGACATAGAATTTCAAAAGGTTTTCTGTACACTGATCCGAACATTGTTACTAAAATACTTAACATTAGTTCGACCAAAACTAAAAAAGAGGTTAGAACATTGCTTGGTCTTATTAATTACTAATAGAAATTTAGGAATTTTGCTGGAATGAACGCTAAATTGTCAGAATTTCTTAAAAAAGAGCAGCCAAATAAGATTCAATGGTCAGAAGAACATGAGAAAATTCTTCAAGAAATAAAATCATTGTTTAGTTCTCCACCAATTCTCAGAATTCCTGACATGTCAAAACACTTTGTGGTACAGACAGATGCCAGCTCACATACTATATCTGCGATTTTACTTCAGGAGTATAATGGATTGTTACATCCAGTTTTATATTCCAGTCGGAAATTAAATCAAACTCAACGGCGGTATGCAATTACTGAACTTGAGGCACTTTCTGTGGTGGAGGCAATTAAGAAATTTGAAAAATATCTTTTAGGTAAAAAGTTTCTGGTTATTTCAGACAGCATGCCATTAAAAATCTTTAAGGATGGATCGCCGAAAAATGCGCGTATACATAGATGGTCTTTATTGGTCTTTATTTATTCTTTTCAGGATTTTGATGTCTCTGTTGCTCATATTTCTGGAAGTGAAAATAATTTAGCTGATTTACTCAGTCGATTATAAATAAAGTAGTGAAATGTTATAGATATATATATATTTTCTTTTTAGTGTAACATTACAGTATGATGACTGTGGCTACATTCTGAAATGCCATATACATATATATATATATATATATATATATATATATATATATATATATATATATATATATATATATATATATATAAAGAATATAGATGTAAGTTAGTCACGTGTTGTTATTATTATTTCAGAGAGACAGGTGAACAGTGACTAAGGTTGTGGACTTCGAAGGCAACTATTAAAGAGTCTTCTTTCGTTGACAAGCTAGTGTAATAATATTAGTGGTTTGTAAATATAATTTTAATTGTGGCAGAAAATAACAAATTTATTATATGTAAAAACATGATAAATTACTAGGTACAGTTCTTAGATTTCCGGTGAAATTATGTAGTTATAGTTTAAATGGTATTGTTCATAAATGAAAATGTTTATTGTTTTAATGTTGTGTTTATAATTCGAAGGCAACTATTAAAGAGTCTTCTTTCGTTGACAAGCTAGTGTAATAATATTAGTGGTTTGTAAATATAATTTTAATTGTGGCAGAAAATAACAAATTTATTATATGTAAAAACATGATAAATTACTAGGTACAGTTCTTAGATTTCCGGTGAAATTATGTAGTTATAGTTTAAATGGTATTGTTCATAAATGAAAATGTTTATTGTTTTAATGTTGTGTTTATAATTGTTTTTTATTTTTATATATAACTATTTTGATGGTTGATATTTATTATTTTAATTATCCGGACACTATTCCGTCTAGTTCTTAATGCCATTAATATGTTTGTGTTAACTATTGATCATTATACATATCATTTTCACGATGGATGAATGAAGAGAAAGGAATGAAAGAAAATAATAGACACAAACATATAGTAAACACTACACATTATAGGATATATAGATACATATAACAAATGAACAACACATTACAGATATAAGACACAGTTATATAGAGAATAGTTTTCCCCTTTTGACATGATGGATGGTGAAGACAAATGATGGTATGCCATGTCGGCTTGCAGTTGTATTGACGTGTGTTTCTTGCGTCAATGAGGATCAGTTGTCAACTATGGTTCATGAGATCGTTGGGTATACAACATAGGACGGTGTTTTTATTTAACCAACGGCACTCGGGGTTACAGAGACCGATGGTAGTTTGAAGGTGTCAACATATATACGCGATAACAGTTCTTATTATAGTTACTGGCGGTGTTTGAGCCTGATTTAGTTTCTAGTAGCCGGGCATTTAACGCTATAACATCTCGATGAGCATTTATAGAATGTATGAGGTGGCGATGGTCGGGACTTGTATTTAAGTTCGGTGTTTGATATCCCACGATCAAGATTGGTTTATGCTGATATACTCTGGTCCATGGACGTTGGATTCGTTGTTTGGCACAACCTGCTGTAGTTTACGTCGCAGACATCATTTGCGTACATGTCAAAATAACATGGAAAATGTTTTGACAAACATTTTCATTGTGGAGGGGGCAAAGCTGTCATATAGCAAATGACAGTAGCATAGAATTAATTTGATGAGTTAGTGCATCAAGAGATATTAATAGAAGGTCACAAATGTCGCACGTGGTGGCACGTGTAATAAACAAAGTGTAAACGTCATTGCAGTGCGTAGCCTGACAACGTAACGGTTAGTTAAGCAGTGGTGAGCCAGCTAACACAGAGGTAGGATGTCCTTCACCAACACTTGCAGACTACAAGCCGTTACTGATTCATAAGTCACCAGTCTCCGCATGGAATCGTTACGGTCTACAGCCAGTGGTTGACAGTTGCTACACTCAGCTTCACTGACACCACGATCACCTGAATGTATATATGTTATTCTCACGATGGTGAGCATAGTTCCAGTTACGGGCAGCCTGGCGACATTAGCCGTTGGAGCTAGATCAGGGTGAGCTCCGGTTGAAGGTAGGCAAGCGTAGTTGATTAGCATTACCAGGGTAGCAGGCGGCAAGCTTCGTTCCCAACACTCTCACTGGTCTAAGGAGATGATATATGATTGAAGAGCGGGAGTGAATGTTGTGCGAGAAAGACTCAAGCCTGGATCGACACACACGCTCATAGCCGTTATCCAAGATCCTCTGTGGTAAATTACATTGCAGTTCACTCTACTAGCCTGTGCGTTGAGTCGTTTTTGGAGTTCAGATAGTTATGCTGTCCTGTACGTGTGTGTGCAGTCACGTTGGCGCAGGCCATTCAGCTTTACAGAGATCATACCCCAGAGCCACACAGTTCTCGAGGTGAACGTTGCTGCATTATAGTGCATGAACTCATATCTTAGAGAGAAACCAACCTCACCTCTTGATATATATATGTATATATATATATTAAAATGTTTTGCGTATCCTTTTACAGGACTTAGCTGTCAACAGCAGCATCTTTCAGCTGTCTGTTGATCTCTTGGCAAGATTACGCTCAGTAGTTTGCCATTGCTTTCTGAGCGGCCGGCTCAGTATCCGCAAGTCACGAGCGGGGGTCGAACCACCTCAGTTCTCGCTCCGCTGCGAGACTCTGCGTGATAAACGGGATTACAGAGAGAAAGTGTTGTAACCCCACAGCCAGAGAGACCGGCATATATATATATATATATATATATATATATATATATATATATATATATATATATATATATATATATATGCCAGGGTGCGAATGATGGGTTTAGGCGAATTAACAGATGCCCAGGGATATTAGTTATAACTTCTCGCCTCCTGTCCCATTCGCCACCATGGTTGATTCTCTCTCGGCTTCGTCATCTATCCCGAGAGACGGGCTCTGTTACTTTAACATCTGCACTTTGGTGATAACTCTCCCACACTCTGCCTTGTTGATGGTGAACTCTGCCATTCCTTTTAGACTATATCAACTCACCATCGAACACAACACGACCCACCGACATGGATGTAACTCGGACACAAGTGTAGGTTTTCATCTATAATCAACACTCTAGAGTAGACATTGTCACAATCATATATCTCACCACGTAATACATACGACACTACTATACACTCAATAAAATGGCGGCATTATGTTAAACCACAGCCATCTTCTCTGCGCGGTGCGTCCTCACGGAACGGCGTCCACGTCTAAAATGAAAATCTGGATGCCCTTGTCACCTTCGCAATCACGTGTGTTCGCTCCGGTGACAATCTCGCTCGCCACGTAGGTCACGATCAACGATTGTCACGTCCTTTTGGGTGACTTTTCGTCACTATGCCATAAGATACAATTCAACCTATATATATACCTCGCAGAACCTCGCTCCCATAACAACCTTCCGGAAAAACTGTCGATCATAAGCAAGATGTCCCGCGTCCGATACACCCATCTGGAAATCATCCGCCACATCCTGCACCCATCTTCTCTTTGGCCTTCTTCTTCCTCTTTCCCAGGCATACATCCCTGCATTATTGTTCTTTCCAAACTTTCGTGACGTTTCAAGTGACCAAAATATTTCGATTTTCTTTGTTTTATCGTCTTTAATAGCCAACCTTCTTCATTATTCAGCTCTTGAAGTATGGATGCATTTGTTCTTTTCTTTATCCAAGCTATTCTTAGAACTCGTATATAACATTTATATTCAAAGGCATGAATGCGCTGTTAAGCTTGTTTAGTAAGTGTCCAGGGCTCACAGGCGTATGTTGCAATGGGAAAGTTGCATGCTCTTAAACATCTAATTTTTGTAGTTCTATCTGTCACACTCCAAAATTTATGCAGTTGTTTTAGTATTTAAAGAGCAATATATATTCTTTTTTAAATTTCTTTCATTGTGTCAACATTGTTGGTAATGAATGACCCAAGATATTCGATAATGTCCACCACCTCCAATTTTTCCTCATTAACATATATTTCTTTCTTCATAGTAGTTTTATCTGTGTGCATTATCTTTGCTTTTGTTATGTTAAGATATAAGTTATGATTTTCACTATTCAATTGAGTTGAGGTTATTAGGTTTTCTATACCATTCTGTGTTGTGGATAGCAATACTGTATCATCAAATATAAAATCTCTGGTATGTCATGACCACCGATATTTACGGCATCATATAGCTCCCTATTTATATCATCTCTTACATTTCTCATTATATTTTCGGCGTACAGGTTAAACAAATAGGGGGACAGCACACACCCTTGACGGACTCCTTGCCTGATGTCAAACCAATCTGATGTCTCGCCATCTATTCTAACCGCTGCTTGTTGGTCTAGATAGAGAATTCTGATGAGTTATATTGCATATGGCGGAAAGCCCATATTCCTTACGATTTCCTAAAGTTTCTGATATTGTACACAGTCAAATGCCGTTGAATAATCTACAGAACATTAGAATAGGTTTAAATTAAATTAATTAGATTAATTAAAGTCTCTGCACTTCTCTATTATTAAATGCAAGTTGAGTATGTGATCTCTTGTTTCTGTTCCTTGCCTAAACCCAGCTTAAACCACGTTAATGTCTTCTACCATTTTCTTTTTTTAAAAATTGTTGAGTATCCCTTACGGGACGTTGCAGTCAACACCAGAATTTTTCAGCTGCTGTTGATGTACTAGGCAAGTGTTACGTTCAGTAGTTTGCCATTGCTTTCTGAACGACCGGCTCCCATACCAGCACGTTATAACACAACGCGACACGGTCTGTTGCACAAATCGGTCGCAGCTTAGCTTCGAACGCCTGGTACCCGGCTCACGAACCGCGTTCGTTCCATTTTCTTACGAAGTCCGTTATAATTTTTAGTAGAATTTTACTTGCTTGACTGATCAGGGCAACAGTTCTATAGTTGGTGCATTATTTCAGGTTGCCCCTTTTTGGTATTGAAATATACATATCTCTTCTTCGTCTTCAGCGTTCCGAGCCATTGAGATTCTGTGCTGCAGATACAATCCATCTCCATTCGTCTCTCTGGTGGACCACGCGCGAGTGTAAAATGAAGGCGCTGATTGTAAACCGCGGGGAGCCGTGGCTAAGAGGTTACGATGTCCTCATCAAGCTCCGGATTCCTGAAGGTTTCGGGTTCGATACCCGCACGTGACTGGGAATTTTTCCAAAAACCATTCCTATCTCGTGATTTCACAGGTTCTCTGGATCTTCTGGTACATTACCTTCTCGGATAAAGGCGAAAAACAGGATGTCACAGGTAGAAGTTGTTCACGTTAATTATCCTACGCCAGTAGAAATAGCCAAGAGTAGTCCGTAATGTTGCTGCTCTGGC
Source organism: Cepaea hortensis (assembly GCA_963921405.1). NCBI lineage: Eukaryota > Metazoa > Mollusca > Gastropoda > Stylommatophora > Helicidae > Cepaea > Cepaea hortensis. The sequence continues at coordinate 49,715,860 of OY992881.1, forward strand.
TAAATTGTTAGGAAAAAGTAAACCAACCCACGGGTAGGTAGAGCTCGTAACCTTGGATGGAATCTGTCGAGAGTAAACCGTACACACATACACACCGAAGTCAGACACACTGATATCTTAGGTGCAAAGTAAGGAATCAGGGCCAATTTCTCTAAAGAGGGGCGAAGAAGATTGCCTACCATCATCGCTGTGAGTTACCGTGACTCTGTTGCAGTCTCGTAGCGTTTGAAGCCTTCGACAGGCTTCATCACCCTGGAGACCTTAGTTAATCTTCCTTCGGTTAGCCAAACTACCGTCTGCACAGGATGCCCCACGAGTATATGATAGGTATTGATCCGTTTAAACACTATCACATCAGTACCTCTGTGTCCTATTGAAAACACGTCAGCATACATTGTTCTATGAAACGAAATTGTGCTAGGAGATCATCATTATTGTGTGCCTTGCACAGTAGACTTTAATGTCTCTCTACATATCTCGGTCGTTGGTGCTGTGGATCAATTCTATTGATAATATTCCTCAATGGTATGTCTTTGATCATCAAGTATCCTTTCGCTCGGTCTACCTCAGCTAATTCTACCGATGATCTTTTTAGTCGTCGCGATGATCTCCAATTCCTATATTCTTATTTCACCACCCAAGAACACTCTTTTTCTACAGTTGTATATAATGTTCTACTTTCATTAGGCTCTTCCATGCAATCGTAGCTAATTACTTCTGTCGTCCAAGGCATTCGCAACATTCGTCTCAGAAACCGCGATTGCTGCCTCCGAGCGCGTCCTAATCTGATCGTTCGCTGTCCAAGATTCACTGCCACAGAGCAGTACAGGTTGGATATAACATGTCAGCACGCTATTTCTGGTATTCAATGACATTGATTTGATGTTCACCTAAAAATGTCATTCAAAGCCCTGGTGGTATTAAAATAAAAGGATTATTTTATAGAAGGAATCATGCAAGCAGCTGGGAAAACAATAACAGCTGTGCGCATAACGGGTAGAGTGAACATCTATCCAACAGAGGCCGTGATAAAGTAACTCAACTACAAGGCCACTGAAATAGCATGACAAATAAATTAGCAGGTATTGATCGGCGTTCTGGAAAATAGAGTAAATGAAGTAGAGATGACAGGATACACTAGGCAACATAAACATTGAAAGCTGTCGTAACTACACCGAGATTCCAATCTGTTGTCTCAAAATGACGACAGCACCTCACTAGCCTCAAGAGTTTCGCAACAATTGATTTTTTTCTGTCCTTAATGTATTCCATAGCACGGCCAAAGAATAACGGGTTTCTTTTGCTACTGGCTGGGAACTTCCGCTGTGTAATCATATTCCCACAACAGTTTTTATTAAACGTTTCTCTTGTCCATGGTGTTTTTAATATTCGCTGGCTAGAATACTCTACCATAGTGTCTATTGATTTTCATGTTTGTTTACAAATTGTCTGGCGTTCACGGCCACATGTTAAAATTTGTTCTGTGTTGTACTTGAAAATTCGTTTCCTTACTTCAGATGATAATTGTTTATTGCATATCACAATCTTCATGTTATACAATGCTATTTGTGCTCGGCCTGTTCTATTAAATATTTCTTTAGTATGCAAATCTGATGGTATCAATGGTCTCAAATAATGAGGGTCTTGCTTCTGTTTTCTTCTTATAGTCCTTGCCGTGTGGCTTTAGTGATCATGTCTGTCTATAGTTACGAGTAACCAGTTATTTTTGTGAGTTGACTTCTTTCAAGATATCTTTATTGCGTTTTCTATCTGTCTACGGTGTTCTCATAATTCTTCAGCTTAAACATAATTCATCGCTTTTCCGCTAACTATCCATGATTCGCATCCGTATATCAGGATTGCCTCAATATAGCTCTTGTTGTTTTACCTCATCCCGACTGACACAGATACACTGCAGAGAATGTTCTGTTGTAAAATGCTTCTTTTGCTTGGACTATGCCACATTTAACTTTCTTAATACATTTCCCAACTGCTGTTATTAAAGTACCCAAAATAAATAAATATATTGACGTGTTTCAGACTCGTTCCATTAATGTTAATATTACATTTCTTCTGTTTTTCTGTTATTCAGACAATTTTCACTTTGTTTTCACTTTATGTTGCAATTATATCTAATATTTCTAGCAACTGAATTTAATGTTAAGCGGCAAAATCCACGTGATCAGAATAACGCAGTTTGTTTACACTATCTAACTTGCATGTTTTGTATAGATCTCAGAATTATTTCGCTGCACAATTTGAACACATTAGTATCATACCTTAAATTGTGTCTTTGTGAGTACTCCGACTTTCACTAAAGACATTGTTTGTACTGTATTCTCCATGGTATCAATACTTTTCGGTATAATTATTACTTTCTTTATCAAGATTGCGTCAGTATAATATTGTAAATATATCTGAAACTGGAAACTTCTTTCCCCATTGACTTTGTTATTTATTTACTGTATAGAACAGTTGGGTTGAGGTGGGTTGAGGTAAGAACCGATATTACTGTACTCCGAACATTCTCACACGTCGTCCGTACCTTCGTTCAACAGCCAGCGAAGAATCATACTGCTAATCGTTCCAACCGCCATCTGTTTGAAAGTTCTCCTGGTCTTCCCTCTCAGTTTTGAGATTCGCCCAGAACCCCTGCCAACACCCCTGTCGTGTGTGTGTAAGAATGACTGTCGTATTAGTTACTTGTTCTTCTTTACCACTTTAGTGTCGTCCCTGGAGTGAAGAGAATCAACACCCACATTATTTTTTAATTCAATATCTCCATTCTTGAAAAATCCAGCAGACTCCGTCCACACACTCCCTCAATCTGAAGACACTTTCCTCTCACTCTTACTCACCCCTGGATCATGCCCCCTCTCATTCTTCCCCAACATAACATACTTGACAACTCTCGCTTCAACAAATAAAAACAAGAAATTGATTAAAGCAAAGAGTATATGTAGGAGAAGTGTATGTGTGTATAAGGTGTAGAATGTGTGACGGGTATTCTAAATCGTCTATAGACTCAGATCAGTGTTCAAGAGGATATTCATTCTCATCCCTGTGCTGAAGACACACCAGCACCATGTATCCCATACAAGTAGCCTCACCCAGGTGATGCTCCTCCGGTCACGTGAAGACTTCCTCCGTTGTCTCTGGAACCACCAGGATGCTTGGACACCCCTGACAAACACTGTCTAATTAGAGTCTGATTCACACCATGAACTTCCTCGGTTATTTAACGGATTGTTAATCAGGAAATTCTAATCCTATTGTCACTGTTATTGGAGAAATCTTAATGGATCTAGAGTCACTGGTTCTAAAGATTCCTCATATTAACACCACAATCTAACTGTTCTGGGTATCAGTATAAATTATGCAATGTTCTGACTGTTCATTGATACATCTATCACTTGGCTAAACGTCAATCTCATCAACATGTCCTGCTCAGCAGAAGCCAGGTTCCCGCAAACTAACTTGGGTATAAGCCCTATGTAGCGGCCTCTCAGCAACCTCTGTCTTCAGATGCTGAGCCCTCCTTGTATAAAACTTTGAACCTGCTTCTTCGTAGTAAATCATCGCACACTCAAGTGGAACACTCAAGGGGAACTGTACATGGAACCTGTAGAGCAGATAACATCATGGTGAGGGCAACTCAGTCCTGGCCAGAATTAGGCAAGTGTAGGCTAATAACAGCACTCAGATCCATAACAGAGATCCGATCTCTGTCATACGGCCAAATAACTCAATCATATGATCTGAGACATGGCAACACCAGGAAAGACCAAAGGAACGGGTAGAAACCCAGCAGATGCCCTACTGGAAGATCCTACCATTACACATTCCCCTCCTCCCTCTCAACCATCATTAATCTCTCTAATTATTATTCCACTACATTGTCCTCAACTTCCCGAGTAAAATGATATATAACACAAGCTACTTGAAGCCACACAATAGAATACTAGTGCCGACGCTCCTATGATACTTTCTAGCACCGCACGTATAGAACATTCTATCACTAATCATAATACATTATATCACTGCACCTATAATACATTATATCACCGCACAGTACTGTACTCTATTCCTAATCATACTCTTAAGTTAGATATAATTAATTGCCCACCATATGTCTATTCCTGTTGTTACTCGAGAAACTAGGCAATCCGATTGGATCTATGTCCGTGGATAACTATCACTACTTAGATAGTCTAGTCCCTCTCATATAACACAACTCGGAATAATCCCCACTCCTAACACTACAGAATGTTTTCCTCGACTCCCTCTACCTGTTTACTGCACTGGGTTTTATATGGGTGCTTGAGTGAGTCACCTGAAAGTCCAGACGCCAATCAGTCCAGAATCTGGCCTTGTCCTCCTGTTTCCAGACTAACCAGAGTCAATTAGCTGTCAAGTTTCCTTTTCATCTGGGGAGTTCTTTGTCTCATCCAACAAATATCCGGGTTGTCTGTGAGCCAGAGACCTTTCTCCCATTACAGAATCCTTCTGACCTCTAGCAGACATCTGTCCATTACTTTCAACGGCCAACTCCCGTTTTGTAGACAAATGTTGCCAATACACACCTCTCGAACAACATCCTGTCGTCAAACTGTCGACTGTGTGTAGACAACTGGACGTGACTCCCTTTGATCTCATACACACTGTCGACCAGGTGCAGAGAATCTGTACCGACGTATTTTCCTCAGTTTGTTCACCATAAGCAAAATAATGTCGGGCCTGGTTGTCATCGATCGACTGACAAGTTAATTTATCCTGTGACAACCCCCCTCTCCCCCCGGCCATATAAGTCTCTCCATATATGGGTTCTCAGTCTGTTCCACCCATTTCTCCACCAGGTCCCACTGGCGCCAGACTACCTGTATAAAACAGTATAATGTCTACAGTACTCAAGTCGAGAGGGTCGACTTCATTGCACCGGGTTGTACCCTATGTGGCTAGGTCCTTCTCCGCAGAACGGCCGCTTGCCGAGAGCACGGTACAAAGCACCAACTGTTGTTTCGGCGATGAACCGTCAAAAGTCTCTGGAAAAATTTAAAGACGCAGTCCGAGAAACGAACCCATGATCTTTGTCTTGCAACCTTCTCTATTGTGTTACCGAGCCATCTTGCAACACCTGCAGTTCTCAGTACCTCATAATTTATTTCCTACTTCGTCCACGGTATTCTCTACAGTTTTCAAAAAAAAAAAAAAATTGTCTACATATGTAAATAACAAGTAATCTAAATACTGTAACAGCATGCACACAATATCGCATAGGCTAAGTGACCGAGAGCCGGTCTCTCTGGCCGAGGGGTTACACGACTTTCTCCGTAATCCCGTTTATCAACGCAGGGTAACGCAGCGCGCGAGAATTGGAACGGCTCTTCCCGCTCTGGTGACATGCGGGATAACTGAGCCGGCCACTCAGAAAGCAATGGCAAACTACTGAGCGTAATCTTGCCAAGAAATCAATAATCAGCTGAAAGATGCTGTTGTTGACAGCGATGTCCTGTAAAAGGATATGCGAATTTAAAAAAAAAAAAAGTGACTGAGAAGTTGAAGTTCAGAAGTTTCGAATAAAGAAGGGAAGAGACGGAAGTGAAACGGCCATCTGCCTGTAGAGTGAATTGGACTGCGTTACTCCAGGTGCAGAAATTGAGCGCTACCAGTCCACATGAAGGGGGCAGCAACATGGTTATCCCTAACAGCCAGATAGTAAATACTTCGTCATCGCCATTCCTCTTTCAGTTCTATCAGTCTGATATTCTAATGAAGTTGGTGTTTAAATACATTATTTGTTGCTACGCTGTTTAAAGTTTCCACATACATCTTTCTCTGTTTTCTTCTTCGTATGGCACCTAATATTTTCAATTTCCATACATATATAGTTGCACATCCTTTACATGATGTCGCAGTCAACCCCAGCATTATTGACTGTTTGTAATTTCTTGGCAAGTTTGCCTTCAGTAGTTTGCAATTGCTTTCTGAACGACCGGCACTCATACCATTTTATGAAAACCAGCGCAGGGCTGCAAAATCGCCCTCAGCTGTGTTTCGAAAGCGGAATGCGGGATTACGAATTGCGTCAGTACACCCTTCACCACAATTTCCACACATAAGGCAAATTCTCTATCCCACTATTTCGCTCAAATATTGATGTATATATTCATTATTCGTATGTCCCCACAATTTTCATTAATATATTCCATGTCGTGTTGTTGAATGATCTTGCAACACTCGCAGCTCCCAATACTCAGCGTGGTTTCTTCTCTGTTCACTGTATTCTCAGAACTCTTGAAAAAAAAAAAAAAACAACAACCCACATATCGACTTTCTTCGTAATTTTATTACTGACTGTTCAGCATTCGCATCCATATAGAAAAACAAAACAGGCCACACACAGAAAACAAAAATACAGGCCCTACACACAACTTTATTAGTAAGCCAAATTGTGTACGTGTCTAATGATTCTGTTTTTCATTTAATGACTTTCAAGTTTGTGAAAGAATATTTGGATATAGTAAATTCTTTTCTGTATCAATGTGTCCCATTTTCATGTGATGTCAAGCTTAAAAATTGAACACGGAGCAAAAGCAGCTAAGTTACATTGTAACAAATTAATTGAAGTCCAAAATAGAGAATGCGGATTATAACTGGAGTTATAATAAGAATGCCTTTATAAAAAAAAGGACAAATTATAGGTCTGCAACAAATACACTGCCGGCTTCCTGGCCTAGAGGTTAGCGACTTTTCTCCGTAATCTCGTATACTCTCGTAAGTAACGTGACGACGGTGAGAAACAGCAGTGGTTCGAATCGCGTCGGTAACTTACGTGGTATGTGAGCCGGCCGCTCAGAAAGCAATGGCAAACTACTGAGCGTAATCTTGCCAAGAAATCAACAATCAGCTGAAAGATGCTGATGTTGACAGCGATGTCCTGCAAAGGATATGCAAACATTTTTTTAAAACAAATACACTATAGAAGATGCAGCAGAGCCCAGCAACCAGCAGAAACACTTGTGTAGCGGGTATCTGTCAAATAAACAAAAAAACAAAAACAAATAAACAACAACTGTCATTTACTGCCAATATAGTACCTTGCGGTGTATGGCGGGGGGGGGGGGGGTGTCTTTGAGCCTGAGAAATTAAGGCCGCCTGGCTAGTGCAGTCGCCGCGAACTGTGCAGGCTAGGAATTTATTTTTTTCCCCTTGACAGAAAAAAAAATAATCTAATACCTTACCGAGGATTCGAACCCGGGTCTCCCGAAGGAGAATCCGACGTACTAGCCACTCGGCCAGCCGCTCCTCACTAGGCTATTCGCGAGTATAACAGCCTTACAAACCCAATCAAAGAAAAATCAAAGAAAATAAAAGCTAACTTTGTTGAATCTACGAAAAAGACAGATTAAAATAGATCCTATAGTTAACATAACAACAGCCAAACCCATTAACAAAGCACTGAGATTCCTAGTATGGAAACAACAATGCCTGCCTGACTGCCTGAGATTATAGAAAACATTCCTGGCACTGAGAAAAAGACACCCACAGTGACAGCAAAAAGAAGAATGACAGTTATGGACTACATATAAGAACGTTTCCAAAAGAACTCACGCATATACAGACGGATCAGCAAACAACTCAACGGAAAATTGAGCTGGATGTATTCTCCTGAAACTTAAATATGGAGCAAAGAAAACAGTCAGTGGCCACTGAAACATTCTCAGGTAACTTCACAGCAGAGGAAGACTCACTGAAAACTGTAGCAGAAATGCGTCTGGCAGAGCATAATAAAAAACAAACATAGCTTTCTGCACAGATGCGAAGTGAATTCTCTCAAAACTAAAGAGCAGAAACAGTGCAGAACTTGAAGAAAGAGCAGCACATTGCACCCATTCTGGTAATACAGATGATGACAGACTCGCAATGAAAGGTAGAAAACTACTTCAGCCTGATGTAGAAATAATCTATGAGTAGGCTAGTAATTTTTCATGTATTATCATTAACATAATTTAACACTGAAAGAAGTAAAAACCAGAGGAAATACTAGATAATATAAAACTGAAAGTTGTCGGCAAACCTGGAATGCAGCGTACCGTCTAAAAATAACAAATTAGTTTAACTGTTTATATTTGTGGACCTCTTATATTGCTTTGAGGTTTTCTTTTTCTTTACGTCTATAAGTGCCTATAATATTATTTGAATATACTTCTAATGCTATTTCAATGACCCCAAAGACTCCCTAGAGATTGATGTTCCTATCATCTTAGAGTGCATCAGAGATATACCATGGGTTGCGATGAGACTCCTCTCATTTGCCAACAGGGCTCACAGAATTAATATATGGTAGGGGCGTGAGTTGCCTTCAGATAAGCGCTAATACAGAGCGTCAATTACATTGAGAGCTTAAAGTGAGGGAGGGGGGATTCTGAACTGGTTAAGTCCCTGCGATGATTAATCGTCTTAAGCGACTTCCCATATCTGCCGTGGGGTTATATATCGCAGAAATGTTGTCCTTGCGTTATAATACAACATGTATGCTACAGTATTAGCAACATTTAGATAATAACTTTAACATGCAGTTGCCATTTGACCCTTATTTCCCACTTTCCGTCAGCCATGTTTGCTTGGTCCAAACCTACTTTTGGCACAGAAACTATTAAGAGACGGAGGTCAAGGGTAGGTTGCGGAGAGGATAATATCAAGTGGGTTTGTGAACATGCTGACATACTCCTGTAATAGAATGTGTACCTGTACCGCCTGCGTTCAAGGAAACATGCTCAGTCAGGATCACACTAGACAGGAGATGCAGAAGTCACAGCCCTGTAGCGGTAGATACATTCAGTGCATTATCATCACTATCATCGTCGCCATAATCACGTGCCACGTCTGTTGGCATGGGCGGTCATGGTTCGCCATTTCACACGACCATTGGAATCTTGGCCCAGGTCTGTGTTGTTGTCTAGGTTTATGCCATGTGGCCAAGTTATCCAGGTGTATTCATCTCTACGCCTTGTCCCTGCTGTTTTTCCATCAAGTTTGCCAATTGTCACCGAATGTTTTAAAAGTATATTTCGCATCGCAGCATGCTCCAAAAATGTTGTAATGAAACATAAAGGTATATTTAGATCGTACGAAGAAACAATAAAAATAAACATTTGTACATATCTGACTAGGGCTTTAGACCAGGTCAACAGAAAACAATTTACCCTCAGATGATTCTATTTACCTGGTCTGAGGCCCTAGTTAGGTATGTACGAATGTTTGTTTATTATTTGTTTCTCCGCAGGATCTGAACATAATTTTTTTTTGTTTTATTACATTTTGATCTTGATTACACTGATCAGACCAGTTGTGCTGTATGGCTCTGAAACCTGGAGTACAACGAAAGGAGACGAAGCCTTGTTACAAACCTTTGAGAACAAAATTTTAAGACGCATCTTTGGACCCATTAGGGATACACAAAGTGGAGAGTGGAAAAGAAGAAGTAACAAAGACATTTATGATCTGTTTAAGTCCCCGCTAATCACTGGTATCATGAAGGCTAATAGACTACAATGGCTGGGGCATATAGAAAGAATGGAAGATAATAGGGAAACAAAACTCGCTTACACTCAGGAAATACCAGATAGACGAATGGAGACAGATTGTATTTGCAGCAAAGAACCTCAATGGCTCGGAACGCTGAAGAAGAAGAAGAAGATTACATTTTGTAGTATCTTGCTGTAATCATGACCTTCTTTATACAAAGAATCCTGTTTACGTCTAATTTCTCTAATAAATTTACGGTTTCCATTTGTTTTTTTTTTACGCCGTGCATGGACGTTCACGTCCGTAAGTCTTAAAGCAGGAACCAAATATGAGTTTGTGCTGTGCTAGCATCACCTTGTAGATATGAGTGCACGGAAGAATATGTTTCACGCCAAACTAATATAGAAATCCACCCGTCATAGGAAACCATGTGTTTCTGTCAATACTACACGCGGATTAACGATGGAGGTTGGTTGGTTAGTTGTTAGAAGACTAAGTTTTAACTATTAAGTCCTAAGCATTAATGTTCAGGTCGCTTGAGCCATGAAAAGGGCTTGCATCTATCGGGGTAAAGTTGATGTAAAGATTTTCCTATCGACCCGGAACATGAAATACCATCTTCTATGGAGCTGTACTGCAGTTGTTCTCTCTCCCTCTCGTCAAGCTCACAAACCAAATAGGCGTGCAAGGCTGGTTCTTGAATTTATAATTTGTGGAATGGCATATGAGGGTGTGAACAGGTCATGCTACGGTACATCAGACACAGATTGGCTGAGATTTGGCTCAAGGTTGTAATGTTTCCTCAATGTTTTTGTTCTGTGTTTGATCACTTTGAACTCAAGCGTAGTCCATACACGTTGGTTGGACTACTTCTAGTGCTCTGGATTGATTTTTGTGCGAGGAGTAGCTTTCCATATTACCAGTGTCTTTCGTCATCAAGCGAACTCACTCCGACTGCAGAGGTACTTGTAACTTACCGCTACGTGTTTTAAGTATTTTATTTATTCATTGTTACCAGGCTACAACCCAGTGCCCAAAGGGAAAGTGGTGGAGGTGATGGGTGGTCATGCTGACACTAAATAGGCCTGCATCACAAGACTACACGCAAGAGTGTATGCTAAGCAACTCAATTAGTATGTTTAAAACATCACATTACGCTGTTTAACCTTTAGTAACGTTATACTTTTTGTGGTTAGTTTGTTGCTGTTTTCTGGCACATTTCTTTCACTGGTGAGAGTTGTGTTTATCCGGTGGAAATCTTGAGATGAACTAGTCCGTAGAAGGACCCTTTTCAGTAGTTTTGTTGTCATCTTGCAGTTTTTTTTGGGGGGGGGGGGGGGCGGAAAGAAAAAAAGGAGGCGGGGGGCGGGGGGCGGGGGGGGGGGTTTGATATTCATTGTTAGATTATTATTTGAGATTTGCTTATTTATTGATTCACGGGTGTTTGCTTAAAGCTGTTTACATGCTGTAGTTTCGTTGTTGTCATTTCTTTATTTTTTTATGGTTTAGCCGGCTCTGTGGCGAAGGGTATTACGGACACAGTTCGTAATCCCGCATACCTGCGTTCGAAACACAGTTGTAGGAGATTTGGCAACAGACCGCCTTACGTTGGTTTTTAAAGTGCTGGTCGTTCAGATAGCAATGACAAACTACTGAACGTAAAATTGTCCAGGAATGACAAACAGCCAAACAATGCTGGGGTTGACTGCTGAGCCCTGTAAAGGATATGCAACTAATGTTTTTCTTCTCCTTTATACTGTTAGCAATTTTTTAGGAAGTAAAAAACGTGTAGGCAAGCGATGGTTGAAATGATTAATAAAGTTGAAGACAAGCAAGTTACCTTCATCTTCTAGCTGGAACATTCAGGAGTTGTTGAATGTAATGAACGAGATGACAATCTGTCAGCTGTGGGTTCTGTAAGCGAAGACTAATTAATTGATTGATCAGAAGTGCTGAGTGCCTTGATAGAACCACTCAGATCTCAGGGGTTTACTGGGTGCGATTTAAAAGCATCGTTCAAGGTGCGAAAACTGGGGATGAGAATTGCAGAGCTCACAAAGAGAATGACACAAAGCGAACAGTCAATCAACAATGAACTGCTACAGTCCTCCACTCTTCACTGATTGATTTGTTAATTCAGAGTCAGGAGCATCCATAAATGGTATGACATAATCACCAATGTGAAGACTTTCGGACAGAGATTTAGAGATTAATGACGATAAATAAAGATATAAAAACACACAGAGAGTGACATAGATGGAAGGATAGAGAAATAAAGATAGACGGAAAAAATACGAGAAAAAAGATAAATAGAGATGGCTATATGTAATCATCATCATGTGCCATGCTGGTAAGCGCGGGCGGTCATGTTTTGGAATCTCACACGATCACCAGAGTCGTGGATCAGCTCAGTGTTCTTGTCTCAACCATACAACGTAGCCAAGCCATGCATGTATTTACTTCTCTGCCCTCCCCTTGCTCTCTTCCCCTCGATCTTTCCAGTTGTCACAAAGTTCCCCAGTTTATTTCTTCTCATAACATGACCAAAAAATTGTGACTGTCAACGTCAATTTTCTCTAATAAGTTTACGATGTTCATTTGTTTCTTGTTGGACTTGTTCATTGGTTTTTCTGTCTGTCCATGGTATTCTTTGCATTCTCTTTAGAAACCAAATTTACACAGCCATCAGATGTTTTTCAGCATGTCTACTCATTGTCCACACTTCACATCCATATAAAAGCACAGGTACTATGCAGCACATCAAAACTGTTTTTCTCGTTGCAAATGATGTCTTTTTATTGGTCAGTATGTTTTTCATCTTGGAAAAGGCTACCTTCGCCATGTCGACTCTTGTTCTAATCTTTTCAAGGCATCTCCCATCAGATGTTATGACTGTTTCGAGATAACTGTACCAATTCACTTGTTTAAGAATATGTCCATTTCTCGTATATCACATTGTGGTATTTCCTTCTTCCCAGTGACGACCATAATCTGCGTCTTCTTACAATTTAATTCTAACTCAAGCTATATGTAATATATAGAGAGAAATGGATTTATGGTTAGACAGATGTATAGATAAACAGAGAAAGAAGGGGAGATAGACAGACAGACAAGCAGACTAACAGACGGACGGACGGGTGGACCTACAGACGGACAGACAGACAAGAACGAGCGAACGAACTTAATTTAAACAGACATATAGACAGATGAATAAAGAGAGAGAGAGAGAGAGAGAGAGAGAGAGAGAGAGAGAGAGAAGCCGTTTACAGTGGTAAAAGTATTAAAGATCGACCAGGGAACACATTCGCAGCCGAGAACTGTCACGGAAGGTATAATCAGCACCGGAGCCAGCCGCACGGAACAAACATCAATGAGTAGGAAACTGCAAAACCAGGCCACGGGCTGAACAACCTGTTGATAACAATCTTCATTGTCAAGGCATGTTATCGCAATCTCGTACGTTATAGTAAATTATCCAGTAAATCGTTTCATTTCCTTCTGGGCCTGGGGTTGGAGTATGTTGACAATGACATGTCTAAAACCTGTGAAGGAAACATTACCATTCTAGTCACATACTAGATATATGCCCCTCGGCAGATGTGAAATTTATGAACCTATTTTGAACACCCCGATGGTGACTGGGCTTGGAGAAGGGGACAAGAGCTCTGCAATACAATTCCCGTAAATAGGGTACTTTTGTACCAGGTCAGAAGAAAAGTCTCTATACGAACCTCACTTTAATAGGCGCCTGCGAACTGAAGGTCGTCAGTGCATCTGACTTGGGAGTTATAACATATTCTTCCAGTGGGTTGACAACCAATCAACAAATCACAGAATCAAGCCAATACCAACCGACCGACCAACCGACCGCCCTGCCAGCCAGTCAGCAAGCTATGCAGCCAACTAACTAACCAACCAACCTAACCAACCAACCAACCAACTAACCAACCAACAAACCAATCAACCAACCAACCAACCAACCAACCAACTAACCAACCTACCAACCAACCTGCTCACTGCCTGTTAACTGGTTGAGCACATAGCGATATATTTTGTTGAGGAGATCTCTTCTGCATAAGACCAACCAATCTTGATCGCAAGTTTTTGTACAGTGTCACTTAGCAATGGAAATAACAGTGTTTTCTATTGTCTTTAAGTTCTTTTTATTCTTATAGCCCAGTGGTTCTCAACTGGTGGGGAATCCCCCCACCCCCCCCCCCGCCAGAGGGGAATTTAGGGTTTCCAAGGGGGGGGGAAATTATGATTATTTCTAGATTGCGTTAATACAAGAACCGATTACTTGATATTGTTTTTCCCTTCATACTTTACGGCTCTGTACGTATCACCCTTCTGAAATTCATTTTATAACGTAAGTAGATCCGCAAATCACGTTTTATGTAGACGTCTAGACTTGTTTTAGTATGTGGTATTCAATTTAGCTTCAATTATTACATATACTGTGTAGTGGCAGTGTCACAGGATAAATTAACTTGTCAGTCGATCAATGATAACCAAACCCGACATTATTTTGCTAACACAATTGACGCTTTTATGGTGAACAAACTGAGGAAAATACGTCGGTACAGATTCTCGACACCTGGTCAACAGTGTGTATGAGATCAAAGGGAGTCACGTAGAGTTGCCTACACAGTCGACAGTTTGATGACAGGATGTTGTTCGAGAGGTGTGTACTGGCGACATTTGTCTACAAAACGGAAGTTGGTCGTTGCAAGTGATAGACAGAATGCCTGCTAGAGGTCAGAAGGATTCTGTAATGGGAGAAAGGTCTCCGGCTTACAGACAACCCGGATATTTGTTGGATGCGACAAAGAACTCCACAGATGAAAAGGAAACTTGACAGCTAATTGACTCTGGTTAGTCTGGAAACAGGAGGACAAAGCCAGATTCTGGACTGATTGGCGTCTGGACTTCCTGGTGACTCACTCAAGCACCCATATAAAACCCAGTGCAGTAAACAGGTGGATGGAGTCGAGGAAAACATTCTGAAGTGTTAGAATTGGGGATAATTCCGAGTTGTGTTATATTAGAGGGACTAGCCTATCTTAGTAGTGATAGTTATCCACGAACATAGATCCAATCGGATTGCCTAGTTTCTCGAGTAACAACAGGAATAGACATATGGTAGGCAATTAATTATATCTAACTTAAGAGTATGATTAGGAATATAGTACAGTACTGTGTGGCGATATAATGTATTATAGGTGCAGTGATAATGTATTATGATTAGTGATAGAATGTTCTATAAGTGCGGTGCTAGAAAGTATCATAAGAGCGTCGGCACTAGTATTCTATTGTGTGGCTTCAGGTAGCTTGTGTTATATATCATTTTACTCGGGAAGTTGAGGACAATGTAGTGGTATAATAATTAGAGAGATTAAGGATGGTTGAGAGGGAGGAGGGGAATGTGTAATGGTAGGATCTTCAGTAGGGCATCTGCTGGGTTTCTACCCGTTCCTTTAGTCTTTCCTGTTGCCATGTCTCAGATCATATGATTGAATTATTTGGCCGTATGACAGAGATCGGATCTCTGTTATAGATCTGAGTGCTGTTATTGGCCTACAATCACCTAATTACGGTCAGGACTGAGTTGCCCTCACCATGATGTTATCTGCTCTACAGGTTCCATGTACAGTTCCCCTTGAGTGTTCTACGTGAGTGGGAGAGGATTTACTACGAAGAAGCAGTTTCAAAGTTTGACACAATGATGGCTCAGCATCTGAAGACAGAGGTTGCTGAGAGGCCGCTACATAGGGCTTATACCCAAGTTGGTTTGCGGGAACCTGGCTTCTGCTGAGTGGAATTGTATGAACAGAAGTGTTGTGTTTAATGAGTGATAAGCTTCATCACCGAAGATTAATAACTCGCATACTAAGGACATATATATATATATATATATCTATATACACATCTACCTAACAAACATTAATAGGTTGTGTTCTAAAAGAGGGGAAAATGTTATAACCAGAAACTAATAAACAGTAGAGTTTCCCCAAGTGACATTTCAGTTAATTGGAGAACTATCAGTTCAAACAAATATTAGGAAACAGAGTAACTTCACCGTGTGGTGGAGTGAAGACCAAGATCAACAGTGTCTATCGGATTACCAGCATCCTGTTTGTTCGAGTGATTGGAGAAAGTCGTCATCTTCTGTGTGAGGTTCACTGTCCGGAAAAAATGGTGCTGTTGTGTGCTAAGCACTATGATGTTACAGACTCTGCTTCTAAATCACTGGTCTAACATTAGAATACACGTCACACATTCTACACCTTATACACACACACACACACACACACTTCTCCTACATATACTCTTTGCTTTAATAAATTTCTTGTTTTTATTTGTTGAAGCGAGAGTTGTCAAGTATGTTATGTTGGGGAAGAATGAGAGGGGGCATGATCCAGGGGTGAGTAAGAGTGAGAGGAAGGTGTCTTCAGATTGAGGGAGTGTGTGGACGGAGTCTGCTGGATTTCTCCAGAATAGAGATATTGAATTAAAACAAATGTGGGTATCGATTCTCTTCACTCCAGGGACGACACTAAAGTGGTAAAGAAGAACAAGTAACTAATACGACATTCGTTCTTTACACACACACGACATTTATTAGGGGCTCGTCCGGGATCTTTGGACAGCGGGATCTTTAGACAACGGGATCTTTTAACACGGGATCTTTAGTTAGAGGATGGAGATATCCTATTAGTAAGAATCCAGCTAGAGTGAATGTGGATAGGTGTTAGGACTTATCTTACCTGTTCACACTTCACACGTCTGCATAGGTCTGTGGTCCTGATTCTACTCTTGTCACTGAGTGATTGTGTTGTGTTGTATGGTGTGTTATAAATATATAGATTAATTGTATTTTGTCATTAGCTATATATTGGTTTAGAGATAATCTATACTCTATCTGCTGAGTTACCTCTCTGTATAATGGCCACTCCTAGATTAACTACGGCGGAACTTAGGGCAAAGAGGGAAGAAATAGGATTGTCAGGTTCTGCACTAACAGATTACATACAGGAAGTGGAGAGGGAGTATCGTCAAGCAGAAAGGGAAGATCGAAAGTCCGAGTTGGAATTAAGAAGGATGGAGGCAGAGCAAGCAGCTAAGAAATTGGAAGCAGAACAAGCTGCTAGGCAACTTGAGGCTGAGCAAGCCATGAGACGGCTGGAAATAGAAGCTAAAAAATTGGAAGCAGAGCAAGCTGCTAAGTTACTTGAGGTTGAGCAAGCTGCTAAGCAACGAGAAGCGGAGCAAGAGGCTCAGAAAAGGGAGCATGAGTACCGGATGCGGGAACTCGAGCTCAAGAGGCAATCTGGTGGGGAAACTGAGGGAGCAGTGGGAGGTTCCTCTCTCCCTGGCTCAACACCAGTAAGTGGACATAGCTACCATGCTATGAAGTTCCCACTAGCGATCTACGAGGGGGACAAAGAGAAGATTGACCAGTACCTTCAACGCTTCGAGGCTATGTCAGTTGCTATGGGTCTGGAGCGTGACAAATGGAATCTCAAGCTATCCCAGGGTTTACGCGGGACCGGTTACGAGGTTTATTCTCGCCTGCCACCAGGACATGAGAACAATTATGACGAGTTGAAGACGGCTTTGCTGAAACGATTTGAAGTTACGTCCCATACCTACCGGAAAAATTTCGAGGAGCGAAACGAGAACCGGGGGAGTTGTTCGCCGCCTATAGTCTGCGTCTGAAAGCATACCTCCATAAGTGGATGGATTTGGCTGGGTTTGCGCATGACTATGAGAGTCTGGAAGAGCTCACGGTAGTCGACCAGATGCGGAAGCAAATGTCGAAACCTCTCAGGACATTCTTGGGAGAACAAGGGGCGGAACGAATCGACATGGTGACGAAATTGGCAGAACGGTTCGTCGAGGTCCATGGGGAGGCAGCAGAAAACATTTCTACAAACACCAAAAGTCAGGAAAAACATAACCTGAAGAAAGCAAAAAGCACAGGAACTAAAAAGGTGGAACCATATGTCAAAACTTCAGAGGAGAGTTCGGAGAAGACGAAGGGGGAAAGCAAGAAAACTTCGAGCTCTACACAATAACGACCATGGTCGGAGAAGTGGTGTTCGATTTGTAAGTCACCTTCTCACAATACGAGGGATTGCAAATCGAAGGCTAAGAACCCTCACTTCGCGGCATGTCAAGTGACTTCAACGCAGGTGGACACTGACAATGCCAAGGTCGATAAGGAAGCTCACCACCAGGAGAGCTCATTCAAGTCCGGCACAAGAAAATCTAGGACAGGGAAATGGTGCAAACACTGCAGGTCGAATACGCACAATGCTATTGACTGCAGGGGAAAGTCAGGAGATACTCAATTCATCGTGTGCCCCGGAAAACCTAAGGTGGAGCCCACCGAACAGGTCGAGGCCGAGGAAGAGACTCCAGACCAGGAAAAACCACCTGTAGTGGAATTGGTAGAAGTTAACGGTCGTCAAGTGGAGTGTTTATACGACACAGGACTGGACGGGGAGGCCGTGATTTCTGCGGATCTGGTACATCCAGAACAATTCACAGGTGAAACCATGGAGATACAGCCTGCACAGAAGAGTGCTGTAGCCATAAAATTGCCCATTGCCAGAGTGGAGATTCGGTCAAGATATGTCACCGGCACCATCAAGGCCGCTGTATTGACCGATCCCATTTTCCCCGTAATCCTCGGTTGCCGGTATGTCTTTCTGGGAATTCCCAGGGAGCCAATCCATATGGGAGCACTTCAGACTCGCTCTCAGACGAAAACGGATGAGGCAGAAGCAAATGTGACTAACCCACTGCCAGAGGAGTTGCGAACTGCCCAGAGTGAGGATGCTACTCTACGTCCTTGCTACAAAAAGCTGCAGAAAAGTGCTGATCCACCCAAACGGGGGCAGGATTATATGAAGAATAGGATACTCTACAGGAGAGCCGCAAGGGGAGACAACCTACATGGTCAGTTGGTGGTCCCAAAGGCCCATCGTTCCCAGATTCTTCATATGGGGCATACCATCTCATTCAGTGGGCATATGGGTATTGCCGCCACCATGCAGCGGATTTCCTGCCATTACTATTGGCCGGGAATGACAGGTGATGTACGTCGGTATGTGAAGTCATGCCCTGAGTGCCAGAGGGTGGCACCGAAACACTGGACAGCGCCGGTGGTCTTGGGTGAAATGCCCATCATGAACTCTCCTTTCGAGAGGGTAGCCATCGATATTGTGGGTCCACTTCCTAGGACTAGGAAGAGGAACATGTACATCCTCACCATGGTGGATTGCTGTACAATGTGGGGTGAAGCCATACCGTTGACCAAGATTGACTCGAAACGAGTGGCGGATGCACTGATGGAGGCCTTTACTAGATTAGGCTTTCCTGATCAAATACTGACGGACAATGGGTCCCAGTTTTGTGGAAAACTTATGGAGGAGGTATTTAGGGTGTTCCACTCTAACCATATCCATACCAGCCCTTACCACCCTCAAGCCAATGGACAAGTAGAGCGTTTCAACGGCACGTTGATGACAATGCTCAGGAAACTAGCGCAGGAAAAACCTGATAGGTGGGATGAATATATCCCAGCAGCACTCTTTGCCTATCGGGAAGTTCCTCATGGCTCAACAGGACTACCACCTGCTACGTTGCTGTTTGGTCGTCCAATCAAAGAACCGTTGGAAGCCATGTTGAGGAGTTGGACTGAAGAGGGGACATCAGAAGAAGTGATCTCTTCTTACAAATATGTGGAGGAACTGAAAGAAAAACTTCACAAGGGATGGACTCTGGCAAATCAAAATTTGAAAAAGGCCAGAAAAAGACATGCGGCTTACTACAATCGTAGGTCTAAAGACAGATCTCTAGAGGTGGGAGACAAAGTCTTGTTGCTACTCCCAACGGGAAACAACAAACTGGAGATAAGTTGGCAAGGACCATTTCCCGTGGAAAGGGGGATATCCAGAACGAACTATCAGATTCGGATCCGGGGAAAGTCGAAGATTTTCCATATCAATCTCTTGCGGAAATACGAAGAGAGACCAGGAGAAAAAGCAGCTCACCTCATGGCAATGGCAGTTGCAGTGGAGACAGAAGTGGGAACCAACGAGGGAAGGGAATATCCCCTGGTACACCATGAAACCTACAAGGATGTACAGGTGAACCCTGATCTGACTTCCCAGGAGAGGGAAAAGATAACCCAGGTTCTCAAGTCTCATAAGGAGATACTGACTGATAAACCAGGACGAACGAGGTTGGTGGAGTTCGAGATGACTTTGACCACTCAAGAGCCTGTTCGCCAAAAGGTTTACCCAGTGCCATTCTCTAAAGAAAAGGCCCTGGAGGAGGAAATACAGAAACTGTTGGAGGATGACGTGATTGCACCTTCCACATCCCCATACAATGCGGGGGTAGTTTTGTTACGAAAACCAAGTGGAGAACACCGGTTGTGTATAGACTACCGACTTCTGAACAGCCATACACAATTTCAGGTGGAACCTTTGCCGAATCCAACTCAGTTATTCGCGAGGCTCCATAAGGCAAGGTATTTCTCAAAGGTGGATCTGAGTCGCGGGTATTATCAGATTCCGGTCAAACCAGAGGTTAGACCCCTACTGGCCTTCAGTACCCCCAGTGGACATTATGAATTCAAGGTCATGCCCTTTGGACTCAGCAATGCACCTAGTGTGTTTACTCGCATGATGAGGACTTTACTAGATCCTTTAAAGGATCCGTCCATCATCTCATTCATGGATGATATTCTGATTTCCAGTGACAGTTTGGATGACCATTTACAATCCTTGGAAAGTATTTTCAATAGGCTCAAGGAAGCAGGGCTTACAGCTCGTCCAACCAAGTGCATGATAGGTTACCAGACTCTGGAATTTCTAGGTCACACCATCACTCCAGGACACATTGTCCCAGAGGAAAAGAACCTAGAGAAAATCAGAAGTGCTCCAAGGCCAAAAACGAAGAAGGATGTGCGATCTTTTCTATCGTTGTGTGGGTTCTACCACAAATTTATCCCACATTTCACAGAACTGGGAGCTCCTTTAACAGAAACCTTGAAAAAGGGATTCCCGGACCAAATAGTTTGGACACCAGAATGTGAGAGTGCCTACAGTCAGTTGAAGGAGGCCTTGGTCAGCAAACCCGTGTTACAGCTCCCGGACCTTTCCAAATCATTTGTGTTGAGAACGGATGCAAGTGGGATTGGGATTGGGGCAGCTTTGTTACAGGAAGGAAAAGACGATGCTTCAGTTTTGAAACCAGTGGCATACGCAAGCAAGAAACTTCTCCCGGCTGAGAGGAATTATTCGACCGTTGAGAGAGAGTGTTTGGCTCTTGTATGGGCCGTACAAAAATTCCAGCCTTATTTGTATGGAGTTCAGTTTCGAGTTCAGTCGGATCATCAACCTTTGATATTCCTGGCCACTTCTCAGAAGCTCAACGCCCGTTTGATGCGGTGGTCGTTGCTACTTCAGCCATACCAATTTACAGTGGAGTATATACCTGGGAAGGAAAATGTTGGAGCTGATTTCCTGTCTAGACATCCAGCTCCTGAAGAAGAGGAATAGATCATCTGGATCGAACCTCCAAGAAGAAAGAGTTGTTGCGGACTACTCTCTTAGGAGGGGGCCTATGTCACAGGATAAATTAACTTGTCAGTCGATCAATGATAACCAAACCCGACATTATTTTGCTAACACAATTGACGCTTTTATGGTGAACAAACTGAGGAAAATACGTCGGTACAGATTCTCGACACCTGGTCAACAGTGTGTATGAGATCAAAGGGAGTCACGTAGAGTTGTCTACACAGTCGACAGTTTGATGACAGGATGTTGTTCGAGAGGTGTGTACTGGCGACATTTGTCTACAAAACGGAAGTTGGTCGTTGCAAGTGATAGACAGAATGCCTGCTAGAGGTCAGAAGGATTCTGTAATGGGAGAAAGGTCTCCGGCTTACAGACAACCCGGATATTTGTTGGATGAGACAAAGAACTCCACAGATGAAAAGGAAACTTGACAGCTAATTGACTCTGGTTAGTCTGGAAACGGGAGGACAAAGCCAGATTCTTTACTGATTGGCGTCTGGACTTCCTGGTGACTCACTCAAGCACCCATATAAAACCCAGTGCAGTAAACAGGTGGATGGAGTCGAGGAAAACATTCTGAAGTGTTAGAATTGGGGATAATTCCGAGTTGTGTTATATTAGAGGGACTAGCCTATCTTAGTAGTGATAGTTATCCACGGACATAGATCCAATCGGATTGCCTAGTTTCTCGAGTAACAACAGGAATAGACATATGGTAGGCAATTAATTATATCTAACTTAAGAGTATGATTAGGAATATAGTACAGTACTGTGTGGCGATATAATGTATTATAGGTGCAGTGATAATGTATTATGATTAGTGATAGAATGTTCTATAAGTGCGGTGCTAGAAAATATCATAAGAGCGTCGGCACTAGTATTCTATTGTGTGGCTTCAGGTAGCTTGTGTTATATATCATTTTACTCGGGAAGTTGAGGACAATGTAGTGGTATAATAATTAGAGAGATTAAGGATGGTTGAGAGGGAGGAGAGGAATGTGTAATGGTAGGATCTTCAGTAGGGCATCTGCTGGGTTTCTACCCGTTCCTTTAGTCTTTCCTGTTGCCATGTCTCAGATCATATGATTGAATTATTTGGCCATTTGACAGAGATCGGATCTCTGTTATAGATCTGAGTGCTGTTATTGGCCTACAATCACCTAATTACGGTCAGGACTGAGTTGCCCTCACCATGATGTTATCTGCTCTACAGGTTCCATGTACAGTTCCCCTTGAGTGTTCTACGTGAGTGGGAGAGGATTTACTACGAAGAAGCAGTTTCAAAGTTTGACACAATGATGGCTCAGCATCTGAAGACAGAGGTTGCTGAGAGGCCGCTACATAGGGCTTATACCCAAGTTGGTTTGCGGGAACCTGGCTTCTGCTGAGTGGAATTGTATGAACAGAAGTGTTGTGTTTAATGAGTGATAAACTTCATCACCGAAGATTAATAACTCGCATACTAAGGACATATATATATATCTATATACACATCTACCTAACAAACATTAATAGGTTGTGTTCTAAAAGAGGGGAAAATGTTATAACCAGAAACTAATAAACAGTAGAGTTTCCCCAAGTGACATTTCAGTTAATTGGAGAACTATCAGTTCAAACAAATATTAGGAAACAGAGTAACTTCACCGTGTGGTGGAGTGAAGACCAAGATCAACAGTGTCTATCGGATTACCAGCATCCTGTTTGTTCGAGTGATTGGAGAAAGTCGTCATCTTCTGGGTGAGGTTCACTGTCCGGAAAAAATGGTGCTGTTGTGTGCTAAGCACTATGATGTTACAGACTCTGCTTCTAAATCACTGGTCTACCATTAGAATACACGTCACACATTCTACACCTTATACACACACACACTTCTCCTACATATACTCTTTGCTTTAATAAATTTCTTGTTTTTATTTGTTGAAGCGAGAGTTGTCAAGTATGTTATGTTGGGGAAGAATGAGAGGGGGCATGATCCAGGGGTGAGTAAGAGTGAGAGGAAGGTGTCTTCAGATTGAGGGAGTGTGTGGACGGAGTCTGCTGGATTTCTCCAGAATAGAGATATTGAATTAAAACAAATGTGGGTATCGATTCTCTTCACTCCAGGGACGACACTAAAGTGGTAAAGAAGAACAAGTAACTAATACGACATTCGTTCTTTACACACACACACGACAGGCAGGGGGAAATTTTTAGGGAGGAAATACGAAAGGGGGGGGGGGGGGAATGACGTGTTCTAAAAATATGGTGAGGGGGGGGGAATGACTTCCTAAAAATATGGTGAAGGGAGGCACGGGCCAAAAAAGATCGAGAACCACTGTTATAGTCCATGTCTTGTGGCGTTGGTGATTATGTCTGCCACAGCCTCCTGTTTCGTGTACTGCCAGTCATTTCTGATACGGATGTTTCTCCATCCATGATGGCAAAATGTCCAACATCTTATCTCTTGGTCCACTTGCCTCTCCACCCCTCCAACCCTCCGGTTGTGACGACATACTCCAGCTTTCCTCTTCTCAAGACAGGCCCAACGATTGTTGACTGTCTACTTTTGATGCAACTAACCAGTTCTCTCTCTGAGTTAACTTCTTTCAAGATATCGTCATTACTTTTTCAATGCGTCCATTGTGTTTTTTGTTATTCTTCTATACAACAACATTACCGCAGCTTCCACATAATTCTTCACTTGTCTGCTAATTGTCAATGATCGCTACCATACATAAGGATTGGCTCAATATATTCCTTAAGAGCTCTTGTTTTCACCTCAATTGACTAAGATAAATTGCAGAAAATAATAATCTTCTCCCTCACTATGTTAAAATGTATGATATCTTTATCATGAACGCAGATTACCATTTCTTGTCACTCAGAACAAGGAATAGCAATGTTTGCCACAGTCTTTGATTTATAATATATAAATATATACTCTTTTATGTTGAACACAGGTTATAGTAACATATAGCATAACATTGGGAATAACAATATTTTATATAGAGCCTTTAACTTACCTTTTTGAACTTTATACTTTCTTTTATCTTGGACGCAGATTATGGTTGTTGCGTGTCACTTAGAACTTGAATCATAATGTTTTCTTCAGTCTTTAACTGACCATGTGAACATATACAATCTTTATTCTTGAACGCAGATTATGGTACCGTGTCACTTAGAACTAGGAATAACAATGTTTTCTATAGAGTCTGTACATTATCATGATAAAATATATACTTATTTATGTTGAACGCAGGGTATGGTTACATGTCACTTAGAACTTAAAATACCAATGCTTTCTTTAGTCTTTAACATGTCATGTTTAAATTTATATTGTATTATGTTGAACGCAAGTTATGGTAACGTATCGTCTAAAACTGGGAATAAGAATGTTATGTATAGAATTTGTAATATTTACATGTTTAAACAAACTTATTTAAAAAAAAAAATCTTGAACACATGTTAGGGTGACACGTCACATAAAACTGGGAATAACAATGTTGTCTATAGATGGTATTTAAAAAACTGCTGCATGTTCTTTGCAGGACGTTGTGATCAACCCCAGGTTGATTTTCTAGTCAATTTTACGTTCAGTAGTTCGCCATTGCTTTCTTAACAGGAAGTCAACGTATAAGTCCAACTTAATGCTGGTGTAGGGGTTGAACCGCATACCACGCCATCAGCACACAGGAAATTTAAGAACAAGCGCACTTATGGTCAGGTCTTTAACGTACCATCCTAAAATATATACTCTTGTTTATCTTGAAAACAGGTTATGGAAACATGTCACCTAAAACATGGAAAGGACAACTTTTCTGTATCTTCTATGCCGTCATCGGCATTCCCATGTTCGCCACAGTGCTGGTTGGAACCGGTGAAAGGCTGCAGATACCCATCAAAAAGGTCCACAAGGGGAGACCTTGGATAAAGAACAACGCTTCCAGAGACGAAAAACTCAAATCGATAGTGCTCTTATCCGTAGGTAATCAACATGTATTTAACTTTTTGGCATTTTATAAGCGGCATTTTCTCTAGACTTTCTGTCTTCTGGTGAAATAATGACATTAGATACTGATTCTTCTATAGCGGGATTAATCCAACAATGCAACTATATATTCTTTCATAAAAAAGACACCAGATTATATGGTTTGGTCACCTGACAAGAATGCCCCGGTACGATCTACCAAAAAGATTAACATTTAAGAAATGTGGTGTATATAGAACAAGGGGAAGACCACAAAAACGATAGAGTGATATTATCAAGAACAACCTTAGGGAAATGAACACCAACTTACCAATCGCATTGGGAAGATCACACTAAAGATCCTAAATAAACACACACACACACACACACACACTCTCACACACACTTCACACACACTACACACACACACACACACACACACACATATATATATATATATATATATATATATATATATATCCTCACCACCCCACTCCATCCACAAACACTTCACTGAGATAAATGGGGACAGAGGAAAAGAAGAAGAAGAACTGAATATGCTTATTTGTTCATTCAGTTACCCATTGTGATGTACACTGTTTCCTTATATTATTGTCTCACATCCATTGCTGCAATGATCTGTACTGTTAGTTATTATGACCCCATAGTATCTGCTACTGTGTGCATGATGTTACCACAACACTGCAATAACTGTCACATCAGTTAACACTGATTTATGAACGTACATCCCAATAATACAGTCACAGGCATCTCATTTATCATTACAAAAATACAAAATAGCGACTGTATTTACCACAAAGACATAAGTCTTCATTTTAAACAATCACTTCAGCCATATTAACTTTAACACATCAATTTCTCACACGCGTGATCATGACTTTTACATAAATTTATAAAAAGGTAAAGCAAGTTCTATAAAAGATACTGCAGCTACGGTGTAAAGTTTTACCCCGACACATATTCTAGACCATCACATATTCCGTTTCCATCGCCTTTATGTCGGAGACAATTCACAGAAAATTGCCTAGTATGAGGCTGTGTCGACCCAAGAGAAACAAAGTACTCCTGCCTCTGCCAAGTGCTGAACACGAGCAATGTGGTTTTATTTGCTCCACTTCTTTTAGATTCACGCGAATTCCTCTACCTCTGTTTTATATTGCTTTGTTTGGTGAGTCATCCATATAAGTACGGGTACAGATGTCACTTGGGTTAATGTTCTCTACGTGGTTTATGGTTGGTTTTCATTTTTTTCTGTTCGTCCTGTGTGTTCTTTATCTTAATGACAGGAATGTTTTCTATTATCTCTGGCAGGCGCTGTTGTCTTCAAGCTTATAGATGGGTTTGGTTGCTATGTTAAGTATACGATCTATCGTGTTAGCTCTTTTGCAGATTCTACCTGACTATTTGGCTTTAGTTTTTTCCCTTCCAAGACCACACTATTTCTGATACATGGGGTGGTCTCTCACCCATCTGAAGCATGTTGATGAATGCTACGCTCTGCTTTCTGTTCCACAGTGCAAAGGCTATAGACACGTGGTATTTTCCAGTACATTAACAGGTGTTGTCTTCATGCTTCCAGTTATAATCTTCATTTCGTGGCTCTATTTGGTTGAAGTTTGACTTAGCTACATTTTCTCAATCTGCAATACTGTCTTCAAGGACTAGCCTCACTCGACCAGTGTATAGCTTCATGAGAACAGTCTCATATGCTTCATACAATGTACCAGCAAGCTCTCTCATGAATGCTATTCTTTACCCTGCTCGCTTACGTCGATTTGACTTCTATGCCGGGCGGCGAGAAAAGATGGCAGCTGGGTAGTTTGCAGTTTCTTCCCCATTCAGCACTTGACCATTCAGAACTACATTAGAGTAAGTATTTTATTTAAGAAGGAGGTCAATGTGTACATTGTTTTCTTCACACTGACCTTCACATTTCATTTAATTTCTTTTATATTTCACCGAGATTACTTCGAGTAAGCTGTTGGCGTCAGTTGGTTGTTCTTTCTGTGCTGTTTACATGACATCTTCGGCTTTGCCTTCCCAATTAGTAGTTCTTCAGCCCAGTATGGTTTGTGAGGCTCTTTGCTTCTCTTGGTATGGACTCGTTGGCTGCTTGCAGTATTGTTTTGTTTAATCTTTCCACCATTATTTATATTTTCCAAGTTGTGTTTTTACGTTCTCACAGTACTTGTCTGTTAATATAGAAAATCTGTCTCAATCATTCCGCTTGTAATTCTAACAAGACAATATCTTTTCACTGATGTGCACAATACTTCATATTCATCTCACATTTCACGGATCTGTGATGGCTGCCTGTTAATTAGTTTAGCATGTGGTGATCAATTTATGGAGGATGTCTCTTGTGCCTAAGGTCAAGTCTGGGATGCAAATGGTATTGGTACACCATCGTCTAGAGTAGACGCTGGAGTTGTCATCCTCTTTGTTGATTAGATGGAAGTCCCCCACTTCATATCCTCAACACCTGCTAACTATGGGTCGCTGAAGTGGCTGCAGAGAACAGATTCATCTCCCTTGAATAACATTCGACTGCTAGGGAAAACAAAACTTATAAACAAACAAGTAAACAACAATCAAGTAAACAGGCTTCCGTTGGTCTAGACTCTAGACGTTTGTCAAACCATATAGTTGTAACGAATATCTGAATGGCACATTATACAACTTTGAATTGCTTATTTGAAAGTAAGTATATATGTATATTTTCAGGAACATGTGTACTCGTGTTTATCCCATCACTTGTATTTGACGTCACTCAAAACTGGTCCTATCTAGAGTCTGTTTATTATACCGTCATCACGCTAACGACAGTTGGATTTGGAGACTTGGTGCCAGGTAATATTTTAGATGCCTATTTTGAATTACATGTACAAGTGTAAGCAATTTTTCTTCTTGTCCTTCATCATACAGTAATTGGTCTAACTAGAATATATAAACAGTTTGAAGTTATGTTAATTGGCTTACCAGAATTTATACCAACAGTTTTCAGTTATATGAATGGTCTACTTGGTTTATATCAGCAGACAGTTTTGTTAATTATTCTACCTAAAATGTTAATAGATTCAATTTATGTAAACTTTTCTACATAGATATATAACTATGCCTAATATATCGTTAGATTTCACTTGCGTTAATTTGAATTAATATAACATTATAAAAGATTCCATTTATGTTTATAGGTCTAAGTAGAATATATCAACAAATTCTACTTATGGTAATTGGTCATGCTATACTAAATTAACAGATTGCACTTATGTTAATTGGTCTAGCCAGAATATATCAACAGATTTAAGTTATCTTAATTTTCAACCCAGAATATACAACGGATTCCAGTTACAATTATTGGTCTGACTAAAAAATATCAGCAAATTTAAGTTTATGCTACAACTAGAATTATGGTATATGGTTTGCATTGTTTTGTTGTCACACTCGGAGCCTTCTATCCAAAATACAGAAATATTTACTTCACAAAACGATGATTTTTAAGTGAACATTGATAATAGCATTTTGTTTTATTTTGTTCGCTCGCTTTAGACTTGAGCGTTTCCACACATGTGCTATAACTACTGGTAGTTGTTTCTACTATTAGTGAGAGTAATGGACTTATTTTGCTTGAGGGTTATCTTTACGTATTACCAATGTCCCACGCCATAAGGCGTCTAACTCCGACTTCTGAGGCACTTGTAGTTTACGTTCCCTATTCAAAGACGAGAAGACAACAATTAAGTCCAATTGACAGGTGTGTTGAATGAACGCACAACGCATTAAAATGCATAATGGTATATGTTTTTCTCTCGAAAATAATAAATACATAGGCAATGATTAACACTTATAAGCACACTTAATAGCTTGGCTTGAAATAAATCAAAATATAATTAAAAAAATAAAAAAGTTGCATATCCCTTACGACGTTGCAGTCAACACAATCATTTTTCAGCTGTTTTTGATGTTCTTGGCAAGATTACGCTCTGTAGTTTGCGATTACTTTCTGAGCGACCGGCTCACATACCCCGTAAGTAACTAACGCGACGTGATCTTTTGCAGCTGTGTTCCTCGCGTGGATATACGGGATTACGGAGAAAGTCGTTAACGACTTCTCCAGGGAGACCGGCAAATCAAAATATGGTACTCCATATATTTTGTTTTTGCATATCCTTTACAGATAATAAAGAAAATAGGGAAACACAACTTGCTTACACTCAAGAAATAAATGACCGTAGACCCCGAGGTAGACCAAGAAGACGGTGGAGAGATAATATACATACAGACCTACAAGCACTTGGAATCAGCGACTGGCAAGAGAAGGTCCACCAGAGAGACGAATGGAGACGGCTTGTATCTGCAGCAAAGAATCTCAATGGCCCAGAATGCTGAAGAAGAAGAAGATATCCTTTACAGGACATAGTAGTCAACACCAGCTTTCTTTCTGCTGTTGTTGATGTCTTGGCAAGTTTTTTATGTTCAGTAGTTTGCCATTGTTTTCTGAACGATCGGCTCACATACTCCCGTAAGTAACCAACGCGACGCGATCCGCTGCCGAATCTCGTGCAACTGTGTTTCGTACGGGAGTATACGGGATTACGCACAACGTCCTTAACACCTTCACCATGGAGACCGGCGGTACTCCATATATTGGAAGGAATATTAACTAAAATAAAAGAATATATCAGCGACTAATCAGAATGATAATTATCTTGCTAAGATGTATGGGGCAAATGTATATAATAGATTCAATAGAATTGATTGTTTTGTCATTCTCCCTATTGATATGTGATGATTTCTACTCCGCCTACGCGTTACTGGGGCATCAAAGGGAAGTAGAGAATGCAAGGTCTGTAACATCCTGTGCAGCTCGTTAAAGACTACTTAAGATTGTTGATATGAGACTGACTACTTCATACCATAGAAAAATCAGCCCAAATACATCCAATCATGAACTGACCAACAAGGGGATTGTATGCGTGATTGTGGGTCTGTATTCCACTAGGAGTCTTAAAGGCAGATGGTGGCGGAGGAGAAGAAGAAGAGATAGTAGAAGAAGAAATAGGAACAAGAGGACGAGAAGAAGAAGAAATAGTAGAAGAAGAAATAAGAGGAAGAGGACGAGAAGAAGAAGAAGAAGAACGAGAATAATAATAATAATAATAATAAGAAGAAGGAATAGGAGGAAGAGGACAAGAATAATAATAAGAAGAACGAGAAGAAGAAGAAGAAGAAGAAGAAGAAGAAGAAGATTTCTGCGCCTGTATGCCAGTTGTAACTAGAATATGAGACCGCTATTCGCTTACATTGATATCTGGCTATAATGTATGTTGAGCAACAAACCAATGAATACAATCTACAATAGCATGATACTTATGTTGCATATTTGACTTGATTTTTAAATAAACAGCCAAATTAGTACGATAAAAATAATGCAAACATTACAATTTCAGTAATGTTTCAATGACATTACTTCCTTTATCTCCACCCATGTTAATTTGAAACATCAGGTCTAAATTACATTGTTTCTTTTATCTCCACACAGGTTACTTCGAGAAACCAGGTCCATCTTATTTAGTATGCATGTTTTACAACGCACGCTTTCATATTTTCTGTGATCCAACTATGAACATTCCATCGTGTTCACTGTTGTACCAAACATTCCAGTAACACGATGACACGCTGCTAGCATAGAATAGATAAGATACATTATATAGAACAATTGTATACAAAGAGTTGCTTGTGCTTTGGTGTCTGGCATGTATCACGTACAGTTCGCTTCGCTTTGGCCTGTGTTTAGAGCATGAGTGTTGCATGTGTGTTTGCTTGTACTGGTAACATTTGTTTGACATGGGCGCTTGATTAATTGCTTACTAGCAGTAACTGAATCACAGGTGTTTGTTCCTGTGCTTGCATTTGACTGTGGCTTTGTTTAGTTTTTTTTGGGGCAATTTACATTAATATTTCAAACATAGTCGCAATCGTGAGGTTACAGAATACTTGATTACCCCCTGAACACTAGGTTGAGCCTGTTGACAATAAAATGTCTGTAACATATTGGAGCTGATCCACGACTCCGGTGATCGTGTGAGATGGTGAAACATGACCCCCAACGCTATTCGGCATGGCACATTATCATGATGATGACATGAAGAAGAAACTGTACAAACCTAGACCCAATCCATGCATGTCTTTATGTTTTGTGTTGAATCATTACTTGATTAAACCCCCCCCCCCCCCCCCCCCCCCATCCTCAATCCCTTTCCTAGATTTCTGCTCCGCAAATGTGAAGTTCCAGTATCGATATAGTGCACCTCGCTAGTTTTTGAGCTTGAAGAGGGGAAGAGGCGCATTGTAACACAGTCCGTGCAGAGATAGATAGTACTATGATACCGGTGTGGGAGAACAGCCTCCACACCTAAGTTACCGCGATAGATATAAGCTCTTTTCGGGGCTCAGCCTACCTGAACACCAATCCATCGGGCAAAAAGAATTTACATTCTGACTGCTAGAGAATCAACAACAGCAGAAACAACAACAACAACAACAACAACAACAACAACAACAACAACAACAACAACAACAACAACAACAACAACAACAACAACAACAACAACAACAACAATAACAACAACAACAACAACAGCAACAACAACAACAACAACAACTACAACAGCAGTAGCAGCAACAACAACAACAACACCACAACAACAAATATGTCGTTTTTATGTATGCATTTTAAAAGTGAATAAAAAGCAAGTAAAGAAGCATTTTGCACGTCATAAAGTGCATATTACAAGTAAACGGTAATATTCTTAAACAAGTGAATCGGTACAATTATCTCGGCCAATAATAACAATGTCATTTGCTGCGAGAAAAAGAGTGTCGGGGTTCTACATAGAATCTGTACTTTAGTATGGACGTGAAGCCTGGACAGTGAGCTAGAAAACATCCGATGGCTGTTGAAATGTGGTTTCTGAGGAAAATGCAAAGAATACCATGGACAGGCAGAAAAATGACCAACTCTTACAGGAAACAAATGAAATCTATAAACTGATTATAGAAATTAGACGTAGACAGTTAAGATATTTGGTCACGTTATGAAAAAAAATAAATGGAAGAACTTGTGACAACTAGCAAGCTCGAGGGAAAGAGAACAAGGAGAAGTCAGAGAAGCAAATATCTGATTGATTTGACCACATGGTATGACTGAGACAAGAACACTGAGCTGATCCACGACTCTAGTGATCGCATGAGATGGCGAAATATGACCGTCATCGCTTATCGGCATGGCACATGATGAAAGATGGGCACCTCGTGCTTATAGTGCTGAGATACTTACATTTATGCACATGTCAACACTCTGTTTAATGTGGTCGATACTACACCGGCTGGTTTTACTTCCCAAGACATATTCTAGTACCAATTTTAGGCCGGGTCACATGGAAGCCCAGTGGATTTGGAAACTACGCCTCGATGCGAATTCGAATCCATGACCATAAGGCCGACAGACAAGTATGCTAGCCACTGCAGCCACTGCGTTGTCACGGCTCCCTATTCATATTATATTCAAACTGTCCAAGCTCAGTTTGTTCATGTCACCGGAAATACGAAACTCACAAATTACAAGCGTTCATGAATGGTGGGAGAATGAAAGTAGGAATTTAGAAAGCAAATTTAGGAGTATGACGAAATATTTGGGCCATAGACGCAAATATATTGCAACTCTTCTTATGGTCCATGTAGTGTGGCGGTGATGACCATGTCTGTCCACAATCTTCTGTCTTGTGCTTTCAATCATTTCTGATACCGACGTTACTTCAAGCCATGACGTCACACAATCCTGCATCTTTTCTATTGATCTCCCCTTGCCTCTCATCCCTTCCAACCTTTCTGTAGTGACGACATATTCCAGCTCTCATCCCTTCCAACCTTTCTGTGGTGACGACATATTCCATCTCTCATCCCTTCCAACCTTTCTGTGGTGACGACATATTCCAGCTCTCATCCCTTCCAACCTTTCTGTGGTGACGACATATTCCATCTCTCATCCCTTCCAACCTTTCTGTGGTGACGACATATTCCAGCTCTCATCCCTTCCAACCTTTCTGTGGTGACGACATATTCCAGCTCTCATCCCTTCCAACCTTTCTGTGGTGACGACATATTCCATCTCTCATCCCTTCCAACCTTTCTGTGGTGACGACATATTCCAGCTCTCATCCCTTCCAACCTTTCTGTGTATGACATGTTTGATTGAGTTGCCAGAGGACCTAGTTAGTAGTGTTCTCTGGAGATATATCTTGAATAATAAATAACAAGATAAAGGATATGATTTAGCACGTTTTGTCTAGAGGTCACTAAAATGAGCTAATCATTCCCGCAAATAGCCTTTTTTGGAGAACATTTTTCTTTGGCTCAAACCCCCACTGTAAGACCACTATGTATCTACACATAAATTTATATAAGAAGTAACTAGTTCACCCAAGGCCAGAGAAGATCTGAACTATTAGCCCCTGCACAACTGAGGATCCATCTCACTCATTATACTGTTGACAGTGTGCTGTTCGTCCGTCACATAGATCTTCCCCTATATATTTTGTCATTTTGTGACCTATATCAGTTTGTCCCATTTCTTTGGGATTGTAGGACTCAATTATTTGTAGACAAACAAACTTCAACAATAACTGTACATTACATCTGTTCGACAAGACATCTACATGACAGTTTCCTGCCAAAAGTGGGACATACATTCACAAGGAATTGTTTACACCACAATTGTACAAGATAGACATCATGTGATACTTGACAATATCTATACAGGACTTTTCACAATATGTATAACCAACCACAGCACTTAAGACAGTCACCAGAGACAACACATGACAGCAACTGTACAAGAAATTCACTGGGGACATGTACTTAAAACACTGGTTCAATAATACTGTTTATTGAGCTGATGGTGAGTCCAGTGATGACCATTGTTCCATCTCCTGGCATGTCAACACTTCAATTATTGCATAGAAAATGCATAAAATATGTCACACATGCAGGTTGATAAACAAGATACAACACTTCTTATTTACTCCACCACCCAATAACTAACTCTACTCCTCCTCTCTCTAATCACCACTAAACCATTGACTTTTATCCTTTCCTCTACTGTTAATGAGGGAAAACCAAGATAAGCCATAACCTGGGGCAAGCATAGGGACATTCTGCTCCACTGGTCTGTTTAATCCTTTTAGCACCTATGATAGGTGTTGGACAAGCTCAGGTTGCAGTTCTCCCCATGATGATTTTTCAAGTCTGACTAATTATCCCCTACTGTCACAGTTTGAAGAAAAGTTACAGCCTTGTCTTTCACTGGTGAGTTGACTGTTCATGAAGTTGAGACTTAGGCTGTTGTTCTCCTTTTCCTGTAGAGGAAGATCTAAGATACAAATATGTCCCAGTCTTCTTCCTTCTCCTCAGTCTATCTCACGTACTTTACATACAAGTCTTCATTCTGAACACTGTGTGAGCACCAGGCTGGAGATTAACTAAGATAAGTCATAGCTAAACAATCCATTGTCCCAGTCATTTCACCAGACGTCTTGAATGAGGTTCACCACCATAGACTTGTTGTTTAGTTCTCAGATGTCATTTGATTGACTCAAAGATCACTGAAGTCTTCAGAACTATTTTTCTCCCTTATTTATATCCAGCTGTTTGAGAGCTGAGCTGAAAGTCTCTAGGAAATTCCCATATTGTGGGTTCTAGAAGATTTCACTTATAGAGAGTTGGTTCTGGATTCTGGGACTACTGGTTAGTTTTCCCAGATGATATATGGATGGCCTCTCCACCATACTGTTCTCTGTCGATATACAAAATGGCACAACATCTCTTTACATATGTTAAAAGATAATGTTATTATACATCAACAGACACAGATTGGGGATGGGGAGGAAAAGGATGGGTGTGGTCCAAACACACCTCTCCTAGTTTGATGATGCCGTGTATTTCACTCTGATGTACTGTGGTAATCACAAGACTATATGCTGAGACAGGGTAGCTTAACACAATTACAAGCATTCATGTGGTCTAAGTTCCACCATGTTTGAACCACAGTAGACCTGGGCACAAGGAGGACCAGACACAGTACAGCAATCATTGTGACATAGCAACATGGGACAGGCATTGTGAAGGGAAATGGAAAATAGGCATTTACAACTGCAATATGCATTATGTATTAACTAATGGCATTTACCCAATTAGCAGACCAGACATCCATTCCTATGGCTGTGATGGTGGTGCATGAATGTCCTATTCCATATTCACTTACACAGCAATGCCAGACCTCACCCCTTTTCTCAGACAGACCTGACTCACAGGTACATCATCTTTATCATCATCATGTGCTCTTTCCCCACTGAGTAATTTTCATGTCTACTACAGTAGGTAACAGAAGCTCAATTGCATAGCAATGGTTCATATATGCACCAAGCACATATGGGAAAAACATGTTTAGTCCCTGTAAATTTGCATGAGCCATACATTATATTCAGCCAACTAAGACACAGGTTCACACACCTATGGTTCTCTTAGGAACTAGTTTATATGAACCATCCAACAGTAGAGGTAACAGTGTAATACTTCAAAGAGAAATTATATTAATTCTCTTGAGCTTATAGCCACCAGGTATCACATGGACTTAGCAATTCTGGCGTGCCACACACAACCTGTTTACATATGGATATTGAAGCATCTTTCCTTCCACTAGATGTGAGAGGCTATTTATTAAATCACCAACTCACTCACTCCATCATTCTCAGCGTTTTACAAAGGAACGTGTACATGTTTCATCACTCATTCCCATTCAGACTGCCATATGTTAACTCGCGAGAGCAAAGGTACAGTTGATTCAAGAATGAGTCATCCTAGGCATGAAGAATGCACAAGGGGTTTGGGTTTGCGAATTTGCATGAGTGTACTACACATTCCTCAAGCATACGCAACCAGTCACATCAAAGGATTGATATGCATTTGGAGTATACAGCGTGAAAGACATGTCAAGGTGGAAGAAGCAGTATCCAGAATACAGGCGCACAGAAGTTAGGTTTTCCACTTTCACATTTTATTCATAAAATACTCTTATATTCTTCTCTTTCGTTCACTAGGTCTAGCCACAACATTAAAGTATGTTTTAAAGTGGTACCTGTTGTCCAGAGAACAATATATTATTGAATCTTTAAGGGCATTGTTGGGTCATCACATCACACTAGCGACCGCTCCCGGGTGAGATCCCCGCTCAAACTAATTAGATTTTAAAATATGGCCCAGAGACAGCGTGGGCTCATTACTTATTAACCAATCAAAAGACAAGCGCATACCGCCTCCTCCCCCAACTCGTTCTGGAACAAACTATCTAATAATAGCCCTTCTATTTGGGATGGTCCCCGTTAAGACTTAAAGTATCTTTATGAAATGTGTCGGACTGGGAATGGGGAATTCTGTTCCATCATGCTACACTGTGGTGACGACATATTCCATCTCTCATCCCTTCCAACCTTTCTGTGGTGACGACATATTCCATCTCTCATCCCTTCCAACCTTTCTGTGGTGACGACATATTCCAGCTCTCACCCCTTCCAACCTTTCTGTGGTGACGACATATTCCATCTCTCATCCCTTCCAACCTTTCTGTGGTGACGACATATTCCAGCTCTCACCCCTTCCAACCTTTCTGGGGTGACGACATATTCCATCTCTCATCCCTTCCAACCTTTCTGTGGTGACGACATATTCCAGCTCTCATCCCTTCCAACCTTTCTGTGGTGACGACATATTCCATCTCTCATCCCTTCCAACCTTTCTGTGGTGACGACATATTCCAGCTCTCACCCCTTCCAACCTTTCTGTGGTGACGACATATTCCAGCTCTCACCCCTTCCAATCTTTCTGTGGTGACGACATATTCCAGCTCTCATCCCTTCCAACCTTTCTGTGGTGACGACATATTCCAGCTCTCATCCCTTCCAACCTTTCTGTGGTGACGACATATTCCAGCTCTCATCCCTTCCAACCTTTCTGTGGTGACGACATATTCCAGCTCTCACCCCTTCCAACCTTTCTGTGGTGACGACATATTCCAGCTATCATCCCTTCCAACCTTTCTGTGGTGACGACATATTCCAGCTCTCATCCCTTCCAACCTTTCTGTGGTGACGACATATTCCAGCTCTCACCCCTTCCAACCTTCTGTGGTGACGACATATTCCAGCTCTCACCCCTTCCAACCTTTCTGTGGTGACGACATATTCCAGCTCTCATCCCTTCCAACCTTTCTGTGGTGACGACATATTCCAGCTCTCACCCCTTCCAACCTTTCTGTGGTGACGACATATTCCAGCTCTCATCCCTTCCAACCTTTCTGTGGTGACGACATATTCCAGCTCTCATCCCTTCCAACCTTTCTGTGGTGACGACATATTCCAGCTCTCATCCCTTCCAACCTTTCTGTGCTGATGACATATTCCATCTCTCATCCCTTCCAACCATTCTGTGCTGACGACATATTCCATCTCTCATCCCTTCCAACCTTTCTGTGCTGACGACATATTCCATCTCTCATCCATTCCAACCTTTCTGTGGTGACGACATATTCCATCTCTCATCCCTTCCAACCTTTCTGTGCTGACGACATATTCCATCTCTCATCCCTTCCAACCTTTCTGTGGTGACGACATATTCCATCTCTCATCCCTTCCAACCTTTCTGTGGTGACGACATATTCCATCTCTCATCCCTTCCAACCTTTCTGTGCTGACGACATATTCCATCTCTCATCCCTTCCAACCTTTCTGTGGTGACGACATATTCCATCTCTCATCCCTTCCAACCTTCCTGTGGTGACGACATATTCCATCTCTCATTCCTTCCAACCTTTCTGTGGTGACGACATATTCCATCTCTCATCCCTTCCAACCTTTCTGTGGTGACGACATATTCCATCTCTCATCCCTTCCAACCTTTCTGTGGTGACGACATATTCCATCTCTCATCCCTTCCAACCTTTCTGTGGTGACGACATATTCCAGATTTTCTCTTCTCATGACATGCTCAAGAATGTTGGAGGTCTCCATCTGATCCGAGTTACCAGTTCTACGTGTGAGTTATCCTCGCTCAAGATATCTTCATTGCTCTTTCCTAACGTCCATAGCCTTTCATCATTTTATAAAGCCACGTCTGTGCAGCTTCCACATAATTCCTTACTTGTCCACTAATTATCTATGAATTGCTTCTGTACATCAGGACCGGTTCAATATAGCCCTTAAGAACTCTTTTCCCCACTTCGTTTGAGGAAGTTAATTTACAGAGAATATTCTTCATATCTTTGTTTATGCTATTTTACATTTGTTCCTTAATATAACACATCTTCCATCTGCTGTTATTAAAGTACCCAAACACTTAAATACATTGACTTCTTTTAGATTAGTTCAATTCACTTTGATGTTGCACTTGCTTATACACTCTTTCTTTGTAATAACCATTACTTCTGTTTTTCTGTGATTGCGACTAAATCCTGTATTTTGACTTTGTGTTGCAACAGTATGACACATAACAAGTGTTTAAAATATAAATGTATTATTGTGTATGATAGCTTTGGAAGATATGGATATATAGGGAAACGATTTATTTGCTCAGTTACAACTGTAAGTCTGAACCACCAGACAAACATTCTACAACAAGCATGAGTTATCTAAACTCGTTACCACATTTTCACTGTGTTTATTATCTGGGAAAGAACTTGACAAATCAACAGCAGGATAATTTATCTTGCAAAGCTGGAATCTTCTTCTCCTTATTTGTGACCGCACCTTTGATGTTTTTACCTGCAGAAAAGTTCTCATGATGAACTCTCCTGTTGTCTGGCGCGCTTCTTTAGCTCTTTCCAAATTTATGTGTAGTGCTAAATCACTGCAACAGCGATTCTTTCATATAAAAAAAAACGTACTGCAAAATATGCTCAGCAGTACGTTACGCTGACAATGACAAGAGCACGCTTGAGCAATTTGTTCAACTCCAGCTCTTGATGTTCGCTGCGGGTAAGAAAGCCTGGTCACCTATTGCCCCGTGCTCTCAGACCTTCAAAATGTGATGCTCCCAACACTTCACACACCAACAGCATGTTCCTGGTATGAAGCTTGCTTGTTTATGTGTTTAATGCTCAGCAATATGTTTGTTTAATTTACATGTGTGTATGTGTAAACCATACAGATCAAGATTATGTGTATGCGTATATTCAGCTAGTTATATTACACCCAGGCTGTGAAGAAGGGCAACATGGCAACTGTAATAACAATGCAAGTTCTATTTACGAAATAGCAGTGTCATATGTTGTAATCAAAGGGAGCTAAATCAGCTTGGCATTGTAGTGTAAACAAATTAGTGTTTTTTCCTTCTAATAATAGTAATATGCTGCGCAATTTGTGTAACAGGAAGCGCCATTCTAAGAGAGACGCAAGCATGAAGAAAATACTCATGAAAGAGCGAGAAACAGAAAGTGTTCAAAACATTCTAGAAAATATGCTAGAAAATATGTAACTAAAACTTAAGGGATAAACCGACATTCGTGATTTGTAAACACTGTAGAGATAGGTTTCAGGTTAGCAATTTACAATTGCGGAGTAACCGATGGGATAATGTTTTGTCTTTGTTTATATTTGTAGGATCAATAACATACATGTCATTGAAATTCCTAAGGAAGTATTAGTTGACAGCAGCAACAGCTGGCTTTTAATTCACAAATAAAAAAAAAGAAAGAAAAGAAGTAAATGGGAATAAAGAATATCGTTAAAATGATTGGATATTGCTTCCGGTAAAATGGCGACGGCGTGTTCGTTTATTCTTCGGGACGACGCTGTTTTAGTGTTTTCCTGTGAATTATGTGGTGTTATTTCGTATTAGTTTATTGGAAGTGTTCAAAAGAAGCCACGGAAGGCAGGTGGTGGATGAAATTATGAGAGCAGCCGACAGATAGTTGTTGGTTATGGTCTCAAGTTTCGCGACGGTAGGCAGAAGATCTCTTTCACTAGACAATGGCTTCGGTCACCCGGCCAGTACGGTCACTGCCAAGAAGGAAAGCTATGGCAAACTACCTTCTTTAAAAGTGCCTAGTTCATTATGATTCTCTTAAAGACAGATCATCGCAAGGTCGAGACA
This sequence comes from Cepaea hortensis, assembly GCA_963921405.1. Lineage (NCBI taxonomy): Eukaryota > Metazoa > Mollusca > Gastropoda > Stylommatophora > Helicidae > Cepaea > Cepaea hortensis. Next base: position 49,756,153 of record OY992881.1, read on the forward strand.
GGAACACTGAGCTGATCCACGGCTCTGATGATCGAGTGAAATGGCGAGTCATGACCGCCCACACTTTCCGGCAGGGCACATTAATTGATTGATTGATTGATATTCATCATCTTCCTGTCTCTTTCGAAGGGAGTACTTCACATCTAGTCATGCAATTTTAAGGTTAGCGTGTCCGACTTCGGCATGCATTTGTATAAGGTCTGCTTCCTCTAGACACATTCCATCCAAGGTCACTGGCTCCATCTACCCACGGGTATGTTTTGTTTCATAGCAATTTTGCAAGGCAGCGGCCTAATGGCCTACTGTTTGCTAGTTCCAACTGCCGTGGACTTTTTAACTAGCACATGTTTTTCGTCCTTATCCAAACAGGATAGATATCCGAAACTAAAAGGTGGCATGTGATATTATTAGACGCCAGTGGTTCTTGGAAACATTTCCAGACCTAAAGTTGAGATCGAACCCGCTACGCTTTGAGCCTGCGGCTGACTACGTAACCTCTCAGCCACGCTTTCTCATAATAAATGGATTTACATTATGGTTTTAAAAATTTACTTTGTTTTATTGGGAGTCTCCATGGCGAAGTGGTTAAACCGTCTGCCTCCGGATCTGAAGGTTGTGGGTTCGATTCCAGGCCGGGTCCTTCGGTTCACGAGTACATTTTTTTTCGGAGAATCATGGAGGTCGTCGATGGAGCTACGGAGTTCGTGCTTTGTGCAGCCCACGTTGCGGAAAGGGACTGAGCCATATGGGATAACAATTTGTCGACTTTTAAGCGACTTTAAAAAAAAAAAAAAGATGGATTTTAAAAATAATAAAAATGATGAGATGAATACTTGTGTTGGATATGGAAAAGAATACACCTTTATCTTTAATCAATCGAAGTTTAAGCTTTAGGCACCAGGCGACAAATAAATAGACTTGGGAAAATAATATATAAAAGTTCCAAAGACTCAAGTAACAAACACGTAACATGTTCAAGAATAAATGTATACTCATGAAAACATTAAAAGAATAATCACACTGAGTGAAAGTCATCTTTCAATCAGGTAGGTAATTTATGTTTTGACAAATGATTTCCTTCCTATTTGATATAATTTATTGTGACACTGCTTCGGCGGTTTAAGTTTGGGTAAAATAACTGCTGCAATTGAGTCGAAGATATATCAGCAATCAAACTGGAAAGCTCATCATGCCATTAATGAACTGATTCATTCACATTCATGATTTAGATACTAAGGTATCATTAGCCGCAGAAAACTAATAATGTATGATATTACAATTGCTTTTGAAAAGTCACAGTTTATGTCAATTATTGAATCAAATAAACGTCGTTTCCAATGTACCCTTTTCAATTTCGTTCCATTTGGTCATTCGCCTCGCTACAACCACCTTTACGTCATTTAATTTACAAACCTTTCCTACTAATATTGTTTGCCGAGATGTGAAATGTATATTTCTTTTGTGCAATTGCTTAAAACCAGTTGTTCGTTCCTTGTGGTAGATTTTAATTTTACAGTTGGTATGCAATGCTTGCTTTAAGCTTTTGTGTGCTTGTAGAGTGGCATCTGTTTTCTGCCTGTTAGACAGCGGCTACTGACAAGTTACATGTAGTTCGTTCTTTTGTAGAATGCAATGCTGACAATGAGTACACAAATGGTGAACACATTGGAGACAGCGAAGATATGGTTTATTATGAGACGAACGGTGATGGTATAGTGGATCATTATTATAATTAAGTGCCGTGCCGACTGGCGTGGGCCATCATGCTTCTCCACAAATTGCGATCTTCGACCGCTGAATGAATTCATGTGTTGATTCTCTTCCCTGCCATGACACAAGACTGTTACAAATTTTCTCTCGCTGTCTACCTCTGTCTCTCTTTAAACAAATCTTTCGAGTTGTCACAACATGTTCAAGTTTTTGTCTTTTCATAATGTGACTAAATAATGATAACTGCCTCTTTCTGTTCTTTGTGGTAAGTTGATAGTGGACGGAGAAGTCAAATAAGCTGAGTTGTTGAGATCTGTAGATTTTACAAGATGGTTCTTCAAACTTCTAAGGACAAGTGAAATGGGGCATCGACAGAAGAAATGAAATATAGATATTAGCGTTATATGGGAACATACCAGACAAGAAAGGCAGAGGAAGACAGACGTATGTGTGAGTAGCTTAAACAGCTGAGCAACAAATACTATTATATGTTGTTTCGAACGCGGGTATTCGGGATTACGAAGTGCGTCCGTCACACCTTCGCCACGGAGCCGGCAAAATATTACAACCAACACAAAGTTCATAACACTATCAGACAGCAGAGTGGATTGGAAAGTCATGATCGCCGGTGTCGGCCACAGACCAGGCACCTGACGAAGTAGAGGATGTAAATTAATCAAATTACAATTCTAATTTCTATGTAAATCTGTTCCTAGATTGATAGAGGTAACCAGTTTGGTATTTGATTTATGTATCAAAAGACTCGGTTTACAAAACCGAATCTCATATTTTTTATAGAACAATCAACATTAGAGGAGTGAAGTGGTAAATATAACGCTTGCTGCCTTGGCTTCACAAGACGTCTCCATGTACCTCTTGTAGGCTGATTCAACACGGTTAGCCCGTGTCCATTTTAACAATTTGCCTTGGTGCTAATCCGAACCCTTGACCACCAGGGCGACAAGTCAGCGTTGTTCCACGGCGGCTCCCGATTAATTTATGTGCTGCACTTTAATATCATGTGTATTGTTTTGCAATAAGTCACTGTCAATGAATGTAAGAAAGAGAGTGCTGAAGTGCTATATAGAACCTGCTTTTGTATGGCAGTGAATCTTGGAGTGTATATGAACAAATTAAGAAGAACCTGGAAGCAACAGAGATGTGGTTCCTAAGACGAATGTTGCGAATTTCTTGAACTGCCAGAGTAAGTAAAAATAATTGCCCGAAAGAGGCTAATGAAACTAGAACATTGTATACAATAATAAGAAAGAGACAAACAGCTTTCTTTGGTCATGTGATGAGGAAAGATGCACTGGAGAACATCGTGACAACTGGAAAGATCGAGGGGAAGTGAGGCAGAGGCCGACCAATAGAAATGATGCTGGATGGATTGAAAGTGGCATGAAGGAATATCATCAGAAGAGATGATCCAGAACTCCAAAGCCCGAGATCTGTGGAGAGTCTGAAACGCCTACGCCATGTTGCAAGGCACTTGGTGATGATGATGTATATTGTTTTGGATTACAAGTGTAAGAACACACATCAACAGGTCTCTATATAAAAGGTAGCCCCAGGCAGATACTGCTGGGGTGTGAAGTGTTAGATCTTCACATATTCTAGGCCACGGAATAACCAGGTCAAGTGGGTAGTTCCTTTCCTCAACGTCTTTCTTTGCGGACAATTCTCACAACATTCTGAAAATTATTCGGTAACCACATTATGAGGCTGGGCTAACCACAATAAAAAATGTCAGACAAAATGCCTGCTATTATTGGGGATTGAACCCAGACCGTAGTCTTAGCCAGCAAGAGCTCTAACCAATAGGCACACATGTCTACCGGCTCTGTGGTCATGTGTTCAAATCCTCATCGAGACAGAATAAAAAAAAATACCTGTCCCCCATTCCGACCCAGCCTGAAATAGGTACTAGAAAATATGCTGTGAAGTAAAAGCGGCCGATGTGATACTAACCACATCACCCATCAATGCCGATATGTCTTAAATAGAGCGCTACCACCATATACCCATACCTTTCAAGGGATGGTGGTTGGGGGTGGGGGGGGGGAGGCGGGGTAAAAGGTAAAAAGGGTGCTTTACATGTTAATTATTTTACTGTTAATCTAAAATGTATCACAGTGTTTATAGTAACTAACAAGAGCAATCAAGTTTGTTGTGTTCAGTCTGACGTATGTGATAACAAAGACAGTCATTAAAGATACGAAAGGAGCAGCGGTTGTATAAGACTTGCACTGGAATAACACTACAGTTATTGAACATGGCCGACTAGAAGGTCCAGTCCGCAAATTAAAAATCCACCCTTAGTTGAAATGCAAAGAGAAGGCCTAAAAGGCACTGCCATGGTATGAAAAAATATCAAGATTAGAAAATTTACCTACGTGTAATCCTATTATACACAAACTGGCATTGTCCGTTTTCCTAACTACAGTCAAACTTCGGTTTTCATCGACAATCTGTCCGAATACAATCGGCGAAATCCGAAACCGACGGAAACCGAGGCAATTATTCTCATATGAATCAATGTAAATCCAATTAATTTGTTTTAGACACTCCAAAATACATATGAAAAACACATTTTTATAGAGAATAAATATTGTGTTTAATTCTATTTTGTGGCCCCAAACTTGATCGAACTAGCTCCTTCGCCGTGCCTGGTAACACTGTGTATGCCAGTGCTCCTCTTGAAATTTTCAAACTATCTTCTGCTGGCCTTAAAATCACCAAGTACACTAGCACTCGTCCCAAGCATTTTCTTAATGAGATCGGCATATAAAAGTCTGGCCATTTCACATATTATTGCCTTGCAAACAGAATCGCCATCTAACTGGTTTTGATTTATCCAGATTAATAATAACTGTTCGACATTTTCAATTGTATGCGATTTCTGTTTCGTTAGCACATTCATAGCTTTGCTACATTAGGCGAAAACCAAGACACATTTTTCGAGGGAAAAATCGACGAAAACCAAAACCGACGAAAACCCAAGGCAACGAAAACCGAAGTTTGACTGTATTTCTTTTCCATTACTTTATTTATTACTTTACAAGTATATGAGTTAAAAGCGGTTAAAATAGTAAGTTTCCGAACAGAATGTGATGCAATAACTGTCTTAGAAAGAGTTAAGTTAGTAACTATGTCAGTCAAGTAAGTAATGGACCCAATTATATGCCTGAAGATACGATGTTAGATCCATAATTGTACAGATCAGTCAGCATTCGGAGTGTGATTTGGTCAGTGTCCAGTCTGCAACCTTAACTTCGGAACACATTCCGTCGTACCCAATTTAGGCTGCGTCGACCTGGCAGCCCGGGTCAAATAAAAAAAAAAATCGACCCCTATAAGAATTGGAATCTAGGACACAGTAAATTAATTTAACAACTATTTGGACAGCACGTGCAATATATCGTAGCGACATTGTATATGTAGCTTGTTTATACCATTCAGTCAACTTTTATTGCCAGCGTTTGAGGCTAACGGGTTTCACAAACTCGCATTCCGGATTCGAAATCACCTGCAGGCAATTTGGCAGTCAGATTGTCTTGTGTTGATATTTAGTGGCGGTTTGGGCGTCGGTTGTTCAGAAAGCAATTGACGACGACTGAACGTAAACTTGTCTAGTAAATCATAAACAGTCAAAGATTGCTGGGGTTGATTGAGACGTCTTGTAAAGGACATACAACTAAATTTTTTTGTTTTTAAATTTTAATTTCAGCTGAAACACAGACAAAGAAAGAAAACGTGTACAGAGTAATTCTAGGACTTTGGATACTCTTTGGTCTATCATGGGGAGCGTTAATACTGAGTGAAATAGGTTCCTTGTTAACGGTGAGATATTTTGCTTCTAACGCCTGTAGTTTATCGATATTAGTTGATCACATTTTGTTTCAGTGACCTGCAGGTAAAGCAAAGTAAAGGGCACCCTACTATGCCTTCATCGCACTGTATAAATGGTGTTAACCCCATATTTTTATAGACCAGTCGGAACTCGATGGGTCAAGTGGTTAATACCCAGCAGACCTCTTTACTTCCCACAACATGTTCAAGTACCCATGTTAGGTTGGGTCAACTTGGCAGCCCAGGCGAGTCATAACGGGATTTGAAACCCCATAATGTGTGCGACTGATATTCTAAAACCCCCCCCCCCCCCCCCCCCCCCCCACAACTCACACACAACTACGTAAGTTGATTAGACACTATATTAATATTCAAAACTTGATACTATAAGACAAACACACTGTTATTGAAAATCGCATAAACAGAATCTCTTGTGAGATTGGAGGGAGCTGAAATGTGGTTTTTAATAAGAATATTGCAATTACTAACATAGTAACCACAAACGGTTCTCTGAAAGTAGCACACAATACGGAAAAAGACTGACAGTCTTCTTTGGTCAAACAATGAGAAAGGAAGGGTCGGAGAACATCGTGTCGACTGGAGAGATCAGAGGAAGAAGAGGAGAGAGAGAGAGAGAGAGAGAGAGAGAGAGAGAGAGAGAGAGAGAGGATAGAGAGAAAGAGAGAGAGAGAGAGAGAGAGAGAGAGAGAGAGAGAGAGAGAGAGAGAGAGAGGGAGGAGAGAGAGAGAGAGAAATTATGCTGGATGGTCTATGACAGTGACATTGACGGAAAGCATGAATATAATTGATTCAGAACAGCAAGGACTGAGTTATGTGAACGCCTACTCAATATGGCAAGGCATAATATGATAGCAATAATATTTTTATTACTGCGTGTTACAGTCCCCGAGGGCAATCACCCACACCCTGCTGGATCAATAACAACAGCAAGTATTAACAGTTATAATCTGACCTTAGCCAGATTTTCAGTTGATGTATTGCTTTGTCATATGTTGACAATACAATCTGGATATCTGCGTCATTGAAGGGTTTATTTTATAATAGTTTGCGGTGCATACATTTTTACTATTGGTTGTTTGAACTGTTTCAGTCTACTTTCATTTTGGTTTACCCACAATCATTTGGTTTCTGAGGAAATGCGAAGAAGGCAACACACCATTACATTACAGAAAGGAAAGCAATTAAATGAGGTTGCCCTTAGAGAAGCAGATTAAATCCACAACTTGATTAGAGAGATCACACGCAGACAGCCACAGTTTTTCTACGTTTAATGAGACTCTAAAGGAAAAAAAAAAAGACAATAGCGACAACAAGCATGCTAGATGAGAACAGAAGAAAAAGAAAGCAAAGATATCATTACCTGAAAGACTCTCCCAAAAGGACACATTATATGTAAGAACATACAACAGAAATGAATCCAGAAAATTTTTTAAAGAACTGAAGTCAATGAAACGAGGGCACCAACAAAACACATATGGTTTAAAAGACAAACATGGGAATATGATAAATACCAATGAGGAAATGTGCAACACATGGAAAGAATATTTTATTGAATTACTAAATTGTGAAGCTCCAAGTAACATTTTCTCACAGGAAGAGGTTCTAACATCTTCTTCTTCTTCTTCTTCTTCAGCGTTCCGAGCCATTGAGGTTCTTTGCTGCAAATACAATCCGTCTCCATTCGTCTCTCTGGTGGACCTTCTCTTGCCAGTCGTTGATTCCAAGTGCTTGTAGGTCTGTACATGTATTATCTCTCCACCGCCTTCTTGGTCTACCTCGGGGTCTACGGTCATTTATTTCCTGAGTGTAAGCGAGTTTTGTTTCCCTATTATCTTCCATTCTTTCTATATGCCCCAGCCATTGTAGTCTATTAGCCTTCATGATACCAGTGATTAGCGGGGACTTAAACAGATCATAAATGTCTTTGTTACTTCTTCTTTTCCACTCTCCACTTTGTGTATCCCTAATGGGTCCAAAGATGCGTCTTAAAATTTTGTTCTCAAAGGTTTGTAACAAGGCTTCGTCTCTTTTCGTTGTACTCCAGGTTTCAGAGCCATACAGCACAACTGGTCTGATCAGTGTTTTGTATATTGTGATTTTGGTGTTACGAGATAGCGCCTTTGATTTTAGTAGATGTTGTAGTGCATAGTATATCTTATTTCCAGAGTTGATTCTAGTTTGTATTTCTTCCCTTATGATGTTGGAGCAGTTGAAGATTGTACCCAGGTATTTGTATGTTTCCGTTCTTTTAATGGTCATATTATCTATTTGTATGTGGCCAGAGTTTCTAGCCATTCCGTCTCTTGAAATTACCATATATTCTGTCTTATCTTGGTTGATAACCAGCCCCATCTGTTGGGCTTTTCCCTTTAAGTGAGTCAATATTTCCAATGTCTTTTGTTCACTTTGCCCTATAATATCTATATCATCTGCATAACCAAGCAGCTTGGATGTTCCTCCAATATCACATTCCTCCTTTACCTTCCTTACAACTTTCTCTAGAGCCAGATTGAAGAGTAGCGGCGATAGTGCATCACCCTGTTTCAAGCCAGATGTTATTTGGAAGGGGTCTGATTTCCTGCCTTTATATGTTACTATATTATAAGTATCTTCCATGCATAGTCTGGTCATGTTGATTAACTTCCTTGGTATTCCAAATTCCTGCATAGCATTCCATAGACTATTCCTATGGACACTATCATAAGCCTTTTTAAAATCCACAAAAATGTTATGGAGATCTCTTTTATATTCCCAATGTTTCTCGGCTATTTGTCGTAAGATAAATATCTGATCTATTGTTGATCTGTTTTGTCTAAAACCCGCCTGGTAGTCACCTAATATGTCTTCTGAATATGGTTTTAGTCTATTTAGTAATACTGCGGATAGTATCTTATAGCTTGTGGACAGTAGTGATATTCCTCTATAATTTCCACATTGGAACTTGTCTCCTTTCTTAAAGATAGGTATCAATAATGACTCTTTCCAGTCATGGGGTAATTCTTCTGTCCTCCAGATTTTTATTATTAGTTCGTATAGCTTTAGATGTAATGCATGGCCACCTGCCTTTATAAATTCAGCAGCAATTCCATCAGTCCCAGTTGCCTTATTGTTTTTAAGTCGTGTGATTACATATAGGATTTCTTCAAATGTAGGTTCTTCAATTTGTGGTTCGCATGTTAGAACCTCTTCCTGTGGGAAAATGTGACTTGGAGCTTCACAATTTAGTAATTCAATAAAATATTCTTTCCATGTGTTGCACATTTCCTCATTGGTATTTATCATATTCCCATTTTTGTCTTTTAAACCATATGTGTTTTGTTGGTGCCCTCGTTTCATTGACTTCAGTTCTTTAAAAAATTTTCTGGATTCATTATTCTGGTGATTAGTTTCCATATCTTTGATTATATTACTCATATATTCTCGCTTCTGCTGTCTGACTATTTTTGTAGCCTCTTTACATTCATTTCTATAATGCTCTTCCTTTTGGATGTTATTGATGTCATTTAACCATACATGTCTGGCATTCTTCTTCCTAATGACTGCTTCTTTACATTTTTGATTGAACCATCTGTTCTTTCTATGCGTGGTTAACACACCGAGACATTCTTCTGCGGTAGACTGAATTGTATTCTTGATGTTCAACCAAGTTTGGTCAACGCTTTCCTCCAAAGGATTTTGCAGAGTTTCAAGTTTACATTTTATTTCATCTGTAAATTTCTCTTTGACTGTAATGTCTTGCAGTTTTTCTCTGTTATATGTTGGGTGTAATCTTTGTAATTTAGTATAGAAAGCTCTCTTAAGTTTTATTTTAAATTTTGCTCCAACGAGGAACATGCGAACCACAAATTGAAGAACCTACATTTGAAGAAATCCTATATGTAATCACACGACTTAAAAACAATAAGGCAACTGGGACTGATGGAATTGCTGCTGAATTTATAAAGGCAGGTGGCCATGCATTACATCTAAAGCTATACGAACTAATAATAAAAATCTGGAGGACAGAAGAATTACCCCATGACTGGAAAGAGTCATTATTGATACCTATCTTTAAGAAAGGAGACAAGTTCCAATGTGGAAATTATAGAGGAATATCACTACTGTCCACAAGCTATAAGATACTATCCGCAGTATTACTAAATAGACTAAAACCATATTCAGAAGACATATTAGGTGACTACCAGGCGGGGTTTAGACAAAACAGATCAACAATAGATCAGATATTTATCTTACGACAAATAGCCGAGAAACATTGGGAATATAAAAGAGATCTCCATAACATTTTTGTGGATATTAAAAAGGCTTATGATAGTGTCCATAGGAATAGTCTATGGAATGCTATGCAGGAATTTGGAATACCAAGGAAGTTAATCAACATGACCAGACTATGCATGGAAGATACTTATAATATAGTAACATATAAAGGCAGGAAATCAGACCCCTTCCAAATAACATCTGGCTTGAAACAGGGTGATGCACTATCGCCGCTACTCTTCAATCTGGCTCTAGAGAAAATTGTAAGGAAGGTAAAGGAGGAATGTGATATTGGAGGAACATCCAAGCTGCTTGGTTATGCAGATGATATAGATATTATAGGGCAAAGTGAACAAAAGAGATTGGAAATATTGACTCACTTAAAGGAAAAAGCCCAACAGATGGGGCTGGTTATCAACCAAGATAAGACAGAATATATGGTAATTTCAAGAGACGGAATGGCTAGAAACTCTGGCCACATACAAATAGATAATATGACCATTAAAAGAACGGAAACATACAAATACCTGGGTACGATCTTCAACTGCTCCAACATCATAAGGGAAGAAATACAAACTAGAATCAACTCTGGAAATAAGATATACTATGCACTACAACATCTACTAAAATCAAAGGCGCTATCTCGTAACACCAAAATCACAATATACAAAACACTGATCAGACCAGTTGTGCTGTATGGCTCTGAAACCTGGAGTACAACGAAAGGAGACGAAGCCTTGTTACAAACCTTTGAGAACAAAATTTTAAGACGCATCTTTGGACCCATTAGGGATACACAAAGTGGAGAGTGGAAAAGAAGAAGTAACAAAGACATTTATGATCTGTTTAAGTCCCCGCTAATCACTGGTATCATGAAGGCTAATAGACTACAATGGCTGGGGCATATAGAAAGAATGGAAGATAATAGGGAAACAAAACTCGCTTACACTCAGGAAATAAATGACCGTAGACCCCGAGGTAGACCAAGAAGGCGGTGGAGAGATAATACATGTACAGACCTGCAAGCACTTGGAATCAACGACTGGCAAGAGAAGGTCCACCAGAGAGACGAATGGAGACGGATTGTATTTGCAGCAAAGAACCTCAATGGCTCGGAACGCTGAAGAAGAAGAAGATACAACAGATTGAAAACACTTGATACCATGATACATGATTGATGGCTATTGTCTTGGCTTGCTAACATGCTAGGCCACAGACGTCGTCTAAGTCAAAGGACCATTATTGTCTGACATGTCGACTCTCCTAGGTCGTGTAAGACGACACATCATTATTGTATGGATTTCCAAAGTTCGTGTAAGACAACGGATCATTATTGTCCTTACTTGCAGACATACTGGCTCTCCGAGGTCGTGTAAGACAACGGATCATTGATTGATTGATTGATTGATTGATTTAGGAATCGATATCACATCATTCGGGGCATTCCCATAAGCGCTCCGTCCCCATCCTCAGCAGCCAGCGAAGAGTTCCAACCCCAATAGTACCAGTAGCAATCTGATTATATGTCCATCTCGCCTTTCTTCTGAGCGTTGAGCGTCGGCCAGATCCTCTCGTCACTCCTGGCTGTCTCATTCTTACCAGACCATGGTAATCCATTTGCTCCTCCGAGGTGTACACGTGCTCCCACAAGGCCGCAACCACGTCTGCCTTGTCATGTATCAATAATCCACCAAGTTCTGCAGAGCCATCAAATCTGTCCGCCTGTTCATTTCCCAGCACACCGGCATGCCCCGGAGAAAAGATCCAGGTGATGCTTGTCACCTGTGACCTCCGAAGCGAAGCAAGCCACTCAGCACGAAGCCTGCACCATCGTGAGCATGCTTCCTGAGTCAGTTACAATCACGATGTGTGTGTACGTGTGTGTGTGTGTGTGTGTGTGTGTGTGTGTGTGTGTGTGTGTGTGTGTCGTATTCTCCATCCAGCGGAGAGCCGCAGTGACTGCCTCCACCTCCATTCTTAAGCTGGATGTTGTGGTATCATATGCCAGGTTCTCCTGCACCAAACGTCGACCATTAGCTTTGGCTATGAACCCCCAGCAACTTCTCTCACCTGTTGACACCGAACCATCTGTGTAGATAATCCCATCACCCGAGTGAGCATTGTCCTGAAATAGTTGCTGGATTTCCACTTCCGTGGCCCCTGCTGGCCACTCCCTGCACTCCCGGCTTAATGTGAGTATAACTCTGCACAAGACTGACTGCTCCGCTGGCACTCTGACCCACTCCTCTCATCGCCCAATGTTCTCCAAGATGCACACCTGTCTGATCGTATCCTCCACCTGAGCCATCCATGATTTCCCTCTTATCAGTCGCTGACCCTTAACTGCGTCCAGCGCCTCATGCAGTGGGTGGTCTGTGTCTGCAGCTACTCTGAGGTATGCCTTCGCCTGCATCACATTGAGCCTACCAGCAACAGACGGCAGATCAAGGATGTAAAGCATACACACTCTTGGGGTGTCTCTAGTGCATCCCAGAATGACCCGCATAGCTTCGTTCTGTATGCGCTCTAACTTCACCAGCTGACTCTCTGAGACAGTGAGAAGTCCTAATCCATAATCAATTACTGAGAGGATCAAGTGCTGGTATTGTGTGAAAAGCCTTCTCTGCTCTGTGTCCATTGCAGCCATAGTTTTAAGTGCACTGAGTCCCTTTTGAGATCTTGTCACAACCGTCTCCACATGGTCCTTGAAGGATAGGCTCCTGTCAAATGTGATCCCCAAATACTTCAGTTTGTTCTATCTGCTGACATTTCTACCATCTATCGTGAGGCTTGGGACATCAGCTCTCACAATCCTGTTGTCCAGAGAGCACCACAAAACAGCCGCCTTTTCCGGGTGGATGACAGATTTATTGTCTTATCTAGAGATCCTATTTCAAGATGTAGATGATCAATGGGAAATGCTGAAGAATTCAATCAGTTGTGCAGCAAAAAAAAACTATTCCAAAAGGAAAGAAAGTGGGCCGTAAGACATGGGTGACTGAAGAAATTTTACAACTAATGGAAACAAGAAGACAGAACAAAAATAATCCTGCCAAATATGAAGAAATTCACAGAAAAGTCAGAACCTTATGTAAGAAAGCAAAAGAAACATGGCTTGAGAAAAATTGCAGAGAAATTGAAAAACAACACAGCAGTAAAAATGCGGAACTAATGCACAAAAGAATTCAGGAGCTTACTAATCAAAGAACACGTACATCAGCAGGCTGCCTAAAGACAAAAGATGGAAGAGGCATAATAGAAAAAGATCAGATCTTACATGTATGGTCAGATTACGTGAAAAACCTTTATGACGATAACAGTGTAATGTTCAAAATAATAATGAAGGACCAGCAATTTTGAAGATGGAGGTTCAGAATGCTCTTAACCATATGAAATCTGGCAAGACCCCCGGTCCAGACAGCGTCACAACAGAAATGATTAATGCTTTAGAAGAATATGGGATAGATAAAGTTACCAGTCTGCTTAATACAATATATGATACTGGAAATATACCTCATGAGTTATGTAATTCTGTATTTATTTGCAATCCCAAAGAAATCAGGTGCCTTGGAATGTGATCAACATCGAACAATTAGTATAATGAGTCACATCACGAAGATTTTGCTAAGAATTATCATGCAAAGAGTTAGGAGGAAAATACAACCTGAAATAGGAGAAGAACAATGCGGGTTTGTAGAAGGCAAGGGTACAGTAAATGCCACGGGGAGGTAGTGACGAAAAATAACAATTTGGGACTCTATCGAGGCCCCGTAATTGGAATGAGTACACTTTAAACCCTTTAACGAGGATCTATTGGAGGGAAAGTCTGGTGCCAGCTGCCGCGGTAATTCCAGCTCCAATAGCGTATATTAAAGTTGTTGCAGTTAAAAAGCTCGCAGGAGATATTGCTTGTCTATTGCGAGATTTGCTATTCCCACTGGTCGAGGGGTCCGCTAAGGTCAGGCGGAGAGTCTGACGATAGTGCATGCTTTACACAGGCCCGGACACTGTGATTGACAGATGTGCACGCCCTTACGGTCCAGGTGCGTACGAGATCCTCACCTGGGGGACTTGGCTGAACGCCTCTAAGCCGGGTCCCTTGGGTTCTAGGGTCTGGCCATCACTCGCCACCTGCTCGTGGTGGCGAGGTCTCGGAGGGTTTGATGCTGTGCCGCCAGCGTCTGCAGCCTACCTTGTGCCAGACGTATTGGTTACCCATTCCTCTGGAAAACACAAGCCTAGGCCGAGAGAGGGAACATGTCGTTTGGGCACCACATGTTTCTCTGAAGCTCTGCCCAGGCATTGTGATGGAATAATGGCCACATTCCAACTCACATACTTTGGTCTGTCAAGACTGCAAGGTGCCACTCACCGAGAACCGTAATCGAACGTTCTATAGAAGTAAACAAAGATCTACACCTTTGCTTTATTGACTACAAAAGGCTTTCGATAAAGTGAGACATGTCAACATGATAAGGATGCTTGAAGATCTACAAATTGATGGAAAAGACCTTAGACTTGTAAAAAACATATATTGGAAACAACAAGCTTCCATAAGAGTTGATAATGAAGTAAACCAATATCAGCCTATTTAAGAGAGGTGTGAGACAGGGATGTGTAATGTCTCCAGATCTGTTTTCCCTGTACAGTGACAGTATTTTCAGAAATATTGAAGATATGGAAGAATCAACATTGGGGAACGATGCATCAATAACATTAGATATGCAGATGATACAGTCTTGATTGCAGACAATGAACAGGACCTGCAAAATTTAGTAGATGCGATTGTTACACACAGTGAACAACTAGAGTTAGAATTAAATTGTAAAAAGACACGGATTATGGTCGTCACTAGGAAGAACGAAATACCACAAAGTAATATACAAGTAAATTGGAATATTCTTCAACAAGTGAATAGGTACAATTATCTCGGAACAGTAATAACATCTGATGGGAGACGCCATGAAGAGATTAGAACAAGAATCGCCATGGAAAAAGTAGCCTTTAGCAAGATAAAAAACACACTGACCAATAAAAAGATGTCAATTGAAACGAGAAAAAAGAGTGTTGAGATGCTACATAGAACCTGTACTTTTATATGGATGTGAAGCTTGGACAATGAGCTGTCAAGCTGAAAAACATCTGATGGCTGTGGAAATGTGGTTTCTGAGGAAAATGCAAAGAATACCATGGACAGCCAGAAAGACCAATGAACAAGTCCTTCAAGAAACAAATGAAGATCGTAAACTGATTAGAGACATTAGAAGTTGACAGTCACAATTTTTTGGGCATGTTATGAGAAGAAATGATTTGGAGAACGTGGTGACAACTGGTAAGATCGAGGGGAACAGACCAAGGGGAAGACCTAGAAGCAAGTACTTGGATGGCTTGGCCTTGTGGCATGGTCGAGACAGAAACTCGGAGCTGATCCACGACTCTGGTGATCGAATGAGATGGCAGGACATGACCGCCCACGCTTACCGGCATGGCACATGATGGACGGATGGACAGCACTCATTTCTGTGCACCAGTCAATCACTTTATCACTGTCGCCTATAACTCCTGGGCTGTTTGCTCCCTATCTCTCCCCTGCCTATATGGAAGAATATCATCTGCAAATGTTAGTATTCTTCCAACCCCTGGTGCTTCTAGGTTTGCAATCTTTCTCGTATACACTTTAAAGCGCACCGGTGAGACTGCAGATCCCTGTGGCAGTCCCGGGGTTAAAATATGTGGTTTTGAGGGTCATGCACCCAGACGGAGAGCAACCCGACGAGAGTGCAGGAAGGCTGCTATCCAGTTCACCAACCAGGGATTGACCCCCTTCTCCATCAGTGCGGTCATCAAAATATCGGATAACGGATCATTATTGTCCTTACTTGCAGACATACTGGCTCTCCGAGGTCGTGTAAGACAACGGATCATTACTGTCCTTACTTGCAGACATACTGGCTCTCCGCAGTTCATGTAAGACAACAAAAAAATGTTTGCATATCCTTTACAGGACATCGCTGTCAACATCAGCATCTTTCAGCTGATTGTTGATTTCTTTGGCAAGATTACGCTCAGTAGTTTGCCATTGTTTTTGAGCGGCCGGCTCACATACACCGTAAGTTACCGACGCGATTCGAACTACTGCTGATTCTCACCGTCGTCACGTTACTTACGAGAGTATACTAGATTACAGAGAAAAGTTGCTAACCTCTAGGCCAGGAAGCCAGCCATGTAAGACAACGGATCATTATTGTCCTTACTTGCAGACATACTGGCTCTCCGAAGTAGTGTAAAACAACGGATCATTATTGTCTGACATGTCGACTCTTCGAAATTGCATGACCAGGAAGAGATCTCACATGGATTTGGACCTTGGGCCACCTCTTCATGCTGCCGCCTTGTTACATACAGACGGAGTCTTGCTAATGCTCTGGAATTGCCTCTCCTCAGATGTGATATTCCAATACCACTTTTACATACTCCGCTTGTTGCTGAGCTGGGACAAGGGAAGGTGTGAAGCTTAGTGGAGAGGGTCTTTGGTACCGCGGTGGGTGGAAATATCTTACACCGACTTAATTCTGAAAGCTGCCAACCCTTTGTCAGGACACAGACGACCCGGACATCAATGCACGTCTCCCAGGGGATTGAAAACCGAACCAAACTCTACTGGCACAGCACGTGATGTTGAGAACACTGGTCATCTTCTGCCATGTATGGCTTCTTCATCTTAGATCAAAGTCTTCCGTTTCGAAATGTGAACAGAAGCAGGAATATGTGCATACATACTATGTGGACACACACACACATATACACACACACACACACGCACACACACACATGCGCGCGCATACGATTATAATGCAGTTTGTTTCAGTGTCATCTAAAACTAGGTGTTTGTGTATTATATTCTGACTCGATCATGTGTTTGTCAATGCAGACAGAGATAACGTCGGCTGCCAATCAAACCCAGCAGAAACTTAGTGATCTGGAGAAAGTTCTAAGAGAACAGGCTAAGAAGACACGGGACAAAATAAGCAAGAAGGTAAATAGTTGATGAATCAACATTATTTCTACCATTGTCATCTTAATTCTAAATTTTCAATATTCCTTTCAAAAGCTAAACTGCAACTTCTAATCACTAAACATTTATTGCTTGGACTGTTTTCTTCTTTTGCGTTGGTATCATTATATTAGCTTTGACATCGTCTCGTATGGTCTCTAGTCTAGTACATTTAATAAGAAACATGAAACTACTGTTTGTGTCACGGTTTGATGGATATGAGTATGGTTTAAACTAATTTATTTAGATATTGAGCACAACCCACAACTGGCAACGCTGATCGTATTCTGGTATGAACCTAAGGCCTATCCACGTCAATATGGAAGGTTCATACCAGAATACGATCAGCGTTGCCAGTTGTGGGTTGTGCTCAATATTTAAATTTCAAATCCCGAAACAACCAAATAATCAGTTTGATTATTGCTCACTGGATTTTAGGAGGGCTGGTGTTCCTTGCCAGTGAGAAGTCCTGATCGTTCGGGTCCACATTGATTGACGGACGTCAGTCGCGGCGATTGGGCAATCTTGAGTATAGCCTACGATGGGTAACGTTGTAGTGTTCTGTTATGATAATTTGGCTTGTCCAGCGTGTGCCGCGTGGTTACACACCCGCTTCACACGCCAGTGATCCGGGGCTTGTTTCCGGATCCGGTCAGGGATATGCACTACTGACGAGCTCAAACGAGAGCGAAACTCGAGTATAGTGCTTCCATATTGACGTGGATAAGCCTTAGGTTCATACCAGAATACTATCAGCGTTGCCAGTTGTGGGTTGTGCTCAATATTTAAATTTCAAATCCCGAAGCAACCAAATAATTAATTTATTTAGATCATAGTTTAACGGCATACATTGATATATTCAAGTGTGCACATTTGTTGGTGCATTTATTCAAAGATTTCACTCAATTTTATTATGATTCATGATGATAAAGTACTCACATGACAGACATTGTTCGATCGTTGAATCTTAACTTTTCAATGTCACGATATATTGAGGTTGAGAGAACAGTTACTTTCCTCGTCGTCTATCCTCTTGCGACAATCCTTGGGCGTCTAAACATTGTGTGATACACATATCTATGGTCTGTTTAGACACCAAACCAGTGCTGGGTAGAACATGATACTCCCGTCACTGCTGCGGAGTCAACCAGAACCACAATCCGGGTAGACATACACACTAATCACTATGCCACCGCTCCTCGCCCATCACCGTAGTAATATAACGATCACGTTCACAAAGTTATATCCACAATAGGGAGCTCAGCATGGCCAAATGGATAAAGCGTTTGTTCTTAAACATCCGGTGTGCTGATGCAGTGGTAGGAGGTTCAACCCCCTACACCGGTCAGTGGGACTAATATGTTGACTTCACTTCTTTCACTTGGGGACGTAAATTTACAAGTACCTCTGAAGTCGGAATGGGTTCACATGATGGCGAGGGTCACTGGTAATAGGGAAAGCTAATCCACACGTAACATTCAGTCCAGTGCTACTAGAAGTAGTGTGTATTAACTACGTTTGAGTTGAAAAGATGGCGAGCTCAAAAAAAAAAAAAAAAAAAAAAAAATATCCACAATAGCAAGTATTCTTCTTAATTAGGTGCTGGTCTGAAATCAGCGATGAACACGCTCCATTATTCTCTGACATCTGATTGTTTTATGAAGGTGCTATTCCTTATATTATTATTTGTTGCCCAGTTGTTTAAGATAACGTCCGTCTTTGTATGTTTCTGCCTCGCTTTCCCAGTATTTGCCAGACAAAAGACATATTTCTCTATACCACCTCTTTCACGTCTATATCAAGTCACCCTAGCTTAAACATAACATATATGTAATGCATTTACCAGACTATTGTTGTATTTATTCAGCATGTTGGAAACTGTCATATTTCACAATATGTAATGAATACTCTTATCCTGTACTTTCGCTTACTACTATTTTTATATGCAGAATATTGCGCTTTGACAGGTGTATACATTCATATAAAAGTTGTTATTGTTTCATGCATGCGACATGTTCAAATTATAATCGTGTATCTCTTTAAAATTCCCCAATCTCGTAGCATATTATTAGAATAGAAAACTGACATTCTTTTAGTAAAGGTACACGGCAGAGAGAAAGATAACATAGCAGGAGATGGTCATCAGCGGAAAGTCTACAGAGTTCACTACGAAAGCAAATTTGTCTTCGGTCATATTTGAAGTTGCCTCTTAGAGAAAAATGGACTGCGTCATTAGGAGAGAGAGAGAGAGAGAGAGAGAGAGAGAGAGAGAGAGAGAGAGAGAGAGAGAGAGAGAGAGAGAGAGAGAGAGAGAGAGAGAAAGCATTGTGCCAAGACCAACATCTTCACACTTAGAATGCGGGCCTGGAGCACACATCTATTGACTGGGTCTCACGACTCTGTCTCCTGCAACCAAAGAAACACCAAAATGTGCCCTAAAATCTCGCCCTGAGGTCTCCGAACTAATGGAGGAAATCTGACCGATTGGAGCGACCCTTCGAGAAAAACTCTGATGAAGGTAATGAAGGTGAATAGCAACATTGGAAGGCACCGGACCTGCAACTATGATATGTGTTTGCTGAATGCTTAACCTACGTGGCTTGTAAGTATCTATGTACGAGGGCGAGTCAATAAGTAAGTCACTCAGTTGTGTGGGATGGCAGGTAAATGTAGTTGGTGTTTTCTACAGGTGTTATTAGGTGACAGAAAACATCGAACTTTATATTCCCGTTCGTCATGTGGTGCTAGGTGTCGCATGCGTATGCGCATTGCATAAACAAAATGGCGACTGTACTTACGGAGTATAAAACCAAAGAGCAACGTGCTGTTGTGCGTTTTTTTGTGGGGAAGTTCTGGAACATCAACCTTACTTAGCCCCTAGCGATTTCAACCTTTTTGGTCCACTGAAAACCCACCTTGGCGGGAGACATTTCGCGAATGACGCCGAAGTTGAATGTGAAGTGAAAACGTGGTTTAGAAAATAGAGCACGCAGTTCTATGCAGCCGGTTTGGGAGGACTGATAAAACGATGGGATAAGTGCATCAATGTTGGTGGAAATTATGTTGAGAAATAAAGTGACACTGTATGTATACAAAAATAAACTGGTTTCAAGTTGTTATCATATTTAGTTATTTTTCTACAGCCATTTGTGACTTACTTATTAACTTACCCTCGTAGAAAGTAAAGTAAAGGACCATGTTCGACGTCATCAGGTGCCTTGGGTACATGATGCTAGCTCCATATTTCTATAGACCAACTGTCATTCGATGGGTGTTGTGGTCAGTATCGTTCAGTACCGCCAAAAAAAATTTCACGGTGCCAATTTTAGACTGGATTGACCTATGAGTCTTTGTCAATAAAATAAATAAATAAATAAATAAATAAATAAATAAATAAATAAATAAATCCACCTCAAGAGGCATTCGGACATGTGACCAATAGGCCGGAACGCAACCGTGCTAGCCACTGCGATTCTGAAAGTATAGATTGTTTTTTTTACATATCCTTATTACAGGACATCGCTGCCAACACTCGCATTTCACTGCTGTTGTCGATGTCTTGGCAAGTTTATGTTCAGTAGTTTGCCTTGCTTTCTGAACGACCGGCTCTCATACCAACTCGTTAAAACTCAGCGCAACGTGGTCTGCTGCCAAATCGGTCGCAAATGTGTTTCGAACGACCGTAAGCAGGATTACGAATAGCGTCCATATGACCTTCGCCATGGAGACCGGCGGAAGTATAGATAGACAAAATTAATTTCTTCTAAATGTGAATCGGAATAGTGGAGTTGGAGCAACAGTGGAGGGCGGCAGTGATGGAGAGGTCGTCAGATGCAGAATGATGTGGTCCATTATAGTGGCTATCTAGCTACAAGTGTAGGGACCGGATGTTGTTTGTCTATTCTCTCCTGGCCTGACCGATGTATGTAATCCTATATCTTTTGTAAACAGTGGTATACATTAGAATGTACGAGACGCAACTGAAGTCGTGTCTAATAAAATAAGCAACACTCGGAGAGGAAACGGTTAAGCATCCTTATGTTCACATTGGTTTTGTTGTATCTTCGACATTGAAACGTCAGGGAAATGTAAATACAGCCATCATTAACACTTACCCATCATCTCTATGAGTCCTTGAACAGTTAACGAGCCTTTTATCTGCAATAAAACAGCATTAGGTTGCCAGGAACATTAACATACTCATTCTTAGCAACAAACAGCAGCAGCAACAATAACAAACACAACGGTCCTGGATTCAATCAATTCCCAGAAGTGACAGGACTTGATTTCAGATTGCACCACCAGAATAACTTAGGGCATCTATCCAGCATCACCCAATTCATAGGCAGCAGAGATTGGTCTCAGGGAAAATACCAGCGACCAGTCTAATACTAACCACATGAGCCCTTGTGTGTTGTTCGGTCATAGACAATATCAGCCTAGCACCATTCTCGACTCCCATATGTCTTAGTAGTTGACAGGCAGGTCTTCTTCTTGGGTTGGCTTCCATCTTCCAGTGGAGCATACCCATTCAACCAACTCACGCTAAGCCCTTTGTAGACTTGCTCATTATTGGTTGAATTCTGCAGCTAAAGTTTTCTACAGAATGACTTAGCCCACCCTCTTTAGTTACTTCTTACAACATGCATGGTAGATGTTATTGTTTACTTCCCCTATGGACACAGGCGGATTCGAATGTTTTACTATGACCTGAGCTCTCAGGTGGAAATAGCCTAAAATGGGTACCAAGAAATGTCTTAGGAAATAGAGGAGGCTGGTGTGATACTGACCACATCACTCACGACACGAGCGCTGATTGGTCTATACACAATATAGGTCTAGCACCATATGGCCAATGCTCCTGGGCGTGTAAAGGGGACCTCTCTTTGTGTACTTATGGGCCCCGGTAAAACACAGACGATGTAAACAGGTACATGGCTAGAGATAAGGGTTTTAACGAGACATGGTCACCTACTCCAGTCAGCATGCCAGGTGAACTAGACTAGAAATAAGGGTTATAATGAGACAAGGTCACCTACCCCAGTCAGCATGCCAGTTGAAGAATTATGTGTTTGCCTTTGCTCAAACAATCAATGTGGTTTGTTGTACCAATTCTGGTGCTTGCCAGGAGGATGTTGATGAAGCCGAGGCGTAAATGTGGCTTGCCAAGGCAGTGTGCACGCAGTATTCAGGCAAGAAGGTATTTGTATTTTGCCCCAGTGAATACGAATTCTCTATTTTTGCAGTGGGTAGAGCCCTATATTCCTGTGTTTCTCCCGCTTGCCTTATGTGTTGTTTAATCAGTGACCAGCAGTGTGATACACACACTAACAGTTGACATCTCTAAGTTAGTTGGCATACTTAAAGTGAAGATTTCGTTCCTGTTTTGTTTTTGTGGAGAGAGAGAGAGAGAGAGAGAGAGAGAGAGAGAGAGAGAGAGAGAGAGAGAGAGAGAGACAGACAGACAGAGAGAGATACAGAGACAGAGAGAGAGAGAGAGAGTACTCATATGAAAGGACAGACGAATACATACACAGGCTGAAACATGTACCATTAGAATTGGGACCCTTCTCTGGTTATTAAAGATGGGGACGGAGCAGGTTTGGAAATGTTCGAGTGCTGTGATGTCGGTTCATGGCTAAAAATAAAATTAGTTCTTCTACACTCAGATAATATGATGAGTGAGAGAGAAAGCGAGAGAGAAAGAGAGAGAGAGAGAGAGAGAGAGAGAGAGAGAGAGAGAGAGAGAGAGAGAGAGGAGAGAAAGAGAGAAAGAGAGAAAGAGGGATAGCTAGAAAAGACTGGACACACATTACGATGAGGTTTTATACACAATAAGAAACACGAGAATGGTATACACCCCCGTGCCAGCACATAGTGTATATGACACCTTGTTTTCCTGGATAATGGGTATAAACTCGGAGGACCCACATACCTGCTGCACACGTCGGCTGTTGGAAATCCACAAAATGTATTGACCACATAGGCCGTTAGCTAGGATACATTTCATAAGACAAAAACAGGACCCACAAACGAATATTTGTAGCATGTGCGGTTCTGATATACACAACCAATCCCACGTGCTTTTAGTTCCCAGCTAATACTCCCAGAAGCGTCAGCGGTGGCGTAATAGTTAGGCAGTTGCTCTAAGAATGACATGAGCGAGGTCGGACGAAGGTTTGATACCTGGGCTCGTTGCTGGCTACGAGAGGGAAAGACAGATCACCTCTTACTC
Organism: Cepaea hortensis; assembly: GCA_963921405.1. Classification (NCBI taxonomy): domain Eukaryota; kingdom Metazoa; phylum Mollusca; class Gastropoda; order Stylommatophora; family Helicidae; genus Cepaea; species Cepaea hortensis. The sequence continues at coordinate 49,779,279 of OY992881.1, forward strand.
TGTGCACTAAGGCCTGAACACTTTATTGTCCTAACAATTTATGTACTCTCAGTAGGTTCCTGCTGCGGAACTCGTTTAAAAAACAAACAAACAGCCAAAAGGTTGTCACATTACTACCCAGTCTCTATATATACGTTCCTTAGCCAATACTGAGCAGAGAGAACAGGAACCAGAAGTAACACTGGAGGAAAACGAATGTATTACAGGCAGTCAAGCAATACTATCTCTGAACATTCGTCACATCTGGCATAAGATATCTTGAAGAGATTAGAATAAGGATCGCTATGGCGACGGTTGCCTGTTTGCAAGCGCCATTCACCGATAAAAAGCTGCCAACTTCAGTGAGACAAATAGTGTTGAAACTCTATGTAGAACTATTACTGTTGCATGCAAGTGAAACATGGACAAGAAGCTGACAAACTGAGAAACATCTACTGGCAGTAATGATTTGGTTTTTTTCGGATAAGAAGTCACTGACCGAAGACTGTGGTGAGCGTGTCAGGTGACGAAATATGATCGCTGAAGTCTGTCGGCATGACACGTGATGATGATTATATATACTTTATCAATAGTTGACAATGCCCACAGACACACGAGTGGGAAGTAGCGCTGGAGGCTAAAGCATGTTTACAAAAATGTCCCCCAACAGGAACCTACAATGGGCTTGTGAAGTGGTAGGACAATTACGTTCTGTGGGCCTGAATGCAGGGAGGAGTATGTAATCTTTCACTCTCTGTTTAGACGGCTAGAGCAAGCGTCGAGCCCTCCTCCGACCACGCAAATAATGTTGCCAGTGTAACCTCCTCACGACTCCCTCAACGCGTCCGCTAATGCATTATAAGCAGGAGGACAAACATCATAGGACACAAATCTCATGCAGGAATGAGGACGGAGAGAGAGAGAGAGAGAGAGAGAGAGAGAGAGAGAGAGAGAGAGAGAGAGAGAGAGAGAGAGTGACAGAGATATACAGGAAGACAGGGTGAGCGACAGAGAGAGAGAGAGAGAGAGGGAGAGGGGAGACAGAGATATACAGGAAGTGAGGGTGAGCGACAGAGAGAGAGAGAGAGAGAGAGAGAGAGAGAGAGAGGGCGAGAGAGAGAGAGAGAGAGAGAGAGAGAGAGAGAGAGAGAGAGAAGGAGAAAGAGAGCGATACTTAGAAAGAGACAGAGAGATGAAGATTATAGATAATTTACTCACCACTAACTAGATGAGACTGGGCAAGAATTACGCGTTGTGCATATGACGTCTAGCTTTCTCAGATAATGGCAAAAAATTCGGAGGCCCCACATTTAGTTGGAAATTCATTAATGACACGAATCTTCTCAAGTGAGGAACAGACTGCACGATAAATGTCACCTCTGGATGCCTCATGCATAATGACACTTGTGACTATAATATCAGAAATAACCTGCCCTACAGCCCGTGATCATCTTAACCACACTTTTTTATAACTGTAATAGCTTATTTCCATTCTCATATATTAATTATTGATTTATTTCCATTTTCAATTTAAACAATTTGTTTTCGCTAGTAAAACACGTTTATATGTGTTATTACATTACTATTTTTGCATTTTACATTTGCTTTGGTAATGCATTTTGCACAGTGTGGTCTAATCTAATGTGTGTTTATATAGTTCTGCCTGGTCAGCTTGGTCTAGACACTGGATTTCGCTAGATCCCTTGATAAACATGTGTAACCTAAACCCTTGCCATGTCTACCATTGTCATACTTATGCCCATGTAGGTCATACTTATGATCATGTAGGACATCCTTATGATCATGTAGGTCATCCTTATGATCATTTAGTAGGTCATCCTTATGATCATTTAGGTAGGTCATCCTTATGATCATGTAGGTAGGTCATCCTTATGATCATTTAGGTTGGTCATCCTTATGATCATATAGGTCATCCTTATGATCATGTAGGTCATCCTTATGATCATGTAGGTCATCCTTATGATCATTTAGGTAGGTCATCCTTATGATCCCGTAGGTCAACCTTGTGATCATGTAGGTCATCCTTATGATCATTTAGGTAGGTCATCCTTATGATCATGTAGGTCATCCTTATGATCATTTAGGTAGGTCATCCTTATGATCATTTAGGTAGGTCATCCTTATGATCATATAGGTAGGTCATCCTTATGATCATTTAGGTGGGTCATCCTTATGATCATGTAGGTCATCCTTATGATCATGTAGATCATCCTTATGATCATTTAGGTAGGTCATCATTATGATCATGTAGATCATCCTTATGATCATGTAGGTCATTTTATGATCATGTAGGTCATCCTTATGATATTGTAGGTCATCCTTATAATCATGTAGGTCATCCTTATGATCATGTAGGTCATCCTTATGATCATTTAGGCAGGTCATCCTTATGATCACGTAGGTCATCCTTATGATCATTTAGGTAGGTCATCCTTATGATCATGTAGGCGTTTATGTCTCTCCATAGACCTCCGTCGTTCAGAAAGCAATGGCAAACTACTGAACGTAACACTTGCCTAGTACATCAACAGCAGCTGAAAAATGCTGGTATTGACTGCAACGTCCCGTAAGGGATACGCAACAAAATTTAAATAGATCTCGGTCCTTGGCAATCTGGGTAAATTCCACTGATGATATTGATCCATACGAAATCGTCTTATGCCATCCAGAGTCTCTGTCAATCTGCCTCTAATCTCTTCTGTCATCATGACTCCAATGATCTTTTCCTCATGACATGACCAGTGAACACTGGTTGTCTTTTTCTCACAGCTGTGAATAATGTTCTACTTTCACTAGCCTCTTCCAGGCCATCCTTGTTAGTTTCACTAGCACTTTAAGGTATTCGCAATATTCACCCCAGAAACTACATCTCCGTTGCCTCCAATGTCTTCCTAATTTGTTGGTTCACGTGACAAGATTCATTACTATACAACAGAACCAGTTTGATTTAACATTCCAGTACTCTTCTTCTAACATTGAATGAATGTGTTTTATTACACGCGGCACTTTTTATCTTCTGGCATGCAGCTTTTGTTTGATCTAGTCTGTTCTTAATCTCTGTCATATCTTTTCAATGGGATGTTATATTATGTTACCTCACAAATATTTGAATTTATTGATGGAGCATTTTTCGTGTATTGTTATATAATATTGATGTTTTCTTTTTCGTTGACATAACCATGTATGTCGTCGAATATACTGTATGTGTGTCCAATTGTTCTTATTTACATTTTGTAACTTTGTATAATTATATATAACCTTTGCAAGTGTCACTTTTCTATTACTGAGGACACGAATATGAATATTTCTACCCTGTGGACTACATCATGTCTAGTTAATATTTCCGATGTGTCTGCACTCTGTTTTGTTTTGTTTTGTTTTGTTAAATTATATTCAAACACCCATTTGAACATGTGCTTGAAATAATTAGCACTTCGTCATTTAAAAAAAATAACGAGGACATCTCTTTCTAACTGGAAATGATGATTATGACGATTATAACGATGATGATAATGATGCTTATCTCGATGATGATAAGGGTATATAAAGAGACGATGTGCATACTTTGTTGTGCTGAGCTGGTATTGCATACAAAATGTTAAGAAGGCAGGTTTACAAATATGGCCATATGTGTGTTAAGAGAAAGAAATGCCTATGTTTGGCCATACTAAAGGTAAATGTACAAACATCGTGAAGCTAATGATGATGACGGTAGCGACTTCGATGATGATGAAGATAATTATTTTGATGATGATGATGATGATGATAAGGCATTGCCACAACCTCACTATCTTTTCCTAAAAGTAGTATTGAACATATGGCTAATAGTAAAAAAAATATTACATAACAATAGTAACTCAACATCTAGATTAACTCGTAAAAAGCATCGGCGCCTCCTATCAATTTGTCTGTTTCTTTAAGTTTGTCGCATATTTGGAGTTTAACGTTATTTATCTCCACCATGTTTTATCAAAAACATATTGATGTAACATACAGTTATAATGATGACGAACGCTTTTATGTCAGATCTTAGTCAGATATGACTGAGCTATCGGATGACAGTAAACGGTACTAATTGCTTTCTGTTAGCGCCGAATGTTGGGCGGCGCTCACCAAACTCGACACCCTACATTATGCCAATGGCTTCGGGCGGAGGAGTGCGATTGGGAGGGTAAAAGCCTTACCCTAGTGCAAGGAAATACAACATAAAGACTAAATGGCATGGCAGGGCAGACCAGGCCCTAAGCCTTTGTCGGTAATTGGTCTAGGATGGAAGCTCCGACAGGTGGGCAGTTAGAGTATTGCTTTACTGATCCGGCAGCTTCTGCAGTTTGTCTTGTTATAGATGTATTGATGTTACCTTTCCTCTGAAGTAAATTAGGCAGGCCGAGAGAGTGATCATGCTGCACGGGCAACACATGGTCTCTAGGTTCAGCCCAGGATTTGTGTTACGGAGGTAAAACTCCATTTTACAAACTATCGTCTGTCAAGACGGCAAGGGGCCAGCCAGTCAACATACTATTATAAATGATTTATTTAAAAACTACAACAAAAGGCGATGATGTGTTTGAATCCTTACGAATTATTTAAAAACTACATCAAGAGGTGATGATGTTGTCCAATACCCATTGAGGCGATGGTTATTTAAAAAATTGACCTGACTGCTCGGTCGACCCAACCTACAGTGGGTACCTGGACATGTTCTAGAAAGTACATGAGCCGATGTGATAGTGCCACCATCACCAAGCGAGCACCGATTCGTCTATAAAGGTATGTGGCTAGCACCATACGCCCCATACCCTCCAATGCATTGAAAAGAATACTTTATTTTACTGTATCAGATACCCCATAAGCTCCAGTGCTTTGAAAGGAATACTTTACTTTATCATATACCAAGTACACTCTAAAGCGCTGCACATCTATGTACAAGGGAGAGGTGGCCGAGCGCCCGTGGGACCAGGTGGAGAAGACGGGGGAACAGATTGAGAACCCTTATATGGAAAGGATGATATGCGGGGGATCGGCAGGGGTTATGGAAGAATCTCAAAACTGAGAGGGAAGACAGGGAGAACTTTCAATCAGATAGCGGTGGGAACGACTAGTAGTATGAGTCTTCGCTGGCTGTTGAACGAGGGGATGGAGCGCGTATGGGAATGTCCTGAGTGCAGTGATGTCGGTTCTTAACTCAATTCAACTCAATATCATATACCGAACATGCTCTAATGCGTTGAAAGGAATACTTTACTGTATCATATGCCCAATACTCCTCTTGGTGTGGGAAATGATTCTTTACAATAGTATAAAGAGTACACATGATACCTTTCGAGTTAGGAACGAAGTCATAACTCTACACCATCCCCACCGCCAGCTCATGCTGGAGAAGGACACGCCAATCTTTACCTTGATCCTAACGGGATAAATGCAGTAATGGCTAAATTTAAAAGGTCATTATTTGGGGTCCGTATTTGGAAGTCACGAAAGTTTGGAGAGAACAATAATGGAGGGGTATATGCCTGGGAAGAGTGGAAGAGGAAGGCCAAAGAGAAGATGGGTGCAGGATGTGGCGGATGATCTCCAGATGGATGTATCGGACGCGGGACATCTTGCTTATGATCGAAAGGTTTTCCGGAAGGTTGTTATGGGAGCGAGGTTTTGTAATGGACATGCTACTGAATGAGTGAATGAATTTGGAAGTTAGTATGTTTGATGTTGAGAGAACATTTAGAGAATGTTTGGTGTTGAAAGAATATTTAAGACATGTGGAAAGAAGAATATTTAATGTTTTAGAAATTTAGAGCTTTATTGGAGATTGTTTTAAGTTGAGAGAATGTTGTGAGTATGTTCGAAGCTGAGAGAATGTTTATTGTATGTTTGATGTTGATAGAATATTTAGAGTATGTTTGAGGGTGACAGAACTCACTCCGGCCCCAGATATTCCGTGATTAAGTCGGATGTGTATCAAAGATAACACAGCTTATCTCTAATCAGACAATAGAACCCATGTCCCTCTCAGGAGAACAGAAGAAAATGAAACATAATAATAATAATAATAGTAATAATAATAATAATCATCATCATCATCATCATCAAGTGCCATGCCGGCTGGCGTAGGCGTTCATGGCTCTCCATAGATCTCGGTCTTTGGTTTTCTGGATCAACTCTGCTGCTGATATTCCTCTATGCCACCGTCTCAATCCATCCAGCATCACTTCTCTTGGTCTACCTCTGCCTCTCTTCCCCTCGATCTTTCCAGTTGTTACGATGTTCTCCATAATAATAATAATAATAATAATAATAATAATAATAATAATAATAATAATATTAGCAGCTTTCTCCGTAACCCCGAATACAATCGTGGTTGACGTGAGTGCACGAGAACTGGAAGCGGTTCGAGCCGCACCAGTGACTTATGAGAGTATGGAGCCGGTCGTGGCGTGCTGATGAGCGGAATCTAGCCTAGGAATCAACATACAGCTGAAAGATGCTGGTATTGACGCTATATCCTGAAACAGGATGGAAACGCGGGAATAATAATAATAATAATAATAATGACGATAATGATGATGATGATGATGATGATGATGATGATGAAGATGATAATGAGGTTGATGATGAAGATGATAATGACGTTGATGAGAAGATGATAATAATAATAAAATACGAAGAAGAAGAAGAAGAAGAAGAAGAAGAAGAAGAAGAAGAAGAAGAAGAAGAAGAAGAAGAAGAAGAAGAAGAAGAAGTATGTGTGAGTCAATTGTACAATCGACAACCTGTGCCCCTCTCAAGGTGACTGTGTAAAATCAAACATACTAATAATAAAAACAATAATAATAATAATCTGAAGAAGAAGAAGAAGAAGAAGAAGAAGAAGAAGAAGAAGAAGAAGAAGAAGAAGAAGAAGAAGAAGAAGAAGAAGAAGAAGAAGAAGAAGAAGATGAAGAAGAAGATGAAGAAGAAGAAGAAGAAGAAGAACATGTGAGCCATATGTAAAAGTGACCTCATTCTGGTAAAATTGAAAAACAAAAAGTCATAACCTAACATAAGCCTTAGCCTTCTTGGATTGACGACACAAAATCAATTCGTTGGCGACATTGCGTGAATATCAACAGCTTTAAAATGTCAAGAGGAGAAAGTGCACATGTATAACAACTACCACATTGTCAATACAAACATACTAGCTGTCTAGTTTCAATGTGGGTTCTCTGTCATGTTTGTCTTCTTGTGGTCATCATCATCATTGTGTACCATGTCGACAAGCGTGGACGGTCAAGGTTCGTCCTTTCATAGATGACCAGATACTTATATTTATGTCTGTGTTCCTGTCCAGTGTTTGCCATATGGCCAGTCGTTCAGGCATCTCTCTCCTTGTCTCCCCTTGCTCTTGCCTCTTCAATAATGTTAGTTGTCATTATTGTTCATGTTTATTTCTTCTCTTATCGTGCCCAACAAATCCTGAATGTGTGCGTCTTATTTATCAATCAATTTACGATTTTGTTTCTTACAGGACTTTCTCATCCGTTTTTCTTTCCAACCATGTTGTTCTTTTCATTCTCCTCAAAAGCTACATCTCCATTGCTATTACATTTATCTCATCTTGTTTGCTTTTTTGTCCATGTTTCACATGTATACAGCAGCTTAATTTCTATATAACATCTCAGCACTCTTTTCCACACTGCATTTGATAACTTTTTACTGGTGAGCATGTTATCCGCATAACAATTCTTGTTCTAATCTCTACAAGACATCACCTGTCAGATGTTACTACCGTTCCAAGATACTTTTATGATTCACTTACTTAAGAATTTCCTAATTTACTTTGATACTAAATTGTTTCAATAAACATTAGTATTACTTATCTTATACTTACCTGCCATAACAAAGAAGCTTGTTTATTTATCTCACAGGATAAACTGCAGCTCAACAAAGAGACAAAAAGTCTGCCGGAGGCTGAGGTAGGCATTACTGATAGAGAAAGTGATGACGATCTTAAATATGACCCAACGGACTCAGATTATTAGACCTAACCTAGTTCATTCTGTATATATTTATACAACTTTAAAATACTGCCTTAGGAAAAACTAAATACAACCATCATTTTTAATGTATTTTTATAGGAAAAATATCAATATAAGGTCTAAGCTATGTGTATGTTTTTTTTTAGAGGAAAAATCTCAGAACAAGAGCTGTGTATAATGTATGTTTATGGGAAAATTATCAGTACAAGTTCTTAGTTATGTTTATATTGTCCGTTTACGAGAAAAAGTTAAATATAAGAACTGTGTATAATGTATGTTCATGAGAGACATATGAGTACAAAGACTGTGTATAATGCATGTTCATGAGAGAAATATTAGTACAATAACTAGATATAATGTATGTTAATAAGAAATATCAATAAGAGAACTGTTTATAATGTTGGTTCACGAGAATCTCAACACGGGAACTGTTTATAATGCATGTTCGTGAGAAAATAATCTCAATACAAGAATTAGTTTTAACGTATGTACACAAGGAAACTGTCAGTACAAGAAATGTATATAATGTATGTTCATGCGAGAATTCTGAATACAAGAAATGTCTATAATGTATGTTCATGCGAGACACTGAATTCAGGAACTTTCTATAATGTATGTTCATAAGAGACAACTGCATATGTATAATGTATGTTCACGAGAGACACTTGAATGAAAGAAATGCATGTAATTAATGTTCGAACGAACGAACGAACGAACGAACGAACGAAAGTCTTTATTTTCAAAGGGTTAAGAATTGGGCACGCAGGCCCGTCTGACATTCTGCCCTTCGTCTCCATTTCCTCTCATACATTCTTTCATTTAACATCACTTATGAAGCAAATTTTGACAACAAAAGAACAATAGCATTAAAAAGCATGAAAAATAATCAATAACAAATGACTCACTGAGGCAGTGTTTAACATGGGCATTATAAATACATAAGGAGGGTGTAACGTGCCATACATAAGGGAATGTTTTTTGGCTAGTTGTCGTTTGAGATAAGTTACCATTATTGTCTTTTTGTGTTATTGTTTATGGGGGAATGTAGTCTGTACTAAGGTAGTGTTCAAACAGGAAACTGTTCTTGAGAGAGTGCCATAGAGAGAGAGAGAGAGAGAGAGAGAGAGAGAGAGAGAGAGAGAGAGAGAGAGAGAGAGAGAGAGAGAGAGAGAGAGAGAGAGAGAGAGAGAGAGAGAGAGATTAGTAAATAACTGAGTATAATGTATGCTCAAGGGAGACACCCGAATAAAAGAAATGTCTATAATGTGTGCTGATGAGAAAAATGTCATTTCAAGAACTGTCTATAATGTATGTTCATAAGATACAACTGAATGCAAGAACTTTTTATATGTTTATGTGAGACAATAGAATTCAAGAACTGTATATAATGTATGTTCATATGGGACACCGGAGTACAAGAATTGTTTGTTATGTATGTTCATGAAAGACAATTGAATACAAGGCTTTCTATAGTGTGTGATGTTCATGAGCGATATCTGAATACAAGTACTTTCTATACTGTATGTTCATGAAAGACAACTGAATATAAGAACGTTCTATAAAATATGCTTGTGAGAAAAATATCAATACAAGAACAGTCTATGAAGTGTATTCGCGAGAATCTCAATACAATAACTGTGCATAATGTATGTTCATGTAACTTTATTTCGTCACTACTAGAAAACTGTGACTAACACTGAGGTAAGTTTAACCTCAGAACTAAAACGTTGATTTTACTTGATATTTATAATGGTTTATAATATAGTAAAATGAATTACGTTTAACGTATTAAACTTATTTAATTTCTATACTGAAATTTTAAATGGAAACTTTACATCTGTTTGTAGAGGCGTCTCATTATCATCATGTGCCTTGCCAGATGGCGTAGACGTTCATGTCTCTCAACAGATCTCGGTCCTTGGTACGTTGGATCAACTCTGCTGATGATACCCCTCCATACCAAACCACCAGACATCGTTTCTCTGTTTCTGCTTCTGCCTCGTTTCTCGTTGATCTTTCCCATCATCGCTATGTTTTCTATTGCGTTTCTAATCATTGTATACCAGAGAATGATATTTGTCTCTTTCTTATATGCCGTTCTACTTTCACTAGCCCCTTATAGATAACCGTTGTTACTCTGGCAGTCCAGGGTATTCGTAAAAATACTCATACCTTACATAAATATCCATAATACATCATTGTATTTGTTTAATTTCGTAATGTAAAACCGTACCAACATGAGCATCTAACTTTTTTGGGGGTCTCTTAAAGGATTTTACCCTATGACATATTTTGGTGCTGTATAAACAATTTATTATAATTATTACCTAAAGTATGTATCCTAATTTTAGAGTGTCTGATGTCTTTGCTATCAATGTTATAGATAATACTTTTGATACTTTCAAATGTTAAATAATTATTAATAGTAAATGAAATACGTGGTTATTTTATTTACAAATATTTAATATTGTGAATAATTTGAGCCTAAAATCAAACCATATTCACACACACTTACACAATTTTAAACTATACTGATACATTTATACACATAATTATCATGCAAAGAGTCAGGAAGAAAATACGACCCGAAATAGGAGATGAACAATGTGGGTTTGTAGAAGGCAAGGGCACAGTAAATGCTGTGTATATACTGAGAACAGTAATTGAACGTTCTATAGAAGTAAACAAAGATCTATATCTTTGCTTTACTGACTACACAAAGGCTTTCGATAAAGTGAGACATGTCGACATGATAAGGATACTTGAAGATCTACAAATTGATGGAAAAGACCTTAGACTTGTAAAAAACATATATTGGAAACAACAAGCTGCCATCAGAATTGATAACAATGTAGGTCAATATCATCCTATTAAAAGAGGTGTGAGACAGGGATGTGTAATGTCTCCAGATCTGTTTTCCCTGTACAGTGAAAATATTTTCAGAAATATAGAAGATATGGAAGGAATCAACATTGGGGGACGACACATCAATAACATTATATATGCAAATGATACAGTCTTGATTGCAGACAATGAACAGAACCTGTAAAATTTAGTAGATGCATTTGTTGCACACAGTGAACAACTAGGGCTAGAACTGAATATTAAGAAGACACAGATTATGGTCGTCACTGGGAAGAAGGAAATACCACAAAGTGATATACGAGTAAATGGGCATATTCTGAAGCAAGTGAATCGATACAGTTATCTCGGCACAGTCATAACATTTGATGGGAGATGTCTTGAAGAGATTAGAATAAGAATTGCTATTGCGAAGGTAGCCTTTTGCAAGATGAAAAACATACTGACCAATAAAATGATACCAATTTAAACGAGAAAAAGAGTGTTGCAGTGCTACATAGAACCTATACTTTTGTATGAATGTGAAGCGATGACAATAAGCAGTCAAGCTGAAAAACAGCTGATGGCTGTCGAAATGTGGTTTCTGAGGAAAATTCAAAAATTACCATGGACAGATAGAAAACTCAATGAACAAGTCCTTCAAAAAACAAATGAAGATCGTAAACTGATTAAAGACATTAGACGCAGACAGTCAAAATGTTTTGGGCATTTTATGAGAAGAAATGAATTGGAGAACTTGATGACGACTGGCAAGATCGAAGGGAAGAGACTAAGGGGAAGACCGAGAAGTAAATACCTGGATGGCTTTGCCATGTGGCATGGTCGAGACAGGAACACAGAGCTGATCCACGACTCTGGTGATCGAGTGAGATAGCAGAAAATGACCGCCCATGTTTATCGGCATGGCACATGATGGATGGATGGATACATTTTAATCGTTAGGTACCAGCTTTAGCTAAATGTTAAAATTGTTGGTGATACTATAATATTATCATAGACTATTCTGACAAAGAATATCTAGTATAAGTAAACTAAATATCCTTTGACACAGGTGTTGGTAAAACGATGTTATCATATCATCCTTTGACAAAATTGTTGGTAATACGATTATACTATCATACCATCTTCTGACAAACAATCTCTAGTATGAGTAAACTAAAGTACCTATTACACGTCTCAGGGCTTGTTGGGCAGATATTATCATCAATATTAAAAGTGTTAAAAATAACATTATCATACCATCTTCTGACAAACAATACCCGAGAAACACTGAAGTTAACTCTTACACGCCTTTAGTAGCATTGGGTATATATGGATATACCCACAATTTAAGGGGTGAATCGGAACTAAGTGGTTAATGTGGTCAATATCACCCCAGCCTTCACTTCCCAAGACATTTCTTGGTATCAATTCTAGGCAGTGTTGACCCAGGAGTTCATGTCAATTTTTAAAATTTCGAATCCGCCCCCGATACGAATCGAACCAAAGACCATCTACTACGCTAACGCATGTTCCTTGTGTTCTGGACAACTATAATAACACACATAATGTAAATATTGGTTTTAATTTAAGATGTTGGTTAATTTTCCTGCAGGCTGACAACTGCCAGTACACGTCTTATCAGAACTATTGATCTCCACGACCTCTGTTAGTCAGACAGAGGTTTCACGTGACCACAGATTAGACTTTCTTGTTTCTTTCACTTTATTCACCCCTACATGTGGTAACGTGACATGGTTGAATCCGCTTGGTTTTATATTTGTAATGATTCACAGACTTATTACTTTTGTTTTACAAAATAATCCTCTATCTCCGTGTCCTGGATTGGATTGTACATTTCCACTGGCTGTTTTTTCCCCTCTGATTCTGCATTGTTTTATGTGAATACTTAATAACTGTGAACTGGAAAAATACATTCAGAAGTGGAAAACAGTGACGAAAAGACAATAGATTAATATTTGTAAACAAGAATACAAATACACGAAATACATATGCTTATAGTATTTTCAGAAATTGAACATGAATAGCTTTCGCTAAAGCATGTATACCCTGCAACAAAATAAACATGGATAATGTCTGCAATAGTAAATCGAATCGACAATAGTTTTTAAGTTATGAGACAGTGAAAGTTCAAGTACGTCAAGACAACAGTAAAGTTGGACAAGGGGTTGCGAGAGAAAACATGCTAGACAGTTTTACATCATGACATGGAGGAACATTGATATCAAAATTGAATTGGCAATGGCAAAACAAAATGCTGTGGACAGACATAATAACCAGCTTCATACGGTTGGACTGTAAGAAGAATGTACTAGGACAGACCGACAGGCAGAGTATTTATAGGCACTGAAGATAAAAACAGTCGACTGAAATAAGAGATTGCTTATATGCAAATAGGAGAAATGTTCTTGAACATGTAAACAAAAACAGGAGAAATTGTCTATGAGATGAACATTTAACCCTTAAAGGTCGGACAGCCAAAACTTAATGTTTGTACAGGGAAGCCGAAGTCTGAGTGGCCAATGAAGATGAATTCGCTTGAGCTTAAAATTCCGGTGAGCTGACGGAAGGGTAGGGGGTTTACCCCCTACACCGGACAGTTGGAATTCAACGCTGACTTCTGGTTCATAAAGCAATGGCAAACTACTGACGCATAGTTGCCTAGACAATCAACCTCGGGTTGAGGTTTATAGCAATCTCCCTTAAAAGACAAGCAACATGTTTTAATGAGAAGCCAGTAATCATGGCTAGTACTCTGCTTCCTCTCTCTGCTTAAACACTCTGTTTCCTCTCGCTGCTTAAACACTCTGCTTCCTCTCTCTGCTGGTTATACTGTTTAAATGCGCTTTTAACATTTGACATATAAAGCCACTGTAGTTATGAGTCGCAAAGACAACTTATTACAAACATCAGAAAGAGGCAGTCATCGTTTTTTGGCCACGTTATGAGAAGACAAAAACTCGAGCATGTTGTGACATCCGGACAGATTTGCGGAAAGAAAGACAGAGGAAGACAGCGTGAAAAGATTATTGACATCTTGTGTCATGGCACGGAAGGGAGTCAACACACGAATTGATCCATGACGTCGGGGATAGTAATTTGGGAAGAGGCATGATCGCCCACGCCAGCCCGCAAGGCACCGGATGATGAGTTATGAAAAATAAAAATCATGGGATAATTAACTTTTCATGTCAACTGTATACCAAAACTAGATTGACAACTCCTGCACCCAACATGGGGGAATTTCACATCCTTTAAGAGTTTACCCCTTAGTAAGACAAGTTGTCTTTATAGGAAATGCCGTTTAGCATTTTTGCAACATCAATATTTACGAGTATAATTCGCTGCAGAAATAATTACCAAGTGAGAAAGCCGCGCAGGTAATGGGGAGATAATTGGTAACTACAACGAGCTTACAAGGTATATACTTTGTTGTGCAGTAATAAAAATGCTTACCTGTCTTTGGCTAAACGGTGTTGGGATTAATAATCTCTCTCTCTCTCTCTCTCTCTCTCTCTCTCTCTCTCTCTCTCTCTCTCTCTCTCTCTCTCTCTCTCTCTCTCACTCTCTCTCTCTCTCTCTCTCTCTCTCTCTCTCTCTCTCTTTTCAAAACAGATGCTGTGGTTGGTACGCTCACACCTTTGTTTGATAAATATTTCCTCAGTTCATTGTTTTTATTATAAACAGTTCAAGTGCGCCAAGTCTGCACGTAGATTACTGTAACAACGCAATATGCGCTTTCGTAAGTGGAAAATCGCAGTGCTTTGACATTTGTATATTTTCGTGTTACAGTTTTCGTTTTGAACCAATAATGACGAACTAATAATATAGGGGGTTTCAAATTAACACCTAAACATTTTTTTTTCTGGGTGAATATATTCTGAGAAAGTAAAGAACAAATGTATCATTTCTTGATGTAGTCACCACTGCGTTCAATATAAGTCCCCCAACGCCTATAAAATGATTGGATTCCTGAAGAAAATCGACTCTGGGCGTCCCGGTCGTGAACAGTCTGTCACAGAAGTCACGCCATTTTGAAACTTCCTAATCCACACAGCCACTTGGTGGACTGACTGGCATGCATCACCATACTGGACCTTCATTCGCAGATGACTTTCTATAGGTGCAAACCCATGCACTGATAAACATAAACAGATAACAGATCGCTGCTCTTCTTTGATACATGTAGAACGTGGGGTGACCATCTTTGAACTGTCTTTATGACGTCACCGTGTTCCTCTGCACCATCATGTCACGTGTTTAACACCCTGACATCCTTAACAACAATATTGACAGCTTACAAGACAATGACATGATTATTGTAATTTTTCATCACACTTTAAAGGTTTTGATTTGAAGCTCCCTCATATATATATATATATATATATAGATTTACCACTTATTTATTACAACTTAAAGTATAATATTGCCTGCAAGTTAAACTAGATGGCTGCAGTCTAACAAAGCAAGATTTTAAAATAGTAACAAAATCTCACTTTTTCTGTTATCTGTTAAATACTGAGTCCCTTCGCATTATTTTTAATATTTATATTAACCTGGTTATCTTGAAATCACCACAGCAGCTTCAAATTTATAGAGAACATGTAACTCGTGTCTTTAATTAACCATTTTAATGTATGCCATATGAAACAGTAGTCGACAGTAACTTTCGACATTACCTTAATTAATTTAATTTATTTTTGTTATAAATATCTGCCAATGGTTTGTCAAATGAAAGGATTGCAGGGAGTGTGCAGTATATTTTTAACTGACGAATTATTAATGTGTTTTGGATTTGTGTATTCCGTCGCTGATTTGTTTCCTTTATTTAATTAGTTAGTTTTTTTTTTTCCTTTAGTTTTGACCAGCCCTGTTGCTGTGGGGATAGTGAGACGCGCAGTTTTATAATTCCCCGACATACCGAGTCGAGAGGTCGAAATCAGCCGAGGGCGTTGATTTCTATAGTTTGAATCGTCAGCAGTTTATAAAGCAATGCCAAACTGTTGAACTAATCTTGTCTAGTCAATCACAAACAGCCAATAAATGCTGGGGTTGATTGTAACGTCCCCGTAAAGGACACACTGCTAACTTTTAACTGTGAACTTGCTTTCACTGGATAATATTTTTAATCTATGTAGTTCTCCACTAGCCATGTACACAGATTTGTAAAATCATTTTTATGTTATCGAGGGTTTTCTAGTCTGCCCTTTGAGCCACATTTATAGCGAGCATTTCCACACAGTTAACCAGTTTGTAATGACTTGATGCAATCTATCAAATAATTATCGTGTAAGAATATTTGCTAACATCCAGTATTAAGGTGCTTATTCTCAGTTCGCAGTCTGCCTCGCTCTCAGTAGTCCTAGGTTCGATTTCGGACTACGTTCGTCAGTGTTAGTTTTTCGGCGACCCCTCAGTGAGCCGTTGCCGGAACTGGGGAATAATTGTTCTGTGCACCCCCCCCCCCCCAGTGAGTCGTTGCAGGAGCTGTGGAGTCACTGTCCTATGTGACACCCCCCCCCCCCAGTGAGTCGTTGCAGGAGCTGTGGAGTCACTGCTCTGTGCGCCTCCCAGTGAGTCATTGCCGGAGCTGTGGAGTCACTGTCCTGTGTGACACCTCCTCCCCCCCCCCCTCAGTGAGTAACTGCAGGAGCTGTGGAGTAACTGCTCTGTGCGACCCCCCCCCTACCCCCAGTGAGTCGTTGCCGGAGCTGTGGAGTCATTGTTCTGTGTGCACCCCCTCCCTCCAGTGAGTCGTTGCAGGAGCTGTCGAGTCACTGCTCTGTGCGCCTCCCAGTGAGTCATTGCCGGAACTGTGGAGTCATTGTCCTGTGTGACACCACTCTCCCCCCTCAGTGAGTCGTTGCAGGAGCTGTGTAGTCATTGTTCTCTGGGACATTTCGGTAGGCGTTTGGGCTATCTGCAGAGAGAACCCATTTAGATGGGGTGAAATTCGTTGCAATAAAGTCAGTCCTTTTGAGTTTTAACTTCCATTTCACCAATTTACCTGTTCTTGTACAAACTATTTTTCGTTTTGTATTTACTCAATGAACAGGACCTGCAAAATTTAGTAGATGCGATTGTTACACACAGTGAACAACTAGGGTTAGAATTAAATTGTAAAAAGACACAGATTATGGTCGTCACTAGGAAAGACGAAATACCACAATGTAATATACAAGTAAATGGGAATATTCTTCAACAAGTGAGCAGGTACAATTATCTCGGAGATGCCTTGAAGAGATTAGAACAAGAATCGCCATGGCAAAAGTAGCCTTTAGCAAGATGAAAAACATATTGACCAATAAAAAGATGTCAATTGAAACGAGACAAAAGAGTGTTGAGATGCTACATTTAACCTGTACTTTTGTATGGATGTGAAGCGTGGACAATGAGCAGTCAGGCTGAAAAACATCTGATGGCTGTAGAGATGTGGTTTCTGAGGAAAATGCAAAGAATACCATGGACAGCCAGAAAGACCAATGAACAAGTCCGTCAAGAAAAAAATGAAGATCGTAAATTGATTAGAGAAATTAGACGTAGACAGTCAAAATTTTTTTGGGCATGTTATGAGAAGAAATGGATTGGAGAATTTGGTGACAACTGGTAAGATCGAGGGGAACAGACCAAGGGGAAGACCTAGAAGCAAGTACCTGGATGGCTTGGCCTTGTGGCATGGTCGAGACAGAAACAAGGAGCTGATCCACGACTCTGGTGATCAAGTGAGATGGCAGAACATGACCGCCCACGCTTACCGGCATGGCACATGATGGATGGATGGATTTACTCAATGAGTTAACCGTTTATCATTTACAAAGACTGTGTATTTACAATAACAGAAACAGAACGCTGACAAAAGCAGGAGCAGTCATTTCAAGAAACTGTTATCAAAATATTAAATCTTTGATATATCGATAATCATGTTACAACCACTATGAGAATACTAATATATAGCCATATTGGAATAAGTAGTAGTAGTAGTAGTAGTAGTAGGCCTCTTTCAGTCCCGTAGGACTATAGAGCTGTGCCTCTGGGGAGGTACCTGACAGCACCGCTGGTGAATTAATAGTCCAATGCGAGACTGACAATCTCTGTCACAGTTTCTGCATCTGTAAGACAAGGCAGGTCCCGCATTAAGTGACAGCATGTTATGCCTGTGCCGCACATCCTCAGTTTGTTGGATCAGATTGCGTTTAAAGAGCTCCAGTCCGTTTCGTACATCTATTCTCCAGGAACATCTGTCTGTTGCAACTCTTTCCCACATGTTTGAATCTATGAATTATGTATGCCACTTCAAACATTTTCAATATACATAAATGCATCCAACAATAATATCGGAGACCCTAGCAGAAAACACCGTGGGACTCTTTTTTGGGGGATCAAGATCCATAGGTTACAAAGCGCTATCTGCAAAGTTGGATTCACATTTCAAGGGACATTAGAACGAAATAAGGTAGCTTTGCAAATATTTGAGATTATCTACCTTTTCATTATTTGCTTGCTGTTTAAAAAATTTTCATCATCATCAAATGCCGTGCCAGCTGGCGTAGGCATTCATGGCTCTCTACAGATCTCGGTCTTTGGTTTTCCTGATCAACTCTGTTGATGGCATTCCTCCGTGCCACCGTCTCAATCCATCCAGCATAATTTCTCTTTGTCTGTCTCTGCCTCTCTTCCCCTCTATCTTTCCAGTTGTCAGGATGTTCTAAAATGCCTCTCTACTCATCACATGACAGAAGAAAGCTGTATAAAGTGTTCTAGTTTCATTAGCCGGTTTCAGGCAGTCGTAGTTAGTTACTCTGGCAGTCCAAGAAATTCGCAACATTCGTCTCAGGAACCACATCTCTGTAGCTTCTAATTTCTTCTTAATGTGTTCATTTACATTCCAAGATTCACTGCCATACAGCAAAAGTGGTTCTACATAGTATTTCAGTACTCTATTTATTACATTCACTGACAGTGACTTATTGCACAAGATACTCTTCATTTTCTGAAATGCGGCTTTTGCTTGCCCTATTCAGCTCTTAAAATCCTTAGAAACTGTAAAGTTTTCACTTTAATAGTTTTAGGATTATCGTTCTTAACCATCCACTGAACCAACTCACTGTCCACTCACACGTGCACCACTATAGGCACATAGTGGGATTAAAAAGCCCATAAAAAATGGAAGTAATAGCACGTGTATGGACTACGCTTGACTTCAAAGAGAGTAAAAATGATTTTCATACAATAATTGTTTGTGTATAGTTTACCAAGTCTAGATCAAGTCTACCCCGAATCACAGTGTGGCTTTCGACAGAACCGGTCTACCACTGATATGATATTCTCATTGCGACAAATGCAAGAAAAATGCCGTGAACAGAATCAACCACTGTTTATTGCCTTCATCGACCTCACAAAGGCATTTGATTTGGTCAGTCGTGAGGGTCTGTTCAAGGCACTAAAGAAGATTGGCTGCCCACCAACTCTTCTGTCCATTGTGGAATCGTTCCACACAGGCATGAAGGGTATAATCAAGTTTGATGGTGCAACTTCTGAAGAATTTGAAATCAAGAGTGGAGTTAAGCAAGGTTGTGTACTAGCTCCCACCCTCTTTGGAATATACTTTTCACTTCTACTGAAATATGCATTTCGTGATCAGGATGGTGGTATATACATTCACTCACGCTCAGATGGCGGCCTCTACAATGCTCAGAGATTGAAGGCTAAGACCAAAATTAGGAGGGTAATGATCAGAGAGTTGCTTTTTGCAGATGATGCTGCAGTTACGACCCACTCTGAGGAAGAATTGCAATGTCTACTATCTGCATTCTCCAATGCTTGTTCTGAATTTGGTTTAACAATTAGCAAAAAGAAGACACAGATTATGTCACAAGGTGCACATGGGGTACCATCAATCTTTATTGACGACGCCGAACTAGAGATAGTAGACCATTTTACATATCTAGGATCGGTGGTAAATAGCAAATTATCCCTAGATCAGGAAATCAACATCCGGATTGGTAAGGCAGCAACAACAATGAACAGGTTAAGAAAAAGAGTCTGGGAGAACAGGAAGCTTACTGCCAAAACAAAAGTCCTTGTCTATCAAGCCTGTGTCCTTAGTACTCTTCTCTATGGCAGTGAAACCTGGACAACTTACTCACACCAAGAGAACAATTTAAACAGCTTTCATATGCGGTGTCTGCGAAGAATTCTTGGTATTAAGTGGCAAGACAAAATCACAAATACTGAAGTATTGGAAAGATCAGGTTGTGTGACAGTTTATTCCATGCTCAGTCTTCTTAGACTTAGATGGATAGGACATCTTAGGAGGATGGATGATGGTAGAATACCAAAGGATATCTTTTTTGGTGAATTACAGATGGGTAAGAGATCTCAGGGTCGGCCTCTACTACGATACAAAGATGTGTGTAAGCGGGACATGATTGATACAGGCATTGATAATGTACATTGGGAGCAAGTCGCCACTGAACGTGTTGCATGGAGGGCAAATATCAGAAATGGAATAAAGTCAAAGGAGAAAATTATTGCAGAAAAGTCACACACCAAGCGTTTGAGACGTAAGATGGTGCATGATGGTGGAAATGACCACGTGTTCACATGCACCCACTGTCAACGGACATTTACAGCGCAAATTGGCCTTATCAGTCACACTCGCTACCGCCATAGTTAAAAGTTATTATGCCTTTTTAAAGCACAAACTATCGTCTGTCAAGACGGCAAGGTGCCAATGTGTGTGAATGTTTTTTATAGTTTACCATTTTGTTTTGTTGTCCCTTTTATTCATCCAAAGTTTGATTATATTGTGAGAATTAAAAATATCTTCATTGCTGAAGTGATTCTTGTCTTTCATTCAATTTTGTCACAGTGCGTACTATTGCCAAGTAGATTAGTCGCTAGTAACCAAAGTACCTTATGTAAGTTATGCCACAGTAGAAACCAAGCAATCAATATGCAGCAGTTTTGATTCCTCCAGTTATTTGTACAATTTTAGAATATTAGTGTATATTCTTTATTATGTTATGTTTGTTATTTTCGTTATAGGCCTATATTTTTCTATTTATAATTAGGTTTTAAATTTATGTAATCGACTGTGGAATTTACAATCTTAGAGAAATTCATTTATCCACCTAGAACATCCGCTACGTGCTTGTCCGGGAAGTACAATTACAGGGACACATAGACAGTTATGTAGTATTTTGCCCACACGTTAGGCAGTTTTGGCTTAGTCATGGTATGACATAACACCAACAACAACACGACCAACAATGGTAAACACGACGACGACGACGACAACAACAAAAAGTGAAATAAATAAATATTAATAATAATAATATATTGTAGATGACGGTAAAAAAAAAAAAAAAACATCACATAAAAATAATGCAACTCGTTGGCGGACTGGGCAGGGTGTCAGCTTGCCCCATGGCAAGTGGGACCTGGGATATCATGGTGAAGTGAACCCCCGTAAACATTTGACCGTATCTTTAAAATGTTTGTGTCGATGTAGTAATTATGTATCCTGGCAGCCAATGTTGGCAAACCCAGTCCGCCACTGCCACTACTATTCACATACATCAGAAATTGTTCTGCGAGGTAATAAGGACACGTTTGGAGTGGTTTTTGGTATGGCACACTGACAAGAAAACCGTAGTTCTTTAAAGTTTTTGCAAACATGATTTTAAGGAAAGTTATGTTACTGAATATATAACATTTCAAAACTGTACGAAATATTTAAATTGCGAGTAATAGTGCGAATAAAAAACATCCAAACTGTTTATCAAGTGTAGAAAGTCGTGTGCATGTTCTGTACAGGACATTGCAATCAACGCCAGCATTTTTTTGACTGTGTGAGATGTACTAGGCAATATTTACTTCCAAGCCATTATTTTATGAACGACAGACGCTCTTTCCATTGAAACCAGCGCAAAGCCGTCTGCTTCCATGTCGTCTGCGGTTGACTTCGAACTCTTGACTTGGCATTTCGCGGGACTGTAAATCACGTTCACTGCTCCTAAGTCACAGAGCCTGCTCAAATGTGGAAACACAATTTAACTGATTCAGCACCAAGCAAAAAAAAAAATAGGTTTTGACCAAACATGGTACACCATCAAATGGGCAAGCACTATATTATAAATTTCCATACACTGAGAATTGAAACCGCAGAAGATAGCAAAAAAAAAAAAAAAAAAATAAATATAATACTATAACTATAGTATGGCGATGTATTATCCTTCTATCCAATTATTGACGATATTTGGGGAGATATTATCCTTTGGCACTGAATCATGTTAAATAAGACTTGAATCTGAGTGTCAATAATCTAGGTTTGCTTTAAAAGCGTATTGTGTGAGAACACTTGCTGAGTGTTTCCGTAACATGTGATTATTGGTGTGTTGCAGAACCTTTGGAGATTTATATTACAATTTTTAACATTTTGCAATTGATATTGAATGTTTTGCTACCTTTGAATGTGTGTTATTAAGTGTTTTTGTTGTTGACTGACTTTGTGTTATTTCTATAAATTTGCCGTGGCTTGTATTTTGGGTATACAGTTCTATGAATCTAATAAATGACACTGTATTTTATTTAATGCCACTCTCGTTTATTGTTTATTTGTGTGTGAAAAGTGTTAGCATTTCTGAAGTAATTTGTGTGATTTATTGATTGATTGACAAGTAAGCCAAGAACACATCCATAGATGGGAGCTTCAGAGGCGACGCGGCTAGCACGCCCCGTGCCGGTCCGATCGTCATGTAATCAAACCCCTTTTGAGGCGGAATGTTTTGTTTATAGTCTGGGCAAAGTCAACTCAGCCTGAAATGGGGCCCCGGAATTTCTTAGGATGCCAAGGATACCCGGATTGATATTGACCACATCACATGTGTAGTGCCGATCAATCTAAAACATGTAGCTAGCAGCCTATATCCAGTTCCCCCCCCCCTCCCCCCCGGCAAAAAGAAAACCCTAACCTGCACAGTTCTAAAATAGTATGAGTGCAAGTAGTTCAGAAAGTAATGGCAAACTACTGAACGTAAACTTGCCAAGAAATCACATACAGCCAGTAAATGTTGAGGTTCACTACGACGTCCTGAAAAGGATTTGTAACTAGCTTATTGACGGATTCGAATTAAAAAAAAAATAATTGCCCTGGGAGTCATAGGTCGACACAACCTAAGTTAGGTACCGATAATGCACTGGGAAGTAAAGGCAGCCGGCGTGACGCTTACGACATGACACTTCGAGTGTCGAGTGGTCTATACAAATATGGGCCCAGCACCGTTTGCCAGATAGGCCGTAAAACGTGTAAAATGATTCTTTACGAATTACCATACTCTTAAGAGTCCAATCCACTATGGTGTGGTAATGCGGTTAACTGATTCAGTGGGGAAAAAAAGAACAGTAGGTTTAGACCCAAACATCAAATGAACAAGTGTTATAATGTAAATTTTCGTTAACTGAGCATAGAAACTGCTGAAGCTACCATAAAACGAAATAAATAACACGAAAACCATAAGATGGCGATATATTGTCCTTCTGTACAAATGGGAGGTCCCATTTGGTGATATTGTATCCATCGTCACTGAATCAATTAATATATCGCATACTTCCCTTTTCTATTACTCATATAAGCTGTCATGGGAGTCAATGTTAGTTAAAGAAATTCGCTTCGATGGGGATTCGAACACATTATCACAGAACCATCAGGTAATCACGCCGGCTAAATGACAAAGGTGTTACACGCACGCAGTTCATAATCCCAAATACCTATGCGGGAGATTTGGCAGAAGACTGCCTTGCGTTGGTTTTCATGAAAATGGTATGAGTGCAAAGTCGTTCAGAAAACAATGGTAAACTACTGAACGTAAACTTGCCAAGAAATCACAAACAACCAAAGAAATGCTGGGGTTGACTGCATCGTCCTGTAAAGGATATGCAACAAACTCTTTAAATCAACTAATCATACTTGCCATTGCGTTAACGCTAATGCGACGCCTATTTAAATCTTCTACCAGTTAGAAACTTGCAAAGAGTTCTTTCCCTTTTTATGTTATTTATTAATTTGAAAAAAAATATATTTGCAGATAAAAGATCGCAACAGCTGTAGTTGAAACTTTGATGTCTGATCTTTGATACTTATAGTCAAAGGTTCCAGAAAAAGATTAAGTTTTTTTTTTGAATTTCACGTTTCCACAAATTTATTTTGAATTTTTTAAGTTCCCACGCATATTTTATGAATACATCACACACTGCTATGTGCTTGCAAAGGTAACAAAAGTTACCTTCTTGAATTTTATTTGAACACTCTTTACCACATTATTCATAAACAATCTTAGGTATACTGATGATACAGTGTTATCAGGAGAAAGCGAACAAGAATTACGAAATCTAGTGGAACAAGTAAACATACATAGTGCAGAATGTGGCTTATTTATTAATAAAAACAAACACAAAAACTATGATAATTAGCAGTGGAAAATAGAGGCCATCAAAGAACATCACAGTAAACAGGGAGATACTACTGTGACGAAACGGATAAATATCGTAAGATCTCTGCATAATAGCCCTTTGAAGGGAGTGCCATGCGTTGGTCTCCCTTTAATTTAATGTCAATTAATAGGGGAGTTCCCTAGAAAAGTAGTGCGGGGGCGGAGCTATTCTAGTTATTTATAGAAGAATCTAGAATGTTCCCCCAAGTGCGTACGTGGTTTTGATCTCTAAGTTCACGAGTGCGTTGTGCAGCACGGGTTGGAGGAACCCATCGTGACTCTGGTTTTCTTCATGAATCATGAAAGTCACGCAGCCCGTGTAGGCGAGTGGAAGGCGGACTGACGTTGTCGGAGTCAGTCGCCCACCAGACCTCAGCGTGGAGAGATCATGGCCAGCAGGCTGCAGTAATTTGGATGTCAATAGTCGCGGCCAGAGCGGACATCTGCAGTCAAAGTTTGTGATGTTTCAATCACAGGTTAGTTGAATACTTATTCTATTATTTAACTGTTGTCGTGATACCCCGCCGATCTCCCCGAAAGAATTAATCGCCGTCGAACTGAGTCGTGGCGTAGCGTTACAAGTTACAGCTGGCTATCCGCATGTTAAGTAGGTTTTATCGATTAGCGATGTAATGTGTTATCTGATGGAACAAGCCGTATTCCACAGCGAATGGTGTGTAACTAACATAGGCCGAACGAAGTGCTTTACCGTGTGTAGCAGTTACTGGTTTGGTTTATTAACTACGCATGAAAGGCAACAGTTTGTCAGTCAGCCCATCAACCTGCTAGACGCTGTAAATAATGATAAGGTAGAGCTTATTATTAGAGATGTGTAATGTGCTTCGTGACATTAGAATTGTAACGGAATTGTTCGATCAGTGATGGTGAGTTTTCGAGGAATCAAGGTGAGATCAGCTGTGGTGTATTTGCTGTGTGCAGATAGCAGTGTTATTCCGCGTAAGCAGAATGGTGTTGCATCGGTAGGATAACAATTGATAAGAAGTATTCATGATACTATTGTTACTGCTTGTTGTCATGTCCGTCCGCTAGGATGACCGTGCGTGTTCCATATTGCGTTTGTCTAGGCAGCGGGAGGTAGGCCGGTACCCCCAACCCGATCGGTAATAGGTCCGACCCAATGCAATCGTGCATATCCGATGGATGAACATACCCGATCGAGGGTGATGCGGCGCTCCGTAATTCGAGGCCGAGGTGTCTAGATAGATCGAGGTTTGAACCTAACCGTTTCTGTCTCTAATATTCTACTCTTCTGGAACCCTGACTCGGTTCATGGAATACTTGGAGTACTGCCGTGAGGTAGTAGTTGGGAGGGGCATAACCCCCCCCCCCCCCAAAAGGTGGAGCCAGAGTTTGGTAGTGGAGTCTGGAGGTTTGCTACATTGGATGACGTGACTTAAGTCGTCACGGGACAAGGTACACGAGACCCACAGTAGCTGTGGGAAAGTGTAGTGGTGGATGGCCACCACAGCTGTGCTCGACCGGCACAGGGATGACTGACCTGAAAGATAGTCAGTGAATACAAGGGCAACTCAGGATCTGGGGCAGGGATCCCAGACCTGACACTATGGCTGTGATATGATTTTGTTAGTTAAGTGTAACAAGTCATGAGTTCTCCTTAGTTAATGCTATAGTAATGAATTATCAGGAGTATAATTCATTATGGACATATAGTTATTAATGTGTGTAATTCATCAGTCCATGGGTGAAGGGATTGATGAATTGATGAGTCTGTCAGGAAGGAGATGTCCGGCTGGACACCTTCTCGATACAGTAATCCCTACACTGAAAGGAAAGTAAGTGTATATGTTGATGGAGGATGGGAGATGAAACCGGATTGGACTGGCACCAGGCGAAGGATGCTTGACAGAGTCATACAGTCGACTCTGGTGCTAGGGGTTATATGTAGCCCAGAAGTGTTACTTGACTGAACAGGTGTGCTATTGCTTTTTCTACCACCATTATGCCTATATATTATAGTGACTAGGTAGATCTATGATGTGATGATTTCATACTCATGTTGGTAGACATGAGGAATGTCTGAGAGGCAGGTGACAGGGTGGAGATGCTGGTAGTCTTTGTTGTAGTTGAGTACTCACACCAACCTCTCCGTGTTTCAGGATCTGTTATTACTATACAGAAGAAGATTCAAGAGCTGCACCATGAGCTCTATGGGCCCACTCATTCCAGTGCCTATCCAGAAGTTGATTGAGGCCATACTGGGAGTGGTTGTCTGATTCTGCGAGATCAATGTTGGAAGGAGCTGAGTGCTGAATAAGTCGGTAGGTCTAGGTTAGGACCTCCGTCAAGAGTCCGACGAGTGTCATCCGATCCTGAGAGGATCCAACACTGAAACGTCTGGTGATTCAAGCCAGTGAAGCACTGGTGACATTCCGTCTCTGTGTAAACCTTGGTAATTGCAAGGTAGTGACCTTTCAAGTTGTGCAGAGTGATCATTGTTACCGGTCACCATGACCTGTGTTATATGCTTCTGGCCCGGCTGGGTTATGGGACACCATGTATCAGTTGATGCTTACATAGTGTTTTTACATTGGTTACCTTTATGAAGCCAACATGTGGTCCAGTGAACTAGGACATTGATTACAACATGGGTGGAAACACCTGAGTGACATGGTTGTGAAGGTAGGGAGTTACCTCATGCCAACGTTATGAACTGTTGACAATGTTTGTGAAGGTAGGGAGCTACCTCATGCCAACGTGATGAACTGTTGACAGTGTATGCTAGGTTGTGATTACTACCCATGGATCAGGGTAGGTACATGATACTGTGTGAAGATCTATTGTCCAAGGACATGGAACTAAGGTGAAGTGTTTAGTCACCTGATAGACTTTACCAGTGACATTGTATGTTCGTGTGGAGCAACCGCTTATTGTGTAGGTGACATATCAGTGTGTGGGTCACTGATGAGATAGAAGAGTGACCTGGCTCTTGTGTATTTTGAGACGGTGCTACATGTATTTTTTCTGCAAGTGGGAGACCGCTAATGTTCTAGGGTCGGCCCAGACTTCATCAAGAGTGTGACGAGGGAAATAGTACGACAGCAAGGAAGGATCCTTGTTCATCAGTGCAGTGTCCGCCAGGCAGTGGTACGGCGCTTGTTCAGCCCTTGCTTGGTTCTCTGGGTGAAGAGGGAACTTTGGAGAGGCAGCAGACCTTGGAGTTCCAGTCCACTGGAGGAGCCTGGGTGAGTCGCTACCACGACTGGACAACCGCACGAGCTATCGTCCGCCTCCATGATGAATACTCATCTGCGTCTGTGATCTTGTACATAGTTCTTCTAGTCTGGCTTTCAGCCATCCTTCTCTGTGTTGTGGTTGACGTAGTTCAGAATTAAATTTTTGTTCTCTTAGCTATGACTTTGTGCAGTGATATGACTGGTGTCTGGTCCGAGCCCCCTTGGGGTTTGGAACCCTAGGTGAGGGAGGGGAGGTTAAGCTGTCCCGGCTTGTGTGGGGCCTGGTAGATGTAGAGTGCTACTGAGGTGGTTGGAGCAAAGGCAGGGGATAGTAACTATCGTGGCAAACCAGTCCAAGCCCCGGCGGTCTTGTCACAAGATAGAGTGGGGGCTCGTCCGGGATCTTCTCTTTGTTCTGACATCTCGTAGGAATAGGTTATAGTGTCATCTGTCCTATACCTATTGTCTACTTGACGAGTAGGGCTACTGATACCTTTCTCTTCGACGTGGACAGACATTTAGTTAAGTTAGTATAGATACATAGTTACAGTGTTGGTTGGAGTACAGTTAGCATTGTGATTGGGTATTGCATATCTATACTGATACGAAGTTACACTAAGCATGGCTACTCGTACTTTAGATTTAGCTAAGGTGCGGGCATCTGCAACTGAGATGGGATTGGAAGGTGAGGAGTTTAAAGCCTATGTACTGGAAGTAGAGAGAGACTTCAGAGCAGAAGAGAGGGAGAGAAGAAAGTCAGAAATTGAGCTTGAAGCTCGAAAGGTAGCACTTGAAGAGCAAAAGTTGGTGGCAGACCAACAAGCACAAAAACTGGCAGCTGACATAGAGTCTAAGAAATTAGATGCTAGGAAGTTGGAAATGGAACATGAGTTCCGTATGAAGCAACTTGAGGTAGAGGCTAAATCGGTTGGTGAGTCTGAGGGAGCAGTAGGTGGAGTAGCTTTACCTAGCTCATCAGTAGCCAGCAGACCAGCTTACCATGCTATGAAATGGCCGTTTCCACCATTTGAACCGGACCAAGAGAAGATAGATCAATTCTTAGAGAAGTTCGAGGCAATGTGTAAAGCTATGGGTTTAGAGCCTGAGCGTTGGAATCTTAAGCTTTCACAAGGACTCTGTGGCACCGCGTACGAAGTGTATGCGCGTCTTCCCCCAGGGATGGAAAATGATTATCCAACCCTGAAATCGGCTCTTTTGAAAAGATTCGAAATGACAGCCCATGCTTACAGGCGGAGGTTCAGAACTTCCAAGAGAGAACCAGGTGAGATGTTCTCGGCCTATAGTGTGAGGTTGAACTCATACCTGTTGAAGTGGATGGCATTGGCCAATTTCAAAGAGGATTATGAGAGTCTGAGAGAGTTGATGGTGGTGGATCAAATGAAAATGCAGATGTCCAAGCCTTTAAGGAATTTCTTAGGGGAAAATGGGGCGGAAAGGCTAGACATAGTAAATAAGTTAGCTGAAAGGTATGTGGAAGTCTATGGTGAGACTGGGGATTCCAGTCAGACTGATTCACAGAAAAGGCAAAAGGGGCTTGATCAGAAGCCCAAGACCAAAGGTCCCAAAGAATCATCCAATGTAGCAGATCCTGTGGTAAAAGACTCTGGTAAGAAACCCGATAAGCAAAGCCCTCCCGCCTCCCCAAAACGGAAGTGGAGTAAGAGGTGGTGTAAGCACTGTAAGTCTCCTTCCCATAATACTGTAGATTGTCTGAGGAAGCCAAAGGACTTGCACTTTGCGTGTCTCGCCTCTACTAGAGGTAGACCTAGTGAGACCACACCTAAGGGTCGGGAGAAACCAAAGTCTGAGAAATCACCTGTGATCGAAACGATAGAGGTGAATGGGAAGCAGGTGGAATGTCTATACGATACAGGATTGCAGTTTGAAGCTGTAATCTCATCCCACCTTGTGAGCCCAGGGCAGCTCACCGGCGAGACAAGAGAATTTCAGCTGGCCATGAGGAGCTCCGTAGCTATGGACTTGCCGATTGCTCGGATTGACATTCGGTGCAGGTACGTTACGGGTAGCATCCAGGCGGCTGTGCTGCCTGATCCTATTTACCCTTTGATCCTCGGTCGTCCGCATGTATTCCTGGGGGACCCCAGGGAACATTGTCTAGTGAGCGCTAGGCAGGCCAGGGCTAAGGATGGAAAAAGGCAGTGTGGTAAGGAAATAGACCATTCTCTTGCGAGGTTAGTGAGCAGTGCTCAAAGTAGGGACCAGACTTTGCGTCCTTACTTACTGGAGGTGTCCCAAAGTTCTGTCCCGCCAACTCCGGGTCAGTTCTATGTAGAAAACCGGTTGCTTTATCGTAGAGCCGGGCAAGGGGATAGCCAGTACGGTCAGATGGTAGTCCCTACTGACTACAGATCCCGCTTGATACATAGAGTGCATACCTTATCCTTAACCAGACATAAGGATGTGGGGACAACAGTCCAGTGTCTTTCCAGCCACTACCACTGGCCGGGAATGACAGGCGACGTGCGGAGATATATCCGGTCGTGCCCAACGTGTTGTCTGGCAGCACCAAAGCACAAGACCAGAAACGGTTTATCTCTGCAGATTGGAGATAGGGTTCTCGCGCTTCTCCCAATCGAGGGGGCGGAATTCGAACTCGGATGGCAGGGCCCTTTTCCTGTGGAGCGGATAAGGTCCCGATCCACGTATGAGGTGAAGGTCCGCGGGGAATTGCGTAAGTTCCATTGTACTCTCCTTCAGAATTTGGAGAGGTCCGAGGTAGTTTCTCCACAAGATAGTGCGACTACCATCGCGCTAGATTCGGTTCTGGGTCCAGACGAGGGCGAGGAAGACTCAGTCCTACGCAGTACATCCTGTGGGGAGGGTCTGCGGTCTCCTGAGCGTTCAACCGTAGATAGGGCGAACGGGCTCCGTCGGGAAGAGGCCCATGGTGTTAAGCACACTGGGAATCGAGGTCGGACAGGCGAAGTCACATCTGGCACGACGGGATCGTCGGGTGACTCGATACGCCGACAGGCTCACTGTCCTTACTCGCGGGAGAGAAGGCAGGAGCAAGGGTACTCCAGACGAACCTGGAGTAAGCGACCATTCATTTCGGTCGACATCCGCGAACAGTCCACGAAGGTGATGCCTAGTCGGGATAGGAAATATCCTATTGTCAGAAGGGACGAACGAACCTTCAGTAAAGTAACCGATGGCCTACAACAGGTGGATGCGGAACAGTCCAGTGTAGACCGATCCTGTAAGCCAATCACCAGGCCGTTACGTTTCGGGCCTAATCGCTGGAGATAACGTATGTTGGAGGCGGTGGTTGGTGATCCAGCATCCATACCATTCTGGTAAATCTCCCCAGGGAAAGTGAACGTTATGGAACGTCTTTTCCTGGAAATCCAATCTTGATAGAGTAGAGGTTCAGAGTTCAGACCGATCTTTGTCTAGTGAGTTCGACCGGGTCGACCATCTTAAGTGGGGGCCTATGTGACGAAACGGATAAATATCGTAAGATCTCTGCATAATAGCCCTTTGAAGGGAGTGCCATGCGTTGGTCTCCCTTTAATTTAATGTCAATTAATAGGGGAGTTCCCTAGAAAAGTAGTGCGGGGGCGGAGCTATTCTAGTTATTTATAGAAGAATCTAGAATGTTCCCCCAAGTGCGTACGTGGTTTTGATCTCTAAGTTCACGAGTGCGTTGTGCAGCACGGGTTGGAGGAACCCATCGTGACTCTGGTTTTCTTCATGAATCATGAAAGTCACGCAGCCCGTGTAGGCGAGTGGAAGGCGGACTGACGTTGTCGGAGTCAGTCGCCCACCAGACCTCAGCGTGGAGAGATCATGGCCAGCAGGCTGCAGTAATTTGGATGTCAATAGTCGCGGCCAGAGCGGACATCTGCAGTCAAAGTTTGTGATGTTTCAATCACAGGTTAGTTGAATACTTATTCTATTATTTAACTGTTGTCGTGATACCCCGCCGATCTCCCCGAAAGAATTAATCGCCGTCGAACTGAGTCGTGGCGTAGCGTTACAAGTTACAGCTGGCTATCCGCATGTTAAGTAGGTTTTATCGATTAGCGATGTAATGTGTTATCTGATGGAACAAGCCGTATTCCACAGCGAATGGTGTGTAACTAACATAGGCCGAACGAAGTGCTTTACCGTGTGTAGCAGTTACTGGTTTGGTTTATTAACTACGCATGAAAGGCAACAGTTTGTCAGTCAGCCCATCAACCTGCTAGACGCTGTAAATAATGATAAGGTAGAGCTTATTATTAGAGATGTGTAATGTGCTTCGTGACATTAGAATTGTAACGGAATTGTTCGATCAGTGATGGTGAGTTTTCGAGGAATCAAGGTGAGATCAGCTGTGGTGTATTTGCTGTGTGCAGATAGCAGTGTTATTCCGCGTAAGCAGAATGGTGTTGCATCGGTAGGATAACAATTGATAAGAAGTATTCATGATACTATTGTTACTGCTTGTTGTCATGTCCGTCCGCTAGGATGACCGTGCGTGTTCCATATTGCGTTTGTCTAGGCAGCGGGAGGTAGGCCGGTACCCCCAACCCGATCGGTAATAGGTCCGACCCAATGCAATCGTGCATATCCGATGGATGAACATACCCGATCGAGGGTGATGCGGCGCTCCGTAATTCGAGGCCGAGGTGTCTAGATAGATCGAGGTTTGAACCTAACCGTTTCTGTCTCTAATATTCTACTCTTCTGGAACCCTGACTCGGTTCATGGAATACTTGGAGTACTGCCGTGAGGTAGTAGTTGGGAGGGGCATAACCCCCCCCCCCCCCAAAAGGTGGAGCCAGAGTTTGGTAGTGGAGTCTGGAGGTTTGCTACATTGGATGACGTGACTTAAGTCGTCACGGGACAAGGTACACGAGACCCACAGTAGCTGTGGGAAAGTGTAGTGGTGGATGGCCACCACAGCTGTGCTCGACCGGCACAGGGATGACTGACCTGAAAGATAGTCAGTGAATACAAGGGCAACTCAGGATCTGGGGCAGGGATCCCAGACCTGACACTATGGCTGTGATATGATTTTGTTAGTTAAGTGTAACAAGTCATGAGTTCTCCTTAGTTAATGCTATAGTAATGAATTATCAGGAGTATAATTCATTATGGACATATAGTTATTAATGTGTGTAATTCATCAGTCCATGGGTGAAGGGATTGATGAATTGATGAGTCTGTCAGGAAGGAGATGTCCGGCTGGACACCTTCTCGATACAGTAATCCCTACACTGAAAGGAAAGTAAGTGTATATGTTGATGGAGGATGGGAGATGAAACCGGATTGGACTGGCACCAGGCGAAGGATGCTTGACAGAGTCATACAGTCGACTCTGGTGCTAGGGGTTATATGTAGCCCAGAAGTGTTACTTGACTGAACAGGTGTGCTATTGCTTTTTCTACCACCATTATGCCTATATATTATAGTGACTAGGTAGATCTATGATGTGATGATTTCATACTCATGTTGGTAGACATGAGGAATGTCTGAGAGGCAGGTGACAGGGTGGAGATGCTGGTAGTCTTTGTTGTAGTTGAGTACTCACACCAACCTCTCCGTGTTTCAGGATCTGTTATTACTATACAGAAGAAGATTCAAGAGCTGCACCATGAGCTCTATGGGCCCACTCATTCCAGTGCCTATCCAGAAGTTGATTGAGGCCATACTGGGAGTGGTTGTCTGATTCTGCGAGATCAATGTTGGAAGGAGCTGAGTGCTGAATAAGTCGGTAGGTCTAGGTTAGGACCTCCGTCAAGAGTCCGACGAGTGTCATCCGATCCTGAGAGGATCCAACACTGAAACGTCTGGTGATTCAAGCCAGTGAAGCACTGGTGACATTCCGTCTCTGTGTAAACCTTGGTAATTGCAAGGTAGTGACCTTTCAAGTTGTGCAGAGTGATCATTGTTACCGGTCACCATGACCTGTGTTATATGCTTCTGGCCCGGCTGGGTTATGGGACACCATGTATCAGTTGATGCTTACATAGTGTTTTTACATTGGTTACCTTTATGAAGCCAACATGTGGTCCAGTGAACTAGGACATTGATTACAACATGGGTGGAAACACCTGAGTGACATGGTTGTGAAGGTAGGGAGTTACCTCATGCCAACGTTATGAACTGTTGACAATGTTTGTGAAGGTAGGGAGCTACCTCATGCCAACGTGATGAACTGTTGACAGTGTATGCTAGGTTGTGATTACTACCCATGGATCAGGGTAGGTACATGATACTGTGTGAAGATCTATTGTCCAAGGACATGGAACTAAGGTGAAGTGTTTAGTCACCTGATAGACTTTACCAGTGACATTGTATGTTCGTGTGGAGCAACCGCTTATTGTGTAGGTGACATATCAGTGTGTGGGTCACTGATGAGATAGAAGAGTGACCTGGCTCTTGTGTATTTTGAGACGGTGCTACATGTATTTTTTCTGCAAGTGGGAGACCGCTAATGTTCTAGGGTCGGCCCAGACTTCATCAAGAGTGTGACGAGGGAAATAGTACGACAGCAAGGAAGGATCCTTGTTCATCAGTGCAGTGTCCGCCAGGCAGTGGTACGGCGCTTGTTCAGCCCTTGCTTGGTTCTCTGGGTGAAGAGGGAACTTTGGAGAGGCAGCAGACCTTGGAGTTCCAGTCCACTGGAGGAGCCTGGGTGAGTCGCTACCACGACTGGACAACCGCACGAGCTATCGTCCGCCTCCATGATGAATACTCATCTGCGTCTGTGATCTTGTACATAGTTCTTCTAGTCTGGCTTTCAGCCATCCTTCTCTGTGTTGTGGTTGACGTAGTTCAGAATTAAATTTTTGTTCTCTTAGCTATGACTTTGTGCAGTGATATGACTGGTGTCTGGTCCGAGCCCCCTTGGGGTTTGGAACCCTAGGTGAGGGAGGGGAGGTTAAGCTGTCCCGGCTTGTGTGGGGCCTGGTAGATGTAGAGTGCTACTGAGGTGGTTGGAGCAAAGGCAGGGGATAGTAACTATCGTGGCAAACCAGTCCAAGCCCCGGCGGTCTTGTCACAACTACAACAAATAAAGTCGCTTAAAAGTTGACAGGGTCGACTTCATTGCACCGGGTTTTTATCCCAAATGGCCCAGTCTCTTTGAGCAGCGCGGAAAGCGTCGCACAAAGCACAAACTCCGTTGCACCAGCGACGACCCTCAGGAGTCTCCGAAAAATTGCCCTCGTGAACCAAAGGATGCGGCCCGGAATCGAAACCACAACCTTCGGAGCTCGAGTCAGACAGCTTGACCACGTCGCCACGGAGACTCCCGGGGAGATACTAGGACAAGTAACAAGTTTCTCCTATCTTGGACATGTAATAACAGATGATCGCAGAAGTGAAGCAGAAATCAAAAAGAGAATAGGAATGGCCAAAAATGCTTTCAACAAAATTAATTAAGTATTAACATCTAAACTGACTATAATCATTAAAAATGAGAATTGTCAAATCTTATGTATATTCAACACTGCTGTATGGCGCGGAAACCTGGACAATGAACAAGCAATTAGAAAGTGTAGCCTAATAGCGGCCCTGGAGATTCTGGATCTACAGACGAATATGTCCTATTTCATGGAATCAAAAACAATCCAATACAGAAGCTCTAGAAAAAACTGGCAATGAAGAGAAAATTGACAAAAGAAATAAAAAAGGGGGAAGTGAAATATTTCGGCCAAGTTGAAAGACATAACACTTATAAAAACCATACTGGGGGGTTGAAGGCGAGCGAGCAAGAGGTAGACTACAATACACGTGGGAAGATAACATTAAGTGTTGGTCGAACAACACTCTGACAGAATGTACAATCAAGGCGGGAGACAGACGGTCTTATTTTTAATGCGTTGTGAAGTGCTCTCCATGTTAACACTGACATCTTTGGATGCTTGCTGCAAAAGCCTTGCTTTGTGAGAGTTCGCGTTGCTTTGAAGTAAATGAACATTTTGAGTGCATGCTACCCTTTTGTTGTCTGGTCTCGATCATTTTATTAGTTTGGTAATGAGATCTGCATTTAAATGTCAATTAACAGTCCTGCAACGAGGCTGATAATCTGTCAATAAGATATCTCTGGCCTACATCCCTCCACACATATCCTCTCATTTAAAAAAAAAGGAAAACATTTATCGCGCGAATTGATCTGTCTAGTCACATACCCTACCGCCATGGTTTGCAGTTATTATGCCCTTTTTGAAGCACATCGTAACAAACCATCGTCTGCCAAGCAGCCAGGGGCCAGCACATTTGGAAAGTACACCAATGGAAGGCATGGTTCCCGGAAAAAAGCTGCAAGAGTCAACCAGCACGGAGACGGCAGGACATTGTGGACACCAGGGACATGATAATGTATGAGGCAGAAGCAATGGAACGAGAAACTTTTACGCATGCCGTGATGAGAGCGACGTTATGCAAAGGAACTGCTACATGATAATGATGATGTCAAGTTAATATTGTTTTGGTGACCGGACGGTATATGGATGCTATTATGGTCAGTATTGCCCCAACCGCCATTGTTTACCCTGATATGTGCTACCCATGGTAAGATACTGGGTCGTACTGATTCGGGGAAAATGTCATCACTCCTGGAATTTATCCCTGATCCCTGTGTTTGTAAGCAAGAAAATGAAATACAATGCCACCGGATACACATAACATAAATAAGTTTACTACAAAAAAAAAACAGAACCACGGTTGTGTAGTGGTTAGTGCACCATTATACCAAGACAATGGTACGAGTTCAATCCCTGGTAGAATTATTTGTTCCGAGCGCTGTGTCTCTGTGTTAACCCAGCCTCAGCAAAATGGGTACCCGACAATTGTCTGCATATTGTCTGGAAAATAAAGGCCAGGTGTAAGGGAACTGGCACTCTCACCTCCTTATACCATGACCTAGAATATACCACGACCTAAGAGTTGACACCAAAACGGTGGTATCCACTACGGGGCCTCCTTTCAGCACAAATAAGTGTCTGAGATACAGGCCAAATTAACAGAACGTGTTATAACACCTCCCGTCGCAACCATACACACTACACACAAAACATAAACCGTTGACGCGAGCAGATCAAAATGTAGAAGTCAGCAGGATGCGATGAGCAAACAGTTAAAGAAAAAAACAAGCCTCTCATGTATAGTTTAGTTTAGTCGACGGATCAACATCACAGCCCACGGGTGTAACCCATAAGTGCTCCGTTCCACTCCTAATTCAAGCCGGAGTCCGGAAAGACTCAGCTCTGTAGCACCGGTGAGGATCCTGAAATACTTTGGGTAGATGTTTAACTCCAAATTTTACCCCGGGCAGCGCCATTAGGCTACTCTTTTTCGATTTCCAACTGCCAAAGGATTTGGGAAATTTTGTTACTAGAAGTCCACGTGAAAAAATCCAGGCCCTCACCGGGGCTTGAACTCGGGGCCTCCAATACTCGAGGCGGACACCATACCACGAGACCACCTCTCCCCCACCCTTCTTATTTACAACAGAAAAATGCTTACCATGAGTCCGAATCACCTCATATGTGGTGGCCTAGAAGATGTGAAGACCTAAAACTTCACACCCCAACGGCACTATCCACTACCAGACCGGACTACCCTCTAGCGTAGTGGTGCTCAACCTTTTTGGCCTATGCACCCCTTCTCCATATGTTCAGAATGTCATCCCCCTCCCTATAAGCCTCCCACCCCGCCCCTATGTAGTATACGTAAAAATGGAAATTAAGGTTAATAACATATACAGAAAAAAGTCTAGAAGTCTACATAAAACGTGATTTGCAAGTCTACTTACGTTATAAAACGAATTTCAGAACGGCAAGAAATACAGAACCATAAAGTACGGAGGGAAAAACAATATCAAGTAATCGGTTCTTGTATTAACGCGATCTTGAAATAATCTTAATCCCCCCCCCCCCCTGGAAATCCTAAATCCCTTCCTGGGGGGGGGGGGGGGAATTCCCCACCGGCTGAGAAACACTGCTCTAGCGAAAAGAACTATCTACATTAGAAGTCAGATTGAAGATTAATAGACCGTTCTGCAGCTTACCTTCCCCCTCTTCCCTCCTTTTCTGTTTTCAACCTCTCACAAAACATTTACTGTGGGCGGGGTAAGCTGCAGGTGTTACCCGGTAGGATGTGTTAGCAAACAGTTAGAGAAAAGCAACACAACTTCTCATGTAGAAGAGAAAAAATGCTCACTCAGCAAACATAAATTTCAGAAGCAGGTGGTAACGTGATAGCCTAACCAGACACAATTCCTTGCGATACTGCTTCAGATAGGATTGATAATATGAGAGCCAGGCGTATACAACAAAAATAGCTGTCTTGAGGAATACACGTCAACTGCGTTGTATTTCAGATGATATTTTTGTGTGTGTTTTGTTATGTTTTGATTTGAGACAAGCGATTTTGCTGTTGCGAAAACTGTTTAAGATAAGTCCCAGGAGAACAGTCAAACAATTTACTAGTAATGTGCAGTCTATTGTTAAACACGGAAGAATAAGTGCGAAGTTACAAAGATTTGTGTCTTCTTCTACATGCAAGGTATTATCAGAAACAAGAAAAGCTGCAGAAGCTGCCAGTTCAACTAAACAATGCTCTAACATTGCCGGTCGGAGCTTCGATCCTAGACCAGTTGCAGACCAAGGCTTAGGTCCTGGTCTGCCCTGCCTTGACATTTAGACTTTAGTACCGTCTACTGCCATACGGCACTCACTAAACCTGACACCCCACATTGTGCCAACGGCTTCGGGCGGAGGAGAGCAGTTAGAAGGGTATACTCATCTTGGTGCAAGGAATTGCAACCTAAAGACTAAATGTCAAGGCAGGGCAGATCAGGACCTAAGCCTTGGTCTGCAACTGGTCTAGGATTGAAGCTCCGACCGGCAATGTTAGAGCATTGTTTAGTTGAACTGGCAGCTTCTGCAGCTTTTCTTGTTTGTGATGTATTGATGTAACCTTTCTTCTGGAGTACACTGGCATAGCAGAGAGTGAGTGTGTGTGTGTGTGTGAGAGAGAGAGAGATAGAGAGAGAGATAGAGAGAGAGAGAGAGAGAGAGATAGAGAGAGAGATAGAGAGAGAGAGAGAGAGAGAGAGAGAGAGAGAGATAGAGAGAGAGATCACATTGTATAGGAAACACATTATCTGTACAATTCGGCCCAGGTTTTGTGCTATGGATAGGTTGCTATGCCTATTTTTGAAAGATAATGCAACAAAATATCGTTTGTCAAATCGACAAGGTGCCAATCTAAGTCTTCTTTAAGGAAGAATAAACTTTCCTTGCCCTACTCTTACTTTTTCTAGTATCTGCTGGGAGTTTTTGTCCAGTAATAATAATAATAAAAAAAAAAGTAAAGGAACCTTTTTCCTGCCTTAAGTCTCATTGGGCAAATGGTGCTAGGGCAATGTTATATTATAAACCAATTTACACTGGGTGATGTTGTCAGTATTAAGCCGGCCACTTTTACTTTCCAAGACATTTCCTGGTACTCATTGTAAGCTGGGTCGACCTGGGAGACCAGGCCAATTTTAACCCCCCCCCCCCCATGCGAATTCGAACCCATTACCACCTGACTGGCAAGCGGGGTTCGAGCCTCAACGCTACTGGGCCTCTATGGTTTGTACAAGCTGAGGTGTACAGATCGATTACGCTAGCAGTGGGAAAGTAAGTTTGTCTGCCAAGAGTTAGGTTATATTTGTTATAGCTAGCTCTGATCTGGGGTCGACCCAGCTTCATAAACATGGGTACCAAAAAATTCTTAGAATGTGTCCGGGAATTGTGTAGGAAGGAAAGTGGACCAAGAATGGAACTGGCCACCTTACCTCATATATCGTGGCCTAGAAGATGTGAAGACACTTCACATATTAATAGCAGTATCTGCCATAGAGACTAACTGGTCTCTACCCATGCAATACTGGGGCTAGTGAATCGTATTGTTTCGGAGAGACAAAACACCCCTTGTCTTATCATACAACAACAATATGACCAATATATGACCAACTCACAACCAACAATGGAGATCACAATGACCGTATGGATACAAGCCGTCGTTCTTAAACTTCCGCAGTGCTGATGCCGAGCTGGCGGGTTCAACCCATACACATGTCAGTTGGACTAAAGTGTTGACTTCTCGTCCTTGACTTGGGGGACTGTAAATTACAAGTGCCTCAGAAGTAGGAGTGGAATCGCCTGATAGCCAGGGACACTGGTGATAGGGAAAACTAATCCAGAAGAAAAAATCTGTCCAGTGCACTAGTAGTAGTAGCACGTGTATGGACTAGGCTTGAGTTCAAAGCCAGCGCGCACAAAAACAAACAAACAAGCAAACAAACAAACAAACTAACAAACAACAACAACAATGTGTAAAACGCTCACATGAACATCCATTTTTTAAAAGGAAAATGTATGTGAAATCAACATGTAAGTAATACAGAAATAGGAATAGTATGCAAGAACTACTTGTTTCAAATATGATCACACTTCAACCTAATATATTGGCCAGTGACTAAAAATAAAACAAAGATAAGACAGTGCGAGTGTCTTTCGACACAATTTATAAACGATATTGCTTTATTGTTGTTGCTTGTGAATCGCTGGGTTGGTAACCTGACTCGCAAGCCAGATCACAGGCTCCCTAAACGGATTTTTTTTTACGGCGAGCTGCACTGTTTTAAACGCTCCCAATGGGAAAAGCTGTAAAGTCACTGGCAATTTTACTGAAAGCTTTTGGAATTCATTACGACACTTGTGAGACTGCTGCCAAAGACCGACATTCATGGCGTACATTATTACGCGAGGGTATAGTCACATGTAAAGCAAATAGGACCGCAAAAGCTGTGGGGAAAAAACCGGATATAAAAACCACAGCAGGAGATCCTCCTCCTGGAATGTCAAGCAGTCTTTACCTACGTTGTAAAAGAATATTTCAAGTCAAAATAGGCCTTATCAGCCATCTTAGAACTCACGGCTAAAACTTTCAACCCCACTGGATGAAATGAATGGTCATTATCATTCTTGATGGACAAACACCAGAAGACTGTCAGTTTTAACTCCTAAGCACAACTCATTTGTTGTGCCATGATCTAAAAGTATAGTCAAGGAGAAGTTATAGTAAGGGAAGTAACCAACAATAACAGGGTAAGACGATGAGTTACCTAACTCTGGGGTACCTAGTGCAATTGAGAAGCGCTCAGCGCAACTGACCAGGGGATTATACCAAGGGCGAAATTAAGCCGCACGTGGAAAAAATGCAGACACGCACAAGCTGAGAAGCCCAGAAGATTGTGAGACCACGCGGGACTCAGGGCTCAAGCTGTTAACATCTGTTGGAAAGCTCAAGTAATATCAGTATTTCCTTACAAGTATTGACAAGTAACGAGAAAACTATCTGGCTGCGGTGAACGCTTGAAATTAGGGAGCAGAAGACCAAGTGATCCTCTTTACAACAAGAGATTTGTTACACGCCTGCTAGAATTCTCTACAATGGGCGATTTGCCAGTGCATTTGTCAAGTAAGTGTGTGTGTGTGTGTGTGTGTGTGTGTGTGTGTGGGTTTGGGGGTAGGTTTGGGTGTGGGTGGGGGTGGGGGTGGGGTGTGTGTGTGTGTATGTGTGTGTGTGTGTGTGTGTGTGTGTGTGTGTGTGTGTGGCAATATTTCGCAGCCACGTTTGATGTGTGACGCAGTGTGGTAGGACGATCGTCGCAGAAGAGAGAGAAACTAAGTTGGAAAAACCCTATTGTACTTAATAGATATCTTCTTCTTCCATGCATTCACCCGGAGTGTTTTTCAGATGTGATTGCGGTGTGGAACCCTTAGGCCAACACATTCGACTTTTAGCGTGCATTTTTGACCAGGTTAGCATTCCTGGGAGACTCTCACTTTTGTGGTACCGTCCACCTCCCAGCTGGTCAAGTTGGAACAGTCGAAGACTGCACGTTCATCCCTCAAATGAAGGCAGGGACAGTCCATAGCATTTTCCGCCATCCTGGGTGGCTTCCATAATTGCAGAGCCGACACATAACGCTCTGGTGCTGGGCTCACCGAGGGAATCGTCACGTCCTGCTCATGGCTGCTTTAATTCCTCACTTCAATATATTGGGCATTTCGTTCGCCCCATTTCGTTCGCCCCGGGCCGTTCCCGCGCATACCAGACAGGTCTGCAGACGGTATCCACTCAGCGAGTTTTCGGACATGTACTTGTCCGTGTGCCCGTCAGAGCTGTTCCAGGCACGGCGGACATTTGGAAAACTTCCTAGTCAGAGCTGTTCCGAACAAGAGCGGAATTCGGGAACTAGGTAGTCAGAGCTGTTCCTAGCACGAGAGACATTCGGACGAGACATTTCACTCGGACGTAAATGCATAGTGCCAATTTTTAGTTTGCCACACGTAGGACGGCACTTCCGACTTCAGCGGACATTTTTTAATGAGGTTAGCCTTCCTCGGGTTTCGAGGCATGTTAGACTTATTGTTGTGATGTCGCCCACATCTCAGCTGGTCAAGATAGAACGATCATCGACATCACGGTCAACCCTCAAGGGAAGGCAGGGGCAGACCATGGGCCTATCCAAGGCTATCCAAGGAGGCTTCCATAATTGCAGAGCCGGCACATATTGCTCTGAGACTGGGCTCACCATGGCTGCTTTAGTTCCTCACTTCCATGTGTTGGGCATCTCGCTTGCCACTGGGCGCTCAAGCACACACCAGGAACGGTCAGACTGCGGGCGACATCTACTCGGTAAGCTTTTGCTATTGACTTCGGACCACGCAATGGATTCGATAGCCGTGCGTTCCATTTCGTGTTATTGAGACGTTTTTTCACTTTTGTCAACACTCTATGAGTTAGATACAGAGAGTTTTCGTAGCCATTCCATTCGACTGGGACACTTTCTGCATTTTAGTACTCGCTCACGAGGTAGGCTACATGTGCTGCCGGCTCAGCATCTTACCTCCGTGCAGCAGTGAACGAGAAAGGGCCAGGCCCTCTCATCCGGGAATCCCTCATATCCCCCAACTGAGAGCCTTCGAACAAGTATCAGAACTGGGCATGTAGCGTGCTCAGTATCCCACCTCTATTTTTCGGTAGGTGGGTGTCGGCCCGGCTCTCACATCCGAGGGTTTGTGGCTTAGAGGCCTTTAGCCTAAACCCTCGACAGAGAGCCTTAGAGTATTGTCCGGATAAAGAACTTCTGCCTTCGTGCGCCTGATTTAAACTTTTGACTGCTAACCTCAGTCTACAGTCTACCTGCAGAGCAGCAGGTTGTGTCTCTCTTATTCTGGCCCCTCTCCCATAAGCTGTCCGATATGTAGTTTTCATCCATCGGCAAGCACATGGGGTCGATGGGACACGCAAGCTCCCCCACCACAGCAAGGTGGAGACTCATCAGGGAAGACTTAATAGATTTGTTGATAAGGAATTATATGTTAAGATTTCTAGAAATAAACATGGGCCGAGGAATACACACCATCATGGTCGACAAGACTAGGGTCACCCCGACAGACTAACACCGTCTAGGAACTAAGTGAGATGCGTATGGAACAATGCGAATCTCTGTCAGTGGGTTGCTGGAGCGGCAAGGTGTACTCCGTAAATAAAGTTTATGTTGACATGACACGGTGTCCAGAGCGCGTTGTTTCAAATCTAGTGAGAATGTGCTGTATCACAAGACAAGAGCCAATACACTGAGAACATACTACATAGGGGTACGGCAGGTGATCACAGTGTTCACGGCTTGCTTACACGTTTCTCCTTTCGTTGCCTTCTGCCTCGCGCATTATCATGCCCGCGATATCCTTCCATGTCCGTGCTGGTTAATCGTTGCCTTTTGTTCCAGGCAGCATCCCTTCCATTAGTGTACTTTCTAAATCTACTGGCACCTTGCCGTCTTGACAGACGATGGTGTGTTACATTGTGCTTTAAAACACCAGTTGGTGTTCAGACACATGAGCAAGTAAAGGTGCTTGTATATATTGGTGTGAGTTTGATGAAGATACTTCTCCAGAACCGATACCAAAATAATGTTATGTTATGTCGAACGAGGTGACTGTACAGTGGGCATTCCTGTGCGTGCTCATGCCTCCAATGCAGAGTCCATCCCAAAGTATTTCTGCACACTATTTTTCATAAGAAATCTCCTGTGATGTTTTTCGCCCTTATCCGAGGAAGTCAGCTATCCATGCTTATTAGCCAAGAGATCAGGTACAAGTGTGATATTATTTGAAAGAAATAGTTCTGGTATCTCCTCTCATTTCCACATT
Organism: Cepaea hortensis; assembly: GCA_963921405.1. Classification (NCBI taxonomy): domain Eukaryota; kingdom Metazoa; phylum Mollusca; class Gastropoda; order Stylommatophora; family Helicidae; genus Cepaea; species Cepaea hortensis. Next base: position 49,823,117 of record OY992881.1, read on the forward strand.
GACGTGCTTGACCAGGTTTCTCTTCCAGTTCGTGGAGTCCAGCTAGCATCGGTGTTTCCGTCAGTATCCGCTAACCTAGTCCGTATTGCATTGATTTAATCAGCCCTGTCCATGCTCCTTCCATTTTGCACTGGTGCATTACATCGCCCACTGATCTAAGCGTTCGTTAACGTTTATTCCGCATGTCCGAGTGTGTACATTCAGGTGTGAGAAGTCATGCGCTACTTCTAAATAATGCTATCCATTCGCAGCATAGACTGCAAACAATAATTTATTGGCGCCAGCGCAGACGAAGAAGGGGAAGAAGAAGAAACAGAAGATGATGATGAAAAAGAAGAAGAAGAAGAAGAAGAAGAAGAAGAAGAAGAAGAAGAAGGAAATCAAGAATAAGAACAAAAAGAAGACAATAACATGTATTTTAACACTTAAAACAACACCACCTTATTACAAGAATGCACGTAGCTGCAACTTCTACAAAATACAATAATCCCGTTGTTAATGTCAAGAAAGAATCTTTCTATTCGTTTGAACTCAAATGTATTGCCTGTACGATTATTCCTAATTGTATTTCACTTGGCTTCAGAAACCTTGTTTATTGCCTCATGTTGTTTTATCATCTGTCTCTTTACTGCTCCCTTGTCACACCGAGACAGTAATATTATATTTATATCCTCAACATACATTTATCAACATAAACATCTCCATAGTGGAAGATTTGTCTTCCCCGCTATCTTTCTTTGCTGCGGTTCGTCGTTTGAATGAACACTTTTAATGCACAATTCGATAACTACACAGGTAATCCAGCTTTCACCCTTAGATCACACAAATCGGTATATGTACTAATATAACTTTTGTTAGTTTTTAACTGCCAGGTACTTCGACCATGTTTCTTCATCTTCTGCAATGTATCCTATACTGGAACATAAACCCCCAGCCTCCTCATAGAAATCGGAGTGGCAGAGTTTAACGCCCTAAAAGTTCTGTTCTGACGGCGGCGTAGTGAGTTTGCTCCACAGGCCGATCAGTTGGAAGTAAATGTTGACTTCTTGTCATTGATTTGGGAGAGTAAATGACAAGTGCCTCAGAAGCTGGAAAGGTTTCGCTTGATGGCTTGGGACATGGGTAATAGGGACAGCTAATCCTCATGCAAAATCAGACCAGTACACCCACAGAAAGTAACAACTGTTAGCACGAATGTAGACTACGTTCAAATTCAAAGCAAGCGGAAAAAAAAAAAAAAACAAATAAAACAACCTCATCTTATACCACGTCGCACAATCTATTGCTATCTCCTGCAGGTCGATACATATCCCCGGGAAGGTTAACCCGGCCAACAAATGCCCGCAGAAGTCGGATATGTCGGCCTAACGGCGCAAGATCACAGCTATGCTGTACACAGGCACAACGCAATCACGTCCGAAAAAAAACTCTCCCGATGAACGCAGAAGAAGAAGAGGAAGATCTATGTCCTCTTCACGGTATTCATCTTTGTTCCGATTTCTTTTCTCCGTATCGTTTTATGTCTCGTCTATTTCGTCTGCGTGTGGGATCCAGTGAAATGATGTTCTAGTTGTACTTTGATCAAGTTTTTCTCACCGTGCGACCTTTCCAGCGTCATTCCCCCATTTCTTGATTCCCTGGAATCTGTCTGGTCACCTCCGTAAGCTCCGCAATGCTTATCTTATTATACAATTTCCGCCCCCTATATTATGCGTTGGCACCAGTTAATAAAGGTTTGTAGGAGATGTTTTAAATGTTGCATATCCCTTACAGGACGTTGCAGTCAAAAACAGCATCTTTCAGCTACAGTTGATGTATCAGGCAAGATTACGCTCAGTAGTTTGCCATTGCTTTCTGAGCGAGTAATAGATTGGTAGTTATTTTAGTCGGTCCCGTGTTTCTGATCTACATAGCAGCACGGATTTAACGTTAGGGTTAACTTTTATAAGTCTGTTTCAAGATTTGATTATATTTTCCTTCCACAGGTTTCTCAGCGTTTTGAAACTCCTCTTGCATTTTGTATTATTATTTTAATATCTCTGTTCCTCCATCTTTGTCTGCATTGAACCAATGTACATTATCTACCAATCGCAAATTGTAAATATCAAGGCTCGCTGCTGGTGCGTGATGAGAATGTTATGACACAAAGTTACAGAACAAACACCGCACTGAAAAATGTAACGCCGTTAACATCTGAATGGATTGGAGTTGACTGGACAACAAATAACAGAATACTGAGGAAATGCTTATTTCCCGTGACAACATATAAGTGTGACTATCAACTGTCATTTACTGCCATTATAGTACTTTGCGGTGTATGGCAGAGGGGTCTTTGAGCCTGAGGAATAAAGGCCGCCTGGCTAGTGCAGTCGCCGCGAACTGTGCAGGTTAGGATTGTCTTTTTGCCCCCGACAAAAAAAAAATCCCACACCTTACCGAGTGATCGAACCCGGATCTCCCGAAGGAGAGTCCGGGGTTCTAGCCACTCGGCCAGCCGCTCCTCTCTTCGTAGATGGAAGCGTAGATGGATTCACAAGAGGTGATATATAATTTAAATAACGAAGATACAAACAATAGATTGCACGATTTATTGCCTGGCATATTTTGCTACATCTCGTCAGGTACATATAAGTGTAGACCTTCGATTTTGAAAACATCAGCCGAAAATCACATATTCGCATTTGGATATGAGTATCACAGTAGAGAATTACACATTACTTAGGCGAAAAAGAGAACAAACAAACATATGCAGCTAGAGCTCATTAATGAAGAAGATTGTTATAAATACAAAAATGAGGTAAATGAAATATTTTGGACATGAATGTCTGGAAATTATAACAATGAAGGGAGGTTACTGATGAATCGGAGAAGAGGCAGACCACAGCGAAGATGGATTCACAAGAGGTGATATATAATTTGAATAACGAAGACACAAACAATAGATTGCACGATTTATTGCCTGGCATATTTCGCTGCATCTCGCCAGTACATACTGCAGAAATCACACAACATAAAGTGAAATAATTAGATAAATCCTTCAATCTGAAATATACACATATTCGCACAGTAATGTCGATTGTCTACCACGGTAATTTTAAACTGACTAACATGTCTTTCTGCTTACACAAGGCCGGCTTACGTAGGTTGATCACTATGGCTTCAGCAAACCTTAACAACCGACTACTCTGTGTGTTGAACAACACACGGAAGGAATTGTCTCTTTCAACCACATGACCACTCCGAGCACGTGTTTCACGACCGATGAAGCAGGACTGTTCCGGTGTGTGCGACCTGCCTAGGCTATCATCTTCTGTGTGTAGTATCTTGTCCACAAAGTTCGGAATGTGTTCCAACACCCTGTTATGTAACTGTCGCTCTGTTCTACCTATGCAGATGGCCTCGCACCTGCATGTAAATTGGTAAATACAATTCGATTTGGCGTACAGAGCTACAGGTTCTTTAACTGCTGGGGTGGGGATCGGTGTGGTTTTGTACCTGATAACCGGAGTTGCAGCACAGAATGTTCGCCCGACTGCTGTGATGAGCCGGTCCTGGAAACGTTGCATTACGTCATCTCCTCGGAATGTTAACTGGATGAAAACTTTGAGTTTAGGGACTGTAGTTTCTTCTGGTTACATAACAGGTTATTGGAACACATTCCGAACTGGGTGGACTAGATACTACACACAGAAGATGGTAATCTAGGCAGACCGACACACCCGAACAGCCCTGCTTCATCGGTCGCGAGACACGTGCTCGAGAGTGGTCATGTGGTTGAAAGAGACAGTGCCTTCCGTGTGTTGTTCAACACACAGAGTAGTCGCTTGTTAAGGTTTGCTGAAGCCATAGTGATCAACCTACGTAAGCCGGCCTTGTGCAAGCAGAAAGACATGTTAGTCAGTTTAAAATTACCGTGGAAGACAATCGACATTACTGTGCGGATATGTGTATATTTCAGATCGAAGGATTTATCTAGTTATTTCACTTTATGTTGTGTGATTTCTGCAGTATGTACCTGACGACATGCATCGAATTATGCCAGGCAATAAATCGTGTAATCTATTGTTTGTGTCTTCGATATATAATGTATAAATGACTGCAATAGAGATAGGGCATCTGGATTATGATAAAGAGAAATTTCAAAAGCCAGTGGGGGAAAGGACAGTTCTATCCAGAACAAGCTCCAGATGATGATGGCCACGAAAGGGAATTTTCATGTCATGAATATCACTCAATGAGACCTTCGCCCATATTACGGAGTTCGTGCACTGTGCAGAGAATCTAATAGTATGGTTTATGGGAGTAGACAGAGCACTCATGAACATATATGTGTGCAATGATAATGTTCCTTTATAAACCAAACAACTTGTTGCCAAGTAATAACCAGATCGCCGAAGACTTTCAGTTACAGCTATTCTTATGTTCTATTGATCTGCATGGACCTTCTTTCACGTATATGTCGTTATGTCCCAGACAATTGTCACTTTACAAAAATACCAAAAGTCGTGACTATAGCACTTTAAAGGAATAACTGTCCAAGCACGAAGTAGATAAAGTAGAAATAAGACTAGACACACTTAATTGACAAAACGGACAATGCAAAATTCAGTAATGGACTCTTTCCAACGCGTTGACGCATCTTAGATAAATGATATTAACCTAATGATTTTTACGGACTAATGGACACTCTTCGTCAGTATTACAAGTCACGTTCTATCGACTTTGTTACCAAGATCAAGAAAAAAAAAAAATCAGCCACCGCCAAGTAAATGTGCAAGCATATTTGCGCTTTCAACTGTACAACTACGAAGTAGATAAATCAGCAACGAGATCAGGCACAGATAAAGTGACAACAAAGTTAATGTAATAGGTAATAAATGTCCGCGATGGAATACAGGCGTCAATAAGAAAGCCAAGCATGTTAGCCACTTAAACAGCCCGTCATCAAAATGAGGTGGGTTGTAAGTAAAAGGTCCCCTTTAAACGCCTTAAGGCGTAGTAGGCTCATGGTTCTATCCCACTATTTGTATATATCTATTCTCAGCTGATGAGTGAGATTATTAATATCACACCTGTCGCTTTTACATCCCACAATATTTCCGGGTACCAATTTCACTACCAAAGCCCAGATCAATAAATAAAACAAAATCAGCCTCGATGGGTGATCGATCCAAGTGACCACCTGACCACCAGGCAAGCAATGTAGTGGGATGGGGAGTACGTAAAGAGTTAAATGTCTGTAAATATTGATACTACTGTATTTGTATAACACACACCATCGGGCGCACAGACACATGCATATACACAACGATTTCTTATAATTTTCTAAGCGATAGGCTGTTGTTTTATTTCGATAATCTTTCCCTGTTGTGAAACCGTTGGACGCCTACATTTCTTGCAGGTGTTAACAATCAAGCGCGGGAAGCGCCACCTTGATCTACTTTTGCTGTTGTTGTTAAATAGGCCCATTTCCCCCGTGATCTGTCAGCCTTATTCTACACTGCATCCGCTGTCTGATACAATTTAGGAAAAGTAAGCAGTACCTCGGCTGTTTTTCTTCGTCTAAAACTCCCCACAGACACGATCAGATCTACACGAATAAATACAAACAGCGCATTTAAAGGCTAATAAAAATAAGCTACAGGAGCTCACAGGTCACGGCGGTTTCTTGATTGTGTCACTTTTCTTTTCTCTGTTTTCTTCTCCCTCTCAGTAATATCAGGCATTTATTTTCGCTTTAGACATCTTTATTGTTTTCTGATCCCATTATTGCTTCTATTTTCAGCAGTGGCATCCATTTCTTACCCAACTCGTGATGTTAATACGTATGAGAATGTGTTAGCATTATATTTCGACTTTCAATAAAAGATTGGGAACTGTGATAGCGTAGCAGTTAGACCCGTGCATGCCAGACCAGTGGTCATTGGTTGAATTCGCATGGAGGAGTAATGTTTTTTAACTGAGCGGGCTCCCAGTCAAATGTGGGAACCAGAGCTTGTCTTGGGAAGTGAAGACGCGTGAGTGATAATAACCACGTCATCCCTCGAGTGTCCACTATGTTGCAGGAAAAAAATGAGTTTAGAATATCGCGGATAAAGACAAAGAAGAATAAAAATACTGAAATCTAAAATATGTAAACTTCGAAGATAACTGATTCAAAAACAGCTTCATCTCACGGACACTGAAATACCTGGCACAGTGATTTAGAAAGAACAGCGATTGATGACATCGTTCTTGAAAGAAGAACCAGAGGTTGAGCAGTAAGAAGGACACAAGCCATGGGACACAGCTTGGTGATGAGAATGCACGAGTTAGTGAAACTAGTGAGGGATTGAGCATCTAATCGGCAAGCCGCGATGAGAGAAACGTTCGACAAAGGGCCCACTACATGAACTAGGTGAGACTACATTCAGATGTGTTTCCTATCAGTTGCCGGCTCCCTGGCGAAGGGTTTAGGGACGCAGTTCATAATCCCGCATACCCGCGTTCGAAACACAACTACACGCAATTTGGCAGCTGACCGCCTTGCGTTGATTTTTTACGAAATAGTAAACAACGGTAAACTACTGCACGTAAACTTGCTAAGAGATCACAACAGCAAAAAATGCTGGTGTTAACTGCGACGTCCTATAAAGGATATATATAACACTAACGTTTTCCCTGTCAGTTGGTTACATAATATAGTGACCACACAGCACTGGGTCAGACTTGTGACTGTCGTGTACTCGCTTAAGAACCGCAATAATTTTATTCTCCTGTTAAGATGCCAGCTCTGTGGCAAAAGGCTTACGAATGCAATTCGTAATCCCGCATACCGCATACGAAAAATAGCTGCGAGCGATTTCAAAGCAGAAGGTCTTGTGTTGGTTTCCATACTACTAAGCGTAAACATACCAAGAAATCACAAACAGTAAAAAATGATGGGGTTGAATGCGATATCATGTAAACAATATACAACTAACTAACATGTTAAGGTTTAAATTTAGGATCATGAATGGTAAAATTATTTTGAAGCTTATTGCTTCAAAAGGATATATAACTGAAAATTCCACCACATATCATCACGGAGATTACAATACGTGACTAAGACATGAATTTAATACGAGAATATATTCTATTTAACCTTCACGCTAAGTACTGCAGCCACTTTAAATGGAGCAGCAGCAATGTGCAAATCTGACAGTAATCCACGCTGATAGAAAATGTCAGGCTGTAAACATATAATAAATTAGAATTTCCTCTTAAACAGCTGAAATATAATGCAAATGCTGAGTTATTAGCAATGTTTTTCACGACAAACTTAAAACTACTAATGGAATGGTTTGCGTAAGTAATTACAGTTCGCTCTTAACTTGGTTGAAAACTTTGTAATAGGAAAGACATTAGCGATAAAAAATTAATTAATAATAAATGTAGTTATTTGACAGATGCTCCTTTTGGGGAATTAAGTTTCAGAACTTCACATATTCTAGGAGGAAAGGGGACTCGCCTTGCACTCCGAAGGTTGTGGGTTTGAAACCGGGCTACGTCTTTCCGTTCACGGGTGCACTTTTCTCGGAGACTCCAGGGGTCGTTGCTGGAGCTACGGAGTTCGTGCTTTATGCTACGCTTTCGGCAGGCCGTCCTGCGGTATGAGACAGAGCCATAGGGATAAAACCCGGTGCAATGGAGTCGATCCTCTCGACATTTAAGACTTTTTTTTTCAAAGACATATGTTAGGAAAGGACATAAGGCGATTGGGTGCAGAGTTTTGGTCCTACCGCCTTAACTTTCCAGGTGATTTCAAAAGCATAATCGGCACCAACAGCGAGCCGTGGCTGAGAGGTTTGACGTCCGCCTCAGGCTCTGAAGGTAACATGGTTTAATTCCAGCACATGTTTGGGATTTATCCAAGAACCATTGGTATTTAGTGACATCATACGTTTCCCTGGTCACTTGGACAGTGAGATCGAAAACCTAGCCTTCTCAGATAAGGGAAAAACAGGAGGTGCCGCGTGCAAGTTATGCACGTTAAGAGTCCCCCTACATTTGAAAATCGCAACGAGTAGGCCGTAATATCGTGCCCTGGCAAAGCTGTTAGGAAAGAAAACCTATTCACTGGTAGAGCTGCAATCTTGAATGAAATCTGTCTACAGGAAGCATACCTTACACAAATGTATGTTGAAGTCGGGCGTACTCACCTGTGAGGTGCAACATTCCTTTTGACACACTCCCCTCGAAAAGGCGCAAAGAAGTAGTTGATGATGAGAAGACGTAATAGGTCCCATATTTATGAGACTCAGTCGATCCCAGAGCCGTGGTAAAATAAATAGACTACAACTATTATTGACGCTCGATCTCGGGGTATGTGTCTGTAAGCAACGCATCAAACCCCGTGCTAATGTGCATACAGATAAAGCGTTCAAGCTGTACAATGAACATTGGAGTATGATCTTCCATGCTAATGTGGCTACAAATAGAGTGTCTAAATTGTAACATGAACATAAGGGTATGACCCCCATGCTAATGTTGTTACAAATAGAGAGTCCAAATTGTGTACAATGAACATAAAGGTATGATCCCCTATGCTAATGTGGCTACTCATAGATCGTCCAAACTATACAATTAACATTCGGGCAAGGATACGAGATGGAATTGAGACAGAGTAGTTCCATTAGAGCCCCACATTGTAATGACATGTTTGTTTCTACCAGTTAGTTCTAGTAAAATAAAAATTAAAAAGAAAGAAAAAAAAAGGAAAGGACTACTGTATGCGCTTTGAGGCATATTGCGTATATAATGCTGCCTTTATATTTGTAGAGGTGACTCTATGTGTGATGTGGCAATCTCACGCCGATCGCTTTTACTTTCCAGCACATTTCCTAGTACCAGTTTCAGGCTGGATCGATGTTGGAGTCCAGGTCAGTTTAAAACACCCAACTGGACGGGGATTCGAACACACGACGAATGGGCCGGCTGGCAACCGTGAAAGCTACTGCACTACCACTTTTGCAAGTAAGCTCCACATTCAACCAATTCTTATAAGATGACTAGGAGATTTTGGCAAGGAATTACAAGACAGTGTAGAACTAACTGTAATATCCGTAAAGTAGCCTTGGTTTGGCAAGAAATAACGATTATCATGGCTAATTGTATAGTTTGATCATGAGGCAAGATCACCCAAAAACAGAACACCTCGAAGAGTATTGCCGGTTAGATGGAGCAAACACACCTACACAAGGTGGGTTAGTGGAATGGCTGAAGCCACGAACACCAGTTTGCATGCAGCCCACACTTAGACCTTGTCCGGACAGCTCCCCCTTATCTTACGCTGAAAGGCAGCAGAGAGAGGAAAAGAAGAGGCCAATGTGCCTTTTATCTGATGGAAGATGCCTTGTAGAGATTAAAATAAGAATCGCCATGACAAAGGTCATTTTTGCAAGATGCAAAACTTACCAATAAGTAGCTATCAATTGCAATAAGAAAAAGAGTTATACATTGCAAAATAGAATCTGTACTGTTGTATGTGTGTGAAACATGGAATATAAACAGATAAACGGAGAATCGTATAAGCGCCATAGACTGACAGAAAAAGCAAAATAAACAGCTCGTCAAGACACAGACGAAAACATCAAACTGGTTAGATAAAATATATTCAAACAATCAAGGTGTTAGGGCAAATTTAATGGCAAAAGAGCAATGTTAGGACAAAGAGATACATGTCTGGATGACTTACCCACGTAGCATAATCCAATCAAGAACACAGACCTGATCTTCTGTGTAATGACATTATCTAAAGCATGCTGATTGTGACACTAAAAGCTATTTACTTTACATTACACGTACCATTTCATTCTTTGATTTCATGACATGTTCCATAGTTTTACAATATTTTGTTACAATCTTGAGCAAATTATGCTAATATGTGTTTTGCCGCTTGCTTTTCTGTAATTGTGAGTTTGTGATTGTGAGTGAGTATATGTGTATGTGAGGGAGTGTGTATTTATGTGTTATTGATTGGGTGCATACCTGTGAGAGTTTGTGTAAAGGATATATGCATATATGTAGGTATGTGAGTATGTATTTATGCATTTGTGTATGTCTGTGTGTGTATATGTGTGTCTGGCTGCCCGTCTGCCTGTCGCATAACATGGAAAAATGTATTGTTTATGTTCACAACATTCATCCGGCAATGTTGTTCCCTTATGTGAATGAAACATGCACAATAGATAATTGATGTATTAAAGGTGAGTTATTGGAAGGGCCGAATGTAAAAAAAAAAAAATGGGCCTGCGTGTCCAATTTATGACCCTTTGAAAATAACGTTCGTTTGTTCGTTCGTAATACACTTTTCTTTCTTGCACTATTGTAGCTTTACTATATCTTACTGTTCCTTCGTCATTACAGATCTGTAGCAAGAGGGCATTGTATTGTCTTCCTCCTGCTATAACGTTGATACCTCACGTCCCTCTCTCTAAATCTGCGACCCAGCACCAGTGTTCCTGCTTTTATTACAGATTTCCAGTATTTTGTTTATGTTCCTGTTTTTACGTTTTAAACATCTCATTAGATATTCCATCCACGCCTGGGAATTTATTTGTTAGCTTGGCTATTGCAGCTGACTCGTTTTGAATGTCCAGGTTCCCTGCCGACGTACGATGAAAATTGATAAACTAAACTAAAAGAGAACAAACACTGCTTTAGAAAAACTAAAGCAATTGAAACATTTATGGACCGGAACAAATAGGACAACAAAAGCAAGAAACCTTTGATCATGCATTTTTTCTATGGTAGCATACGGGTGCGAGTCTTTAATGTTTGAAAAATCAGCGGGAAAATGGACATCCGCCATTGAATATCAATGTTACAGAACTGTATTAAACATTAAGTGAACGGAAATAAGTATAGACAGATCTATATAACAAGATATCAGTATTGCTTAAGATTTGGTATTAGGGCAAACAAAAATAAGACAATTGAATATTTTATTGAAGGTTAGAAAAGATAATCGTCAACGTAAATGTATTAGGGAGGCGGAAAAGGGGAAAATAAAAACGTAGATGCACGTAGGGTTTTATATATAATTTACACACGACAAAGAGTATCATCAAGTTTGATGGCACATCTTCAGAAGAGTTTGAAATCAAGAGTGGAGTTAAGAAAGGTTGTGTGCAATCCTACCCTCTTAGGAATATACTTTTCACTTTTATTGAAATATGCCTTTCGTGATCAGGATGGTGGTATATACAATCAGGCACTCTTTGATGGCGGTCTCTACAATGCTTGGAGAGTGAAGGCAAGACAAAATTAAGAGATTACTGATAAGAGAGTTAGTTAAATTTTGCAGATGATGCTGCAATTAAGACCCACTCTGAGGAAGAATTACAACACATACTATATGCATTCTCCAATGCTTGTTATGAATTTGGTTTAACAATTAGCATAAAGAAGACACGAATTATGACACACGGCACAAATGGGGCACCATCAATCATTTTTGATAACACAGAGCTGGATATAGTTGACCATTTCACATATTTAGGATCGGAGATAAAAAATAAATTATTCCTAGATCAGGAAATCAACATCAGAATTCGTAAAGCAGCAACAACATAAACAGGTTAAGAAAAAGAGTCTGGGAGAACAGGTAGCTTACTACCAAACCGTAGTCCTTTTCTATCAAGCCTGCGTCCTTATTACTCTTCTTTATGGCAGTGAAACCTGGACAACTTATACCAAGAGACACGTTTAAACAGCTTTCACATGGCGTATCTGTGAAGAATACTTGATATTGAGTGGCAAGATAAAACCACACATTCTAAAGTATTGGAAAGATCGGCTTGTGAGAAGGTTTGTTCCATGATAAGTCTTAGATGAATAGGACAACTTAGAAGAATGGACGTTGGTAGAATACCAAAGAACATCTTCTGTGGTGACTTACACAATGTGTGAAAAATCAAAGTGTCGGTCTTTTCTAAGTTACAAAGATGTGTTTAAGCGGGACATGATTAATACAGGAATTGATATTACAGCTTGATAACAAGTCGCCACTCATCGGGCTGATAGCTTTGCATGGAGGGAAAAGATCAAAAATGGAATAAAGACAAAGGAGAAAATGGTTGGAGATAGATAGACCACACTTTGAATGTGTGAGATGGTGCGTGATTGTAGAAATGACCATGTTTTCACTCGTATCCTTTGTGGACGAAGATTTACCCCTCGAATTGGTTTGACCACATTCTCTACCGCGATGAGTTGTAGTCATTTGAAGCACAATATTACAACCGCAGCAGGATCAAGATCTGGAGAGCTCTTGCATACTTAAAAATAAGTGCAGATGAGCAGCACCCTCTGCATGACGCTGTATTCAGAGAAAAGGGTGACAGGCTAAAGAGGGGCAAATCATGGATGGGTCGGGAGGAAGATGTCGTCGGACAGGTCTGCAGTCTTACCAGTATCAACCCCGGCAAGGAATGGATGCCGGTGCCTCCAGCTTTTAAGTGTACCTTCTCCTGCATTATCACACTCGACAGACGGTGCAGAGAGCAGAACCCTGCCGCTGTCAATGCAGAGGTTAACGCGCTCATCTATGATCACTCAGATAGCCCCGAAGTGCTCATCTATACAGATGGATCTGTTGTAAAGCAGCAGAGAAGTGCGTGGGCATTTACAGCCCGCTCAGCGGGCCGAACCGTTCAAGAATCCAGTGGTGCCCACTCCATGACCACGAGCAGCATGACGATGGAGGTGATGGCAGTTACACAGGCTTTCATATGGCTGGAATCACAGCATTATACCAACGTGTGTGTACTAAGTGATTCAATGAGCATGATTCAGAAGGTCGAAGCTGGATCTGTACGTAGACAGTGGACTGAGTCGCTGCGGAAGTCTGTTGTCCGCAAAGTCACCTTCATCTTCGTCACGGGACATGCGGGAGTCGAGGGAAATGAACGAGCTGATAAATTGGCTGGCTCTGCACCCCCTGTAGATGGCCAGCCCATGGATCGTGCCGATGTTATTAACGCCCTTAAAGATATGGCGAGAACAGAGGATTTTGACGCCAGTGATTCCACATCGCTTTCCAGGATGAAAGACCTGGGAGTAAGAATCGGCACAGCCAGACGCGAGAGGTACATCGGGAAAACAAAGCGCCTCGTCAACCAACACAGAACTGGCACTATTAGCCACCGGACGCTGATGCATATGCTGGGGGGAGGATCTGAGCACCTATGGACATGTCCGGAGTGCAACGAAGATACCCCAACTGATAACTAACTAACTAACTATTACAACCTACCGGCTGTCAAGACGGCAATGTGCCAGCAAATACATATGACAACAGAGGCAGGAGATATGGCATATGCTAGAGAGATGAAAGATTGTTATGGATGCAATGATTTTTAAAGGCAGGTAAATGGGTAACAATTGCAAGTTTCAGTTATTGGCCCATATATATGGGGATTCCATTACTTTTACTCTTATTCCAGTTCAGCTCTTATTCTGTTTGGAGAGCTGCGTTATTTGCTTGACTCTCTCTCTCTCTCTCTCTCTCTCTCCCTCCCCTCAACTAAATTTAGTGTTCCATCTTGAGCAAGTTGTGTTAATACGTTTAATACGTCGTCTGTAGCTTGCCTTCCTGTAATGATTTTTCCATGCGCCACATGTTTAGCTCTACACACTATTTAGTTGTTCAAGTGATGTATATAGTTTCTTTCCATCGTTTCCAAAGCTCAGATACTCAGGATATTAAACATAACTCTGTTCAACTGGTTTGACTAGCTTGGTTCTGTGAAACTGCCATTATATGTTTAAATATTTGCGTGATGTCCCATTCTAGGCTATTATCAGATTTTGGCGAGTCATCTCTATTTATTTCTACAAACCTTCTATAGAATATTCTATAGTGTAGTATTTTGGAATGCTTGATCTAAATTATGGATGCTGGATCTGTGGCGATGAAGTTACGAATTTGAAATCCCGCATACCTCTTACGAAATACAGCTGCATGAGATTTGGAAGCAGATCTTCTAGCGCTGTATTTTCATACTATGGTATGAGTGCCGGTCGTTCAAAAAAGCCAATGGCAAACTACTGAATATAAACTTGCCATGAAATCAGAAACCGCCCAAACTTCTGGGGTTCACTGCGACGTCCTAAGAGGATATGCAACTAACTTTAAGTTTTCATGAGATTTATTAAATCTATCCACCACCCACCGGCTTCCTGGCCTAGAGGTTAGCGACTTTTTCCGTAATCTCGTATACTCTCGTAAGTAACGTGACGACGGTGATAATTAGCAGTGGTTCGAATCGCGTCGGTAACTTACAGGGTATGTGAGCCGGTCGCTCAGAAAGCAATGGCAAACTACTGAGCGTAATCTTGCCAAGAAATCAACAATCAGCTGGACGATGCTGATGTTGACAGCGATGTCCTGTAAAGGATATGCAAACATTTTTTTTATCCACCACCCGCGGGTGAACACGGAAGATAAGCAACTATCACAATATCTTCCGAAGTTCCTATGAATGAAAGCAGATCCGAGTAAGAGTACAACGTTAATAGCTGTCTTAGGAAGTCCTCGTCCAGCAGGGACTAACACGAGCCACAAGTGATATCAGACCGTCATCAGTCTTCTCATGGAAAAACCAACATTTCTAGAGTGGACCCTTATAAAGTCAGGTTATCACTGTTGAAATCAAAAGCAAACCAGTTTACAACAATATTATACAAGTATATGCACAAGCTCGAAACACAGCTGCGCGTGATTTGGCAGCAGACCGCGTTGCATTGGTTTTGTGTTGGTATTGGTGCCGGTCGTTCAGAAAGCAATGTCAAACTACTGAACGTAAATTTGCCAAGAGATCACAGCGGCGGAACTGATGGTGTTGACTGCGATGTCCTGTAAAAAGGATATGAAAAAAAAAAAAAAAAAATGTAATAGACATTTTGGTTTCTCAAACTAAATCGCGAAAAGGTCACAGTAACACGCGGGGCTTTCATCTTTATATAAGTAAAGGCAGATTGGCAGAGGTGGCTGATGAAAACGGTTTAGGAATAAGAAATGAAAGACGAAAAAAAAAAAAAAAATAACTAATTGAATGAGCGAAAATACATTATATGTCGATTCGAAACACATGATTTAAATATAATGGAAAGCCATGATAAGACAATCTTAAATGAAATTGTTAGATAAAGAGCTAGAAATGTATTGATCAATGAGAAAGCAATGCCTGGCGTTGAATATAACATTAATTGCGTCCCACTATCTGGAGAGATAAACGTAAGACTGAAAAGAGAACAAAAGAAGTTAAAACCATTAGAATTATGAAAGGTATTTTAAACACAGATAATGTAATTCAAGAACGATACAGAGTGGCTGAACAATAGAAATTGCTGAATAACTCCATCCATCAAACCAGCAAAAAGTTATTACAGGAAAGAAGACAAAAAAATAAGAAGAAATGTTTCGCTGAAGAAATCTTAATGTTGAATAACAAAAGAAAACACATTAAAAATGACAAAGATTCTTTTGAATAACGAAGACACAAACAATAGATTTCACGATTTATTGCCTGGCATATTTCGCTGCATCTCGTCAGGTACATACTGCAGAAATCACACAACTTACGTGAATTAATTAGATACATCCTTCGAACTGAAATATACACATGTTCGCACAGTAATGTCGATTGTCTACCACGGTAATTTTAAACTGACTAACATGTCTTTCTGCTTACACAAGGACGGCTTACGAAGGTTGATTAGTATAGCTTCAGCAAACTTTATCAATCGACTACTTTGTGTGTTGAACAACACACGGAGGGCACTGTCTCTTTCAACCATGTGACCACTCTCGAGCACATGTCTCTCGACCGATGAAGCCAGACTTTTCCGGTGTGTCGGCCTGCCTAGGCTACCATCTTCTGTGTGCAGTATCTTGTCCAACCAGTTCGGAATATGTTCCGAAACCCTGCAACGTAACTGTCGCTCAGTTCTGCCTATGTAGATGGCCTCGCATCTGCATGTAAATTGGTAAATACAATTTGATTTGGCGTACAAAGCTACAGGTTCTTTTACTGCTGGGACTGGGATCGGTGTGTTTCTGTACCTGATGACTAGAGCTGCAGCACAGAATGTTCGCTCGACTGCTGTGGTGAGCCGGTCCCGCAGACGTTGCATTACGTCATCCCCTCGGAAGGTTAGCTGGATGAATACTTTGAGTTTAGGGACTGTAGTTACTTCTGATTTCGGTTTGGGCTGTTGGCAGTGGCGCTTTATAAATCCGGTGGAGTACCCATTCAGGTTTAAGGCATTCTTCAGAGTTTTAAATTCCTCTGTCAGTGTGTCCTGGGTGCATATCTTCCTAGCACGGTCAAACAGGGTCCGTACTAAGCCCCGTTTGTACTGGACAGGTGCGAAGCTCTGAAAATTTAAGTATTGGCCAGTCCATGTTTCTTTGCGGTACACCGATCTTTGAATTGTGCCATCTGCTCTACGTCTCATTAGGATATCTAGAAACGGCAACGCTTCGTTGTGTTCGTGTTCCATAGATAAAGAGATGTTTATATGTGTCTCGTTCATTGTGGCCTGGAACGACGTTGCTTGTAGCTCGTCTGTGGTGATAATTAGTATATCGTCCACGTAACGACGGTAAAAGGCCAAGTTATTGATGTCTGAGGATCTCTTTTCTTCTAAGTGTGCCATGAAGATGTCCGCTAGAAAAGGCCCAAGTGGGCTACCCATGGCCACTCCGTCAATTTGACGATATGACTTGTTTAGAAAGTTGAATTGTATGTTGGCAGTACATAATTTTAATAGCCTCTCTAGAATAGATTCTTTTAAAGAAATAACAACATGTACAGACAAATCAAGCATTCGACAGGAGGAAAAATCAAGTGAAATTAAGTATGCTTGTGTTCAAAATGTATTAATGAAAGAAGATGCCTTGATAAAGAGATGCATTGAATACACACGAGAGGTATTTACCATGGTGTGCCCTAACAATAGGCGTATAACCAGACTGCTACTGGTACTATTACTATTGGGACTCTTCTCATGCTGTTGCAAATGAGGACGGAGCACGTATGGGAATTCCCTAGTGCTGTAATGTCGGTTCTTGATACAACTCAAATCAATTAGACTGGGGCGACCATGCATTTCCCCAGCCCTCGGTCCCGACTGTTCCCGAGCAATTATACTGATTATATATAACTCCATGCAGTCCATCTAGCATCGTATTTGTCGGTCTGCCCTGCCTCTTCTACGGCTCATCCTTCCAGTAGCTAAGATGTTTTACAACGCCACTCGTCTTATTACATGACCAAAGGACGTTGCCGTGTTCTTATATGTGCATGTAATGTTTTACTTTCATTAGCCGTTTCCAGTCACTGGTTGTTGGTTATACTAGCAGACCAAGGGTATTAGTAACATAGTTTAATTTAGTTTAGTAGATGGATCAACATCACAGCACACGGGTGTAACCCATAGGTGCTCCGTTCTCCTCCTAACTCAAACCAGAGTCTGGAGAATATCACTTCAGTGCACGAACTCCGTAGCACCAGCGAGGATCCTTAAATACTTGGGTAGATTTTTAACTTGAAATTTTGCTACGTTTTTTCGATTTCAAACTGCCAAGGGATTTTTTACGTGCGCAACATTACACACGGGCGTCCGATCTCACCACCCAGAGACCAGGGAAAATTTAATTACTCTAAGTCCACGTGAAATGATCCCGGTCCTCACTGGGGCTTGAACCCGGGACCTCCAGCACTCGAGGCGGACACCATACCTCCAGACCACGCAGCCCCCGTTTTATATTAGTATATTATATTGTTATATAATGTTATATTAGTAACATAGTATTAGATTACACATTTCCGTTGTCCCAAGCACCTTTAATCTATTTGTTTATATCTACGATTCTCTGTCACAAAGCAGAGTATGGTATATACAACATTTCAGTACTATCTTTTCGTGGATCCGCCGTAGCATAGAGGCTACACTTGCCTGCAGGACTGGCTGTCATGGGTTTGACTGAATTCGATTCGAAAAATGACCTGTGCTCCCATGTCGACCCAGCCTAAAATGGGGAGCAGAAAATGTTGTGGGAAGTAAAGGCGGCAGGTTTGATGTTAACAACAACGCCAACCCAGTGCCGATTGGTCTGTTAAAATATGATTCTGGAACTATATGTCCATTGAGCTTAAGGCGTGTAGAAGTGTTCTTTCCTGGACTCACTTTGCTTATTATCACTCTGAGAATCAATGACAGTGAGTTATAATAAGTCACCTTCACTGAATGTCAGAAGGAGAGAACTGAGATGTTATATCCAACCTGTTCTGTTGTATGTCACTGAATCGTGAAATGTGAATGAACAAAATAGGAAGAGCTTGGAGACTGTAGATATTTGGTTTCACAGACGAATGTTGCGAATACATATGACAGCCGGAGTAACTAATTACGACTGCCTGGAAGAGGCTAGTGAAATTATAACATTATAGGTAATGCTAAGAAAGAGACGAAGTTGTATTAAATAATGAGAAGAGACGCACTGAAGAACTTCATGACGACAAGAAAGGTCGGCGGTAGGATACGTAGAGGCAAGCCGAGATAAATGATGCTGTGTGGTCTAAGCGGTGGCATGGAGAAATAGCACCAACAAAATTGAATAAAAACACTAAGGACCGAAATCTGTGGAGCGCCATGAACACTAGTCATTTGGCAAGACACATGATGATTGTCTGTCTGTTGGACTGTTGATGCCTTCATCATTCCAATGCATTATCTTCAGTAGTGTTCTTAGTCGACTGACTGAAGGGTTAGCCAAGCGCTGTGCTCTCATGCCCTCAGGCTCCACAAGACACCTCAGTCGCTTTAAAAAAAAAGTCGCTTAAAAGTCTATAGGGTCGACTTCATTTCACCGGGTTTTTATCCTATATGGCTCGGTATTTTTCCGCAGCGTGGAAAGCGTCGCACAAAGCACGAACTCCGTAGCTCTAGCGACGACCCACAGGAATCTTGGAAGAATTTCACTGGTGAACCGAAGGACGCGGTCCGGAGTCGAACCCACAATCTTCGGAGCCCGAGTCAAACGACTTGACACCTGCGCCACGAAGACTCCCGCAAGACACCCAAGAAGAAGCTTCAGCAGGGAGGTCACTTTCAGGACACTTAACCAGTTACAATACCTGTTTTATGCTTTATTACAGGGCTAGCACCATACCCAATACATGCAGACATAAGTATTTTCCCAAGACGATAATGCTTTACAATCTGATTATTTCGATGCGCCTTCTGGCTTATTTCTTCCATCTTAATCACAGTAATTGTTAGAGCAGAGACCGAGGTCCTATTCTTTATGTAGTCCATGCTTTGGCAGTGGATTGATGCGTGTCCGTACATATACCTGATGTCAATGGGTTCTGCGCACTGAGTCTCAAGATCGCAGCTTGCCCCGAGAACCTCTGCCACTTTATTGTAGGTCCCCCGAGAGGACGTTGACAGATTGCACACATAGTTCTAATATAATGGATTAATTACTAAAACAACGAGAAGTAAAAGGTACGCTTTATTAGAGAGATACAAGATGTCAATAACAAAATGGACGTTGCAGCCAAAGCCTTCGTCAGTGGACAAACAACAAACACATATCGATTTAACAAACATGACAAAAACTACGTGGGAATACACACACGCACGCACGCACTCACGCACGCACGCACGCACGCACGCACACACACACACACACACACAAGAGAAAGAGCTATTCCAAAATAATCTGCTGATCGCCTGATAAAAATAAACGGGTTGCCATAGCGACACCGTTTATTGCTTGCATCATTCGGTAGTCGTTTAGCTCACTACACACCAACTTACAGTCTTATGTGTTCAGTGGTTCACGAATAGCGGAGGAATAAATATGGATACTGCTATTGCCCTTCCCGCCAGCTGTGAAATTCGCGGTGTTATTCGTTTTATTCAAGCAGAAGGTTAAAATGCGGTCGAGATTCATCGCCGATTGTGTCGTGTGTACGGTAATAACGTATGAGTGACAGTTCTGTGACGGATTTGTGCATGAAATTCAGAGATGGGCGTAAAGATGTGCATGATGAGGGTAGGCAAGGACGACATTCATGTGTGACAGATGAGCTCAGTAAAAAAGTCGATTAAGTTGTAGTGGAAAAGCGCCGTTTCACAATTTCAGATATTTCTAAAGAATTTCCACAAATTTCTAGAACTATTCTGTTTCGAAGTGTCACAGACAGATTAGTTTACCACAAATTCGGTGGTTACCAAACCAACTGACTGACGTTCGCAAAGTTCAAAGAATGGGTTCAGCATCCTCGTTCCTTTTGCTCTTCTTGGAAGAGGGAGAAATGCATTACTCGACAGAATAGAGATTGGGGACTAGACATGGTTACTTCATAACACACGACACAATCGACGATGAATCTCGGCGGCATTTTAATCTTCTGCTTAAAGAAAACGAATAATATCGTGAATTCCACAGCTGGCAGGAAGGGCAATAGCAGTGCCAATGTTTATTCGTTCGCTATTAGTATTTGTGAACAAATGAACACAAGCGACTTTAAGTTGGTGTCTAGTGAGCGGTATATATATATAAGTATATGCCGCTCTCCCTGGTCCAGGAGCTACACGACTTTACACATACACACACACCCACCCACCCACAGACACACATACACACACCTTCCTTCTTGTGGACTCGACATTTGTGTGATCAAATCCGAGTGAGTGTATGAATATAACAAAGCAAGCGGTTGGACCGGAGATTAACTGTGACAAGAACATGGGAGTCAAAGGGCTAAAGGTCAATAACGCCACGAGCCCATGGATTGCCATAGCAACATGAGAGTCGTGTCTAGGTGAGCCAGCAGTCAAATAGGGAATAGTTATAGTACTGAGTGGGGGTGGGGGAAGGGCGACATTTTAAATGGAGCTTGTGCGGGGAAAAGAGGAAGGAATATGTTTTTTTTTTAAAGAGCCGAGGACGTGGGTGACATCGGACATCACGAGTGCACAAATGAGGGGGAGGGGCCGATGGGACTGGGGGGGGGGGAGGGATGGGGAGGAGAACGAAGCTGCGAGCCAACAATAGGATAAACATTAGAAACGTTAAAGCGGGCACAATATGGCATCATAATCAAGACCACGCTGTGACGAAAGAATGGACGTGAAACCTGGAGTCCCCAACCTGAGTTAGTGAATATCATTTTAAAGGACGTCGTAGTCAGCCCAGCATATTTTTACAGTTTGTGATCTTTTGACAAGGTTACGTTCAGTAGTTTGCCATTGCTTTCTGAACAACCGGCACCCATACCATTTCGTAAAACACCAACGCAAGGCGCTCTGCTACCAAATCACCCGCAGCTGTGTTTTGAACGCGATAAGCGGGATTACGAACTGCGTCCGAAATCCCCTACGCCACGGAGCCGGCGGAGTACAAGAGTGAAATCAGGCAGATTTTGCTTTCATAGTGGACAGAAGTCCTTGACGCATAGGTGGGTCATTGCAGATCAATAGAGGCGGGTGATACAGACATAATATGTGATTTAGAATGGTGAGTGAGGGACTGGGAGGGGAAGTAGCAGCCACCGCGTACTGTTCTCATACACTGAAATGTTTTATGTTGACAAATGTAGTAATAGATTAACACAGAACATGAGAATCACTAAACAGGAGAACAGGGGAATAAAAACTACAAGGAGGCAACTAGAAACTTCTACAAAAAGATAAATGCAATGAAAACCACAGGAGAACCCTTTGACACAACTGAAATAAATAACAGTGAAAATGGAGAACCAATAAGTGAACAAAAACAAATCCTAATAAGATGGAAACAGTACTTCGAACAACTTCTCAACATTCCATCAGATGCCACCGAAGAACTAGAACCAGACATACTGAAAGAAGAAAGTACAGAAGCCGTCAGATTAGCCCCATTAAACAAATAACCAGGACAAGATGAAATACCAAATGAACTAATCAAAGCAGCAAGAAAAGTAGGAACAGCATGGCTACATAGACTACTCAACCATGTTTGGGTAGAACAACAAGCATCACGAGACTGGGGAAACGCCATAATGATCTCAGTTTGGAAAAACAAAGGCAGCAAAAGAGACTGCACTCAATCAGATGTTCACCTACAAAGTCTCGATGTCTCTATATATTTTTGTTCCGCTTCTAGATGTTTTCTAGCCACCATGCCATTTTATTCTCCGAAATATAGATCACGCATCAAAACAACCTCTAACAGATGTAAAAAAAAAACATTTCACTGAACATAATGCCGTCGCCAGAATATCAACACAAAAGTCCTCCTCGAAAACATATTTCATAATTAATGGAAAAGGCAGTCACCAGCAAAACCAGCAGCCACACATTTCTGCATAAGGAAAGAAAACACTTCGCTTCTGCGACACACCAACCGTCATACGTGCATATATTTCTGGCTGTTGTTGTTCCTTTTCTAGATGTTATCTAGCCAGCTACGCCATTTTTAGCACGCAGAACACACCACAGCATCTCGGACAGATGTAAAAAAACATTTCACAGCACATAATGCGGTCTTCAGAATGCCAAAACATTGCTCTTAGACAACATTTAGAAAAATCAATCGAATTCAATAAAACACTCTACTTAGCCTTTGTCGACCAAGAACAGGCATTTGATAGAGTAGATAGAAACAAGCTGTGGGAAATTATTAAATAATGTGGAGTGAGTACAAATCTAACAAACCTATGTAGAAGCTGATACTACAACAGTGAATGCATAGTGAGAGCAACTGCAGGACACTCAAAACCCTTCACCATAAGATCCGGAGCTCGACAAGGTTGTGTCCTGTCCCCTCTCTTGTTCATAACATATATGACCGCCTGGGTGACTCAACACTTGTAAAGAAAAAATATATATATTAATACATACTATGGAGGACGACGATGGCGCCAATGATAATAAGACACAGCGCTAGCACATGTAACTGATGTATTGTGTAGTCGGCCTCGGAGGCAGAAATGTTGTTGTTGGGGTTACCTGATATAGCTGTTAAAATGTGATGCCCAGTTATCAGCGGTTGTGTTATGTGTCTGGGGTAGGGAAACCTGACCAGTGTGGGAAAGCGAACCAGTTGTTGTTTAGGGTTGTCCCACTGCTAATATATATTTGCTTTCCCGCTGTGGGAAGACTATCAGTGTCAGCGTGGGTATTGTATTAATATCACATAACTATTACGTATGGTGAAGATTTTGGTGCTTATGGATTGAGGTTGGCATCGGGGAACACTTGTTGATGGTGTATGACCGCCTAGGCTGTAATGGCATATAACTGACCTGATGTCAATACACGTAGCTGAAGACGACTAGTATGAGGATGAAGTCGATAATATCAGATGATGATGTTCACATAGTCAAAGGTGACTTCTTGTTTAATTGTCAGGTTATCATCTGAATACCTGGGTAAGCAAGTGGGCGGTTATATAACGGTTAGAGTCCGCTGTGTTTCATTGTTAGATTTGCGTACTTTCTTGTTATATTCCCCTGACTGATGTTTGACTAGTTACTAGCTTAATTGCATTATCTTAGTGTTTATATTCGTTTGATGGTATTCTCTTGGTGTTAGTTATCTGACAGCATTTTCCCCATATTAATTGGAATTGTTTTCGCACGATACTTTGTAATTTCTTTCGAGGAGCAAATAAACTTGATTCAGTGTTAGCTTATTCTTTTGAGTGCCTGTACTAGTGTCAGTTCAGACAGTGTTGTATTCGTGACCTGCATACCTGTATACTTGTGAGGTTGGTAGATAAAACAAAGGGTAATCACACATTAGTGGTTATCTCTACGACCGGAAGACGGACAGTTTTTATCTATCAATTCCTTATTCTTTACACCTCTCTTTCTTCTCCTCTCTGATCTTTTAATCTCTTCCCCTCTCCCTCTCATCTCTCATCTTCGTGCTATCACACTGATTTGCTACCAACTTTTATAAAAACAGTACTTAGTTGTCCATTCATCATTAAAAAAACGGCATTCATCTTCAATCGTACGTTCTTTTTAGTGACTCTCATTGTTTTAATAAAATTCTAACAGTTAGATTTGTACAAAACTTTAAAACGGAAATGAACAAAACCTACTTCCAGTTGTGTGTGAAAATAAAATATTCGGAAAACAAGTAGTAAACTCAGAATAAATTTCACAAATATATCAAGACTACTAGGACAAATAAATTAATTTGAACACTGTAAATGTGGAAAAAATAATTTATAACAGCAAACAACTTTTAAATTGAATATTTTCTTGCAAAATACATCATTTTATTCACTGAAGAAATATCTGTTTTTCATAAAAATCATCCTTATTAAATTTCTTCATGTCGATAAATATTTCTCTATAAGAAAATCGATAAATTCGAATTTTAGCAGTACATGGTTCCAAATGTTGCTGTATGTAGCTGAGGGCAGGGTTGGGATGAGGGCCCAACCTTTCATAAATATCCTAATGGCTCGAGCATTCATAACCTATGCAGCAAAAGTCCAACTTCTGGCCATCTCGTGGCGGAACGTGGCGGAGAAGAGGCGGCAGCGAGTCACTGGCGCCGAGAAATAACCAGAACGCTCTAGATGTGTATGCACGTACATGCATGCGCAGACATGTGTGTGCGTGCCTACACACCTAAACTCGAGTAAGACCACAGTCTGCTCTAGCAAAGGAAAGGTGCTGAAGACGGAGGCAACCAGCCAGGAGGCGCACCACAGAAATCAGGATGCCACTCAATCACGCGTAATGAAATATGTCGACTACTGCTAAATGTTATCGTGCTCGCCCTGCTTTGGACCCCGAAGCAGGTGCAGTGCCGAGCTCTATGCCTCGAACCACAGCTACTGGAGGTCCTTCTCAGATGTCCTATGGAGCCAATGGGACCTGAGAATAGAGCGTCTGGCCATACCAAACAAAGACTAAAACTAATGCACTGGAATACGGAGGGCGTCAGAAACTCCCCCCCCCCCCCCAAAAAAAAAAGAAAAAAAAAAAAAAGAAAAAATAACTAGAAAACACCTTGGACCACGGAAAGGTAAGCGTATGTTGCTTGCAAGAAACTCACCTCAACGAAAACAAAATGATGTCTGGGAAATTGCCAGTACTAAGGACACTACTTTCTGAACTTAGCAGTCAGCATAAGGTCACCATACAATGGGTACCATCCCACTGTGGAGTACCCGGAAACGACAGAACTGATCGATTGGCTAAGGATTGAGCAAAAGAAGAACAGCCTGATGTGCCCGTTACATACCACCAAAAGAAAAGAATGATCAAATCAATCAGAAGGCCACCAAAACCTGCTCAAGACGACTACCACGTTATGAACAGACCAGAACAAGCCATTATTCTGCGCCTCAGAACAGGACACAATAGATTACGTACCCACATGTATACAAGATTCAAGATTGGTGAATTAGCCATGTGCACATGTGGATTGGCGTCGCACACAGCAGAGCACATATTCAAAGACGTCCCAAATTGCAACATGTCTAGGCAAACTGTCAGAGTCTCGAATGTTGCCGGTATGCAGGAACATCGTTACGCCCGCCAGGCGAGTATTAGTTACCTGCCCGCGAGGTTGCTGGCTGACGTGACAGCCAGCGGTCAGGCAAGGACAAAGCAAGACGCACGCAGTCCGCGCGCGTCCAGCCATAGAGGGCAAGCGCTTTGTGAGAGACAAGAGACAGCTTTGGGTACTCGGACCGGACTGACGTGTGGACGAGAGAAAGGCTTGTGTAGTTCTGTGCCCGAAAGTCGAGTGCTTGTATATCTTGTGAGATAGACTGTAAGCTGTGGGTTGTCTGTAAGTGTATTAATATATATTATTATTGTATTGTGATGATCATTCCATGCACCACTAGATCGTATTGCATGGGATCGGTAAATAAATCCATTGAACTACGTGTCGTTGTGTCTCAAGTCCAATCATGTTGTACTTGTACTTGTCTCACATGTGTTAGGTATAACGAGCCAGGTTTAAGACCCTGACATGTGTGGACGTGGTGGCATCGTCCGGCTTTAAATTAATTAAGATTTGAACCTAGATTTGTGAACGTGAGAATTTTTGTCCAACTTTAATGTACATTTAAATGTCTACGTGAAAGATCATTCTCATATATAGTGTTAGATTATTTGAATATGGAGGCTAGATGTGAACGTAAAGTACATATTTTTGTTTGATCCTGTAAACGTGTAAAACATCAGTGATTGTGTAACTTGTCACCATTTTGACCTTGTCGACATTGTAGAATCGTCGCCATTGTAACCTTGTCGCCATCTTGTAAACTTGATGTCTATGTCCTTACTGAATGTCATCCTGATGTAAGTGATGTGTCATCAGTGTTGTAAAGTGTTAAGATATTGTTGAATTGTCTTTGTGAAGTTGATTGTGGAAAGCAAAAAAGTTTCGGAAAGAAAGTGACTTTTGGTTTTGAAAAAAAAACAATTGTTGACTGACGACATTACGACCTACAATTAAACTCAACGCCATACAAACCTAACCAAAACTTAGTGACAAGCATACACACCACATCAAATAGACGCTAATTTATTTCCTCCAAAACAAAGCAGGTTTTCTGTGCCATCTGAAACCCTTGCCCGTAGAGGTCATTCGTGTTTTGAACTAGCGACCCTACAGTTCCTAACTCTAGTGTGAACCGTTCTTCACCGCATCCAGTACACTTGAGTATATTTTTCTTTCTCTATACTTTCGGATGCAAATTTGGGCACAAATTGTAAGTTGAACAAAATTGTAATTTGTAAATTTTTCACTATACTAACAACTTATAACTAATTGTGTATCTGACCACTCATTTGCATTTATTATTACCATCATGTCTTCATTAAACGACTTCATCGAGATGGGTTTGAAGCTGAAGTTAACTGGTGATGAGTTAACAAAGTGGAGTGAAAGGAAATACTCTGAATACCTCCTAGTACAGGAAAAAGCGCACGAACGCGAAGAAAGAGCAGCTGAAAGATCTGCCAAGCAAGCGGAGCTAGAATTAGCCGCAAAAACAAAACAGGCAGATACAGAGTTAGAATTAAAAAAGGCAGAGATCTCAGCTCAAAGTAAAAGAGAAGAGCTTGAGTTACAACTAAAAATTAAACAACTTGATACTGTGACTGCCATAAACAAAGAGTCTAAGAAATCTGAGAGACTGGAGAAAGAAAACCAGTATAAAAAGTATCAAGGTATTGTAAGAAATTATACCCCAGGTGACTGCATTGCAGCCTTCACCCAAAATTTTGACACTTTAATGGACCATTACCAGGTCCCAATGTCTGAATGGAATATTATTTACATGAGGAGTTTGTCAGGGGAACCTCTGAAGGTCATAGAGACTATCCCTAAAGACCTCAGGAAAGATTACCATTATCTAAAATCAAAGATTATGGCACATTTTATGCTAGATGAGGCAGGCTACAGAGAACAATTCAGCAAGTTGAGCCCAAAATCGACTCAAACGTTCTCTGACTACCTCTGCTTAGTCCGAGATATATTTGCAAAATGGACTTCAGCAGCCAAAATAAATAAAGATTACCAGAAAATAGAAGATCTAATTATCAGGGATAAAGTCATCTCATCCCTTCCATCAGCATTTTCTAAATTTTTGCAAGAGAATGAATGTACAAGTGTAGATCAGATTGAGAAACGTGGTTCGGCTTATTATACAGCCAATAAACATTGTTTTGCTGGTGAAGCTATTGATACAAACCTTGTAGCATCGGCTAACTATGAAAAACCTCGATTAGAACCCTATCATAGGCAAAAACCATATAAGCCTACGTCTGAGAAATATAATCATTGTAGATATTGTAACTTTTCACACCATCAAGGCGAGATGTGTGACAAGAACCCCGCATATCTTACATATCTACAGAACATCGTAAATAGACAAGATAAGGAACGTAAAGCCTTCAGAAATTTACGTAAATGTTTCCTCTGTAAGGCGTACGGGCATTATCGTCATGCTTGTAAAGGAAGGCAAATGACCAATAAAGCTAATGCCGCCTTATTTGATAGTTCATCATCAGATGAAGAACAATCAGAGAAACACCCTGTGAACTCAGCACAGCCTTTTGACATGTTTAACGCAAATAAATGTACTGTTTGTAATACCTTTTATGAAGATGGCGTTTTAACATGCGGCCACTCCATTCCTATTGCCAATGAAGAAGCTAATTTGGTAATAGACTCCAAAGGCAGAATAAACATCCATCAGGGATATGTGAATGGCAAGCCCGCTACAGTCCTTCGGGACACCGGCAGTTCACTTATTGGACTGAAAAGAAATTTCATAATGCCTACAGACTATACAGGCAGGCACGTAACACGCAGAACATTCTCTGGGAATATTGAAAAGTACCCATTAGCATGGGCATATATTCAGACACCTTTCCTCACTGGGAAAGTAAAATGCGCAGCATTAACTAACCCTGTTTGTGATATCATCATTGGAAATTTACCAGAGGTGAATGATATACCCCATGATATAACATCTGTTTGCATTGATGAGAACTTAACATCATCACCATCAACTATCATCATTGAGAATGTTGTATCACCAAATGAATGTATGGTAGCTAATGTAGCACTAAGATCTCATGACATCATTGATCAAACTGTTTCACCACCATCTGATATCATTGAATGTGTGAACGCAGTAACTAGATCTACTGCTAGAGTGCAAGATGAAATTAATCAAACTGAGGCTATAGAAATGATTAGCCCAGTGATACTACCTCCTAAAACTATGAAGGAGAACTTTGTAACAGCTCAAAAAGCTGATCCTTCATTGTCTAAATATTTTAATCTGATCGGCCAAAAGCCAAAGGTAACCAAAAATGCAAGATGGCATTTTGCTTTGAAAAATTGCATCCTCACCAGGTACTATACCAGAGGTGACAGCACAACAGAGCAAACTGTTTTGCCAGTTCAATACCGTAAGCAAGCCTTACATCTTGCCCATGATATACCTCTTGCAGGGCATATGGCATATTCTAAGACCAGATCAAGATTACTAACCCAGTTTTATTGGCCCAAATTCTGCAATGACATTAAGCAGTATTGCAGAAGTTGTGACATCTGACAGAAACTGGTAAAGAAAGGTAAACACCCACAGGCAAAGTTACAAATCACTGACTTAGCCAGTCGACCTTTTGAGAACATATCTGTCGACATAGTGGGCCCTCTTAATCAGATAACAACCAGAGGGAATAAATATATTATTACCATAATTGATCTATGTAGTCGCTGGCCTGAAGCGATTCCGCTAAAGAACATAACTGCCAATGATATAATGGAAGTGTTCTTCCATATATTTTCACGGATAGGATTTCCAGACACTATCCTATCAGATAGGGGAACTCAATTCATTGCCGCATCTACTCAAGCTTTCACCAAGATGTTAGGGGTAAAGCTATGTTTCAATTCTCCGTACCATCCTCACTCAAGTGGAATCATAGAAAAATTTAACGGTGATTTAAAGCATATGCTTGCGAAAGTCACACAAGAGCATCCCAACAACTGGGACATATATTTGCCTGCTATACTTTTTGCTTATCGCGAAGTTCCACATTCTAGTACTGGGTTCTCTCCTTTTGAACTTATCTATGGTGCCAAACCACGTGACCCATTGACTATCTATCATCAAATGTTAACTGAAGCCACTCCATTACTAAAACCCATATCATCATACGTATACGTTACATCATTGCGTGAAAGAATCATCAAATCTTGTATAATTGCAAAAGAAGCACTAAAAGTATCTGGTGCTACATATAGACAATATGCAGACAAAGGTAACAGGACAATAACGTTGACACCTGGACAGGACGTACTTTTTCTCTTACCTAGTGACAGACACTTATTGACTGAGTCTTGGCAAGGACCTTTTAAAGTTATAAGACAGATTTCAGCTGTAGACTATGAGATTAAAATAAAAGACAAACACAAAATATTCCACATTAATATGCTAAGACCATATTACAACAGAGATAACGAACAAGACGATACAATAGCTTGTACAGTAATAATAGACCATGAAGATGACGAAGATAGTGACGAAATTCCAACACCTGCAGTAGACACGACGAACTGCTTGAAAGAAATCAAAATAAACCCAAACTTAACTCAAGCAGAAACAGACAGCTGCAAACATCTCATACAACAGTACAACACCATCTTCTCCAACAATCCAGGACAAACAGAATTAGTACAGCATCACATCACACTTACTTCAAACACACCCATAAGATGCAGACCTTACACCATTCCAGTGCATTACAAAGAAACGTTACATCAGGAAATCATTAGTTTAGAGAAAAACAACATCATTAGACGATCCCAATCACATTTCTCATCTCCAATGGTCATGGTACGCAAAAAGGACAATACGATAAGACTCTATATCGACTATAGGAAATTAAATAAAATAACTCTTCTTGATCTAGAACCAATGTCCAACTCTGAAGATCTACTGACAGAACTGACAGACTCTAGATTCTTTACGAAGGTAGACATGACGAAAGGTTACTGGCAGATAACGGTAGACGAACAGAGCAGACACCTGACAGCATTTGCCACACCTTGGGGACTGTACGAATGGTGCAAACTTCCATTTGGGCGTGTCAATGCCCCTGCGACATTCGTACGTATGACATGACTTTTACTAGTGGACATACCAAATATTATCTGTTACATGGACGACATTTGTGTTCACACAAAGACAATGACAGACCATATAAAGACATTACAGCAGACATTTGAACGGATCAGACAGCACGGACTGACGGTAAAGCCTACAAAAGTAGACATAGCCTATCAGGAAATATCTTTCTTGGGGTACAAAATATCTAATGGCTTTGTCACGACAGACGATAACATCGTGTCCAAAATACTGAAACTCTCACTTCCGACTACGAAAAAGCAAGTCAGAAGTGTGTTAGGATTACTAAATTATTATAGACAGTTCATACCTGATTTTGCTGAACTGACTGAAAAATTTACTAACCTACTAACGAAAGATCAACCCGAAAATATTGTAAACAATCAATGCCTAAAATTTGCATTCCAGAAAGTTTTATCTTATTTGTCTGAGAATAGTTTAAAGAATCCCATTCTCAAATTGCCAAATTTTCTTATTCCTTTCAGATTACGCACAGACGCGAGCTCCGTAGCGATTGGAGCAGTTCTGTTACAGGAACATAATAACATCCTACATCCTGTATATTACTTCTCGAGAAAATTAAAACCTAGAGAACGCTCTTGGTCGACACCGCAGTTGGAAGC
This sequence comes from Cepaea hortensis, assembly GCA_963921405.1. Lineage (NCBI taxonomy): Eukaryota > Metazoa > Mollusca > Gastropoda > Stylommatophora > Helicidae > Cepaea > Cepaea hortensis. The sequence continues at coordinate 49,854,446 of OY992881.1, forward strand.
CCTTGCTCTAGTTGAGGGTATAACTAAATTTTCCAGGTTCCTTCTAGGACGTCATTTCATTGTTGAGTCTGACAATAGTCCGTTGAAATTTATTACTTCAGGAATGCCTACCAACCAAATGATAGCTCGCTGGTCTCTAAAACTCCAAGATTACAGCTTTGAAGTTCGACATATTGCAGACAGAACCAACACAATTGTCGATCTGTTGTCCCGTTGTCCGACCGACCCACTAAGCACTAATGTCTGAGTGCAGTGTGTTAAATACACTCAGAACAACACAGCCAGCAGTGAAGATTTTTTTTCCACAAAAAAAAAAAAAAGCTGTGTGTCTACTATATAATGTGATAGGGTTTAATCCCATTATATATAGTTTTCTTATTTTATTATTAACGTAGTGATTGTTTTGAATAATTGTGTAGTGTGTGGTAGAAAGCGAACAATATTAACTGTACATATACTACGAAACAAGAACAGTGCCACATTCGCTCTGAACTTACCGCAAGCGAACGATCCAATTTATCAGTGGTATCTGTGAGTGGAACATTTCCAGTGATATTTTTAATCCGTGTGTGAAAGAGTGAACTGAACTTTGACATTTACACCACTGCAGTCAACGAAATCCAGAAGTTTTCCAGCGAAACAACCAACACATGAACTGTCAGAACATTGTACATTCCGAATTGCTACATCAGACCGGAACAAGTGTGTTAGAGAATTTTCAACATCAACTGCTCATGTGTACTTCCGGATAATTTATAAATTTAGTCCAAAATTAGCAGACGATAAACAAAAACTTACAAAGTTACGACGCATGTAAAATATTTACGAAACACCAATTTCGAATACACGAATTGTGTATTAATATTTTTTCAGTTAGTGTAATCTGAGAATCATACCTTGATTAACTTATTCATGCTATCGACATTTTTTCGCTAGTATGGAAAAGCATCAAGCTATGACGCTAAGAAATAGAACAATAATTGTAATTAATTAGATTTGATATTTTTTGAAATTATGTCCCCTTTCATTTAATTGTTGTTACATTATTACACCAAGGGCGATAAATTGAAATGTATGCGAATATGTGTTGTATATAAATAGCCAGATTGTTAACACGCCAAGTAGTCGTCAAATGGGCATGGTATAGGTTTACCGATGTTGTAGACCGACGGAAGGGCTCCCGGCCAAATGAGGTCAGAGCTCGAGCGTTGAATGCGGCTTGTAAAAAAAGTCGTATTACAGTCTTACCAGATGTTTTTTGTTTCAAAAAGCATATTATTCCTTTTTTTTTTGAGGTTGCGAGGTAGTTGCTGGATAGCTGTTGCTACCGATCTGACTGGGTCAATATTGCAACTCAGGTGAACGTCCATCGAGTGGATGAAACTTGGAAAGTGGTAAAGATTGAACACCACATGTCTTAAAATACAACTTGCATTTCTTATGTATTTCTATGCCAATATATGTATTCTTATGTATTTCCATACCATTGTATATAACAACAGAAAGGTCGACTCTGACATGGTTAAAATATTAACCCGGTATGTATATAGAGTATACATGAAAGATGACATCTTTCATGAAAAGCCCCGGGGGAGCGTGTCAGAGTCTCGAATGTTGCCGGTATGCAGGAACATCGTTACGCCCGCCAGGCGAGTATTAGTTACCTGCCCGCGAGGTTGCTGGCTGACGTGACAGCCAGCGGTCAGGCAAGGACAAAGCAAGACGCACGCAGTCCGCGCGCGTCCAGCCATAGAGGGCAAGCGCTTTGTGAGAGACAAGAGACAGCTTTGGGTACTCGGACCGGACTGACGTGTGGACGAGAGAAAGGCTTGTGTAGTTCTGTGCCCGAAAGTCGAGTGCTTGTATATCTTGTGAGATAGACTGTAAGCTGTGGGTTGTCTGTAAGTGTATTGATATATATTATTATTGTATTGTGATGATCATTCCATGCACCACTAGATCGTATTGCATGTGATCGGTAAATAAATCCATTGAACTACGTGTCGTTGTGTCTCAAGTCCAATCATGTTGTACTTGTACTTGTCTCACATGTGTTAGGTATAACGAGCCAGGTTTAAGACCCTGACACAAACCTTCTGGCCTAGAGAGACGACAGTGGAAGACAAACTCTATGGACTGCTGAGTGATCTAAAAAGAACAATTAAATTCATACAAGAGGCAATATTGCAGTTATTGACATATTTAAGGCGAACGAAAGAAGAAGAAGAAGCATTACATTACAAAGGTCGAGGACTGTTTATAAAAATAGATAATTAGAAAGAAATTTTTATCAAAAATGTTAAAACAATCATAACAGTACATGAAATTCTGTAAAATTCAACAAAATAACTTAAAAACGTAGTAAAATTTTTTATTTCTAAATACCTTCGCGGCCGCATAAAATCAGTTGCCGGGCCGTAGTTTGCGCACCCCTGGTCTAAACGAAATGTGTAGGGACCATAACATGAAAATTAGCACAAGTAATACAGAGGTAATGACTGTAACTAAAGAAGAAAAAGCAACAACGATTCACCTAAACGAACATCCATTGAAACAAGTAAAGAGCTTCAAGTACTTAGGAAGTATAATATCATCAAATGGCAAATCAGAAGACGAAATCGAAAATAGATACAATAAGGCAAACCAACTAATTGGACAAATGGCACCAATACTAAAGAACAAACATGTATCAATAACTACTAAGAAAGCACTTTACAACCCAATCTTCCTACCAACTAGTTAGTTAGTTAGTTAGTTAGTTAGTTAGGTAGTTAGTTAGTTAGTTAGTTAGTTAGTCAACAGATCATCCTCATTGCACATCGAAGCATTCAGTCCATAAGTACTCGGATCTCCTCCTCAGCAAATCCCGCAGCACATAGCGGCTAACGACACCAGTTCTGTGTTGGTTTATCAATCTTCTTTGGCTTCATGCGTAGTGTTCTTGTTTGGCCACAACTCTTTTAATTAGCTGTTCTCGCAGTCTGACCATGGTTGTAGATTTGCAGTCATCACTTGGTTCTCGCAAAAGTCTTACTTCTCGTAGAGCATTCAGAATGTCAGCCTGGTCTATGGCGCGTCCGCCCTCCACATTAGCCTTACCTGCGAGCTTGTCAGCCCGCTCATTTCCTTGTACTCCCGCATGCCCTGGCACGAAGTTGAAACTAATCTTTGTCAGCCGAGACCGCTCCAGAGACAGCAACCATTCTCTTCGGATCCATCCCATCTCTATCCTCTTGAGCATGCTCATTGAATCGCTAAGGAAACATGCCCTATTGAATATCTGTGTCTCGAGCCATGTTATTGCTTTACTTACTGCCATGACTTCCATAGTCAGGTTACTTGTGGTCTCAACAAAAGCACCAGAGTCCTCCTTCACAGTTCTCCCCCCCCCCTCCCCTCCCGGCTCGCGCTGTAAAGGCCCATGTGCTTCATACATGTCGGACAACCGACCTATCTGTGTAAATGACAGCATCACCGTCTACCGAATTCTCGAATATCTCGAATCGCTTGTAATTCCGCCTCCGCAGCAGCCGGATTTTCTTGTCTCCATTTTCTGTCTAGTTTGATGCAAACTGAAAAGGACGTAAAGAAACCTGTTGGCACTTGTACTCACTCCTCGTCAGATTCTAAGTCCTCCAGTGAACACACCTGTTGAAGAATGTCTTCGGCTTGACCCATCCACGACTTCCTCTTTTTAACCTGCTGCCCTTCACCTCATTAATTTCACAATGCAGTGGATGTTGTGTGTTTGCGTTGACTCTGAGGTAGGCCCGTGCTTTGCAAATTTTTAGTCTGTCATCAATGGTTGGAAAATCAAAAAGGTAGCGCATCGCCCTGCATGTTGTATCTCTTGTACATCCAAGAATAATGTGCATAGCTTCGTTTTGTATCCTTTCCATCCTTTCTATCTGCTTAAGGCTGAGAGTCAGGATCGCCATCGCATACTCACAAACAGACATGACCAGCCCCTTTGAACAGAAGACATAGATGGCGCTGTTCACAGTTTGCTGCCGCCACCATCTGCAATGCAGCCAAACCCCGCTTGGCATTTGGTATCACCTGGTCTATGTGCTCATTATAAGCAAGGCTTCGATCAAAACGTATTCCCTGGTAATTCATTGCCAGCGTTCTTTCCACAGTCTCTGAACACAGATTAACAGTTGGTGTTTGAGTGTTGACAATATGTTTATTCTAAGAGAACCATGTCACTGTTGCCTTTGTTGGGTTGACCATTGCCCCAGCTTCAACACACCAAGTACTTATGCGATTGAGTTCGGTTTGCAGTTCCACTGCAACCTGATCTCTGTGCTTACCCTGACGATACACTAACACATCGTCGGCATATGACAATGCCCTCCCCGGTCCAGTGATATATATGCTCGCTGGTGATTCTCATAGTGTAGGTGTTGAACAGCACAGGAGATAATGTTGATCCCTGTGGTAGGCCACGATATATTATTGTTGGTTCCGAAGGCCAACTGCCACATCTAAAAACTACTTTCCGTTGGAAGAGGGCGGCAGCGATCCAACTAAGGAACAACGGACTTATCTTGAGTTCAAGAAGCTGAAGCATTAGAAAATGCAATTGTACTCTGTTATACGAGTCCTCAAGATTAATCGCTGCAGCAAAGGTTTCAATGCCTGAGTGGAAACCTTCATAAACATCATGGGCAAAAACTGCTGCATTGGTCCAGGGTTCTCTTTTGGGACGGTACCCTCCCAGGGTAGGTGGGAAAACACCTTGCTTCTCTAGCTGGCTTCATATTTTTCTGGCAATTAACTTCTCCAGCAGTTTGCCTATTGTATTCTGCATGGTTATTACTCCATATCCCTGAATTTTTGTGTGGTCTTTGCCAGGCTTCGGCAAGGGAATCAGATAGCTGTGTAACCACTCCTCCTTGATGCTAGCACTCCCTATACTGTTGTTGTACATGACTGCTAGTCTTTCTAGCTCGTTGTCGGTAAACCTATTGATGTCGTCATATCTTATGCCATCTGGCCCTGGAGCGCTGTTTTTTATTTTTAATCTTCGAAGCACAGCCTTGATTTCTTTCCCTGTCACTGTGCCTTCATCCGAAATGTTCTGGGCCTTACATCTGTCTGAGGTGACCTCTTTGGCAAGATTTCGGCAACTCATGTCCGTCTGGTTTCTCTGCTCTAGATAGCGTTGAAAAGGGCTTTGCCCTTATTCTCGTCAGTCCTCTGCCAAATGAGGTCAGCACCTTGAAGTCAGAAATTCTCTTATTTTTGACTACCCCACTCATGCTTTTATGTAGTCGCCAGAACAATTTCAGTGACTTGTCTGTGCTTACTCTTTGACATACCTCTGCCAATGTGTCACTTTTAGCGACCTTAACCAGCTTTTTGAAATTACTTTCGTGTGCATCTCTCTTTCTAAGTGCATGCAGGGACCAGGATGGGCAACTCTGTTCTTCTTGGCGTTTTACCATTTCCTTACAGCACTATGCTTATCCACCCAGGCCTTCTTCACCTCAAAATTCCACCAAGGTGGCTTGCTCCCATCTTTATTTCCTGCCCTGAAACTTTCTGCGCTTGTCGCGCGTTATTTTACTCACCACATCTTGCCCTGTACTGTCATACTGGAAAGTCTTGACCGTTGACCTGTGCTGCCAGGTTCTGCCTTTCTCCACCAATATGCTGCAAAGGTGGTGGTCGCTGCCGTGGTACCCTAGGACACCCCATCTACACACTGTAGCGAGTGAAGGAAAAACCAGCGCCAGATCAATAGCACTGTCCTCATCACAGGGCGGCGTGCTGTCAAACCTACCAACTCTATGTTACCAATGTCAAACCTGGACAATGACAGAAAAAGAGAAAAGAAAAATCACAACAACAGAAACGAGATTCCTGAGAAGAATACTCAATGTATCAAGAAGAGATAAGATCAGAAATTAAGAAACCAGCATTAAAGTGCGTGTTATAGCTGCACTAGATTTTATTAGAAGGCATCAAGTCAATTGGTTTGGCCATGCAAGTAGGTTACCAACTAACAGTATACCACAGCAAGCAATGATGTACAGACCAGAGGGAAGCAGAGGAAGAGGCCGATTATGTAAACGATGGACGTAGGGAATAACAGAGTTCATGGGAATATCGATATATGAAGCCCATAAGCTGGCACTTTTCCGCTGTTTATACTTCACCTCGACACAGCAAGGTACAAGAGGAACATGATGAAATGAGATGCGATGAGACAGAACTACACGTCGCCAAGGGCACTTTCCAGTAACGACGCATCTTAACGTCACATACTACCACCGTAAATCGGCGCTTGGGCCTAGGGGCAGTGAATGCACTTTACAATTCCCCGACGTACCGAGTCGAGGATTTGAAATCAGCTGCAGAGATCGATTTGGAAGCAGACCGCCCTGCCTTAATTTCGATGGTATGATCGTGGGTCGTTCAGACAGCAATAGCAAACTATTGAACTTGAAAATTGCCTTGTACACTACAAACAGAGAAAAAATAAATGCTAGTGTTGGTTGCTACGTCCTGTAAAGGACATACAACTAATTTGACTTTTACAGTATTCAAAGCCGACTCATTTGAATCCACAAGGTTTATCCAAAACTATCATGCAGCCACATCAATATAATAACCGCCCTCAAGGAGCACACTCAGGAAGGAAGATTCCTACATAACGCAGCCTGCCTATTTACCATGGCTATTCCTGGAACACAAATCGCGGCCATTCTGTCAACTTCTTAACCTGCCCCCGGCATTGTCCCTGGCAGGGTTGCCACTTTTCTTTCACAGAAAATATCTAGAAACGAAACAAACAACATCTAGAAATATCTAGATTGTATCGGTGAAACATCTAGAAAGACATAAAGATGGGACAAAAGTAACAAATTACATAGATATCGATGTGACTTACCCTATCGAATCATACCCTCACCTTCACGGATGTCTGTCTCACAAGATCCACTGGATAAACTTAGCTTGGATAATGAAGTTGAAGCTTCAGATTCAAAATGACTCTGGTATGCTTTAGCTTTTCCAAGTTCTTTTAATACACGATCAGGGAGCTGATAAATTGAACAGCATGTTCCTACTCTCATTAGGCCAAATGTGATTGTGAAGATAGCATTTAAGATGTAAAGTTTCATCACATTTCTTAGTTTAGATTTTATATAATTCATAGCACTGTAAATTCTTTCTATATCAGCATTTGAATGGGGTAGTATCATGGCAGACTTCGCACAACCAAAGAGCTTACAGAATGGAATGTTTCCTGAGGCATCTTTAAATTGTCTTACTTCACTTTAAAAAGCTTCAGTTTCTATTTTGTGTGTCCTGTCAACCAACTTTACTTTGGTTAACTGATATTCTGCTTCCGCCACACTATTATCAGTAGCCCCTAAACATTTCATAACTTGAAAATATTCAGGTATGTCCTTTACTGGCTGTAGTATGTTGTTAACAGAAAAGAGTGAAATACTTTTCAATACGTCTACCTTTTCAGGAAGTCTCTGCTTCAATTGCTTGAATAATGAGACAAAATAATCTTGACGTAGGTGGAACTGCGGTAAAGCTGTGCGAGTGTAAACAATATAAAATGACACAAAGTAGTGCAGCTTTACATAACAGAATTAAGACACATTCAGGACGCCGCAACGTCCTGTATGTGTCTTAATTCTGTTATGTAAAGCTGCACTACTTTGTGTCATTTTATATTGTTTACACTCTGTGAATCCTACGATAATGCACTTAAAAACTATCCAAGTTCTTTAGAATTTCTCTTGCTTAGAGTTCATGTTTCAGATCTTTGTAAGACTGTGAGCCAAATATTTGTAATGGTTATTCGCATTCATAATTATACATTCGTCTTACTTTATGTCAGACACGTTTGTTTCTCTCGGAATACCCGTTTGGCTACTGAAATCCTCGATATTGATTCATCTTCACAACGGACATTCTCTGAAATGATTGGGCCCAGATAGGAAGACTGTTTCATTATTTCTTCACAACAGACATACTCTGAAATGATAGGGAGACTGCTTCATTATATCAATGGTTTTTCTCTCAACTGGGAGTCTCCGTGGTTAACCTGCCTGCCTCACGCTTCGAAGGTTGTGGTTTCGGGTCACTTTGTACGTTCTCCTCGTACAGACGACGCACTTTATCCAAAACATGCCATGATCTGTTTTTCTATAAACTCGATCATGGCACTGCTGTTTTAAAATAAGGTTACTTTTTCCATGACACCGTCTCAAATATCCTCTGTTAGTGAATAAAGAGAGTAAAGTGAGGTCTATTGTGTTCAATCATTATTGACAAGGAACTCTTCGGTAACCCAAGAGGACAGTTTGACGGCTAATGCGATTGGCTGAAGACCTGTAGATGTCCGGTTCTATGACGTAATAATTGCGTCTGTCTGTTATACAGGGGCGACTTACTGAATCTTCAGTAATTCAAACTACTCTATTATCGAGTGGTTTAGAATTACTTTATTGGTATTCTGTCGAGCGTTTCCATGCAGCAACAAAAAGTTAATCTATAATGTGTATTGTGGTGCAGTATTTCCATTACCACCCAATGTTGTCTACTCCAATTCAGTATAAGCACTCCAATGAAACTTATGGCGTTACGGGACACTTCGGCGTCGTTTTGTATTTAAAACTAATATTTTTCTTGCAATTTCCTTGCCCCTGAACACATATGGTCTTTATCTGTAGCCTAAAAGGGAGTACACATATTCTAAACCAGAGAAACAACATTACTTGGTGCCTTGCTAGAAGTCTGAGTGTTAAATATTGCACAGTTTGTGACGATGTTTTCCTGTATTCATGGTTTTCTCTGAAAAATTTAATTTATTGTTCGCTCTATTTATTTATTTATTTTTTTACTACGGCTTCTCTGCTTAAAAATCAAAGTCGCTTAAAAGTCGACAGGGTCGACACCATTGCGCCGGAATTTATCCCACATGACTCAGTCTCTTTCTGCAGCGTGGAAAGCGACACACAAAGCATGAACTCCGTAACTCCAGCGACGACCTCCGAGAATCTCCGAATCGAATCCACAACCTTCGGAGCCCGAGTCAGATGGCTTGACCACTTCGCCACTGAGACAACCTTCGGTGTCTCTGCGATACACCCTAGGTAGCATGTCTACTCATGCTCCCACGTAGGGCACTCCGTCATCCTCGGTCAGTAAAACCCTGTGGCCATGTGTTAGCGCAGTACGTCATTACACTATACCGCATTCTATGAAAGAAAATCAGTGAATTTACATCTCAAATGTCAATTATTAGTAGCTAGTAGAATATCTATCCTCCCACCTCGTCTTAATTTCCTCCTCTACCTCTTCCTCCTCCGCCGCCTCCTCCTCCTCCTCTCCCTCTTCCTCCTACTCCTCCTCCTCCTCCTCCATCATCTTATAACCCAACCCAAGAGCATTTGCCCTGAACCAGTTTAAGGCAAGGTCTATTATCTTTATCCATCTCCTTCATTTTCTTCAATATCCAGTCCATATTTTTCCTCTCTCTCTCTCTCTCTCTCTCTCTCTCTCTCTCTCTCTCTCTCTCTCTCTCTCTCTCAATCTCTCTCTCTCTCTCTCTCTCTCTCTCTCTCTCTCTCTCTGTATGTTGATCATTAGGTTTCGAATAAAGGACTTTCTATTTACACTATGAACATATTTTCTCAGTGTGTGTACTATCCAGCGTCAGCATCTTCCACTCAGTTCTAGATTCGCTGTAAGCTGTCTAGTTCTCTCATTTAACAACGTACTAGTCATTCTGCCATGCCAGCTGAGTCAATTTGTTCCGCACAGGCACTAATTAATAGTTGCGATTAGTTTCTAAGTGATTGTTTTAGTATTTCTCTGTGTTTCTGACCTATATAGGAGTACTCATTTAACATTAGAATGAAATTTTCTAAGTTTGTTAGTAAATTGATGTTTTTTTTTTTACTTCCACAAATTTCCGAGTGCTACGAAAGACCTAATTGCCTGTTACACTCTCATTTAACCGCCTCTGTACCTGTACAGGTAGGTGTGGTCGCGGAACATGGACACGCTATTAATTATTTCTTTTCAACCATCCTTAGAGAGACATTTTTTTTTGGGGGGGGGGGGGGGTTCCTCATATCCTTTACAGGACATTACTGTCAACATCAGCATCTTTCAGCTGATTGTTGATTTCTTGGCAAGATTACGCTCAGTAGTTTGCCATTGCTTTCTAAGCGGCCGGCTCACATATCCCTTAAGTCACCAACGAGGATAGAACCACTACCAATTCTCGCGCAAGTTACGTTCCTCACATGGATATACGGGATTACGGAGAAAGTCGCTAACACATAGGCCAGGGAGCCGATCTTAACCCTACTGAAGCTAACTTCTTTTGTTTATTCGATCTCTTATGTTCGTATGTCACTTACATTTATTTTGTCTTTTAATTGGTTTCAATGAGTGTTAGCCGCGGTGGCATGGTAGTTAGTGTGCTTGCTCGCCACGACAGTGGTCTACGTTAAATCACCAGCAGACCACGACAGTGGTCTAAGTTAAATCACCAGCAGAGGCAGCATGATCTTTTCCGATCATCACGGCTTTTGGGACAACCCGACATCATGTAAATGGGTACCTGACAATGTGAAGTATATTCTGGAAATTGTGTGGGAAGAAATGGAGACAAGAAAAGGAACTGGTCACCCAACCTCATAAGTTGTGACCTAGAATATATGAAATCCTAACACTTCACACAATAAATACAAGACCTGCTAAGCGACTACTGCTACATTTCTTTCACAGTGAGTGATTTAGTAAAATATTCAGCTATCAACATTCATTTTGTTTCCTTCTACATTACATCAGAGCCTGCAGATTTATTCGTGATTTCATTATTCATTGTCCACATTGTATCAGGAATAATGAACAGGGTGGACAATCAACAGAACGATATGCGGAGGTGACACGGGAATAAAAATATAACTGGTGAAACGTTACCACTGCCATTTTTATTGCTATTACTAAATTTATGGTGATTACATTAACACTTTTTTGGCAACCGACTTGGTAATAATATCGTCTGTGCTAGGCTATTTCTGGAAATTGCCAAATGATTAATACTGAGATACACACGTATGATGATAATGATGACACACGCATATATAAACCACAAGATGTGGATCTGTTTTTCCCAAAGAAAAACGACATTTAGATAAGTTTATTTTGGATGCAAACAGAATAAATGCATCTTTACATTCCTCACGAAAAGATATCTACGAAAAAAAAAAAATCACGATAGACTGAGGAAGGCATCGGCTGAAGGTGGAGTCGAAGACAAAAAAAATTAAAAAAACCATCATGGCGGGTATTTATGTTTAACGTCTATGTATGTTTTCATCAAGTACCAATAACCATTCCAGCCACGAAAGTTCACCGTATCTGCCCTTGTTTCCTTCCACCCTGTTTTTTTATTGCTTGCTTTCTCTTCACGACTGCATTATAGTTCAGGTATGTCTAAAGCTGGAGTTAATTTATTCTCCAGCTTCACACTGACGTATCCAAACGTGATCTACATTATCTCTAATGTAATTATAACAACCGCAAGCAGAATGCTATATACATAAATATATGTTACACATATAGGCTACATTGACACGGCAGCGGTATCTTGGTTATTACCGAAATAATTCGCGATAAGAGTCAGACGGGTATTTTGATTTAACTTTTTCTTTACAGCAGTTTTAACCCCTTCTCATCTCTCTCGTGTCTCTATTTTACAGTGGTAGAGGGGTTTGCATGTTCCAGTGACTACAAGAGCTATGCCGATTGGCAGGGTCTCCTATGTCGGTCAGGTTAAGGGATAGGAACAAGAAACAGAGGGACTCAAACCTGCTGTTTGTGCGTTGACTGCAAACAGTAAACGACTAGAGAAAGCAAGCCCGAAAAAAAAAAAAAACCGTGAGTTTCTGAGTTACAGATTTGACGAAACAATGTAATGCAATTTACTTTATGATGTCACTTTAACTATTTCTATCCTAGGCAGTTGTTGCTTCAATAATTTCTATCAAAAGTAAGTCTACTTTAAAAAGTAATAATATTCGGATCTGAATGGGTTAAAATAGTTCAACAATAGCGCTGAATGCTTTAAGTAACAAAATAAACTGTACCAGCGTAACGGTGACATTCAACCAAAGTGACTACATAATGATTAACAAAAGATAAATCAATGCATGAATACATGTAAAGCCTAAGTGTGTCGCTGATTGTTACAGTGATCACGTACAACAATATGGACAAATAACAGTAAGATTGTAGAAAGAAATAAAAGAGCTACAGAACATGAGACTTAATAAAGATGTTGTGCAACTTCCTGCAAAGTATATTCCACTAACTTTCTTAAAACCTCTTTGTACCATGAAGTAACGTAGTCTCGCCTATCTTAATTTGAAATTTCCAGTATATCAATTTTACTCTTTGTTTGGATTAATTATTTACTCATCACGACACGTTTTTCATGACATCGCTTGCTATCGTGTCATGTTGGCATTCTTATGACGGGGGAAGTCAGAGATATGAATATTCAGGTGGCTTGGCCACATGGTGCAGCCAGGACAAGAATACAGTACTGATCCAAATCTGTGATGTTCGTCTGTGATGGCTAACCATGACCGTCCACGCTTATCGACAAGGCAGATGATGATGATAAGGTCCTTATTTTTTTTTTTCTGAAGCCCTATAGTAGTGCTTTTCCCGGTAGTACAGTAGCGAGCAGCCTAACTATCGTCTATCTCTACTACTCTTACCATCTATCTATCTGACCAAGAGGTTTTCATGGAAATATTCTTTCTCGGCTACCATGCTTAGTGTTTTGAAATAATTAATGTAGCAGTGTTTCCCAGTGTCCCACATCCACATGACCGTATATTACTCCTCCGACTTCAGTAACCTGTTTTAAGTTTTCAGTGTAAGTGAATACATTGCTCTGTAGTGCTCTCGCCAACAGCAGAGTTAATCCCACAGATGCCCACATTTTGCGGTCCCCAGAGTTGTGTTTGCTACACCTTTGCGTGTTCCCCATCCTCTACCTCGAGGAGGTGTATTTGACATTTTTCATTCGACTATTTATCATAAAATATACATCAGTCGCTAACAAGTGAATAATAACGCATAAACCAATGTCCATTTATGAGACAAGTCAAGAAAACTTCACTAGAAAGTAATCATAAACTCGTCTTATATCTTTAGAGATCATGCTATTCAACAACATTCTTTTTTCCTCTAAAGACTCATAGGTGCTGTTATTCTTTAGACCATGGGCCAGCAACCTTTTTGTTGGCCAAGTAATGTTGCAAATTTACTCGGGGTGCTAAGTCCACCACATATCCATGTACAACAATCATTGAAACATATTAATTAGACCTGATGTTACTGTTTCCGATACATTACATAACTATTCTATTGTTTGTGTATTATTGAATACTTTAATTTAATAGGAGGAAATACAAATATTATGTTTTGCAAAAATTAAGTTCCGAACACGGTATTTTGAAATGGTAATATAAAATTACCGAAAAGAAAAGATGAAAAGACAAACAGAACTTCATTCACAGCCTGGCCTCCGAAGCCGAAGCAGCTGCCAGAACTGGAAACAACAGAGCCGTATTCCATATCATGAAGCAACTATGCAATCACTCACCTACACCAAATATCCCCATCAAAGACAAACAAGGCAATCAATTGTTATCCGATGACCTTCAAAAGCAACGATGGGCAGAACATTTCAAAGAAATATTAAATAGACCGCAGCCTGACACTGTTCCGAACCTGGATGGAGAAATTACTATGCCCCCACTAGATGCCTCCTGCGAGTCATTCACCATGGAAGAGATTAAAGCAGCCATCAAAAAATTGAAGAACAACAAAGCTGTTGGTGAAGATGAAATCTCAGGAGAAATGCTCAAAGCAGCAGATGAGAACACCTTACAACGTTTGTTACAGCTGATCAATGAAATCTGGCAAAGCGAATCCCCACCACAACAGTGGATAGATGGTGTAATTTTCAAACTGCCTAAAAAGGGCGATATGTCTGATTGCAATAATTGGCGTGGTATCACTCTATTGTCAGTACCAGGAAAACTTTTTTGTAGCATGTTACTTGAGAGATTGAAAAAGGCGATAGATGAAAGGCTCAGAGAAGAACAAGCAGGCTTCAGACCAAAACGGTCATGCATAGACCACATTTTCACCCTCAGAATAACCTCAGAATAATCATTGAAGACTCCGTAGAATTCCAGTCGAAATTAATCACCAACTTTGTCGACTTTCAAAAAGCCTTCGACAGTATCCACCGTTCTTCACTTTGGAATCTACTTAACATCTATGGTTTTCCTACCAAATATACCAACGTCATAAAATCTTTCTACAAAGAAACACGTTGCTGCGTAAGAACAGAAACAGGCAACTCTGACTGGTTCTCAGTCGAAACAGGAGTGAAACAGGGTTGTGTCTTATCACCGATACTTTTTGGAATAGCTATCGACTGGGTCATGTGCAAATGCACAAACAACACAAATATGGGTATCCATTGGGTTGACAAAATTCTAGAAGACCTGGACTTTGCCGACGACATAGTGCTTTTGAGTTCAACACACCCGGATGCCCAAGAGAAAATAAACCACCTCCAAAATGTTTCAGGGCAAATTGGTCTCCAAATTAACACCACAAAAACAAAGACTATTGATCTTACCAACAGTTCAGATGACACCAAATTGAACAGCTACGTTCTTGAAAAAGTCAACAGCTTTACATACCTAGGAAGCAAAATGACATCTACAGGGGACTCAACACCAGAAATATCATCTAGAATCGCACTGGCATCTAGTGCCTTCAATAAACTGTCAAACATCTGGAAGTCAAAGACACTCAGCAAACACACAAAACTTAAAATCTTCAACTCTTGTGTGATTCCAGTGTTAACGTATGGATGTGAAAGTTGGAAATCAACGGTAGCTTTAGATAAAAAATTAGACAATTTTGAGAACAAATGTCTTAGAAGACTTCTAAACATCCACTGGGCAGACTTCAGAACCAATTCGCAAATAAGACAAGAGACTAAGCAAGATACAGTATCCAATTTCTTAAGAAGACGCCGTTGGAACTACATCGGCCATGTACTCAGAATGGACAAGTCAAGACTCCCCTACCAAGCCCTCATATGGTCACCAGTAGGGAAAAGAAAACGGGGAAGACCAAGAGAGACCCTGCGTAGAACCATCATTAGAGAAGGCTCATTCAATGGCCAAGTAAATATCCAAGATCTACAACAGGTAGCAGCGAACCGCCAAGCATGGAGAGACAGGACTTCTGCCCTATGCGCCGCCTTAGGCTCAAGAGGAAAGACTAACTAACTAACTAATATAAAATTGCCATATGCATAAATCATCAAGGCTTTGCGGTCTTTTGCGTCACGTAACGGCACTTAAGTATTCCGTAACGGCACATATGTCACACAATACCAACACCAACTTTTGTGCGGTGGTCAAGGGACTGTTAGTTAAAAGTTAGTTGTGTAACCTTTACATGACGTATCAGTTACCCCCAGCATTATCGGATGTTCGCGATTCCTGGGCAATTTTACGTTCAGTAGTTTGCTCTTGCAGGTCTCCCTGGTCTAGGGTTTATACGACTTTCTCCGTAATCCCGTATACTCTCGTGAGTAACGTGTCGTTGCGTGGGAATTGGTAGCGGTTCTCTCCGCGTCGGTAACTTACGGGGTATGTGTGCCGGTCGCTCAGAAAGCAATGGCAAACTACTGAGCGTAATCTTGCCAAGAAATCAACAATCAGCTGAAAGATGCTTATGTTGACAGCGATGTCCTGTAAAAGATATGCGAAAAAAAAAAAAGTTTGCTATTGCTTTCTGAACGATCGGCACCCATACCATGTCATTAAAAAAAAAAAAAATCGAACGTAAGACGGTCTGCTGCCAAATCACCCTCGAACTGCGTTCGTAACTCCTTCACCAAAGAGCCGGCCAAGGGACTGTACTGGCATGATTATGCAACAGCCGAGAGAACTATAGAGTTGGTGGTGGTGGGGGACGGATGACAGGGGAAGTACTGGAAAATAAAACTTCGTCAAGGTCAGTCATCTTACTCCACAAATCACCCCATTTGATATTGGAGAAGAACAAATGTTCCGCTTGTCATTTCAATATTTATTATCTGAAATAGGGTAAAGAGAGCATTGTTATCTTGTGTTTGTGAATCCATAATTTCTGAGTTGCGAAATCGTTGATGGGATATTACTAACCGCCGGCATTGAATGAAATGGTATTTTCTTACTTCTCACTAAGTGAGAAACACGTCGGTCTGAGCTTGTAATGAGTATTGATACGGTGATAGGGAAAATGAACCGTTTCTCGCGGTAACGCTCAGGGACTGGACATAAAATCAGGAAAGATAATGGAGCCGCCTGTTCGCGTGGCTACATGTGTTGAGGGTGTCCGGGGTTGTAGAAACAGTGAATCTCGGATATCTACCTATCCCAGCCAAGTTTGTGATTGTCTAGGCAATGTTACGTTCGGTAGTGTGTCTTTGCTGGTCTCCGTGGCGAAGGTATTACGGACTCGATTCGTTAGCCCGTTTACCCGCGTTAGAAACACAATACGACCGATTTGGCAGCAGTTTTGCTGGGTTTTAACTAGTTGGTATGGGAGCCGATCGTTTAGAAAGCAATGGAAAACTACTAAACGTAAACTTGCCAAGACATCTACAACAGTAGTAAAATTCTGTAAAATGTTGATACCGATGTCCTGTAAAATGATACGTATTTAAAAAAAAATTGTCATTGTTTTCAGAGCGACTGAGTTTCAAACCATTGTTAAAAATCAACGCAAGGCTGTCTGCTATCGATTCGCCTTCTGCTGATTTCTACCAAGGTATACATAATTGTGAAACACAGACATAGACCCAGCAATATAATAATAATAAACAGTTTTGCAGCAAAAATTTGGGATTGAGTAGAGTAGCAACCTCACCATACACAGGGGATGTGTGGAATAGACGTACAAAACAATACCCGGCGTCATTCTGTTTTTCCACTGTAACATGGGGACGACAAAGAAGACTGGCATACTATGTATTATATAGTATGCTAAATATACGTGCTATCTAGGTGGTAAATTTGCATTCTGTTAGCACATTATCGAGGGGGTAAACCTAGATTGCGCGTACATTTAGCATACTATCTAGGTGGTAAACCTAGATTGCGCGTACATTTAGCATACTATCTAAGTGGTAAAAGTAGACGGTACTACCTGCTTTCTGTTAGCGCCGAATGTTGGGTGGCGCTCACCAAACCCGACACCCCACATTGTGCCAACGGCTTAAGGCGGAGGAGTGCAATTGGGAGGGTACAAGAATTACTCTAGTGCGAGGGAATGCAACTTAAGACTAAATGTCATGGCAGGACAGACCAGGATCTAATCCTTGGTCGGCAACTGGTCTAGGATGGAAGCTCCGACAGGCGGACAGTTAAAGCAATGCTGTGCTGATCCGGCAGCTTCTGCAGCTTATCTTGTTCTAGACGTATTAGAGTTACCTTTCCTCTGGAGCAAACCAGGCAGGTTGAGAGAGGGATCATGCTGCATGGGCAACACATGGTCTCTAAATTCAGCCCAAGCTTTGCATTATGAAGAGATATAACTATTTTAAAAACTATCGTCTGTCAAGACGGCAAGGTGCCAGTCTAGGTGGTAAATCTGGGTGCTATCTAGGTGGTAAACCTGTCCATCCGGTTGCTCCCTTCTCTCGTGTATTTCTTTTTATTTTGTCTGGGGAATCTGTGGGGTACGAGATTGACACTCCCTTTCCCACCTCATCCTATCTCCAATACCTAGTGCCGGTTTAACAGGTCAGCATGCTTTCATGCATCTACACGTTAAGTGCGTGGTACACACACCGAGACCACACCCGAGCAGTGTTAATTAACATCAGCTAATTAACATTTATGCATATATTTTAATGTATAATTTGTAGTGTATATGTATCACTGTATTTTTCTATTTTATGTGCTGAAGAAGGCTCTAACCCCATCGTAGATTTTGTGACTTGTCACTGTGTTCTAGCTAAGCTTACCCATTCAGCTTCTCGTATTTTGTTGATTATCTTATTGGATTTCTTTACACTGCTATATGCTTGTGAAATCTGGACTGTTTACCAGTGACACGCTAGGAAATTACACCACTTCCACAGTCTGCCTTAGGAAGCTATTGAAGATCAAATGGCAAAATAATATCTCAGACACCGAAGTTTTAGAAAGAGCATCCATGCCCAGTATCCACACTCTACTAATAAAGAAGCAGATTCACTGGGCTGGTCACCTGACTCACATGCCAGATCATAGGCTAACGAAACGAATTTTTTTACCGTGAGCTGCGCTGTGGTAGGCGCTCCCAATGCGGCCAGAAGAAACGTTTTAAATGACACTGAAGATTTCACTAAAAGCTTTTGGAATTCATCACGTCACTTAAGAGACACCGCCAAAGATCAACATTCATTGCATACATCATTACGTAAGGGTGCAGTCACTTATTAAGCAAACAGGACTGCAAGAGCTGTGAAAAAAGACTGGAAAAAAAGGGATACTAATCCTGGAACGTCGATAATTCTTTGCCCACATTGTCAAAGAACATTTCGAGGAAAAATAGGCCTTATCAGCATCTTAGAACCCACGGTTCCAAACTTTCAACCCTATTGGATGAAATGAATGATCATCATAATTCTTGATAGACAAACACCATTGTATTTCTACAGCCTTACTCCAGTTCTGCCTAATTAATTTCTCAACGTGACAGAATGATACTCTTCGCTTGTTATGACCGTTAGACATTGTGTTCCGGCAGCTGCACGTTTCTGTCATTCCACATAATAAACCGGATTCCAATAATATTCTTGAAAACAAACATTAACCCTCTAGAAACACAAACAAGGGCTGAAATGCTTTCCTGTCAGCGATAACAATTAAGTGGCAGTTTTTACCCAGCACATCTGTTGTCTGCCAAAATAGTTTTTTATTTTATTCATTCTAGCACAACCTTCACACTGAAAACATTCAAGTGATTTACAGAATTGTCTGTGACTTCTGTGGAATTGATTACTTCAGTAACATACACATTCCTCTTACGAATAAGATACATGTGTGTTATGTTGTCTGTTGTTTTCCTCCATTCTAGTTTCGTCTCTTACCTTCGAGTGTCATTACAGATTATCGTCATAATGTTATCTCCTACAAGAGTGTTTAAGCTGAAATGTGTAATTTTGATTGTATGTTTATTAATAATTAAATAAACCAAACTGTAGTATTTGTCGACTTACTCTTCATTAGACTCTGTACAATCCATCAGACGGCTGCAATAGATAAAACATTTCTAGACAATAGCCCCTTTGCGCATGCGTGTAGCCACTAATACTCTGCCTGCAAAACGTCTTCATTAGACCTGACACCCTTTTCTCCTGCCGTCTCTTTGAGTGGTTCCAAGATGTAGTGATCATTCGAGAATCTATAGATCGCGTGTATAGATCCTCGTGTGCTGTATAGAACTGAGTATTGTTTTGTTGCTACAGATACGCTAGCGACGTTGATAGCAAACTGCTCTGGTAGTGTCGTATGCACGGTCGGACGCAGGTTTGATGCCTCTGATTGCCTCTTGCTAAAATGAGGGAACAATTGCCCTCATGTTTATCCTTGCTCTTTGTTTATAAACTGTGATGAGCCTATCACGTTACAGATCTATAGCAGGAAACTTTTTCGGGACAATTTATTTATTGTAATGTTGCGATAAACACATCCGCCCTCACACGTCCCGGGCCTGACCTTGCGACCACAGACATTTGTATGGTTCTAGATCCTTATATGTACTTTGATTGATCGCTATTCGATGTGGTCAATATCAACCGGGCCGCCTGCACTTGGACTCATCACAATTCGATGTGGTCAGTTTCAACCAGGCCGCCTGTATTTTGACTGATCACCATCCGATGTGGTCAATACCCGGCCGCCTGTACTTTCCACATTTCACAGCATTTATTATGTTAAGACTGTCTAGACCTGACAGACCAGTCTAGTGAGACTTACAGTATACATATATATATATATATATATATATATATATATATATATATATATATATATATATGTGTGTGGGTGTGTGTGTGTGTGTGTGTGTTTGTGTGTGTGTGTGTGTTTGTTCGTGTGCGTGTGTGTGAGAGTGTATATACATGTGCGTATGTGTTTGCGTGATCTATATGTATCATGTGCCATTGTATCATGGCGATAAGCGTGGGCTGCCTGGGTTCACCATCTAACAAGACCACATGATCACCAAAGTCCTGGGTCAGGTCTGTGTTCTTATCCCGATTATGCCAGTTAGCCAAGCGATAAAAGTATTTATCTATCTAACTTCTTCGGGCAATTTTCCCATTAATGAATGTTACCATTTGTCACTAAGTATTCTTGTGTATTTCCCCTCATAGCGTGCTCAAAGGTTCGTGACTGTCTGTCTACTTTCTCTGATCAATTTAAGTGTTTCCGGGAAGGTTAACCTGATCAGCAAACGCGTGAAGAAATCGGATGTGTCGGTCTAAAGGTGTCAATGTAGCATCTCTGCTGTAAACAGGCACAGGACAATTACGTCTAAAACAACATTGCGTACGAATGCAGAAAAAGAAATAGAAGACTTTCCGGGTTTCATATGTTTCTTGTAGAACCTTCCAGTTCGTGTTTCCCTCTGTCAGTAGTTAAGTTTCGTCTGGATTCTCGACCAGACGAGCCGTCCCAACTTTGTCACAAATTAAATTAGCGCTCACACCGGCGTTGTAGTGGATGCAGGTACGAATCCCCGATGCTCCCAATCCAAGCAAACCAACTCCGGACAAATATCTCTTTTTAGGCTAAATAAAGATCAAGTCCCTGAATACATAAGTGCACAGTTGGAAATGTCTCGTATAAAAGTAACTGTAGCTGGTCTTGATATCTCCAAGGAGTCGAAAGGAGCAGTTTAGATTTTAGTCTGTTAATGAACATCTAGACTGGGCAAATGTCCCTCCTGACAATTTCCCCTCCCTGGTTAGTTTAACGACTCCCCCACCATGTACTGTAAGTAAACATGTAAACATACACATTACATCCACTTGGAAAATACAAAGATCGAACTATGAGCTAAACAAGCTATCACCGTGTTTAATTGCTTTCTAGATACTCATAATACCATCAGCATTCAATTATCGTTAGATGAAACTATAATTTGATGATATATGGAATGATTCTTCTTCTTCTTTCGTTCGCCTGAAATATGTTTATAACTGCAATGTTGTCTCTTTTATGAATCTAACAGTCTTTTTTAGTTCATTCAGCGGTCCATAGAGTTTATCTTCCACTGTTGTCTCTCTAGGCCAGAAGGTTCGCCTGGGTATGTTGTAGTTTGGGCAATCCTGGAGTATGTGCTCTGCTGTCTGCGACGCCAAACCACATGTGCACATGGCTGAGTCACCAATCTTGAATTTTGTATACATGTGGTTGCGTAATCTATTGTGTCCTGTTCTGAGGCGCAGAATAATGACCTGTTCTGGTCTGTCCATAACGTGGTAGTCGTCTTGAGTAAGGTTTGGTGGCCTTCTGATTGATTTGATCATTCTTTTCTTTTGGTGGTATGTAATAGGCACATCAGGTTGTTCTTCTTTTGCTCCTTCCTTAGCCAATTGATCAGCTCTGTCGTTTCCGGGGACTCCACAGTGGGATAGTATCCACTGTATGGTGATCTTACGACTTAGGAGGCTATGGTTCCGTCGCCATGCTACTGAGTGAGAGCGTGGTGCGACACTGTGAGCTGTGAATTTCTCGTAGAATGCGTTTGCATCTGTCCGCAGTTGTTTTTCGCGTGAACTGCATGTTCGGAATGATGACGGCCGGCTGTTGCTGGATTGACTGGTTTGCCTTTTCGGTTCACGAGTGCATTTTTCAGGAGACTCCTGGGAGTCGTCGCTATAGCTACGGAGTTCGTGCTTTGTGCTGCGCTTTTGGTGGGTCACCCTGCAGAAAGAGACCGAGCCATATGGGATAAAACCCCGGTCAATGAAGTCTTTCTGGTGACTGCCGTTTTCATCGACGATGAACTGTATTTTTCGTGGAGGACTTTTGTGTTGGCATTCTGGCGGCGGCATTATGCACAGTGTACCTGTGCGGGTTGTTGGCTTGCCGACACTCCTGTCTATTCCATTGTTTACATGGGGCAGTGAGGAGCATTTTGTGATATCCACTGGCACAGGAACGGAGCAATATGGGGACGACCTATTGCCGTGAAGTTGGAACCGCGACTAACTAACTAACTAACTAACTAACTAACTAACTAACTAACTAACTAACTAACTAACTAACTAACTATCTGTCTCATGCTGCCTGCTCCATAATGCTTGTCTTCCAATGTCTGTCTCTCATGGTGCCCAGATGTCCTGTGGTTTAAATCTTATGAGGACCTGGACTTAACTAGACAAGTATTTTAATTTGCTTGTTGATTGTGTAGGGCTTCCCCTGACTCAGCATTTGGGCTTGTGTTTATCACAAATAAGGGTGAACAATGAAAGTATATCACCCACAGTCCATCAGAGTGGAATGCGCTCCATCACCAGTAGGAGGAGATTGGTGTCTGAGTAACACCCTCCCTTCTCTTCACCATTTCCTTTTGTATTTGCTGATATACAATTATAATATTGTTTTAAAGCAAATTCATAGCAAATGTTTTGCCTTTGTTTGTATCGACAGAGAAAGGGATTATGGAGAGGCAGGAAAGGGATGATGGAGAGGCCTTTTTTGTTGGGACATACAAATGGGAGTCCCATGTTCAGAACTGTAAAATCATGTTTTATATATGGAGACACCAGATATACCACAGTATCTGCAGATTGACTTATCAGCCTAAATCTACCATTATAGTAGATAGATACCAATATACCAATCTATCATTATTTGCCTAGGCTGATGGCGCTGAAAGAGTCTGTATCTAAACCTAAACACGGGAAGTACTCTATTATTATCAATATTCCAAGGATTACATTCAAGACTAGAAGTGGATATCCTTATTCTTACTGAGTGATCTCCTGACTTCAGTTTGCCTCAAGCAGGCTAGGAATAGAGGGCTGCTGTGTGTACCTGAGACTTACCATTATTTTACTTAGGCCTGAAATATATTTACTACATGGGAAACTTTTACCCTAGTTTATTAATAGCTGTGGTGTATTATAAAGGAAATGATTCTGAGTCTACAGTTTAATTAAATTTCAACTAGATCGGTGACTGAAAAACAGGAGCCAGTGTCTTATTGTTATTCTCATGCGAATCTTAGTGAAGTGGTCATGCAGTGGTTTGCTCGCCTGGGGCTTGAACCTCAGAAACACCCAGCATGGTGCTCACATACTGGTTTGTAGTCTGAAACTTGGACCTTGTTGAAACAGACTAGCATGTAGGATGCTGTTCAATGTTGGATTTATGTACCTCATCACTGGATGGTCTGAAACACGTCGTGGATAACACAGACCGAGCTATTGCCTTCCGATTACCCGGAGGAATAAATACTCAACTTACTGAATGACCCCAGTGCCAGCTTCTCAGGCAGTCTTGTCTTCATGATGGATTTATCATGGTTAATCTTTCGAGGAGTATTTCACAGGAAGGAGTGAACTGAAGGAGGTATACCGTGAGTGAAACTAGTTGCAACCTGAAACTTATGCTTAACCCTGATCACTAGTGGTGACAGGATAAGAAGCAACAGGACAGATCTGTAAGACTCTATGTATTGCCCCGAAAGTAATATCTATTTTCCCAGTGCCTCTGAAGAAGATACTATGGATGTTGTTAGAGATGTGTTGGAGGGAGGAGAGTTGTTATTTTGTAGCTTGGTAGTCTGGTGGTGTGTTTGGGTTGATGTACCTTGTGTTGTATTCATATATATATATATATATATATATATATATATATATATATATATATATATATATATATATATATATATATTTATATATAACTTTGCATGAAATGTGTCGAAGTGTAAAAGGTGTATCCATTGTGAACCGTGGGTCTTCACCCGACCCCTACAGGCTATTAAAATCATGTTTTTGTTGAGAACAGATTTTTGAAGTACATGTCCTTGTGAATGTCTTGTACATTTGTTGTGAAGTACATTACTCTTTGAATGTCCTGTTCAGCTGTTGTCAAGTACTGTTCCTGGTGAATGTCCTATTCAACTGTTGTTGATTTCGTTAAAATGTGAAAGTCCTGTATAGATTTTGTAAAGTATCTTTCATGGTGAATGTCTTGTCCAGCTGTTGTCAAGAACATGTCCTTGTGGATGTCTTGTTCAATTGGTGTAACGTACAGTCATTGTTGTTATTGTGGTTAACTACTGTTGAGTCCAATTGTCATGTCTCACTTGTGATACCTTTTATATAGAGATCAATGTGAGGTGGCTACCAGAGCACAGTTAACATTATCAGATCTATGTGAGGTGGCTACCAGAGCACAGTTAACATTATTGGTGAGGGTACAAAATCCTCGGTTACTGTGGCTAACTGCCATGATCTCTATAGCCTGAAAGAGGAATCATCTTTCTTAACAATTCTGTGTTGAAACTGAAACTTAGGTCTCATTTTCTCACAGTGGGGGTGAGTCAATCTTAAGTGGGTCCTCTAAAGGGTTTTGCGGGAATGACTATCCATCCTCTTGGGGATGCCTCTAGACAACTTGCTATTTCAAACCCGTATCTATCATATATAGATATATTTTATAGAACCTCACCCATTGAGCTTCTGTAATATTCTGTTCACGAAATATCTCACATGTCTCTTGTTTTGAGGGATTTTCACTTTGTTATTTATGTTCACCTTTATGGAGTCCATTGTAAGGTATGTGCACTGTGTCTGTGTTTTTAGTACGCCTCATCATTTCACAGTAACTACATATACCTAGCTGTTTGTATTTCATATTGTACATTTCACACCTTTCTGGTCAGGCCGTCTTATCTTGAACACAGCAAGAGTCAGGTTGTTTACTGCTTTCAGTTAGGATATGTCATAATCGTGTCAGAAGGGTAGTCGTTGGGTCATGCATCTTGCCGTTTCACACATCAGCGCGTTCCACTAGCTTGTAAAAGAGCGCACTCTGCACTGATCACGCTAGCATTGTTTTCAGCTTTCACATCTCTTTAGACACTTCTAAACCGTGAAACCGCATTTTGAGAACACGACGAATTCTTCTATTGTCCCACTGTCTGTCTATAGTATTGTTGGCATTCTCTTAAAAAAAAATACAAAAAACAAAAAAGCAAAAAAACTAACAGTAATTCGATTGCCAGCAGTCGTTGCTCATCTTATCTGTCTATTGTCCAGGGAATCGAGGGAAATGAACGAGCTGATAAACTGGTTGGCTCTGCACCCCCTGTAGATGGCCAGCCCATGGATCGTGCCGATGTTATTAACGCCCTCAAAGATATGGCGAGAACAGAGGACTTTGACGTCAGTGAATCCACATCGCTGTCCAGGTTGAAAGACTTGGGAGTAAAATCGGCACGGCGAGACGCGAGAGGTACATCGGGAAAACAAGGCGCCTCGTCAACCAACACAGAACTGGCACTATTAGCCACCGGACGCTGATGCATATGCTGGGGGGAGGATCTGAGCACCTATGGACATGTCCGGAGTGCAATGAAGATACCCCAACTGATAACTGATAACTGATAACTATCCATGTTTCACAGGCAGATAGCTATATACTTTCTATGTATTTTTTTGTTGCCTTCGCTCGCGTTGAACTCAAGCGTAGTCCATACACGTGCTACTGCTTCTAGTACACTGAACTGATTTTTGCGTGTGGGTTAGCTTTTTCTATTACCAGTGTTCTTCGCACGACAACCTCTCTGACTTCTGAGGGACTTGTAATTTACGTCACCATGTCAATGACGAGGAGTTAACATTTTAGTACAACTGACCAGTGTAGAGGTTGAACCCGCTACCTCGGTATCAGCACACCGGAAGTTTAAGAGCGAGTGCTCTTATTCATTCGGCAATGCTGATCTCCGTTTCTACGTGCATTACATAAAATGAGCAAACTTCTCACTGCAGCTGAAGTGTAGTAATCGCGGAAGGACTACATTTAAAATGTGACATGATCTTTTCAGGACGTTGCGATCAACCCCATGTTAATTGTATAGGAAATTTACGTTTTGTAGTGTGCCATTAGTGAGGAATTATGTGCGAAGCTGCGGAGATGTGGTTGCATAAAAGAAAGATGATAACACCGTAGACAGATAGAAAAAGCAATGGAGATATCTTTAAAGAAGTTAACATGCAAGGAGAATTGGTTACTCGCATCAGATAAAGACAGTTTACGTTCGTTGGGCATGTCATGATAAGAGGAATGCTGGAGTATAGGGGAAGGCTGGAGAAGAAGGCTGGAGGGGAAAAGAGGCGGAGGGGAGCAAGAGAGAAGATAGTTCGACATCATAGCATGGAGGAATCAGAAATAATTGAAATCACAAGAGACAGAAAGCTATAGACAGAAATGAAAACCAACGCCACGCCGCATGGACTATACGACTAAGAAATACAAGTTTGCCATTCCTGTCTAAACGAGAAATTACCATTTAAGTTCAGCTGTCATGATTGTGGAATGAACGTCCTACTCCACCATAAATGCACAGGATGATTGAGCATAAGCGTGTTAAACCACTCGTCCACACTGGCCGATAGAAACAAGGCTTAGCTCTGAAAAATGAGCGGTCTGAAAGTGGTATCTGAACAGCGAGAAAGGTAACTCACGTGCAAATCTATTTAAGGAGAGATAACCCTGCCGCCATTTGCGTCGGCTGAAACGAATCCTTAATCTGGTAGAAGGCCTCAACATATTAGACACGTGTCTTCTTTAACTTAAATAATACATCTTAAATATGCTATAATAGAATACATTTCAGTATCTGATAAATGAAAGTAGGTGTACTTTCTGGGAGGACAGCAAAACACACACAAACACACACGCCACACACACACATACACGCCACACACACACACACACACACACACACACACACACACACACATATATATATATATATATATATATACAAACACACACCCCCCACACACACACACACATACACGCCACACACACACACATACACACACATATACACAAACACACACACGCGCGCGCACACGCACACACAAGCACACTTACATTGGCTAGTCTTTAGAGTTTGAAACTCTCAAGCAAAACCGTACATGTAAATGGTTATTCTTCCCCCACTCCCTCCCAGACGCCCACTCACACCCCTCCTCAAACCGTCATCGAATGGAACATCGGTCTTCAATCTGCAAGTATTCCTTTTTTCTATGCACTCACTCTCTTTGAACGTAAGCGCAGTCCACACACCCTACTTCTTGTAACACAGGACGCTATCTTGGGTGTGGATTAGCTTTCCCTATTACCAGTGTTTCTCGCCATCATACACACCCACTCCGACTTCATAGGTACTTTTAATTTACTTCCCCAATTCAAGGGTGAGAGGTCACCAATTCAGTACAACTGACCGGTGTAGGGGTTGAACACGCTACCTCAGGATCATCACATCGAAAGTTTAAGAACGAGCGCTCTTTTCCATCCGGCTATGCAACCTCCACCCCAAGTATTTATTCAATTAACCTTTTGGATATGATACAGCGTAGGCATGACCGGACCGGTTCACAACAACATTTGGCCTAGCGTTATATCCAGCTGTTCCGTTTTACATATACAGAACTACCCCTATACCAACCCCATCCGTGAACGAAAGTGTTTCCCCATACACCAAATCAAATTACTCGTACGTTTATCAATGTCAGTGTACCTGCCAGTCGACCTATCGAGACAGAAAACAGAGACAGCAGGATATAGAATAACAAAACACATCCCTTGGTGGATGCATAATTAAGTAAATGAATAATCTAGAAATCCGATCAAATCAACCCAGGGACAACACCCCACAACCCCCACCTACATCGTATCCCTAGACTATTGGAACGCGAACGCGACAGACAAAACAAAGCGTTTATTGTTCTTTACCCCCACTTATAACAGACGAATGTTGACATGTTCAGAGGCTGCTGTAATACACATGTGAAGCTTCCAATAATGTAAACAAAAAGACATGATAGTCAGCTTCAAATTATTGTGGTAATACTGACCATGAAGTATATTATTATGTATTATGTATCTCTCCCTCTTCTTCCTTTTATTTTATGTTGACTTAATAATTATTTTCTTTGCATTTAAAAGGTTCAGCGAAACATGGCAGAACATCAATCGCGTAACTTATTGTTTGTGTTTTTATTATAAAAAAAATAATGTTGCTTTTGCATGAAATGTATGTTGTATAAATTATGATTTAATTCTTTATTCCTGTTCCTCTTTCTATTGAAAATAAATATATATGATAAGGATCTTTTATTCATTATTTACTTTCTTGAGATTTCTGTTTATCAGTTTTTTGAAATAAATATACACTGAGCGAAACACTTTCCAACTTTCTGTCTTTCCAATTATTTATCTTTATTTCCTTAACTGAAAATGTGTTGTGCTACAAAGATGCTTACGATTATTTTAATAGATACTATATTCTTTCTTTCTTTCTTTCTTTCTTTCTTTCTTTCTTTCTTTCTTTCTTTCTTTCTTTCTTTCTTTCTTTCTTTCTTTCTTTCTTTGTTTGTTTGTTTGTTTCTGTCTGTCTGTCTGTCTGTCTGTTTGTCTGTCTGTCTGTGACAGAGCGCCTCATATATGTAGTCACCAACGAAGGATCTCCTATCTCCGTTGAACTGACCAGCAGCACCGAGGTTAACTTTCCGCCGGCCGTATAGTGGTGTACTCGCTTTGAGGAGAGATTGGTGCATAGAATCTTCTTTTGCTTTCACGAATAAACTCAACTTTCCACTCCATGATAAACGATTACGCCATCTAAAACTTTATAAGTTTAATTCAGAATTATCTTCATGATTATTTCATTAACACACACATTATTCAATTGCTAATACAATATTCAGAACAGTATCATACCTTCAGGTCTCTCATATATTGAATCAGTTTAAGATTTGGATTCACCTTGGGTATCCTTGTCCTCAGTATGATTCTGACTTATGGCTTTGATAAGACGAAGGATTTTCGGCACTGGATCATGTTTAGCGTATCAGCTGCCTCCGTGAAATATGCTTTCTTTATAGTGTGAGAAACCATCAGTCTACTCTAGCCCTTTAATCAGAGGATGATCATTTATACTGGGCCGAATCAATGATCAAACTTGATGAACTCCTTCGTCGTGTTCTTCTCTTGCTTCTGCTGTTGTGAATACTCTCTTGTTAATGCTCGTCACTACCCGTAACAATGTTACGTAGTACTCTCTGGTGCGTTCTCGTGCACATTGTTTTCTTCTACATCATCTTCCCCATTTATACGTTTGTAAAATGTATTTTTCTTTCATTAACTCTCCCCCATCACCTATTCTGTTACTTATCCCTCCTAAGCCATTTTGAAACTTCCCGTAGGAAATGTAAATAATCCATACCCAATCACACCAAAATTATGTTTCAAACAATGTGCACCAAACACCCCAAAGAACATTTAATAAGATACTATCTCTAATTATAGGATTACACGCCATTCCTGCATAATCCTCTACAATACCCCAGTTAAATCATGCTATCCGCCCTCAATTACTAGGTAACTTTTGATAAACAAAATCTACTTTACACCAAGTTTTCTAACTTCATATCTATATACCATATCTACATACTCAACACATAACTTCATATATATTCAACACAAAGCTTTCCAACTTCTCGTAAACACAAGAAATAAATGGGGAGAACTGTTGAGGCCACAAAGACAATTACATAAATAAACACACATAGTATTATTTGGCGCTCACAGAAAGAGAAGAAGGAAATAGAGACTAGAAAAAGCACTAAAAATCATAACTATATCGGTAACTATAGCTTTCAAATTTTATGTTGTCTAGTGTGTTTTCTAGTCTCTATTTCCTTCTTCTCTTTATGTGAGCGCCAAATAATACTATGTGTGTTTATTTATGTAATTTCCAACTTCATGCCTACTAGCATAATTCTATAACAGCTACGTACATATCCTTTTAGGTTCGCCAATATCTCCCAGACAAATCAATTATTTTTCATCATAGGACAATGACATAATGTGTTATTATACAAAGCCCTCTAACTCCAGTATCAATTCGTATGATTGAACCTCATATCTTACTCTCAATTATCGGAAACCTGATTATATATCCAGGGTAATAATGAACTCTTTGTTTGAGTCGTCTACTCAATATACGTCTCCAATAATTTGTCAATACACCATTACTAATGGCGAACATCAACACTTATAATCCCACCGCTTTTACGAACGGAACTTCTCACACCCCTACTTAAAAAAAACGCAAAGACAACCAAATAATAATATAATGACAAAAACATAGTGCCAACTCATTGCGTAATACAAACTCTCCGTAATTCATAATGAAAATGATGTATCAACACTTAATCCTAGCTACATAATTCTGCCTCTTGTACGGTCAGAATTCCTCACATCCCTAAATAAAAGACGCAATAATAAACTAAATGGTAAAACAGTGTAAATCATTTCCCAATTCCAACGCAAACTTAGCAATTCATAACGAAAGTAATATCTCAAGACAATCATTAGTTTCTACATAATTCTGCCTCTTATACATGTAGAATTTTTCACATCCCTATATCAACATCCCTATATCCGGCATGGCACATGATTGATTGATTGATTGATATCAACAGACGCAACAATAAAATCAACACCAAAAACAACAATGGCACAAATTAATGCCAATCATTGTTTAAATGCAACCTCAATTTGCAACTTAAACTCAACAATCAAATCAACTTAAAAAAAATTCGCTTAAAAGTCGACAGGGTCGACTTCATTGCACCGGGTTTTATCCCATATGGGCTCGGTCTCTTTCCGCAGCGCGGAAAGCGTCGAACAAAGCACGAACTCCGTAGCTCTAACGACGACCCACAGGAGTCTCCGAAAAATTTAACTCGTGAACCGAAGGACGGGCCCGGAATCGAACCCACAACCTTCGGAGCCCAAGTCAAACAGATTTACCATTTCGCCACGAAGACTCCCAAAATATCAACTTCTACTCCTCACGGGGACTGGCTATGAAACTCCACAAAATTATTAGGTGCTGTTTCATTTTTTTTTTCTCATTAGAAATACGAGTATTCCAAAGTAGACAGCCGAGTGTCGACTCCCCAACTATCCCTTCACAACACCCTATCTCTATCTTTCAACACCCATTGTATTTTGGGACCCATTCCCTAGCACTCCTTACAAAAGATATTCTCTACTCCACTTACTGCCTTACGCTCACTCTCTCTTTTTCTTATTCCCTAAACCCATTAGTTACTTGGTAGCAGATCCGCTATGCTTAGTCATAATCCTGAACTACCGTACTATACTTCTTGTCTCATTTGCTTCACTTTGTAGACTTTCCGCGAAGCCTTCAACTTGACCCTACTAAAATTACTATATAATCCTATTCATAAGAATCTCTGATAATTTATCGCCTTATCTTTCTTTTCATAGATTCTGTCCTCTTTTTCTTTAAAACGGCTAGGTTATTGCAAAATATTGTGTCTTCTGAATCTGTTCCCCCTTGCTAGGTTCACTATCACTAGAATTAGGATGACTGTAGGGCAGTCATTGAGCAGTCTGTACCGTCTTATCGTCAATTAATGTTTCTGCCGCGCTCGTTTCTTCTTGCCTAAATCCAGGATTATCTGTATCTGGTCCTCCTAGTTCCAAGGCTCTTCTTTCTTTTCCATCTTGTACTCTCTGAAATCTTTCAAAAATTGGCATTGATTCTACACTTGATGAACGTTACCTACTCTTTCGTGCTCTCAAATCTCCGTTTTATAGCCGTTCTAGTATTTCTATAGGGTGGATTATCTCCTTATGATGGATCAACGCTACTACACGATGTACTATATTCTGATGGTAATGTAGCAATCCTTTTGTTAGGGGAATCATGTTTTAGACTGGAGGGTGATTGTGATGATTCTTCTGAAGTCTTCTCAACTACCTCTTCTTTACTACTAAATAATTCATCTCTGGGGGGGGGGGGGGGGGGAAGAGGACGTAAGTAGATTGTCTTTTATGATTTCCACTAGGAATCTTAAGCTCTAGTACCATGTTTTCATCCTAACGTAAATCTTGTACATGTACTTTTGCCGTGTGATCGCTTAATTGATCCTTTATAAAAAAAACAAGATACTTGTCCTACTCTTGCCAATACATAATATCCTGTCACCAATGGTTGTCAAATTTATATTCTTTGTGATGTTTCTTATAATAAACTCTATCCCCTATTTTAAATTCTTTGACCTGTGTGCTTTTATCAGCATACTTCTTCTGTCTTGCAAATGCTTTCCGAACATTTCTATTCAATTTCAAATGTGCGTTGTGCATTTCTTGTAAAATTATCTCATTAAAATCCTCACCCAAGTATTTCCTACTGGGTTTCAAAATGTTGTCTACCGGTAATACTTGTTCTCTTCCGTACATCAGATAAAAAGGTGAATATTTTGTACTCTTGTTCACATTAGTTCTAATAAAGTCTGAGTTAAATATAAATCCCAATCGTTATTATTTTCCTCAGTAATTTTAGCCAATATGTTATACATTGTCTTATGTTGTCTTTCATTCTTAGTATTTGCTTGTGGGTTGTAGATAGAGATTTTTCGATGTTTGGGGCAGAAGAACCTGGCATATGATACCACAACATCCAGCTTAAGAATGGAAGTGGAGGCAGTCACTGAGGCTCTCCGCTGGATGGAGAATACGACACACACACATCGTGATTGTAACTGACTCAGAAAGCATGCTGACGAGGGTGAGGACGGGCAGACTTCGTGCGGAGTGGCTTGCTTCACTTCGGAGGTCACGGGTGACAAGCATCGCCTTGATCTTTTCTCCGGGGCATGCCGGTGTGCTGGGAAATGAACAGGCGGACAGATTGGCTGGCTCTGCAGAACTTGGTGGAGTATTGATACATGACAAGGCAGATGTGGTTGCAGCCTTGTGGGAGCACGTGCACACCTCGGAGGAGCAAATGGATTACCATGGTCTGGCAAGAATGAGAAAACGAGGAGTGACGAAGGGATCTTTCCGACGCTCAACGCTAAGAGGAAAGGCGAGACGGACTTATAATAAGATTGCTACTGGTACTATTAGTGTTGGAACTCTTCGCTGGCTGCTGAGGATGGGGACGAAGCACTTATGGGAATGCCCCAAATGCTGTAATGTCGATTCCTAAATCAATCAATCAATCAATCAGATAGAAATTTTTATGTGATGGACATGCAATTTTTTCACCAGATCTTCGAAGCTTTTAATTATAAATTCTCTCCCATTGTCAGTTATGATAATATGAGTTCATCCAAATCTGGGCAAAAATTCTTGTATGAGAATAACTATTATTGAATTTGCAGATTTCTCAGGGATTGGGAACACTTCCAGCCACATGCTGTAAGATTCAACGACATGCAGCATGCAAACATTTCCTGAAATTGAATTTGGGTGTGGCTCTAAAAATATCTATTCTTATTTATGCATGGGTTATTGTGGAATGTCTGTTTCTTGCATTTGACATTTAATGGCTTTCATGTTTCTTAATCTACATTTTCCGCACGACTCCACGTAATTATAGATACTCTCAAACATATTTGGCCAGTAATTCTTCAAGGAAATGGAATCAAACATCTTATTCCTTCTTAAATCACCATTGTCGTCATGATACCTTCTAAGTAACTCTAATTCTATGTGCCTAGGAATGCATTTTCTCAGACGAAATGTCCCCCTTTTTTCCGACATAAAATATAGTTGTCCGTCTTCTTGTAAGACAACAAATTGTTTCTTAAGATAAGTGTCTGTATTTTCCATCAGTTTTTCCTTTATTTCCCTAAGTTGTTCATCCTTTTCTTGTTATGCCTTCATATCAAAGCTCAGCATGTCTGCTTCCTCTAGTTCTTTAATTGTATTCTCTTCTTCTACCATCTCCTTCAAGATTTTCAAATCTAAGTTATCGAAATCTATAAAATTAATCTGCCAGTTTCTATCACCTGCTTCGGGTTCCTCCCTCATCTTCTTTCATTCGAAAGTTCCGGGTAAGGTATTCTAGATAGTAAATCAGCACAAGTGTTTTCTTGTCCTGCTATGTATTCTACACGAGCATCATACCCCTGTAAATTTAGCGCCTACGTTTGAATCTTTCTATTTTGTACTGGTGGTTCTAATAACCACTTTAGCGGCATATGATCAGTTTTAATAACAAAGCTAGCATTATGTAAATAATAGTTTAACTTCTGCAGTGCATAATGGATGGCATATGCCTCCTTTCTACCGTAGCCCACTTTTTCTGAGTTTTGCCCAGTTTATGAGATAAGAAATAGAGACATTTTTCATTTCTTATTCCTGGTATCACAGAACATTCTGGTTAGCAGTTTTGTGTGATAAATGACAGCTCCTATCGCTGTATCAGAGGCATCCGTATACAACGTCATCTCTTTATCTACATCTGTATGTGCCAATAGGGGTACCACCGTTACGCTTTCCTTTAGAAAATCATATGCCCTTTGACATTCCTCGGTCCATTTAAATCTCGCGTATTTGCGCGTCAAATTCGTAATAGGTTCTGCTATTTGAGAAAAATTCGGAATAAATCTCAAATAATACCCTCACAATCCGATGAATCCTCTCAATTCTCTCAATGAGGTTGAGGCTGGTAATTCTCTAACCACCTTAACCTTGTCCTCATCTGGTTTGATTCCTTCTCGGTTTATGATAAATCCCAGATATTTAGTTTCGGTTTTCAAAAAACTCACATTTACTTAGTTTTAACTTTACTGCATTTTCTCTCAGTCTACTAAACACTACTTCTACATGTTTTAAATGGTCTCCTGCAGAGCCCGAGGTGTATATTAGAATATCATCGATGTAAGCCAAAGCAAAATTTTTTGTAATCCACTCAGCACCTGATGTATTAGTGACATATTATTACTAGGGGCAGTCGTCAATCCGAAAGGCATTCGTAAACATTGAAACGATCCCATTTGAGTGTAAAAACACTCTTCTTTTGTGCATCTGGGGACATCGGTTTACACCAGAATCCCGACCTTGTGTCTATCGTGGTAAAATAGGTCGAATTATAAAATAACCCCAAAATATAGTCAATTACTGGCAAAGGGTAAGACACATTCTTAGTTATTTTATTCAGTGCCCTGTAATCAAAGCAAAAGCGATGGGTTCCATTCTTTTTTGTAACAATGACCACAGGCGACGACCATTCTGATCTCGATCTTACTATAATACCAGCGTTTAACAGATCCTCAATTGCCTTTTCTACTATTTCCCTATTTCTCAATGGTGTCCTATAAGGTCTTAAACTTATGGGTGCATGGTCTCCAGTATCTATCTCCATAGTAACAGTGTTGGTTCTTCCCAGCTCCATATCAATTAATGCGAATACGTCATGATTCTGAGTAATCAAATTTTTTAACATCTCCCGATGCTCTGGTTGCGAATTTAACTGCTCCAATTGTTCTTATTTTCTATCTTTCTTTTGAACTTCCCGTACCTCTGCCGATGCATCATTCTATCCTTCCTTTCTACAATCAAACTTGTAATTATCACGCCTATTTGGAAAGATTCTTTTACCCCTTAATTTGTATTTTCATAAGAGTTATTACCAATCTTTTCACACGAGTTAATTTGCACTCTTCCTGGATAATCGCTATTCACATACCGCTCTCTACCACGATCACTATATCCTCTCGATCGTGTGTTTTCTCCTCTCCTAAAATAGGAATTGTCAACCTTTTTCGAAATAAAGTGAGCATTATCAAATCTAGATCTGTTAAACGCCGGTACTGACAGACTTTCTCCTACTCTAGCTATCACGCATCCTTTCTGTAACGAAATGGTTTTTGCGGTATTGTTTATTAGCATTACTGGGAATTCCAGTATTGGTCCCAATTTTACGACGCCATCAGAAACTCCTAAACCAGGTTCATTAATGATTTCTCTTTCTAGCTCTGTTGCTTTTTATCGTTTGTTCTTAGAAAAAGTACTGACTTTGTTTTAATTTTGACACTACAAAGTTAATCGTTTGTGGTTTTAGTATTGCCCTCTCTTGTAACCGAAGGATTGAAGCTATGTGTATATCATCTGCCAGGGTTGCATAAGTATCTCTAATCTTCAATTTCCCTAGATCATAGTAAACTCGTACTCCATTCTCCAGTAAGAAATCTCTACCTAATATCATATTTCTATTTATGTTTCTGACCACATGAAACAATTGGTTAAGTCGCACTCCACCTAATTTAATTTCTATTATTATTCGGCCTAACACACCCAACGATTCACCCGAAACTGATTGTAAATTTGCTCTGGTTGTTAACAATTTCGTATTCTTCTTTATTCCATTATATAGGCTTTCCTCAATTATGCTGACCTCTGTTCCTGTGTCAATCAAACTTCTCACCCTGCATCTCCCTATATCTAATAGTCATGAACTTGGATCTTTCATTAACGGTTTATTTACAATTCTGTGATTTCCTTGGTAGTAATTAAGTTGACATTTTCTTATTGTCCGCCCAATTTTTGTTTGATGAAACAGGAAATAAATAGTGTAGTTAACTGGAGTCATGCACACCGCATGCAAATTAACATTTCTAAAACAAAATCTATGTAAATAGCAACCAGGCAAAGACTTCACAGTCTAAATTGGCAGAGAGCTCTTCAGCTGCACATTGATAGCACGCCTGTAGAAAGTGTAACCGAGCACAAGGCACTGGGTCTCATCGTTGACCAAAACCTAACCTTTAACTCCCATGTTCATGCTCTCGTTAAACAAATAGCTATAAAGGTATACCAACTTGCTCAAATTAAAAATGTCCTTGAAAGATAATATATACTTCCCATATACAAACAAATATTGATTATTGCTCCACAATCTGGGATGGATGCTCCAAATCAATAACAAAACGCCTTTACTCACTCCAGAAAAGAGCAGTGCGTTTAATTAATGGTGAAAAGCTTACCGACAATTCTAATCTACATATACGTCTGCAGTTACTGCCACTCGAC
This sequence comes from Cepaea hortensis, assembly GCA_963921405.1. NCBI lineage: Eukaryota > Metazoa > Mollusca > Gastropoda > Stylommatophora > Helicidae > Cepaea > Cepaea hortensis. The sequence continues at coordinate 49,891,678 of OY992881.1, forward strand.
AAACGCCTACTATTTAATAACGCCTAACTAATGCACAGATTCCTATTTCAAAATGCTCCAAGCTATTTTTGACCATTGTTTAAATATAACGCAAGACATAGCGAGAGACTAAATATACTTCATGTCCTTAAACCTAGGATAGACTTGTTTAAAACAAGCTTAGCATACTCTGCCGCTCAGTTGTGGAACAATTTTCAACAAGAAATCAAAGACATTACCAATCACTATACTTTCATTCGCAACCTGTTTGAACACTACCTCAGTACAGACTACATCCCCCCATAAAAAACAAAAAACAAAAAACAAAACAATAATAATGGCAAATTATCTCAAACGACAACTAGCCAAACAAAAAACAATTCCCATATGTATGGCACGTTACACCTTCCTTGGGTATTTATAATGCCGATGTTAAATATTGCCTCAGTGAGTCTTGTATTATTGATTATTTTCCATGCGTTTTAATGCTTATTATTCTTTTGTTGTCAAAGATTTGCTTAATAAGTGATGTTGAATGAAAGAATGTATGAGAGGAAATAGAGAAGAAGGGCAGAATGTCAGACGAGCCTGCTTGCCCAATTCTTAACCCTTTGAAAATAAAAATGGTTGTTCTGTCTGTCTGTCTGTCTGTCTGTCTGTCTGTCTGTCTGTCTGTCTGTCTGTCTGTCTGTCTGTCTGTCTGTCTGTCTGTCTGTCTGTCTGCCTGCCTGCCTTTTTTCTTTCTTTCTTCCTTTCTTTCTTTCTTTCTTTCATTCTTTCTTTCTTTCTTTCTTTCTTTCTTTCTTTCTTTCTTTCTTTCTTTCTTTCTTTCTTTCTTTCTTTCTTTCTTTCTGTCTTTGATTGTATTTCTTTCTTTTTTCTTTTTTTTCTGTTTGTCTGTCTGTTTGTCTGTCTGTTTGTCTTTCTGTCTGTATGTCTGTCTGTCTGTTTGTTTGTTGATCTTTCTCAAATTTTTCTGTCTGTCATTGTTTCTTTCCTTCTCACATCCTTCCTGTTTGTCAGTGTTTCTTTCTTACCATTGTCTGTCTGTCTGTCTGTCTGTCTGTCTGTCTGTCTGTCTGCCTGTCTGTCTGTCTGTCTGTCTGTCTGTCTGTCTGTCTGTCTTTGTCTGTATTTCTTTCTTTCTTTCTTTCTTTTTTCTATTTGTATGTCTGTATGTATATATGTCTGTCTGTTTGTTTGTCGTTCTTTCTCAATTTTTTTCTGTCTGTCATTGTTTCTTTCTTTCTCACATTCTTTCTGTCTGTCAGTGTATCTTTGTTACTCACATTCTGTCTGTCTGTCTGTCTGTCTGTCTGTCTGTCTGTCTGTCTGTCTGTCTGTCTGTCTGTCTGTCTGTCTGTCTGTCTGTCTGTCTGTCTGTCTGCCCGTATGCCTCTCTGTCTGTCTGTCTGTCTGTCTGTCTGTCTGTCTGTCTGTCTGTCTGTCTGTCTGTCTGTCTGTCTGTCTGTCTGTCTGTCTGTCTGTCTGTCTGTCTGTCTGTCTGTCTGTAATAATCTGCATAATGCATTATGCTGAATCACTCACTCCACACAATCATTCAGTTTCTTTGTTTACGTCTTCAGACATAAATCTGCCCTCAATAAATTCATCTTTGGTTATCGTATTTAAATATAACATACATGTATCTTATCTGTCGTCTCATAAAAATGAATCAGCGAATCTGATGGGGAATTGCATGACGCAGTCTAATTTTTTTTACTGTGTTTAACCCCGTTACACATTTAGTCTCAGCTGAAAAATACACCCTTTCACAACAGATTCTTTTTTACTGCATAAATTGCTCTTTTATGTAAAACACAGCAAACACTAGAATCAAGTTACGATTGTTAATGTCTAGCAACTATCACCACAAGCGCTGGGTCTGTAGCGAATGGGTTACGGGTGCAATTTGTAATCCCTTATGCCGCGTTTGAAACACAGCTGCGGGCGATTTGGAAGCAGAACGCTTTGCGGTGATGTTTTATACACTGATATAAATGCAGGTAGTTCAGAAATCAATGGCAAACTACTGAACGTGGACTTTTTAAGGCTTCATAGACAGCCACAAAATACTAGGTCTGAATGTAATGCCCTGTAAATGTTGTAAAGGATACGAAACTAAGTTTTTATCATCACAAGCATTGATGCAGACCTTCGTGTTTTTTTTTTTTTTTTTTTTTTTGGGGGGGGGGGCGGAGGGGCGTCTTTTTTGTTTTTTTATTTGGGGTTAATATTTTCGATGAGAGACGTCGGCTGGCGAGCATCAATTAAGACGATATCTGGCATTTGTCATTGTGACTTATTTTATTTCTCATGAGACACAATTATTCCGTGTTGTCGCCAAGAATTATATAAACTGCATGTTGCACATTGTAGAATACTGTATTATGATATCGTTAATACTGACGTAAGCTGTAGACACGATTCGCTTCTATCCGCAAATGATGATTTACAGGACGTAGCGAGAATTGAATATCCCATGGGATATTATGTGAGAGGAATGAGTAAACTCAATTGCAAGTATAGTGCTGGTGTTGTGTATACAGGGTCATTTTCATTGCACATGGGTATCTCCATAAATGTATCAGTCGCCTCTTATAGATCAGACAAAAAGAATCAAACCACAGTGCCCACACATAGTAGTACAGGCGACCATCTAAAAATTTGCATGGCAGAATCACAAATGCAATGTGGGTTACACTGTTAGCTGTATGTTCTTTACAGGATATTGTAATCAACCGTAGCATTTATTGACTGTTTGTGATCCACCATGCATTTATTTGCGCTCAGTAGTTCATGTATGGCCAGTGACAAAGTACTATAGGAAACAAATGAAATTCGTAAATTGATTAGAGAAATGAGACGTATACAGTCAAAATTGTTTGGACACGTTATGAGAAGAAATGAACTGGAGAATTTGGTGACAACTGGCAAGATCTAAGGGAACAGACCAAGGGGAAGACCGAGAAGTAAATACCTGGATGGCTTGGCCACATGGAATGGTCGAGACAGGAACACTGAGCTGATCCACGACTCTGGTGATCGAGTGAAATTGTGAGTCATGACCGCCCACGCTTTCCGGCATGGCACATGATGGATTGATGGAGTTCATATAGCTTTCTGACCGGTCGACACCTCATGCCATTGAAATCAATGCAAAGCTTGTTATGATCGGAAATAGTCAAATGGCCATGCACTATCCCCTAAGCCATAGACGCCGTTATTTGTAATTTAGAAATGTTACCTGGGCAGCGGCTTGTGATTTCCTACCGCTGAGTGATTTTAAACGTGTCTAAGGTGGACACGGTCCTACGATCATTGTCCAAGAAGGTTTGACGTACGATCCACTACCCCACGATCACAGTCACTACCCCACGATCAGAGCCACTATCCCACGATCAGAGCCACCACCCCACGATCAGAGCCACTACCCCACGATCACAGTCACTACCTCACGATCAGAGCCACTACCCCACGATCAGAGCCACCACCCCACGATCAGAGCCACTACCCCACGATCAAAGCCACTACCTCACGATCAGAGCCACCACCCCACGATCAGAGCCACTACCCCACGATCAGAGCCACTACCCCACGATCAGAGACACTACCCCACGATCACAGTCACTACCCTACGATCAGAGCCACTACCCCACGATCAGAGCCACTACCCCACGATCAGAGTCACTACTCCACGATCACAGTCACTACCCCACGATCGGAGCCACTACCCCACGATCAGAGCCACTACCCCACGATCAGAGTCACTACCCCACGATCACAGTCGCTACCCCACGATCAGAGCCACTACCCCACGATCACAGTCACTACCCCACGATCAGAGCTATTACCCCACGATCACAGTCACTACCCCACGATCGGAGCCACTATCCCACGATCACAGTGACTACCCCACGATCAGAGCCATTGCCCCACGATCACAGTCACTACACTGAGCTCAGAGCTATTACCCCACGATCACAGTCACTACACTAAGCTCAGAGCTATTACCCCACGATCTACCCCACAGATCTACCCCACAGTCACTACCCCACGATCGGAGCCACTACCCCACGATCAGAGCCACTACCCCACGATTAGAGTCACTACCCCACGATCACAGTCGCTACCCCACGATCAGAGCTATTACCCCACGATCACAGTCACTACCCCACGATCGGAGCCACTATCCCACGATCACAGTCACTACCCCACGATCAGAGCCATTGCCCCACGATCGCAGTCACCACACTGAGCTCAGAGCTATTACCCCACGATCACAGTCACTACACTAAGCTCGGAGCTATTACCCCACGATCTACCCCACAGATCTACCCCACAGTCACTACCCCACGATCGGAGCCACTACCCCACGATCAGAGCCACTACCCCACGATTAGAGTCACTACCCCACGATCACAGTCGCTACCCCACGATCAGAGCCACTACCCCACGATCACAGTCACTACCCCACGATCAGAGCTATTACCCCACGATCACAGTCACTACCCCACGATCAGAGCCACTATCCCACGATGACAGTCACTACCCCACGAACACAGCCATTACCCCACGATCACAGTCATTATCTCACGATCAGAGCCACTACCCCACGATGACAGCCATTACCCCACGATCACAGTCATTACCCCACGATGACAGCCACTACACTGAGCTCAGAGCCACTACCCCACAATCACAGCCATTATCCCACGATCAGAGCCACTACCCCACGATCAGAGCCACTACCCCACGATCAGAGCCATTACCCCACGATCACAGCCACTACCCCACGATCACAGCCATTACACTGAGCTCAGAGCCATTACCCCACGATCAGAGCCACTACACCACGATGAGAGCCATTACCCCACGATCAGAGCCATTACCCCACGATCAGAGACACTACCCCACGATCAGTGTCATTACCCCACAATCAGAGCCACTACCCCACGATCAGAGCCATTACCTCACGATCAAAGCCACTACCCCACGATCAGAGCCACTACCGCACGATCAGAGCTATTACCCCACGATCAGAGCTACTACCCCACGATCAGAGCCACTATCTCACGATCAGAGCCATTACCTCACGATCAGAGCCACTACCCCACGATCAGAGCCACTACCCCATGATTAGAACCACTACCCCACGATCAGAGCCATTACCCCACGATAAGTGCCATTACCTCACGATCAGAAGGCGTATGTAATTACGTTCCTTATGTTTGTAAAAGACGAAAACACTTTGAGAGGATCTTGATATGCTTGAGCCATAAGCGGACGCCCTAATCCTTGATCTACCCCTCCCTACTGAAGTAATAGATAGTGTTGAATTGTTGTGAAACGAATATAAACAAAACAATAGACACATAACTACTCGTATTTACTAAAGCATCCATTACACCAGGTAGCCTCGGTAGCGTGGTGGCAGCACGCTTGCCTAGCTGTCAGAAGGTCATGTGGTCGAATCGTCATGAAGGCGAATTTGTGTAACATGAATCTGGGCTCCCAGGTCGCCCCAGCCTAAAATGTGCATCAGGAAAGTCCTGTGAATTAAAGGCTACATGCCTGATTCTGACCACATCATCCTGTGTGTGTCGATTGGTGTATACAAATATGGAGCTAGCACTTTATACCGTAATGTGGTTGAAGGCACGCAGGCACGCAAAGGGGGAAGTTCTCTTACACTATACTAGTGGTGATCACAAAAGTAGTCGAGATGTCGTCTCACTGAGAGCCGAGAGAGAGAGAGAGAGAGAGAGAGAGAGAGAGAGAAAGAGAGAGAGAGAGAGAGAAAGCGAGAGAGATTGAGAGAGAAAGTGAGAGAGTGAGAGAAAGAGAGAGAGAAAGAGAGAGAGAAAGAGAGAGAGGGAGAGCAAAAGAAAGAAAGAAAGAAAGAAACACAGAGAGAGAGACAGAGAGAGAGAAAAAAGAGAGAAAGAGAGAGAGAGAGAGAAAGAAATAAAGAAAGATAGAAAGAAATAAAGAAAGAAAGAGAGAACAAGAGAGAGAGAGAGAGAGAGAGAAAGAGAGACAGAGCGAAGAAAGAAAGAATGAGAGAGAGAAACAAAGAAAAAAAGAAAGAGCGAGAAAGAGAGAGAGAGAGAGAGAGAGAGAGAGAGAGAGAGAGAGAGAGAGAGAGAGAGAGAGAGAGAGAGAGAGAGAAGAAGAAGAAGAAGAAGGAGAAGACAGAGTTAATGTCGAACCTTGTAAACCACGACTTTCATTACGCAGAGATACGCCCACGAGTTCTTCAGTCGCCAGGTATAGATCTTACATGGAGATCCCCACACAGTGTACACATTCCGTATCACCAGCTGGGATCTTATTGCGTACACATAGAAGTAAAGTAAAGGATCCCCTGTCACACCTCGAGGTGTAATGGGAATATGGTGCTAGCCTCATATTTTGTGACAAGTCAGCACTCAATGGAGGATGTGATCATTGTCACACTAGCCGCTTTAACTGTCCAGGAAGTGTCCTGGCGTCCAATTTAGGTGGGATCGACCCGCAATTCCGGGTCACTGAAAAAAAAAAAAAAAAAAAAAAAAACCAATCCCTGCTCGAAATGGATTCGAACACATGGCTAAAGGATTGTCATACAAGTGTGTTAGCCACTGCACTTCTGCCACTTCAGTAGACACCTGAAGAGAATACATATAAACATGAGTAAGGTAAAATAAGCCATCTCAGTGGCGAAAATTATATGAACGTGATTCGTAATCCCGCTTACCCGCGTTCGAAACACAACTGTGATCGATTTGGCAGCAGACCGCGTTGCGCTGGGATTTAAAGACTTGGTATGGGAGCCGGTTGTTCAGAAAGCAATGATAACCTGATGAACGAAAGTTTGCCCAGACATCAACAACAGCAGTAAAATGCGATGTTGGCAGCGGTGTCCCGTAAAAAAGGATATGAGACAAACAATGTAAAATAAAGAACCCTTTTACTCGCCTTAATGTGAAGTGAGCATATGCTGCTTGACCTTTATTTTCCACGAACTTTTCGGCTACCAATTGTAAGGCTGGGTCAACGTGAGAGTGTGTACACACACACACACACACACACGAGCGCGCGCGCACGCACGCACGCACGCGCACGCACACACGCGCGCACATACATACACACACGCACACACACGCATGCACACACACACGCACACACACGCATGCACACACACACACACACGCACGCGCACACGCACACGCACAAGCGCACGAACACACATTCCACTATGAGCAGATTTTCTAAGACTGAACTTTTTACCATGGTAGTGCTCTCACACCGCCTGCTTTTTACGATTTCAAATTTCAAGGACTTTTCATGAAAGGAGCTTCTGGAAGTATTTGAGAGCCTATACTCCAGTGGTTCCCAAGCTTTTCAAGCAGAGGGCCATATCTACTATTTTCGGTAGTTAAGCGGGCCACACCGTTATAGAATTATAAAAGTCGTGCAATATCATTCTTACCTTTCTTAACTTTCGTCAACAAAATTCTAAAACTTTAAAGGCAGTCAGTGTCAGTACTACACTGCAGTCATTTTTTGATTTAAACTCAAAAGTTCATTTGACAATAAATTTTACATCAGTTTCGAAAATCGCTATTAATGTAATTAATTTACAATTGTAACTGTTCTTCATAACCAGTTCAGATACCAGTTTATCAATGTCTGGGCACAAATCTGTCGTGCTCAAAGTCATAAGCGCAGCTAGGTTACTGTCGGTGAGTCTGGAACGTTGCTTAATTTTTTTATAACGGTCACAGCGGAAAATGACTGCTCGCATCTGTAAGTCGATTTGTCGAACCAAAACGACAAATTTATCTCTGGGCGAATGAACGCAAGGGTTCAAATTGTTCGACAGGCAATAGTCGCCAGAATGAAATCATATGATCAGCTGAAGGTGAAGCAGGCAGCTCCAGAAATTTACATCTCAGTGCAGAATTGCATTTCAAATCAATTACTTCGTGCTGAAGCTTTTGCTGTAATTGGCAGAGCTTGGCATCAGGAAATAAGAACGTATTTATCAAGAGGGCAACATTCTCCTCTATTTTGAACTCTTGAAATCGCGACTGAAAGATATCCAGAAGACATTCAACATTTACTTTGTACTGTAACAAGTCACATTTATTTTCCACCACAAGCGTCTTTAGGGTAGGAAACGCCTCTAATATGTAAGCTATTTAAAAAAAACCTGGTTAAGGTGGTTAAAAGTGAAAAATGACCAGAAAATGCCAAAGAGTAAGCACGGACAAGTCACTGAAACTGTTCGGGCGACTACATAAAATCTTGAGCGGGGTAGTCAAGAATAAGAGTATTCCTGACTTCCAAGGTTTTGACCTCATCTGGCAGAGGACTAACGAGAACAAGGGCAAAGCCCTCTTCGAACGCTATCTAGAGCAGAGCAGCCAGACAGACATGAGAGGCCGAAATCTTGCCAAAGAGGTTACCTCAGACAGGTGTAAGGCCCAGAACATTTCGGATGAAGACACAGTGACAGTGAAAGAAATCAAGGCTGCGCTTCAACGATAAAAAAAAAAAAAACAGCGCTCCAGGGCCAGATGGCATAAGATATGACGACAGAAATATGTGTGCCCACAACGAGCTAGAGAAACTAGCAGACATGTACAACAACAGTATAGGGAGCGCTAGCATCAAGGGGGAGTCAGGTCAGGCTGCGAGAACAGCAAGTTGAAAGAGGTGTGGTCAAACAAGAACACTACGCAAAAGCCACAGAAGAGTAATAAACCAACACAGAACTGGTGTCGTGAGCCACTACACGCTGCGGGATTTGCTGAGGAAGGGATCCGAGCACATATGGACTTATGGACTGAATGGTTCGATGTGAAATGAGGATGATTTGTCGACTGACTAACTAACTAGCTAGGATATGGGAACTTTATAACGTTTCGTTCGAACTGAACAGGCACATTCGATAACATCTGAGCATAACAACCACGAGCAGAGTCAATTATCGCAAGCTGACGGGGCGCTCGGAGTGCATTTTTGAAATTACTGAAATATATTATATTAAATAACGAGGCCTCGCGTGCCACTTTCTGACAGCTGGCGAGCCACAAGTGGCCCGCGGACCGTGGTTTGGGAACCTCTGCTATACTCCATTGCCAGGTTAAAAAAATAAAAACGGTAGCGGCAGATGAATCTGTGCTTGTAACGTATTAACAAACACTGTGCCAATCAGCTAGAACACGGGATGTTTAATGAAATATATTTCCATGAACGGTGTGTAAGGATAATTGAAGTGTGAACTGTAACCTTGTTTCATATGCGCATATTATCTCTACCCCTTAACGAATTTAATTATCACTCTTGAGTGCACTTGACTTACCTTAGTGGAGAAGAGAGTGTTAAAGTGAAAGATATAAATTTTCAGGAAGACATAACAAGTTAAATGATAACTGGGGACGCAGAGGTGTTTCCAAGGCACCAGGTCCGGGTTATATACTGGCCAAGACCTATTGACGCGTCCTCGTCGAGCGTCCTGGGCAACAGGTCCCTTCGGGGTCCTGGCTAAAGTCAGTAGGATCGCCGATTCCTCCGAAGTCGGAGAGTGTCTGCCTGTACGGCGAGGAACCACCAGTCTGCACACCAATAAGCCAGACATGGGACAACGGATACTCACGCAAAACTCAGGTCCTGTATGACATCACACTGATGTTGGACAACAGGATGTCTTCAACCGACATACAGGACTTCGCGTTGGAGCTCAAGCCAACGAACACAAGCAAGCAAGCAAGCAAGCAAGCAAATGATAACTGAATTTCGCATTGAAGGCATTATGGTATTGACAAATATCAGCAATGAAGTGATAAATACGAGACAACTTGAACTAGACACGATGAAATAGCAGCGTTGTCACGCATGATCATGGTAAGCAAGGCAGTTGTTAGAGGTATGTATGTGTAACATTATTCCTCATCCTGTACGCTGAACCTAAACCAGGTTGTCAGGGCCAGGATCCTCGGTCACGGTAACAAAGAAGATTATCTGTACAGGTTCATCAATAGCTGTGAGGAACCTCGTGTATAAAAGGCTCAAAATCCCCGGTCACAACAACAAGGTTATCCATAGTATGGCGACAGGACAACCGAATTCCCGAAAATCAAACACGAAAATATCACCCGCAACAGATCGACAGTCCCCATTGGTTAGTGGCAAGATCAGCACGCAGTTGAAACAAATGTGATGACAGTCCGTCCGCATCTGAATGCCCCGTTCTATCTTCGATGGCCTCTAACGGTGTTGATCATATAGTAGGTCATAGTCAATGCCGTAGCATCTCAAGTAATCATAAAAATAGACTTCCATATTCAGAAGATGGACACTTGGTGGTCAACAAGTTTCACTGAAAATTCAGTCGCCTTCTCAACTATATATATATATATATATATATATATATATATATATATATATATATAGACACACACACACACACACACACACACACACACACACACACACACACACACACAAACACACACACACACACACACACACGCACGCACGCACGCACGCACGCACGCACGCACGCACGCACGCACGCACACACGCACGCACGCACGCACGCACGCACGCACGCACGCACGCACGCACGCACGCACACACACACTTCATTTTGATTAATTGTCCAAGTGGTTTTTCAAAGAAATACATGACGTTAGACAAGCGCAGTATACTTCAACTAATTTCCCAAACAACAATGAAGAATATATTGCCAGACATCCAGTAAAGAGCACAGACAGACACACACAAAGACAGACGCACATACAAACACACACACAGAGACAGACACACACAGACACACACAGACAGACATACACACTGACACACACAAATACACAGACAGACAGTCACACACACAGACAGACACACAGACACACACACATAGACACACACACACACACTCACCCGAACACCCACACACACACCCACACATGCACCCACACACCCATACACACAGACAGACACACACAGACAGACACACACACACAGACACAAGACATACAGACACACAAAGAGACAGACACACACAGACAGACATACATAAGACACACATACACTCACATACACAGACACACACACAGACAGACGCACACACAGACAGACACACACAGACACACTCACACACACTCACACACAGACATACACACACCGACAGACGCACACACACAGACAGACACACACACAAACATAGACACAGACACAGACACAGACACACAGACACACACACTCACACACACACACACACACAAACACACACACACACACACCATTTCGATGAATTGTCCACGTGGTTTTTCAAAGAAATACATGACGTTGGACAAGCGCAGTACACTTCAACCAATTTCCCAAACAACAATGTAGAATATGTTGCCAGGCATCCAGTAAAAAGCACGCAATCTTTTACCATCCGATAAACTATTGAAATCTGAACTTTAGTAATCCCTGTTACTCTTCAAGGAATACAATTTCTCAGAGCGACATCTAAAGCTATTGAATTGACTTTACTATTCTTTCTAGATATCATACTTTTTCTAACTGTTCAGTTGTCCTTCTTTCCCAGATTGAAACCCTGCTGTAACTGTTTTGTTGTCAACACTTCTAATCTCCTTGTCGTCTAATGTTGTCATCTAGTAACAACACGAACATTCTCTACGTAAAAATAATATGTATTGTTTAAGGTATTCTCGTGCAACAAAAAGGATTTTCCTATAGGTGTTTTCTGCCACCCCGGAGTTTCAAACACAACTTCATCTCTCCTTCTTTAACCCATTGCTAGTACAACGATAGGAAGCGGTGTAACAACTCACTTCATCGCAATTTTTCTTTATGTTGAAAATGTTACATTAAACATTTACCAGGCCCTACTGGTTTCACAAGCAACCGACAAAACCCAGTGCTGGAGTCATGGCGTTGACGCATTAACCATTATACCAAGACGGATCTAAATTGGCACTTAAACGATAAACACCGTGTTTATGTTGCCGCGTGAACGTGACGAATGACACCGTTGTTTTCAACCGTATTGTTTCCTGTAATCCCGTAATAGAAATGGTGACCAGAACAACAAGATACAACTATATCCTGGATAACTGTAAAAATACAAGAGCTTGTGCTCACGTTTGCTGTGCTGTGAAGTGTAAATTTAAGAAAATGACGGACGGTTATATGCCGACTCTTCGGCGACTGACCTTATGCAGTAATGCGTGTGCAGTTGCTCGACTGGCCGTCTCGTCCGAAATGGACTGTATTTTCATGTATTAGGACAGTTTTTGTGGGTTTCCTACATCCTCCCTTCACGACTTCGTATGCGACATTGGTGTACATTTTGTGTAGTTTTCTCTGGCACAGGAAGGGAGCAATTATGATGTTACCCGCTGCTTTGAGCGGTACGAAAACCGACAACATAACATAATCACAATGGAATCGATTTGTTTTGCCACATAATGAGAAGAGAAAAACGTGTACAGACTGTAACCAAGGAACGATTTATGGACAGAGATAGAAGAATAGTGCGGGTGTAAATTCCCGAGAGCCTCATTTCATATCAGCACACGATCTAGCACAATTTGAAGTCGATTATAAGATGTAGAATAGCATGGTCGGTCACTCCAGTCGGCAAGACATTTGATGATGTTAGCATTAATACACTCAAAAATAATGATATGATTTCTAAACTAGTTCAGAACTCGTGGTAAGTTAGAAGACAATCATTATGTAGCAAGACCTTTGTAGAATGTGGCTGTTATCACTACCCTCAGCTCCATTGTAAGTTCTCGCGCATTTTGCACGTTCATGTCTAATGTGGCTCCGTCGTCGAGCTGGCTTACCTTTATTCCTTCTTCCAGGAACAGTAACCTCCGCGACTGTTCTTTCAAAACCACGCGACGTTGAACGTAGTCAAAGTAGTTAGGTATACAAGACGTTATGCTGACTGTGAGATAGTTCTCTTCAGTGTTCACATCTGGTAGAATATGAATATTGTTCTGTTTCTGCGCTCGCGCGCGCGCGCGCACACACACACGCACGCACGCACGAACACACGCACGCACGCACACACACACACACATACGCACGCTCGCACGGACACACACACAGACTCACACACACACGCGCGCGCACGCAGACACGCACGCATGCAAGCACATACACACACGCGCGCGCAAGCACATGCACACAAAATACACACGTACATACATACGCACACAGTGTATCTGATAGAAAATGCTGTACGTAAGATAAGGTATCGATTTCCAAGAGAACCCGATCTGTTCATGGCAGTTTCCTAAAATCTGCAGATGGGCACGTCGCGGTCGTAAGAGAATAAAACAGTCTTTCTGGAAAGAGTAAAAGAATATATAGGATATTAAAGCATTCATTGAATGTATGTACTGGTGGTGCAAATAAATACATATAGCGGTTTTCCAATTACTCGAATGTGATTTATTAATCGTGTTTGTGTGTATATATATATATATATATATATATATATATATATATATATATATATATATATATATATATATATATATATATACAAGTGACAGAGTGATAGATAGGGACGAACTCAGACAGACAGACGGGCGGACTGACGGACGGATGGATGGATGAATGAATGGATGGACGGACAGATAGACAAACAGATGGACGGACTGAGGGTGGATGGATGATGGGTGAATGGACAGACAGACAGACAGACAGACAGACAGACAGACCGAACGACCGACCGACCGACCGACAGATATATAGCTAGATAGATAGATAGATAGATAGATAGGTAGATAGATAGTTAGATAGATAGATAGATAGATACATACATAGATAGATACATGCATAGATAGATAGACAGATAGATAGATAGACAGACAGACAGACAGACAGACAGACAGACAGACAGACAGACAGACAGACAGACAGACAGACAGATAGATAGATAGATAGATAAACAGACAGACAGACAGACAGACAGACAGACAGACAGGCAGATAGATAGATAGATAGATAGATAGATAGATAGATAGATAGATAGATAGATAGATAGATAAATAGATAGATAGATAAATAGATAGATAGATAGATAGATAGATGGATAGGTAGACGCACAGACAGACCTACAGACAACAGACAACACAGAGAGAGAGAGAGAGAGAGAGAGAGAGAGAGAGAGAGAGAGAGAGAGAGAGAATCAAATCAAATCAAATCAAATCAACATTATTAGGGTCACAAATTGGGCGCGCAGGCCCGTCTTATATTCGGCCCTTCCAATCACTCGTCTTTCATTCATCAAGAGCATTATACATTTACATAGGAAGAAAGATAAACATTGTGAAATGAATGTTGTAAACATAAACAAGGCAAATTACCATGTTATGAGGCCCATCTCCCACCTACCCATACATCACCCCACCCACACACACACCCCCACCTACCCACACACACGCACACCAAGGGACACATACATACCCCACCAACCGACCCATCCCCCTTCTGCACATCCCCCACCCAAACACTCTCCCCTCACCTGTTCCCCCAACCAAAACACACTCACCACCCACAAACATTCCCCCACCAACCCACAGATCCCACATACACATCCTAACCCACACTTCCTCTCCCCATCCACACCTCAAACCACCCATCCCCCAGCCACATCTCCATTGACCACATATTCACCACCCACGCACACAATCCCCCACCAACCCACACATCGCACATCCACTCACACATCCCCAAACCATACACACACATCCCCACCAACTGACATCTCCCTACCCCCCTACCCCCCCCCCCACACCCACACATCTCCCTAATCACCCATACATCCCCAATCCACTCTCACACACACCCCACCACCCACACATACATGCCTTAACCCAATCCCCCACTACACAATTCCCCACTCGCACATCACATACATCCCCTACCATGCAATATTCCCAACCCACGCACCGCACACACACATATCCCTCACCAACACATCCCACACCCACATACCACCACACATCCCCACCTACACACCACACACATATCCCCACGCACATACCGCACAATATTCCCACCCACACCCACACAGATACCCTTACCCATCCACCCCCACATACTCCCACCCACACACCACAAAAATTCCCCATCCACACACACATACCTCACCCACACAATATCCCTAACCAACACACCACACACCTCTCCCCACCCACACACGCATGCCCTACCCGTCCACCAACACATACTCACTCACGCACACATCCTCCACTAAGCACCCACACACACCCACCCACCCACCCCCAACCAAACATCTCTAGATCACAATATCCCTACCCACACACATCCTCCACCCACTCACGCATCCCACCCAGACACATACACATCCCTCACCCACCTACACATCCCTAAGCCACTCACACACCCCCACCCACACATTCCCCATCCACGCACACATCTCCCACCCACACACCCCCACATACTTCCCCCAACCACCCCGCATCCCCTACTCACCCACACATATACCCCACCAATACACACATTCCCCGCACCCATCACACACATCCCCCACACCACACACTATCCCCCACCAACACACATATCCTCACCCATACCACCACACCCCCACCCACACACCATGCACACATCCCCCACCAACACACCGCACACATATCTCAAACCCACACACCATAAACTTCTCCCCACCCGCCCTTGCATCCCCAATCCACCCAACACAATCTCCTACCCACACAACCCCGCCACCCACACATACTTCCTCAAACCACCCACACATCACCACCCACATAAACACACACACACACCCCACACCCGTCCCAATAACATATCCTCCACCCATACACACATCCCCCACACCCATTCCCACACCCCTACTTTCACCCCCACACATCCCACCAACACCCACAAATATCACTACCCACAAAAACCCACACACCCCAACCCATCCAAACGCATACCCCACCCACACACCCCACACCCACACATAGCCCCACACTCACACACATCCTCCACACACACTCACACCTCCTCACATCTAGACACATACAAAATATCTCACGTTAGCATTGAAACTAGTATGAACAAACTCCCACACTTTACTCACACACATACACTGACAATTGTCATGAGCAGTCTCATAAAAATGTTAAACATGGAGAAAAATGTATACATAAAAAGTATGTGACGTAAACATAGTGATGCTCCCACACACAGAGATACACACAGAGAAGGCACACACACACACACACACACACACACACATACACACACACACACATTCACTCTCACGCTCACTCATTCTGTCTCTCATTCACACTCACTGACTCTCTCACTCAAACTACAGTAATGTACATAAGTTTATATTATACATGATAAAATCAAATGGTATTTAACTGATAATATGACAGAATACACAAACATATGGATTCGCGTGTTACATAACATGCGTGTTACATGACATGCATCTGCTCATCTCTCTCTCTCTCTCTCTCTCTCTCTCTCTCTCTCTCTCTCTCCCTCTCTCTCTCTGTATTCTTTCATATACACACACTCACACGCATGCGCGCGCGCACACACACACACACACTAACACATCACCTCTCGAACTGTCTCACTCTCTCACACACAATCCTTCACACACACACACACTCACTCTCTCAATCACACTCTCTCACACATATACATACGCATGAAAGCATGCACGCACGCACACACTCCCTCACTCACTCTCACACATACACGTACGAATGCATGCACTGACACATTCCCCTACCATTTCTCGCTCAATCACTCTCTCCACACACACGCACGCAAGTGCGCACACACACATTCACTCTCTCACTCTCTCTGACACCCACTTTCTCTCTCTCTCTCTCTCTCTCTCACTCTCTCTCTCTCTCTCTCTCTCTCTCTCTCTCTCTCTCTCTCTCTCTCTCGCTCCCACACGCACACACATATATAGTGAACAATTATAGTTAAACAATTATAATGAACGATTATAATGAACAATTATACCAGTAAAGGAATTATGGTGGCATATAGTCGGTATAGGAGTTTTCGGTTAAATGTGTAGGGACTCATTGGAGTTTTCAGATCTGGAGGCAGATCATTCCATAAGTGCGCACCAGAATAGGCGAAACATGTTTTGTATAGGTCCAATCTAGGCTTTGAGACATGTAACAAATTTAGGTGCTTGCTGTTAATTGCATTAGATTGAATCAGCGGCAGACGATACTCTGTGGTATTTTGAGATATAATTTTTTTCACTAATTTGGCTTTGTTGAAAAGGAAGCGCTTTTGAAGTGGTAGAAGTCTTAGATGACTGTATAAATTATTACTTTCAACGTGCTTTATGCCAGAAACCAGACGAATAGCGCGGTTTTGTAGAGAACATAGTCGTTTTAAATTAGATTTAGGGCAACCATCCCAAACTGTGGAACAGTAATCGAGATGTGATTGGATATAGCATGTATAGAATATTTTTCGTGTGCTTTCGTCCAGGAAGTGCTGAATTTTAGCAAGTTGGTAAACTTTTTGTGCTATTTTCTTGGTAAGAACGTGAACATGTGAGCTCCAGCTCAAATGGCTGTCAATTAAAAGACCTAGTGTTTTATGTTCATTCACATTAATTATAGGTAACGTGCCCATGCGGAGTTCGAGCGGTGATCCAGTTATGGCTAGTATCTGTAGTTTTTGTCTGGTCGTTATTAGCATGGATTTGGTTTTGTCGATGTTAATTTGCATGCGGTTTTCATTGCTCCATCTAGTAAGATTATCGAGTTCCTTTTGTAAAAAATTCTCTAATTCACTACGGTTTTCTTGACTAGTATATATAGTACAGTTTTATTGATATATAAAGGAAGATCATTAATATAAACTGCAAAAAGCAGCGGACCTAGTATTGAGCCCTGAGGCACACCAATATTAAGCTGTGTGGGTCTTGATAGACAGATATTGAAGGACACGACTTGTTGTCTGTCGGATAGAAATTACGTAATTATGTTCACCATGTTGGTGCTTATCTTCATTTGTTTTAGTTTTCTAATTAAAATATCGTGATCTACCATATCAAAAGCTTTTTTAAAGTCTACAAACACCGCTCCACAAATTCTACCGTTGTTGATGTTTAAGTGCCAGTTATCGGTCATTTTTGTTAGAGCACTATGGCAAGAATATTTAGGTCGAAACCCAGATTGACTGTTAATTATTAGATCGTTGTTAATTAAATGGTGTAACGTTATTTTATGAATGTGTTTTTCTAGTGGTTCTGATAGCGACGATAGTAAGGAAATAGGTCTATAATAACCCAAAACGCTATTATCGATTGAGCCATTTTTAATTAGCGGAAACACTTTAGAGAGAGAGAGATAGAGAGAGAGAGAGAGAGAGAGAGAGAGAGATAGAGAGAGAGAGAGAGAGAGAGAGAGAGAGAGAGATGACATCAATCCCTTGCTGATGCCACTGTCAGCGTAGCTTACCATTATACCAACATACCCGCCATAGTGACATATCATTAATCACATTTTATATACATCGCATGCTATAGTAACTGGGAAAGTTAGCTTTAAGGGTGAGACAGCGAGAACAGATTCTAGAAGTTTTAGCATATCCTTTACAGGACCTCGCTGTCAACACCAGCATCTTTCAGCTGTATGTTGATTTCTTGGCAAGATTACGCTCAGTAGTTTGCCATTGCTTTCTGAGCGGCCGGCTCACATACCCCATAAGTCACAGATGCGATTCGAACCACTGCTGATTCTTACCGTCATCACGTTACATGACGAGAGTATACGAGATTACGGAGAAAAGTCATAACCTCTAAGCCACGAAGCCGGCATCCCCAAGAACTACATGTATATAAAGGTCTCCGCGTGACCCCTGACCTCTTGGGTAGTGAAGTCAGATACCTAACGCTCTCAGATAAACGGGAACAACAGACGTTCCGTGCTAACATTGAGCACGTTAAAATCCCACCGCAGTTAGAAATCACAAAGATAGTCCTTACATCCTTGGATGGAATCTGTCTAAAGGAAGCAAACCTCGCACAGACGCACGTCAATGTCAAAACGGGCATAACCACGCGTGACCCCTTAACTCGAAAGGGGAACGAAGAAGAAGAGAAGACAAAGCCACGTGTCTTCACATGGAGGGGTGTGAACCCACGAACTGCTACGTGCTCTTAGAGAAAATGAGGAGAAGCAGCCTCATATACGCCAGACCGCAATGTGGTTGATTATTTTTATGATTATAAATTAAGCACCGAGCAGCTGTATTTTAGATATAAAATTCGGCGTGGTGCCATTAGATTGCCATTCTGAGAGTGTGGTCTAGAAAGAAAGCTTTGGAAGCACTGATTAAATATGTAGCTCTTTACGTGAGAGAATAGCGTCTTGAAGAGTGCTTGTATAGTTTACCTGGTAACCGGAAATACTAGACTGCAAATATGGCTGATATCTTGATAGGCGTAACGTTGCTCAAGTACACGTTGTTATCATATGCCTACCATCTCGATACTTATCTTATAGCGAAATACAAGCTTTTGAACGACACATAATTATGTACAGGAAAGATTTAGAGATGATAGGACACACCAGAAAATATAAACACGTGAAGCTACAGGTAGGCACTCGAGTTTACGGTTGCCGAACTTTACCGGAGATGTTTTTGCGATGATTTTCGTTTTCTTGTTTTTGTGTCTCCGGTTTAATGAAGTTTATAGTATTCGTTATGTTAAATTCCCCGATTATTTCAAGATCTCGTTAAAAAAGGGACCGGTTACTGGATATTATGTTTCCCTCCACGAGCTACGAGTGTATACCTCTAGTCTTCTCAAATTCGTGTCCTTGACGGAAGTACAGACTGACTTTATGAGACGCAAGTACACCCGTATATTCCGTTTAAACTAGACTCTGTGCATTGTTCCAGTATGTTCAGTTAACCTTATCATCCATTTTTACGTATGATTATGTAGTTTCTGACTATTAGAGTTGGCAATCCCATCTCAAACTGAAATTATAAAGATGGCATGCTGTATATTGTGGTATTTCAGTGGCGGGACATGGCAGTTGTCATCCAACGATGAACATGTAATATTGTTATGGAATATTCATAGCAAGTGTAATGCCAATCATTGTATGTTTGCATTCAAAACCCATTATTGTATTTACGTGTAATTTTTCATCCCTCTACACGGACCACATCATTGATAATTTTGCATCTTTCCAACGGGACTTCTTTTGTCCAAATGCATCTACGCCGGCGGTCTATCGTTGTTGACAAGATCGCGCGTGTAATCACGCTCTGCATCTGACGTCATCACATCATGACGTCGTGATGTATATATATATGTGTGTGCGTGTGTGTGTATATATATATATATATACTGGCAGAATTATTTGTTTTTGAGTTAGAGAGCGGCAGTATTAATCTCCTTTTCGACAGTGTAACCAACAGTTGTGTGAGTGTGTAGGTAGGGTCACAAAAAGTGAAAAGGTCAAAACCGTTTTCTTCTATATGTTCCTATTAAATGATAAATTGACACACACACTTTAATATCTCGGCTTAAAAATGACCTACAGACTTGAATAAGGTAAAGTTGGATTTGTTTTTTTAAGACGTATCCAACTATGCAATCTATATGCTTAAAAAGCGATGTAGAAAATGTTGCTTAAG
This sequence comes from Cepaea hortensis, assembly GCA_963921405.1. Taxonomy (NCBI): domain Eukaryota; kingdom Metazoa; phylum Mollusca; class Gastropoda; order Stylommatophora; family Helicidae; genus Cepaea; species Cepaea hortensis. The sequence goes on from OY992881.1 coordinate 49,912,351, forward strand.
TTGTTAGCATATAAGGATTAGTCCCTGCCAGCTTCAAATGACCTACAGACTTGAATAAGATAAAGTTGGATTTGTTTTTTAAGACGTATCCAACTATGCAATCTATATGCTTAAAAAGCAATGTAGAAAATGTTGCTTAAGTTGTTAGCATATAAGGATTAGTCCCTGCCAGCTTCAAATGACCTACAGACTTGAATAAGATAAAGTTGGATTTGTTTTTTAAGACGTATCCAACTATGCAATCTATATGCTTAAAAAGCAATGTAGAAAATGTTGCTTAAGTTGTTAGCATACAAGGATTAGTCCCTGCCAGCTTTAAATGAGCTTTGACACCATCTCGATGTACCTCAGCTAGACACCTATCGCGATTAGATACCTTGGGCATGAGGGTATGAAATAGAAGGTGAAAGGCTTTTCGGAGCGTCGCGTTGAGAACCAGGTAGTGCAAACAACTAGCTGTATACAATGCCAGGCGTGTATTGGACAGGTGCACAGCTGTTGAAGCTAAGGTATCAGTCCAACTATATTCCTTCGTGATTGACTGATATCACGGTGTTATTATCTTGACGTCGGAAGTAGATTTCCAAAGGTGATGAAATGTCATTCTGCTCGAGATCTATGGGTAAAGAAATGTTCCTATGAGTTTCGTTCAATGTGGTGTGGAGCGATTCTGCTGATTGTCTGTCCTTGGTGATGATTAATAGATCGCCCACATACCGGCGGTTGGGAACCAGGCCTTTAGTTAAAAAAAAAAAAACATGTCGTATGTCCCTCTGGATGACGCAATCACACCTACATTGATTTTCTATAAGATGTTACGTTTAGCAGGTTGCCATTGCTATCTGAACAAAAAGTCAACATTTAAGTTCAACTAACCTATGTGTGAGCATTACTGTGCTGATCCGGCAGCTTCTGCAGTTTGTCTTATTCCCTATGTATTGGTGTCACGCCAAGAGAAACGTTTAAATAGCTTTCGTATGTGGTGCCTGCGAAGAAAACTTGATACTAAGTGGCAAGACAAAATTACAAATATTGAAGTATTGGAAAGATCAGATTGTGTGACGGTTTGTTCCATGCTCAGTCTACGTAGACTTAAATGAACAGAACACATTAGGAATATGAATGATGTTAGAATACCAAAGGACATATTTTTTTGGTGAAATACAGATGGGTAAGAGATCTCGGGGTCGGCCTCTACTACCATACAAAGATATGTGTAAGCGGGATATGATTGATACAGGCATTGATAAGGCACATTGGGAGGAAGTCGCCACTGAACGTGTTGCATGGAGCGAAAAGATCAGAAATGGAATAAAGACAAAGAAGAAAATGATTGCAGATAGGCCAAACACTGAGTTTATGAGACGTAAGATGGTGCGTGATGGTGGAAATCAACATGTGTTCACGTGCATCCATTGCGGACGAACATTTACAGCGCGAAGTGGTCTGTTCAGTCACATTCGCTACCGCCATGGATTGTAGTTATTATGTCTTTTTGAAGCGCAATGTAACAAACTATCGTCTGTCAAGAAGGCAATGTGCCAATGAATGATGAACCTATGTCTTGAGGTTTTGATATCCTAAGTTTTCTAATCCTCTAAGTGCACCATAAAGATGCCATCTAGACTGGGACTCAGAGAACTCCCCATGGTCAATCAGTCAATGTTGCGGTAGGTTATTTCAGTACATTAAATAGGATTGGACTGAATTCCTAAAACGTGTCTGGTATCCATACTTATGAAGCTGAGTCGACCGGCGATGTAATGGTCGAAAACAAAAATCAATTATCCAGGCTCTGCTGCGGATTTAACACAATCCATTGTCTAGGCCATCTAGCACGCTAACTATTATATCACCACGGCTTGAATGACACAACAGTTACACAAAGAAGTATACAAGAATTGGAGTATAAAAAAATAATAAGGCAATGCACTAACAGCCCTTAAAGCGCGGGACGTTATTATCTGAGACGGTTTGTTATGAGAGCAACGGTTTGTTATGAGGCAACGAGAATTTAACATTTGTGCTTGGTAATTTGTTCTGACGTTTTTATTTCGCCCTGTCGTGGGCGTCATGACACCATGTATATTTTATAGCCACGCAAAATATCAAAGGCAGGGGCGGTGGCGTAGTGGCTAGACGCTGGCCTGCCGACCCTGAGGTCATGAGTTCGAGCTTACATCGCTGCTTTGGGAATAGAGAACCAGAGAACAGAGTTTTCACAGACGAGGGGCCAGAGAATACAATCGCAAAGACGATTCAGTTACCTAATTTGACAAAAGAGAAGTAAAACCAAAGAATACGATGATAAATAAAATGTTGTTAGTCAAAATGGAAACATAGACAACAAGGCAAAGAACCCAATTTCAATGAAAATTGTGCTACCTAATGTGACAATAGTGAGGACACGACAGGGATTACAGGGCCATTAACAGTGTGTTTACCGATTGAAACACTGTACACATTAACTATTGAATAGAGTTGTAGATACATTTTGGTTACTATATTTGGGAATAGAGACGACATACCAAGTTAATATTATATTAAAACAATATAGTTCCTGTTTGTGGAAACAGAGATGAGCAATCAGGAGAGACATTGTCAGCGTTTGATGAGCTACTTATTGTGGGACTAGTGAACATTTTCTCCCTCGCACGCACCCACACCCACACATCGGTGTCTCTAATCAAACCATTAGTTTGGTTTGTTTCACATTCACGACACGGCTCTAATAGTTTTATAGAAATGGAGTTCGCTGATAACATATTTCTGCACACGAATCAAGGAATCTGTTATTTAATACATCTTTTAACACAAAGGTTTGCAGAATGAAAAAAATATGATCTTTCTCTTTTGGCAAATTCTATTTCGTGACATTGGTAGATCAAGAAGAAGACGTCTAATGGAACGCAAAGTAAAAGTCTATAGTCACCAGATAACAACATTGGTATATTGAGTGATTAGCCAATTCTCGGGAAGATTTCAATTTGAAATTCTGCGTTCGATGTATTAGCGTCCAGGTCGCATGAAACCCCAAATCAGGATTGCATTTACTGGAGTGAGGTTGATGTAGAAACTTTCCATCCAACCCGGTATCCAGATACCGTCTACACGGGTACTTCGTTGCAGAGCTGTCCTCCGTCCTCTAAAATCAAAAACAGGTGGAGTGTGCAAAACCAGCACTTCATATAAAAAGAACGGAACATTAGGATGTAACCAGGCCGTTAGACATACGGTTACAACTTCAAAGCAACGGGTTGCCTCATAATTGGCCCGTTCCTGTGTCAGAGACAACCACACTAAATGCAAATCACTGTGCCACGCGAACCCGTGAATGCAAACAACTGTCCTTAACATTAACATTTCTGGCGCTTTAGCGTTGACCACAAGTAGCCTGACTATGGAAGTCATGGCAGTGTATAAAGCAATAACATGGCTCGAGACATAGACAGTCACTCGGGCGTTTTTCCTTAGTGACTCAATGATTATGCTCGGGAAGGTAGAGATGGGATGGGTCCGAAGAGAGGGGTTGCTACCTCTGGAGCAGTCTCAGCTGGCAAAGAGTAGTTTCATTTTCGTGCCAGGGCATGCGGGTGTACAAGAAAATGAGCAGGCTGACAGGCTTGCAGGTAAGGCTACTGTGGAAGACGGTCGAACCATGGACCAGGCTGATATTTTTAAAGCGCATCGAGGAGCAAGTGTTTCCGAGTACCAAGTGATGACTGCGAATCTACAACCATGGTCAGGCTAGCGAATCTAGAACCATGGTCAGGCTACGAGAATAGCAAGTTAAAAGAGGGGTGGCCAAACAAGATAAATACGCAGGAAGCCAAAGAAGATTAATAAACCAACACAGAACTAGTGTCGTTAGCCACTAAACGCTGCGGGATTTACTGAGGAGGGGGATCCGAGCACTTATGGACTGAATGTTTTGATGTGCAATGAGGATAATCTGTCGACTGACTGACTGACTGACTGACTGATTGACTAATCAACATGAAAATACAGTTAATTGTCGGAGGAGACTGCCATCAGAGCAAAATCCCAGCAGGTGCACAGTCAAGTCATTATCGCGTAAGACCAGTCGCCGAAGTGCCAACAGATAACCCTCTGCTGTTTTCTGTAATTTACACATTAATTTTACTCTTTTTTGTTTCTTATTAATTAATTTTTGTTTTTGTTTTTTTATTTTATTTTTTGTTTCTTATTAATTTTTACATTAATTTTTAATTTACATTGCACAGCAAACGTAGGCACAGAAAATATTCACTCGGCATTAAATTTACAGCCGTTATGTCGCTTAAGAACTCAACTCTGTAGCTGTGCAACGAAACCGGATCCTACAAGTTGAAACGTGGGAAACAAGCACTAGCAAAACCGTGCCCTGAGACAACAACCAACAAGGTCCTGCCGGCCCCTGCCAACCTAGTTTTATTGGCTAAAGAGTTCCAGGCCTGCTCCGTGGCCAAAAGCTTACGGACGCGATTCATAAGCTCGCTTACCCGCGTTCGAAACACAGCTGCGACCGATTCTGCATCAGACTGCGTTGCGCTGGGTTTTAACGAGTTGGTAATAGGAGCCGGTCATTCAGAAAGCAATGGCAAACTACTGAACGTAAACTAACCAAGACATCAACAACAGCAGCAAAATGCTGTATAAAAAAGGATTTTAAAAAAGGTATAAAAAGGATATGAAAAACACAAAATCAAGAGAGAGAGGGGCGGGGGGGGGGGGAGGAGGGAGAGAGTTCCAGGCCGTAGTTAACCACAGCGCATACGAGCTGGCTGGTAATGTTTTCTCCATATGGTTTAGGTATTTCCTTGTGTACAGACCCAACAGAGGGGATATAAGAAGGTATACAAGTGAACCCGGGTATACGGGGTAACTAGTTTACTGGGTATCCAGGTAAAAAAATGTTACGTGCATATCCTTTACAGGACGTCTCAGTCAATCCCAACATTTTGGCTGTTTGTGGTCTCTTGCCAAGGTTACGTTAAGTTGATTGGAGTATATGGGTAGATAATTTTAAACCATGTACCAAAGAGTGAAATTTTACAGTGTAGAGATCTCAGATGTGCGTATACTAGCTTATATTTGGTTGTGAACCATTTTGTAATTAAATGTGGGAGGGCTGGATCTTTGTGTCGAAGTGGTAAAGTCTGTTGCCTCGCGCTCTGAAAGTTATAGGTTAGTATTCGGACTGCGCCGTTCAGACCAGAAGCGCAGTTATTTCGGAGACACTGGCGGTCGTCGCTGTAGATGCGGAGTTGTTGCTTTGAGTGATGCTTGTGGCAGGCGACTTGCCGTTCTGCGTAGAGAGACCCAGACATATGTAGTGAAACTCAGTGCAAGAAAGTGGATCCTCGCCAACCACTCTTTAACCTTTAATCTGTAATTAATGGCTTGCAGATTGTAGAGGCAAATGAGATCAATAACAGGATTCTTTGCATGGCCATTAGATTAGTTGAAGAACAGTTACAAAACAGTTGCTTTACTGATTAAAGAACTTCACCTCCTTAAACATCAAAAGGTTCCAGTGGACGGAAGATACAGGGGAAGCAATTTATACAAACTGCTGTTTGAACTCTACTTAAAGGAATCATTTGCTAGTTGGTTTGTTTACGTGAAAAGTCGCTTGTGTGCTCAAACTGCTCAAACACAAATGATACGTGTAAGGTAAAATCCAGATATTTATCCACATATCAACACATTGATCATATCACTGTTAGAAAAAAAAAATAGATTCGTTAAGTGCAGGTTATCTCGTGCATCTTTTTGTCTTCATCTTCACAATTTTGACTCTGTCTATTGTTACTAAATGGACGCAAAATACAGCTAAGCAGTTAAAATCTCACTGTAGTAACACGCGTTTTCATTTATTTTCATCGTTTTCATTTATTTTCCTTATTTGGTTATTATGCAGGATAGACTGAAACATAGCATGGGGGAATATCATAAGCAGAGCAGGATCAGAACACAAACGACCGAGTTCTGCGGAAAGATAGTTTGCATGACACGTTATTATTATTATTTTTAAATATGGCAAGGAGGACAACGAAAGAAGATTCTCGAAAGTCTGTCATCACCGCATGGACAAATATCAGCACTTGCACTGGATTGCAGGAGATTGCGAGGCATGAAGAAGCTTGATCTGCCACTCAGTCAGCAAGGCAAGATCATAAAATGTATAAGACAGTATTTGTGTCTTTTTTTTTTTTTTTTTTTAAAAGAACGATGCTGAACAGTAGCATTTTTGTGTAACTGTTACTTTGTTAGAAATTAGAATTTTCGAATTATGAACTCAGCGTATATTGCTATTTCCGAAAGGATGGTTTTTACACAAACCTCTCTCGGACAGATGCATGCCTATTTCTTGGAACTTATAGGCCCTGAAGCTGCTATGATAATGCCATCAGGGCGGCCGGGAGAGAAGACGACGCCAACCTTCGTCGCCCATTAATATAGAAAAAATACTGACCACCTATTTCATCATATCTTCAGATCTACAAAATGTGGTGACATTAGCACTTCACATACCCATCGCAGATTCCTGCTTCGAGGATAACCTGAACACCAATTTATCAGACTTGAGTTAAAATTGTAATATTGAAATGAATCCAAGATTTCACAGGATGAAATAGCCATAAATATCAGCGATATTCTACTAACATTAGCGTCATAAACTGTCATATAAAAAGGCCAGAAAGAATAACTTGATTACAAATGATATGTTAGATATTATAAGACAGAAAATAGATAAAAAATCTAAAGGAATATCAAATATTGAGAGAATGGCAGCCGATACAAACTTAACAAGTGAAATAAGAAATTAAGTAAGGGGGGACAAGACGCAATTCCCACAAGTCCGGTGTCGCGATCGAAGAATGTATGGGGAAAGGGTGAGATTTCGAAATACTAAAAATAACTAAAAGTAGTGACAAGAAACCGTGAAATCGAGAAAAATACTACAAGGGACATGAGTGGAAGAACCTTAACAGATTATAAATAAATACTCAATAAACGGAACTGATTATACTGTGAAATATAAGGACATAAATATGGTAAAGACAACAATAAACAATGCAATACCAAAAGACAAAGGGCCGAAACCTACAAGATGAAGTGGAGAAAAACAAGACATTACCAAGACATAAAAACATTACAGCAGAGAATATTCAAAGCCACGTAGAACAATACATGAAAATATATCACGCGTTATATAGGTGTATGGCCAAAGACATGGATCACACACACACACACACACACACACACACACACACACGCACACACACACACACACACACATATATATAGACTACTAGCTGACCCTGCCCGGCTTCGCCCAGACCCTGGTGGGGAGCATCTCATTTAATTCATATAAGTAGTCATATAAGTTCTCGTTCCCGTTACCGACTGACTGTCTGTCTGTCTGTCTGTCTGTCTGTCTGTCTGTCTGTCTGTCTGACCCGGCCCGGCATTGCCCAGCTCCTGGTGTGGAGCATCTCATTTAATTCATATAAGTAGTCATATAAGTTCCCGTTCCCGACTGTCTATCTGTCTGTCTATCTGTCTGTCTATCTGTCTGCCTGACCCTGCCCGGCTTCGCCCAGTCCCTGGTGGGGAGCATCTCATTTAATTCATATAAGTAGTCATATAAGTTCCCGTTCCCGTTACCGACTATCTGTCTGTCTGTCTGTCTGTCTGTCTGTCTGTCTGTCTGTCTGTCTGTCTGTCTGACCCGGCCCGGCATCGCCCAGCTCCTGGTGTGAAGCATCTCATTTAATTTATATAAGTAGTCATATAAGTTCCTGTTCCCGACTGTCTATCTAACTGTCTGTCTGTCTGTCTGTCTGCCTGACCCTGTCCGGCTTCGCCCAGTCCCTGGTGGGGAGCATCTCATTTAATTCATATAAGTAGTCATATAAGTTCTCATTAAATTCATACAACAAAAAAAGTAACTTAAAAGAATTTCCTTCCACACACCATCCATTATTTTTAATGAAAACTCTTTCTAATCACCTGCATGACTACAGTAACTTCTTAAGCAAAAAAAAAGATGAGTTACAATGTTATGCATTGTGCATTATTTTTATGAAAACTTTGAAAATGCCTTACAGATTGTATCATTATTTATTATAACTCATATGCCGGTACATAACTATGGACAAAGAGTTTATAAATCTTTGAAAACGATGCCACAATATGACTATAAGTTATACAGAAAAGTTATGCCCCTTGAAATAACTTTTACAGAGTTAGGTCCCCTGAGATATATGAAATTATGATGAAAAATGAAATAATACTGAGTAAGCAGGCGGTTTCACACTAACAAAATATCACAGTTGGCAGCTCTGGAATGAAAGGAAGGCGTGTAGAAAATTTCATCTCAATCGGATAGGCCGTTCGCGAACGTATAAAGGACATACATACATACATACATACATACAGATGGACGGAGATTGCCTTTTATATATAAGATATAGACACACACATACTTATACATCAAAACGAAAATGACCGACGTGACATTGTTTTCCATTTTACAGAGCAGTTACCTTGATAAGTCAAACAAGCAAAATATTTATGAAAAGTAATTTTTTGAGAACGTTATAAGAAACAATAATAAAACAAACTTAGTACAAGCTGGTTTCAGACACAATAAAATTGTATGTGACAACACTGTTAACATAAGGGTGGTTACAGAAAACAGAGTACATTATAGATATTTTTTTTGTTGCATATCCTTTACAGGACATCGCTGTCAACACCAGCATGATCCAGCTGTATGTTGATTTCTTGGCAAGATTACGCTCAGTAGTTTGCCATTGCTTTCTGAGCGGCCGGCTTACATACCCCGTAAGTTACCGATGCGATTCGAACCACTGCTGATTCTCACCGTCATCACGTTACCGGAGAGAGTATAGGAGATTACGGAGAAAAGTCATAACCTCTAAGCCACGAAGCCGGCCGTTATAGATATACTACCTAGCATTATAGACTATACAAACAGTCATTTGTTTGTGTAGATCGTGCATAATTATGGAAGCCATTGACTTCCGATCATGCGTAATAAAAATTGTAAAATGTCTCTACTGTGAAAAAAACAACAACAGACAGCCACGAGAATAAGAGATGATACAACACTTTGGTTGTAATATTGAACAGTTAATTAGTTAGTTAGTGAGTGAGTGAGTGAGTGAGTGAGTGGGTGGGTGGGTGGGTGGGTTGGTTAGTTAGTTAGTTAGTTAGTTAGTTAGTTAGTTAGTTAGTTGCGGTTCCAACTTCACGGAAATGGGTCGTCACCATTATGCTCCGTTCCTTTGCCAGTGATTACCACACAAATTGCTCCTCACTGCTCAATGTGAAAAGTGGAAAAGACAGGAGTCACGGCATGCCAACATCCCCCACAGGTACAATGTGCATAAAGCCGCAGCCAGAATGGAATGCCAATACAAAATCCCTCCACGAAAAATACAGTTCATCGTCGATGGAATCGCTAGTCACCAGACAGACTTCATTGACCATTTCATTTAATCCCACAATGCTCGGTCTTTTTCTGCAGGTCAACCCGCCAAAAGTGCCGCAAAAAGCACGAACTACGAAGCTCCAGCGACGACTCCTAGAAGTCTCTTGAAAATGCACTCCTTAAACGAAAAGGCAAACCAGTCAATTTCGTGACAGCCGGCCATGCAGTTCACTGTGCAAACAACAGCGGACAGATGTAAAAGCATTCCACACGAATCTTACCGCTCACAGTGTCGCGCCACGCACTCACTCAGTAGGAGGGCGACGGAACCATGTACTACCAGTCTAACATGAGGTAAATGCAAATGGAAACCGTAGCCACAAGCACAAACACGCCAGCGGACTTAACTGTTCAATGCCTAACCGCTATGTTGGGGACCGGAAGTATACAGAACACGAAACCTCTATTCAATTTAGTTTAGTTTAGTTTAGTCGATGAATCAACATCACGGCACACGGGTGCAACGCATAAGTGCTCCGTTCTTCTCCTAACTCAAACCTGAGTCTGGAGAAACTCAACTCAGTGCGCGAACTCCGTAGCACCGGCGAGGATCCTGAAATACTTTGGGTAGATTTTTAACTCGAAATTTTGTCCGGGCAGCGCCGTTAGGCTACTCTTATTTTCGATTTCGAACTGCCAAGGGAATTTTTACGTGCGCAACAATACACACGGGCGTCTAATCTCTCCACCCAGAGACCAGGGGAAATTTTATTACTAGAAGTCCACGAGAAAAAAAATCCCCGGTCGTTACCGGGGCTTGACCCCTGGATCTCCAGCACTCGAGGCGGACACCATACCTCGAGACCACGCAGACACCTATTCTCTATTCAATTTGTTACCCCACTACACTGTCAATCTGTAGACTGTTCATAGTTAGGGCCTTTATGTTGTGTTTTGTGCACATTTGCTTTGGGAATGTTGCTATTGTTTACACTTTCTGTGGTTTTGCCTCCGTTTCTGTTTAACTTATATATATTGAACCCACCTGGAGGGTTGTTAGGGACAACATTGACAGGAAATGATATTAAACTTCGTAATCGGAATATGAAGAACTGAATTTCTATATGCTGACCACACATCATTACTATCAACAACACAAATGGCAATTTGAAACTAAAAAGGCG